>OY731408.1:10604899-11243881 GCA_963425845.1 Sphenostylis stenocarpa
AACTTTACTTGTAGGAGTTCAAAGACGATATATTGTGTGAACGTAGCAACTCACTGTATGTTTTTATTTGACTGAGATGAGTTTAAATAACCATGTACAAACTACCAGATTAACAAGAAAATAACCTCTTAACAAATATTTAACCGCGGAACAAAATTTTACTGCGATATCTCAGCAACCTATTAAAACAAACTAACCAAATGACTACAGATTCATACTAAATTCGTAATTATTAAGATTATCTAACAAAACTCTCCCATAAGCTTAAATATTTCCTTCTTTCATCCCGAGTAACTTCCTTAACTCCTGAAATGTTGTTGTGGACAATGGTTTTGTAAAAATATCAGCTATTTGTTCTTTCTTCCTACATGTTCAAGCTCCACGGTTCCTTCTTTCACCTTCTCCCTGATGAAATGAAAACGGACATCGATGTGTTTACTCCTTTTGTGATTGATTGGATTCTTGGTTAACTCGATTGCCGACCTGTTATCTACTCGGATCAATACTTTCTCAGTTTTCATAAACTCCAGTTTGCTTAGCAAGTTTCTAAGCCAAACTGCATGTTGGACACTCCAAGATGCTGCTATATACTCGGCTTCACACGTTGATAGAGCCACAATTGGTTGTTTCTTTGATAACCACGTGAAAGACGTGTTTCCCATGAAGAATACGTACCCAGCTGTGCTTTTTCGATCATCCATATCTCCACACCAATCACTGTCCGAATATCCAGTAAGTCGATAGTTGTCTGACTTAGTGAAACACAGTCCAAATGACATCGTTCCCTTCACATACCTTAGTATCCTCTTTAATGCTTTCCAATGAGAATATCTCGGATCCTCCATAAAGGGACTTGTAATTCCCACACTTAGCATTATGTCAGGTCTTGTACTTGTCAAGTACCTTAGACTTTCGATTAGGCTTCGGTATCTGCTTGCATCAACTTTTTCTCCTTCTCCATTTTTAGATAACTTTGTTCCAGGTTCCATGGGAGTAGAAACTGGATTGCATTTCATCATCTTTGCCTTGCTTAAAATCTCCTCGGCATACCTCTTTTGGGACACAAAAATACCTGTCGTGCTTTGGTCCACCTCTAAACCCAAAAAATACTTCATAATGCCTAGATCGGTCATCTCAAACTCCCTCTTCATCACTTCTTTAAAATCTTCAACTAGCTCATCTTTACTTCCCATAAATATTAGGTCATCTACGTATAGAGCAATACATAAAGTATCTCCTTTATACTTTTTTAAATACAGAGCATGTTCATACGGACATTGCTCATAACCATTCCTTTTGAAATAGGTGTCTATTCTCTCATTCCAGGCTCGAGGAGCCTGCTTCAACCCATATAGTGCCTTCTTGAATGCAGACTTCACGTCCATCTGCTGTATCTTCCATTCGTGTTGTGCTGCTAATGAAAATAACAATCGGATTGTTTCCATCCTTGTTACGGGTGCAAAAACCTCATCATAGTCAATGCCTTTCTGCTGTCTGTAGCCCTTCACCACGAGTCGGGCTTTGTAACGCTCCACCTCCCCATTAGCATTGGTTTTCTTTTTATATATCCACTTCAAACCAATTGGCCGAGCTCTTGTGGGTAGATCTGTTAGCTCCCATGTTTCATTTTTCTCAATTGAGTTGATCTCCTCATCCATTGCTTTCTTCCATTTTTTATCGAGTATGGCCTCTTCAAATTTGACATCTTCTGCACCTGTCAATAGACACACTACATGTACCTCATCAGTGGAGTTATAGATGTCCTGCAAACTCCGAGTTTTGAGTTGTACAGGTTCATTGTCTTCCTCAGAATACTCGTTCGTCCTTTCAACTATGGTTTCTGGGTTCCTCTCAATTGTTACCGAGCTCTCTCTCTCAGAGACCGTGCTCCCAGAGGACTTCTCCTTCGAGTCATCCCAGCTCCATTCACTCTCTTCATCTACCTGGACATCTCGACTCACCAAAATTTTACCTGTAGCCGGATTATACAGTTTGTAGGCTTTTGCCTTCTCATCATACCCAATTAATACATACCTTTTGCTTTTGTCATCAAGTTTTGTTCTGAGCTGGGCTGGGATATGACCGTAAGCCAAGCTTCTGAAGACTTTGAAATGGTTTACACTCGGCTTTCGTCCACTCCATGCTTCTTGCGGTGTCACACCATCTAGCTTGGAATGCGGGCACCTATTTTGTATATATACAGCACATTGCACTGCCTCTGCCCAAAATTCCTTGGGCATGTTCTTTCCTTTAAGCATGGTTCGAACCATATCAAGGATGGTCCGATTCTTCCTTTCAACCACACTGTTCTGTTGTGGTGAATATGGAGCTGTGAGAAAACGTCTTATACCTTGCTCTTCACAATACTCCATGAATTTTGCTGATGTGAATTCTCCTCCTCTGTCAGATCGCACTGCTTTAATCTGTTTGTTAATCTCTTTCTCCACCATCAGTTTGAACTTCTTAAAAACCTCAAATGCTTTTGATTTTTCTTGTAAAAAATACACCCAAGTTTTCCGAGAGAAGTCGTCTATGAATAAAATAAAATATTTCTTACCACTAAATGAACTAGGAGAAATTGGTCCACACAAGTCGGTGTGTATTAGGTCGAGTTGCTCTTCTATCCTGTACCTGGTCAAATTCGGAAAACTAGTCCTCGGGTGTTTTCCAAGCACACACTCTTCACAAAACTTCTTTTCAAACTCTACGCCATGTAGTCCAAGTACTAGTTCCTTCCTTGACAGTTCGGCCAGACCTCCAAAATTTAAGTGCCCAAATCGAAAATGCCACATCATTGCTTCATCCTTCACATCCAACTTCAAACACCTTTTCTGCAGGATGTTCAGCTCTAGTTTATACATTCGATTTTTCTTCATTTCTACCTGGGCTACTAACCGATCATGCTTGTCTTTCAAATAGAGTACTTAATCCTTCATCAGAACCGAGTTGCCTTTCTCTATCATCTGTCCCATGCTTAATATGTTGCTCTTAAGCTCGGGAACATAGTAGACATCCCTTATTTCTCCAACTCGTCCATCTTTCTGCATATGCTTGATGGTTCCACGCCCTTTTACAGCCACCTTGGAATCATCCCCAAATGACACGAATCCAGCATTCACCTTAGTGAGTTCATTAAAGAAACTCTCTCCCCAAATACCAGACTGAGTTGTTTAAGCAACCCGAATCAAGCTTGGACTTTAACTTCTCATCAGACTTTTCCACGCAACTTAAGTTTAGTTCAACCTTGGAGGCATAACTCGGACGTAGCTTGATCTCCGAGCTCTGCGTCATCATCAAAATTCCTACTTCCTCGTCCTCTTCTTCTGTGAGAAGGTTCTTCTCTTTCTTTTCACCTTGGCTTTCAGCTCGACAATACTTTGCTATGTGACCGTATTTGCCACAGTTGTAGCAATTTGCCGATCTGCATTCCTTTGCGTAGTGGCCGTGCTTGCCACACTTATAGCATTCCACCTCCGACTTTGGTTGACTTCCTTGGCTATGATTACCTCGTCCTTGTCTACCTTCATGATTACCTCATTCTCCATTATCACTTCGACCACGTCCACCTCGTCCTTGATTACCTCGGCCACGTCCACCTCGTCCTTGATTACCTCGGCCACGTCCACCTCGCCTTTGATTACCTCGTCCTTGGCCTTCGGATCCTTGGCCCTGAGTGTTCCGAGTTCCATTCGAATCAAGTTTCGCTTGTAGTGCTTGAACAAGAGTATCCTCCTTCTTCCTCCTCCTCTGTTCGTGGGCCTCGAGTGACCCAGTGAGCTCTTCAACTGAGAGAATTGACAAGTCCTTTGACTCCTCAATTGCGCATGCAATACTCTCGAAATCATCTATTAATGATCTCAAGATTTTCTCCACAATCCTATTTGCTGGCATTGGTTCCCCATT
This sequence comes from Sphenostylis stenocarpa, assembly GCA_963425845.1. Taxonomy (NCBI): domain Eukaryota; kingdom Viridiplantae; phylum Streptophyta; class Magnoliopsida; order Fabales; family Fabaceae; genus Sphenostylis; species Sphenostylis stenocarpa. The sequence continues at coordinate 10,608,803 of OY731408.1, forward strand.
CCTTCCGAGTTGGTTAGCCACCTTCTCCACCCGAGTTATATATTCAGATACTTGCTCCTTATCTTCCATCTTCAAACATTCAAACTCTCCTCGGAGAGTTTGAAGTCGGATCTGTCTGACACGGTGGTTACCTCTGTGCGCAACCTCCAAAATCTCCCATGCTTCCTTTGAAGACGTAGCGTTTGCAATCTTCTCGAAACCCGATTCATCCACAGCATTGTACAAAAAATACAAAGCTGATTTATCCTTCACTCGTGTCTTTTCCAATTTGGCAATCTGAGCCACAGATTGGTCTTCGTCCTCCTCGGGTTCTCGGAACCCCTTTTCTACTATGTCCCATAGACTTTGGGAACCCAACAGAGTCTTCATCTGTAAACACCAATTATCATAATTGGTTTTCTTTGACAGTTGTGGTACGGTCATTCCATTAACTACCTTCGCCATTACTCTCTCTCCTTTTTTTTTTAAACGCACACAGGCGCACTCTGTTTTTCCTCTCACACTCAGTACTCAGAGCATAAAGCTCTGATACCACTTTGTAGGAGTTCAAAGACGATATATTGTGTGAACGTAGCAACTCACTGTATGTTTTTATTTGACTGAGATGAGTTTAAATAACCATGTACAAAGTACCAGATTAACAAGAAAATAACCTCTTAACAAATATCTAACCGCGGAACAAAATTTTACTGCGATATCTCAGCAACCTATTAAAACAAACTAACCAAATGACTACAGATTCATACTAAATTCGTAATTATTAAGATTATCTAACATTACTGACCGTGCTTTCTAAATTCTCCTTTCCCTAGATAACTTTATCATCGTTGCAATGCACTGTCATCATTTACTTTTTCTAGAACCAGTGTTTTTCCAGTGTAAACATTTCCTGTTTATATTGGTAACTAATTATAAGTTAAATATTGCAGAGTGGCAAGTCATCAGCTGTATATGCTTGTGCCAAAGAGCAAGGGTTTAGTATTTTAGAGGTATCACAGTTTATGAATATATTTTTTAAATTTATGCTTATAAATTAATATACTTTGTAGTAATAATATTCATCGATTGACCCCATGGTATTGTAAATAGCCACCTTAAAATTTTATAAGCATTACTGAAGATCAAGTACAGTGATTGTTTAGCCGGATTTAAATATAGCCTCTGTCTTCCCTGAAATTTGAATTTTTGGTCTTTCCTGTTTAATGGGAAAATTGATTAGGTGAAAGATTGCTATTTTTGGTTTAAAAAATTGAGAAATTATGGTAGAAACACTTACTCGTATGCCCAGTTGCTAATCTGGGCTTTTCATACAAAGTTCTTGAGAAACAAATGTGCCCAATATATTTATTCCCCTCAAACATCTATCAACATTATGTTTTCTATTAAAACATCTACTAGTTGTCAAAACATTTATTCTTCTTGTCATATATCTTTCTTTTCAACCATGAATATGGCCAAACTTAATTATTGTTCATGTTATCTAAACAGCTCAATTCATCACATTCTAGAAATGGGACTGCTATCAGGAACTTGGAAGAACCTCTTACTTCAATTGGGTTCCATAGGTTTGCTAACTTGTTCTATCAATGCTAGCTAATAACTTCCAATCTTCTGTGGCTGAGTAATTTTAACTAACTGTAATGGTCTTGCATTTACTTTCACTTTCCTGCAATATTTTGTTGGATTACTTGAGTGTTATATTTTTTTGAGGGGCAACTCAAATTTCTCAGGAAATCAAAGGTCTTTTGAACATGGAAGTGTATATTCCCTTGTTTGACTTTTATATAATAAACAATACTTTATGCCAGATTGCAGGAAGCAATCTATCTTAAGTTGGAGATTCAAGAGTATAGTAATGTGATTATCCAATGGGTGAGAGCCAGAATAAAATTTTGATCTTAAAAAGGTCTTTTTATAACTTCCTTGTTGTAAGCTAACTCAAACTAATCTTCATGTTTGGCACTATGAGAATCCAAAACAATTCTTGAAGACGTGTAGTTTTTGCTTCTTTCTTCAAACACTGGTCATTTGTTGCTTTTATTTGCATCAACTGGGTCCTTCCCTTCTTCAATCCTCCGAGACAAGCTAAAATGTCTAGGTCTAAGTAGAGTATAATTAAAGTTCACTGTTGCATGATGTGCCTTGATTCAATTGTATTGAGTAAAACCAAGTTACTCCATAAAAGTAGCTTATATAGACTTGTTTTGTGATAATATATTATTTGATGTGTATATATTTCAGGCAATCACAAAACAAGGCGAGTTCACAGAAGAACTCTAAAAATTTGCCCCCATCTCCAACTCTGTTCAATGGTGGATCATCATTGAAGTTACTAGGTGAAAATAATGAGTCTGAAAAGTATAAATTCCATCCTCTAGTCCTAGTTGAGGATGTGGACATCCTTTACGCCGAAGATCGTGGATGTATAGCTGCCATACAACAGATTGTTGAGACTTCAAAGGGGCCAATTATATTGACCAGTAATAGTAAGATGACTAGTTAGAATGATGAATTTTTGCTTAACTTAGATTTTATTGGATGTTCATATTAATGGAGACATATTGTTGTAATAGGTGATAATCTGGGTCTGCCACATAAGTTTGATAGGTTCCATGTTCCATTCGTGTTGCCATCGCCAAAGGAGTTGCTTTCCCATCTGTATACTGTATGTTTTTTCAGTTTATGTTTTCAAGTAGTAAAATAAATTGTCCAAACGTATATTAATATTATATGAATTACCTGCAGGTTTGTCTCACTGAAGGAGTCAACATTCATCCTCTTTTAGTGGAGAAGTTTATACATTCTTGTGGTGGAGATATCCGAAAATCCATTATGCATCTTCAGTTCTGGTTTCAGAGTAAAACATTTCAAAAAGGTATATCTCACAGAATTTGGTTCATTTCTGTGTTTCTAGACCATAATAATGTATTAGTGGTAATTTGTAGCATGTACATGTCAAATCAAAGCCAATATTTTGCTGTATACATTTATTGACTATCGAATTACATATAAGAGGTACGAGTGGCAGCAAGGGTAAAAAGAACTAGGAAAAGCAGTGAAATTAATTGAATCACTATTTATTCCAAAAACATTACTTTTGTTTCATCATGCACATTCATTATCCCACATTTTCATCTTGATCTTTCTTTTAACCGTTGGGAAAGTTGCTTTTTAGTTTCTACATGAATTAAAAGTGTTTAGGAAGTGATTATGAAAAGTGTGGAGTGTTTAAGAAAGTAGTTTGTTTTACTCATCTAATTTTTTAGCACAATAACCTGTTTGTTTTTAATTGAGCGAATACCACAAACACACACACACACAAACATAAACACAAACAATTACAAACATAAACACATACAAAATCATACAAACACAAACACAAGGTTAAACACAAACGCAAAAAAAAAACACAAACAAAAATAAAAACACAAACACAAAAACAAACACAAAAGAAAACGCAAACAAAAAAGCAAACGCAAACACAATACGATGACAGTGAAAGTATAGACACATTAATAATTATTGGTAGAATAGGATTATACCTGCATTATTTTTGGATCAACTGATAATTCCTTGTGTGAAGAATTTGCTAAGATAATGCAGGGTGAATTTGAAAAGTCAATGATGGGAGAATTAACATTCTTTCTTGGACTTCAAATTAAGCAACTTAAAGATGGCACCTTTGTATCTCAAACCAAATACTGCAAAGAGATTCTCAAGAAATTTGGAATGGACAGTTCAAAGGAAGCTAACACACCCATGGGAACATCATGCTATTTGGATAAAGATGAATTAGGTTTGGAAATTAATCAATCAATGTATAGAGGTATGATAGGTTCTCTATTATACTTAACTGCAAGTAGACCTGATATTATACATTATATTTGTGTGTGTGCTAGATTTCAAGCATGTCCAAAAGAATCTCATTTAACCGCAGTAAAACGAATTTTAAAATATTTAAAAGGAACTACAGGATTTGGATTATGGTATCCATCTGAAGCTTCTCCTAGTTTAATAGGTTATTCTGATGTTAATTATGGCGGATGTAAAATAGATAGAAAGAGTACTAGTGGAATATTTCATGTGTTAGGATCATCCTTAGTGTCTTGGCATTCTAAGAAACAAGCATGTGTTGCTTTCTCCACAACTGAAGCTGAATATATTGCAGCTGGTAATTGTTGTGCTCAAATCTTATGGATGAAGCAACAATTAGAAGATTTTAGTATCTTTCTAAGTAATATTCCATTAATGTGTGATAATACAAGTGCTATCAATCTCACAAAGTATCCTGTTATGCATTCTAGAACTAAACATATTGAGATTAGGCATCACTTTTTAAGAGATCATATATCTAAAGGAAATTGTCAAATTGAATATATAGAAACTGTAGACCCTAAATCTTGCCCGGCCTAAAAATAAGAGCAGAAGACCTCCTATTCGAAGATGGACGAAGCCTAAAAAGTCACTAGGAGAGACTATTAGGCCCCATGTTAGAGTAGGAAGGATTTTCTATACAAAAATAAGAATTTTCACCTTCAGGAGTCGAGACCATCGTCTCGTTTGGCGAGATGGTCGTCTCGCCACTTGCCAATGGCGAGACCCCCCTCCCGTTTGGCGAGAAGGCCTTCTCGTCACTTGAAAAGTCGATAACGCCGTCTCGCCAAACGAGATGGCGGTCTCGCCACTTTTTCAAGTCGAGACCGCCGTCCCGAATGGCGAGACGGTCGTCTCGACCTTGCTAGTCGAGATTGTCGTCTCGACCTGACAGGCGCGAATCCCTATAAATAGTGAGCGCTCCCTCCCTCATTTCACACGGTTCTTCCACTTTTCCTTCTACACTTTCTTCAAATTCTCGTCCTAGAATCTCTCTGAAGCATTTCTGGAGTTTCTGAGTGTTTTAGAGAGTTTTTTATAGCGTTTCGAGAGCGATTTTTGGTGTTGGAGGGACAGAGACAAGAAAGATGGGGATGCTACTTCTAGTAGTTCCACACCTATTCCTTCAAAGTCTCAAGAACAACTCTCTAAAAGAATTAGATATGTGAAGTGTTTCAAGTGTCAAGGCCTAAGACACTATGCTTATGAGTGCCCTAACAAAAGGTCCATGGTTCTTACAGAGGGAGAATATATAAGTGAATTTGAGGTTGAAGAGGAAGAGGAGAGTGAGGACATTGAGGAGGAGGAGACTCTAAAGGGAGATTTATTGATGATTAGATTATTACTTGGTAGCCATTTGAAGCCTATGGAAAAAGGTCAAAGCACTACAAAAAAAAAGCCTATTACCTACGGCAAAAATCCGTAGGTAATGGCAAAAATCCGTAGGTAATGTCATTTTACCTACGGATTTTTTCCATAGAAAATCCGTAGGTAATATGGTCGTAGGTAATTACCTACGGAATTACTATCCATAGGTAATGTCGTCCGTGGGTAATTACCTACGGATTCGTTCGTGGGTAATTAACTACGGATTGTAATCAGTAGGTAATTACCTACGGATTACAATCCGTAGGTAATTACCCACGAACGAATCCGTAGGTAATTACCTACGGATTGCAATCCGTAGATAATTACCCACGAACAGAATCCGTAGGTAATTACCTATGGATTGCAATCCGTAGGTAATTACCCACGAACAGAATCCGTACGTAATTACCTACGGATTGTAATCCGTAGGTAATTACATCATTCAAAATCTGTAGGTAAATCCGTAGGAAAATCACTAGGTAAATTTATACAATTTTATCACCACCAATTTAACTAAATTTTACCTGTTACATGCATATTACACATAAAATATTTAGATATCAAATTTAACAATATTCCATAATATTTATATGCACCAAATGCATATTCAGATATCAAACACAAATCCTAATATTAGCATGCATCAAGTAGTCCTTGAAATATCTAAGAACATACAAATCCAAAGAAGTACTATAATAAATATTATGACAATATTGTTTGAGTGTCCTAATAATTATAGTAATGTCCTTGTTCATCTTGAGGCTGCTCTTGCTGCTCCTGTTGTGATTGTTGTTGTGATCCTTGTTGGGAATGTTGTTGTTGAAATGCTTGTCGGGCATCAGGTGGAAGTAAAGGAAGGACAACACTGACAAGTGTTTGTAATTGGTGGTTCAATCTTTCATTATCCTCCCTATAACTAAGCACTTGTTTCTTTAATTGTGTAATCTCACGAGAATCAGTAGATGCTGAATATGAGAGGGTATCTCCAGGCCTAAACTTATGGGCAAGTTCTCCAACACCGTAGATCCGTGTTGCGATTTGCATAAAATTGATCCATGTTCTACAAAATGTGAACTTTAATGTTACACTAATTAAAGTACAAAATTAGAAAGGATTTTGACAAGTGTTTGGTAATGACCAATATAATAACTTGAAGGCTATTCCATGTAGGACTCATGTAAACCTCTTAGCCAATAAGGTTAGAATAACTAAATAACTAATCTCATCTTGATAATATATGAAGATACAAAACTAACAATATTCATCATAAATTGATATTCATCAATTATAATACAAAATATTCATCAATTTTAAATGATGATTGGTAATATGTATCTTGAATCAATGCAAACAAATTGAACAAAATAATCAAACAACTCAATCCTTCGACTAACCATGTTACATGTTACATTTATTGCCCCCAATCCTCACTGAATACAAGGCATCCATAGCCAGCTAATCAATCAGTATTTAAAATTCAATATAGAAAAGTCAAAGGTAATTACTTACCTACTAACAAAGATCTTCAAATTGGATGAGGAGTCACTTCCTTCCCTTTATCCTTCTATCTTTTATGAAGCTTCCCCCTATGAAAAATTGTCCCGGTAAAATTTCATTGTACATGCTTAATGTTCTAACAAATAACATGGGGATTAACTGTGTTCACATATATGATGTAATATTTTTACAAACAGAATCTACTTACTCATCAATAATTAAGTCAGAATGACACAGAACTAAATGCATGGGTCAATTAATCTAAGCATAACAAGAATATGGAGGAGAGGGGCCATGGAGGCATGTTAAGTAGCATGATTTGTTCACAAGCACACATGGAAACAATTACATTCATCAGTTAAACAACCATATCCATAAAAAATATTTTATCAACTTACAGATACGCTAAAGAAATTCAAAATATCCAACAAACTGATAAAGTTGAGTTTAGTTAAATTTGACTCCAATCACCCACCAGAGTTGAAGGCATATCAGGGTATTCATGAGTATCCACTTCCCTTCCCTTTATTTTCTAACTTATGACCTAATCTTCCATTTTTGATGTTATAATGAACATTTTTGTAAATCGCTCTAGAAGGATCCAAGCTGGACCTAAATTTGTCAAATATGCTCATAAGTTTTTTGGGGTCATGATTATGAAGCATTTGTAAGGTGGAAACACATTCTTAACTCACCCACCAAGAAACTAAGCCACAGAGACATGAACCAAGCCAATAGGACTTGGATAACACCGAGTCTCAACCTCATCAAGTGAAAACCACAGATTCAAGTCAAACTAAACGAAATAACGGTACAAAAATCCTTAATAAACCAAGATCTTATTCAACTAACAGAGCCACCAATTCAATGATTCATATGCAAATAAACCAGACCGGGCTTAATAGTTAACTACAGCGAACGGTTCGAGACTCCAAAAAATGTGAAAGAAATAGGATTAAAGCATAATACCGGGCTTAACTCGCTGCCTCTATATCTCACATCTAGCTCACAGCGAGCTCGGTGGCACAATGGGGGTGGGCTGGAGCGAGGAGAGGCGGTGACCGCAGCCGGCGTCGAGGTGACTCAAGTTCCGGGCTGCGGGGATACTGCGCGACGGGGGTGTGGTGGCGTCCGACTCGGAGGTTGATTTGCGGCTGGGTTCGCGGTGGCCGGCTATGGGCAGTGAGATGTGGTGGTTCCGATGAGGGTGATTGGGCGAGAATCTGGAGGCTGAAAGCTAAGATGTGGTGCGACTGCGGGGTGGTTCTGCGTTGGTGAGAAGCTTTGGTGAGTGAAGGTGGAATTAGGGCACGGGTATGGTTGTGGTGGTGACGGGGAAGAAGCCTGGTGGTGACGGGTATATGGGTTCAAATGAGGATACTATGTGGGGTGCTCTAGAGTGGGGAGGCTGCAGCTAGGGTTCTGGTGAAGGAGGTGGGTGGCGGGTTATAGAGGAGGTTAGTGAAATTGAGGGAGACGAAGGAAGTGAAGCACTTGGTGGATTTGATGAAGACATAGATATAACTTAGGTTGTGGGTGTGTAGATGATTAGGGTTTTAAGTTTAAGCACTTAATCTCTTGATAGGCCATTATATTTTGTGATAAGCACCTTAAAATGATGCATCTCATTGAAAATCATTTTTCTGCATGAAAAACTTACGTTTAAGTATTAAAAGAATTAACTAAGTTTTTTTTCAATCTGTTGAAAAGGATTTTCAATCTGTTAAAATCACTTAACATAATAAATGGTCATACATAATCGAAAATTCAATTGATTGATTCGCGGAATCAACAAGTTAAAATAACTCAATGAATTTTCAATATCAAGTTTGGCATTTTCAATCTGTTGAAATATTTTTCAATCTGTTGAAACAGAGAGACTATTTTTCTTAAACTAAGTATTTGCAGGAATTTAATCTGTTGAAATGATTTTCAATCGATTGAAACAGAGTGCTGTCATTTTTCATTAAGTTGTTTTAATCCATTAAAACTCGAATCAATCGATTAAATGGAACTTTAAATGAAATCAATCGATTGAATCGATGTCTTAATCGATTAAAAGGAACTTTAAATGAAATCAATCGATTGAATCGATCTTTTAATCGATTGAAATAATACTCTAATCGATCATAGTTTTGTTCTAATCGATCATAACTCATTCGATCGATCATAGTTTTATTCTGATCGATCATAACTTCGAGTCTAATCGATCATTCTTCTGTTTTAATCGATCAGAGTCTCTTCTAAACCTGTTTCTTGCTAACCAACTTATCTTTTGACTCTCTAAAACAGTTTTTAACAGATGAAACGTTCTGTTTTTCGATTTACTCTATATATACTGATTTGATCTATCTTTTGGATATACAATACAAAACACTACTTGAGAAAACTTGTGAAATCAATCTGTGAAACTTTCATACGTGACTTTCTCGCATTCAAGAATCTTTTTCATATCATAAGATGCTTGTGATCGAATTGTGGTCATTCAAAGAGAGAAAGTCTTGATAGAATTGGTTCCGGGCAATTAGAAACTTCAAGTCCAGGTTTATTCTTTTCATATTCTTTTGTAAAGTTTGATTGTGCAGGTTGGATTGTAATCTGCACTTGGTACGATAGCTTGGATTTGGTTACTTGGGTGGTTTTCAAGATTCTGTCTTGTGGGTTTTGCAAGATAGTTCTTGGGGTAGATTGGTGAGTATCTACTGGTTGTAATTTTCACTTGGTATTAGTGAAACTTGACTGGTTTGTCAAGAACTGGATGTAGCTCTGGATTAGAGTGAACCAGTATAAACTTGTGTGTTAATATTCTTCTTTCATCTCTTTTAATTTCTGTCTTTAATTGTACTGTGTTTAAATCAAATTACCTTTGCAAAGATTGAATAAAGATAACTCATTCTTCCAAAAGAAAGTAAGATTTGCGAAAAAGTTTTAAAGTTCAATTCACCCCCCCTCTTGAACTCAACCATTAATTCTTTCAGGAAGGAGTTAGGGAGCTTGAGTGAGGCGCGGAGGAAGTGTAGCGAGGGTTTTTTCTTTTTTTTTATTTTTTTTATTTAACATCCGTAGGTAAATGAGTAGGTAAAGTAGTAAAAAAACATTACCTACCTCCTACATCCGTAGGTAATGCATAATCCTCACATCCGTAGGTAAATTCCGTAGGTGGGGATCAAATGAATGATCATCATCTTTATCTTCTGCTTATTTCTATCTTTATATTTTTTGCTTGGACTGTAATATTACTGGTGTTATACCAGGTACATTTGCCTTAACCTTGATTGATATGATTTAGTGTCTAATTGAGATTAAAGCTGGCATAGATAGAAGTAGATCATAGATCCCTAAGAATCTAAAATTTGATATTGTTAAATCTGTTAGTAAAAAGACAATCAATATAGTTGATAGTAATCTAGACAATCAGTTCACAACATATCCAATAGATTAGATATGAAAGATTCACATCGAGAGATATTATGATTTTCAAAATCTGGTTGTTTTAGTCAATAAAAACACCTTTTAATCGGTTAAATAAACTTAAACAACAGTTTTCATTACTTGGTTTTAATCGATTTAAAATCGAAATAATCGATTATTTTCACTAAAATCTCATGTTTTCAAAATCTTAAATGTTTTAATCGATTAAAACTTTCCTTCAATCGATTAAAATCATTTACCAAAAACATTTTAACCGATTATGCTCTGTTTTTAATCGATTTTTATTCGAAAAGAGGATTAAAGGCTTTAGTTAATGGTTGTTCCTGTAACATGCTACTAAAGCGTGATTCCCTTATCTTTACACGTGTTAATTGTATTCATTACAAACGTGTTAATGGAGATAAGCTTGAATCAACTTTAATTGATTCTTTTCATGAGTGAAATATTGATTTACTTTGTATTTTCAAAAACTTGAGCACATTTCAAATCCTACATTTTTTTCTCTTCTATTCCCTATTTTTGATGAAGTCAAAAGGGGGAGAAATAGTTGCTTTATTTGAGGATAAATTTAGAAAAATAACTCTTACATTAAGAGAGCAACATTTTAGGGGGAGAAATAAGTTTTAGGGGAGAAATAAAACTTTATTACATTCTTATATTTCTCACCTAACCTCATTATCAAGTGACTTATTTTGCGAGAGATTGTTTTTTCAAAATGGTGTTTGTCTTCATCAAATAGGGGAGAGCTGAAAGTGATCCTAGCAAAGATCTCGGTGATTTGATGAAGTCAAAGATAAAGTCAAAGGTCAACTCGCAACGATCAAACAAGTCACTCGGAAGAATGGAGTTGAAGACTTAGTGTGTCTTAACGAAAGCTTAGGTAAAACCACTTTACCTTTTCCATTGCATGAAGCTCCTTCACTCAATTTGCAAAATGCCTCAAAAATAGTTTTAAACAAATCAAACAAAAGCATTTTGACAAAGAACTTTCTTAACAATGTTTTTAAGCGATATAGTTTTAAAAGAAACAATTAAAATCACTTAGAATGCGTAAAGAAGTGTTTTTACGAGTATTTTAATCGATACAAACTTCTTTTAATCGATTAAAACCCTTTATGACCAGATTAGAATTCGAATATGACGAGTCAGAATGAAATATAATCGATCAGACTTTAAAAATGAGCGATCAGATTTATTTTAATCGATTAAAACACGTTTCAATCGATTAAAACCACTTTGGAAGTCAGGATGATCGATCAGAATGAAATTATGACCGATCAGAGTTGGTTATGATCGATCAGAATTGAATTATGACCGATCAGACTTATTTCAATCGATTAAAACGAATTTCAATCGATTAAAATGACTTGAAAATTTTTGTACTGAGTTTCAATCGATTAAAATGCATTTCAATCGATTAAAATGACTTAGAAAAAATTACGTGCAGGTTTTTAATCGATTAAAACTTCTTTGTATCAGTTAAAATAACTTGAAAAGTGTTATAAGAAAGTTTTAAACTAAATCAATCGATTAAACCGCGAATCAATCGATTAAATCACTCTTAGAAAATGTTTGTAAAATGTTTTAAGCTGATATAAACATGGTTGTATCAACTAAAACCATTCTGTTAAAGAAACAAGAACGCATTAATGGGTTGAAAGGACTTTTAACAGATTATAACGGCTATTTCAACAGATTAAAACAAACTTTCAACAGATTAATTAATGCGACTTTTTCTTAAAACTCTTTTAAAAACAGATTTGCTTGGAACTTTTTACATATCAGTTTTCATACAAACTAAGCAACAATTCAAGCAAGCTGTTAAGCATCCTTTTCCAAGAAAGATTCGCAACTGCTTTGTGAACTTCTTTTGAAATCTTTCTTGAGGCACTTTTGCATTACTTTGAAGAAGAAACTTACTTGTGGATTAGTGTAATCCGGTTTGCGCTTTCTAAGTCTCTTCTTTTCAATTACTGTTAATTCTTTTGTATTGTGTTGTACCTGGAATTTGGGTACAAGTTTTACTTGACTGGTAGGTGGTTGTAGAAGTTTCCAAGAACTGGAATTTGGTTCTTGGTGGAGAGGTTGAGTACGAGAGCTGGAATTTGGTTCTTGTCCTGTGTGGTGCCTGGAATTTGGGTACTTGGGTTCTCTGTGGCTGGAATTTGGTTGCGAGAGGTTTCCAAGAACTGGAATTTGGTTCTTGGTGGAAAGGTTGAGTGCAAGAACTGGAAGTTGGTTCTTGTGTTAGAGTAGGTGTAAGATTGTTGAGTCTGTAAAACATCTATTCTAGTGGAACCCAGCTGGAATTTGGCTGGAGACTGGACGTAGCCCTGGTATTGGGTGAACCAGTATAAAATACCGGTGAAATCTTTCTTAATCTTCCTCTCTTTAATTTCAGTTGCTGCGCCTAATATTGTTTGATTGCTTGGTAATTCAAAAAGATTTTTAGAAACTTAATTTTCGAATTAGATAATCTGAGATTTGCGAAAAACTTTCAAAAGATCAATTCACCCCCCCTCTTGATCTAAAACTACTTTTCTAACAAAGATGTGGTGCGACTGCGGAGTGGTTCTGTGTTGGTGAGAAGCTTTGGTGAGTGAAGGTGGAATTAGGGCACGGGTATGGTTGTGGTGGTGACGGGGAAGAAGCCTGGTGGTGACGGGTATATGGGTTCAAATGAGGATACCGTGTGGGGTGCTCGAGAGTGGGGAGGCTGCAGCTAGGGTTCTAGTGAAGGAGGTGGGTGGCGGGTTATAGAGGAGGTTAGTGAAATTGAGGGAGACGAAGGAAGGAGTTAGGGAGCTTGAGTGAGGCGCGGAGGAAGTGTAGCGAGGGTTTTTTCTTTTTTTTCTTTTTTTTTATTTAACATCCGTAGGTAAATGAGTAGGTAAAGTAGTAAAAAAACATTACCTACCTCCTACATCCGTAGGTAATGCATAATCCTCACATCCGTAGGTAAATTCCGTAGGTAATAGATAATTTATATACGAACATACTTTTGTAGGTAAAATCCGTAGGTAATGTAAAATTTACCTACGGATTTTTACCCGTAGGTAATATTCCGTAGGTAATAGGCTTTTTTCTTGTAGTGAAGAAAAAACATCTTTCACACTAGATGTTTAATCAATGGCAAGGTGTGCATGATGATCATATATGGAGGTAGTTGCACCAATGTGGTTAGTGATAGATTAGTGTCAAAGCTAAATTTAGCTACTAAATCACATTCTAGGCCTTATGAACTTCAATAACTTAGTAAGGATGGAGAGGTGCAAGTGAGATAGCAAGTTGAAGTCGACGTTTTGATTGGAAAATACAATGATAAGGTGTTTTGTGATGTTGTTCTTATGAAGGTCAGCCACTTACTTTTGGGCAAAATGTGACAATTTGATAAAAGAGTCAATCATAACAATTTCACCAACAAGATTTCTTTCATACACCAAGATAAGAAGATTATGTTCAAACCTTTGACTCCACAAGAAGTGTATGAGGATAAAAAGAAAATAAGAGAAAAACTTCTTCAAGAGAAGAGAGAAAAATGAAACGTTAGTGAAACACTTGAGAGAAAAAAGAGTGAAACACTTGAAGTGAGGGAGAGTTATTTAGCCACAAAAAATGAGTATAATGTTAGCTCCTGTAGACCCCAAATCTTGTCCGGCCTCACAATAAGTTCCGAAATCCTCCGTTTCGAAGATGGTCAAGGCTTCATTAGGCCCCTAGTAGCGTTCTTTAGGCTCCATTTAAGAAAAGGAGGGTTTTCTTAGAAAAATAAAAATTAGAGTTTTTGTCAGAGGGTCGGGATGGCCATCCCAGATCCAGACGGCCATCTCAACCCCCTTGGGGGCCTGGGACGGTTGTCCTAGATCCAGACGGCCGTCTCAACCCGTTTTTAGCCCAAACGGCCATCCCAAATGCCTAAACGGTCGTCCCACCTGACAAAATCCAAGACGGCCATCCCGACCTCCTGGAAGCTCGAGCCTATAAATAGAGGCATCATTTCTCTCATTTCACACACCATTCAGAGGAGTGTTCTCTTCTCTCTCTACTTTAAAACTTTTCTGAGCATTTTTGCTTAGTTTCAGAGTCCGAGTAGTCTTTCCAAATATCTTTTTTTTTGGATTAAGTCGGTTAAGGAAGTCTCTTTTTTTAGATATCCAGCACTCGGTAGTATAAGAATTTTTTATTGTTTGGGGAGGAGTACTCTTATAGAGGGAGGGGACCGCCAAAAAGTGTCCTCACATTTTCAAGATATATATAAAAGCTCACTTCGAAGGTTCCTTTCTCTATTTTGTCTCTTTTACTATTTTTCTTTATTGTTTCTTCTATGTGTATTAGGTATTAGAGTCATGTAGATAGTTATTTAAATACCGTAATAAATAAATAGGGTAGAAGCATAATTTTTATGTCTTTATTTTAAGATTATTCCATCATAGGGAACCCGAAAGGGGCATTGTGGGGTGCTAACACCTTCCCCACACATAACTAACTTCATTACCCAACTCTGTTTATAATGGCCAAAGTTGGTTTTTATTAAACCAACGCCTTCTTTTTTCTTCTTTTTCAATGTTTATGGTAAAAATATCGGTGGCGACTCTTGAACCCATTTACAAAACTGTCGCTCTTAAGGGTAGTTCGGTTATCGAACACCCTAAGAGCGATGGCCACTCTTTTTACAAAACAAACGCACGTCACAAAACCATTATGTCGCAAATGACCGCTTCTTACGGTGGTGACAGATGGCGAATCCGGTGGGGAAGTCATGAGAGTTGATCCTATTTAGTGATGGAATAATCCAAAATAGTAGATTTAAAATTATGCCTCTCTAACCTTTCTTTGTTTGAATAACATGTTTTACTGTATGGCTTTAATAAACAAAAATCCTTAAAATGCAAAAAAATAGCATCTCAAAACCTTTTTTGCAATAAACAACCTTATCTCGGACAGTCTTCATTTAAGCTAGTCTGGTTTCAGGTTCTTTGTAAGCTAAGTATTCACATTGACTTACAGAAGAGATAAGGGATTATAAAGCAAAATAATTTTAATAACAAATCAACTTTATCTCGGACAGTCTTCATTTAAACTAGTCTGGTTTCAGGTTCTTTGTAAGCTAAGTAGCCACGTTGACATACAAAAGAGATAAAGGGGTTAAAAATAAAAACAAAATAATACAAGGATTTTGACAAAGTCAAACCATTCATACCCTCATCATTTCAAGAGTGATAAAAATAAGAGAGAAAATAAATGCATAAGGAAAGTGTGCATACGCATTGTAGACCCCAAATCTTGCCCTGCCTCAAAATAAAGAGCAGAAGACTTCCGATTCGAAGATGGGCAAGGCCTAAAAGGTCCCTAGGATAGACTAATAAGCCCCATATTAGAGTAGGAAGGTTTTTTGTACGGAAAAAATAAAAAATTCCACCTAGAGGCTGAGACCGCCGTCTCGTCATCGACAAAGGGCGAGACCGCCATCCCGTTTGGCGAGACGGCCGTCTCGCCACTCGCCAATGGCGAGACCACCATCCTGTTTGGCGAGATGTCCTTCTCGCCACTCGGCAATGGCGAGACCGCCGTCTTGTTTAGCAAGACGGCCTTCTCGCCATTTGTCAAGGGTGAGACCGCCGTCCCGGTTGGCGAGACAGCAGTCTCGACATTGTCAAGCGAGACGGCGGTCCCAACCTGATAGGCGTGAAATCCTATAAAAGGGGGGGCAACCTCATCCTTTTCACAACATTCTTCAACTTTCCCTTCTGCAACTTTCTCAAATTCTTCTCCTAGGATCCCTCCGAAGCATTTCCAGAGTTTCTTAGCATTCTTAGTGAGCATTTTCTAATGTTGCGAGAAAGAGCGATCAGCATTGTAGAGCTTAGAGGTTGCCAAAAAGCACATTTACCAAGAATATTAAATACAAAAGCTTGCTTTGAAGGTTCCTACACTTTCTCTCTTCTTTTATCGCTTTTTTATTACATCTATTTGTGCATTAGCTGTTAGGGTCATGTAGTCAACATTTTAAATTCCGCAAATAAATAAAGGGTAAAAGTGTAATTTTAGAGTTTTTATTTATAAAATAAATGGTCTGTCATAGGGAACCCGAAAGGGGCGTCGTAGGGAAGCTAATACCTTCCCTACGCGTAACTAACTCCCTTACCCAACTCTGGTTATAATGGTCAAAGTTGGTTCTTTTAACCAATGCCTTCTTTTTCCTCCTTTTCCAATGTTTCTGGATAAAACATTGGTGGCGACTCCAGAACCCTTTTCGAAAACCTCGCCTTTGGGTCCAGCCCGGTTATCGGACAACCTAAAGGCGTTGTAACATCACTTTAAAAATGTGAGTCGAAGTCAGAACCATCGAGTCGCTCTGACCACCTCTTTTGACGGCGGCGACACACATCATCTTAATAAAGTTTCTCATGCATAAATTCATTTATTCTAGGAGGGATTAGATATTCTTAAGACAAAGATGAAAGAGACCCGAGTGCGTTTGTAACCTTCGCTATACTTGTCAATCTATGACAAGGAAGGGACAAGTGTGCTAAGGTGTGTGGTAACCTTCGTTACACTTGTCAAATCCATGATGGAGAAGGAACCATTACACCGAAGTGGGTATGGTGCTCCATGAAGCGTAAGCTTTAAGGAGGGTGTCAAAGCCATTATCTTAAGGCATATCCATCCCACACTAATCATTTATTTCAAAATAAAAAACCTAATGCATTTTGCATTCTAGAAAGTGGTTGGTCTTCTTCCTGTCCTCACTCGCGCGCAGAAGGCCAAAAGGATGGAGAAATCAGAAGAGCAAAATTGCGAGCTCACCGCTAAGCTTAATGCCATAAAGGAGCAGATGGTGCGGTTAATGGAGTGGTTAGAGGAATAGAGGAACAAAACCGTATGCTCACTGCTAAGCTTAATTCTATCAAGGAGTAGTTGGCGTAGGTAACAGAACTAATGCCCCAACAACATGTCTGTAATGAAGGCCCCCACAATGACCATACGGGCAAAAGAGTGGAACAAGGACT
This sequence comes from Sphenostylis stenocarpa, assembly GCA_963425845.1. NCBI lineage: Eukaryota > Viridiplantae > Streptophyta > Magnoliopsida > Fabales > Fabaceae > Sphenostylis > Sphenostylis stenocarpa. The sequence continues at coordinate 10,625,983 of OY731408.1, forward strand.
GAAGAGTGGGAGGATTACGCAACCTCTCTCATCCTCATCATTCAAGAAGTTCATTAGCAAGAAGAAGAGGTGAAGGGTGAATGCCAAAAGGCGGCTAAGGTAACATCCTTCTAGAAGCAAGCAGCCTTGTATAGTCTTCACTTCGGGCTCGAGCATCTCAACTGAAGCGACTAGGAGAACAAGGAGAGTAGATATCATAAACATGATTGTTGTAGCCCATACAGTATAGCCAATCTTGGCCAGCCATTCTTCTAAATTCCTTTGTAATCCTTCTATAAAATAAAGAAGAAGAAATGAACTTTTTGCTCATGTACATCAGTAAAATTATCTTTCATTTCATTTCTCTTGACCAATTTATGAAATTACCTCTATATTGATTTATGCGCGAAGTCATTTTGTCAAGAACAAATCATGCATCATGAACAGGGAAACATTAAAAAAATGATGATAAAAAGAAAAATGCCTGCTAGGAGATTTTTAGGCAAAAATTAGGACAGCCTGCTAGATCGAAAACTCGCAAAGGTCGGTCTAGGCAAAAGATAAGGCACTTATAAAAAAGAAAAAAACTCATTAAGATATCCTAGGAAAAAATTAAGGCAGTCCACCAAATCGAAAACCCAAGAAGGGCGATCTAGGCAAAAACCAGGGCTAACATAAAAAATGAATAAAAGAGGAGTCCATCAGCATAATCATGAAAGTCCAGCAGGAGAATGTCGGTCACTTTTCTAGATGCATCAAATAAAAAAATAGATTGCATGTAGGGCATCCACACAAGTAGTCGCATAACATGACTCTGTCAAAATCAAAAAAATATATATAATAAAATAAAAAATCATTGTAAGTAAATAACAAAAAACAAGATTTATGCATATAAGGAGACTAGGCTCCATGTTTGTGATTGAAAAACAGGATCGTTGAGACCCAGTCTCCAAATAAAGCTCCCCTCAAGAAAATGGAGCAAGTCATCATTAATCAAATGACTTAAGCAAAATAAGAGCTTCCAGAGCCCCAAAGCTCTAAGCCACCATCCTTGCATCCAAGAAAGAGAAGGCACATCAACAAAGAAAAAGTCGACGGAAAGGTTTAGTCATCCCCAAGCGCATCCTTGCCTACTCTAGAGGCAAAACAAAAATTACCCAAGACTCAGCATCACCGTCACATGGGTTAGCAAACATACTCATTCAAGTCTCCACCACATTCCCTAATGGAGAATAAAGACTTCACAAAAGCCCATCATTCAAACAATCAACGAGTCAAACCTTCGCACTCCCAAAGGCGTCAACAAAGAAAAAGCTGATGGAAAGGCTTGATCATCCCCAAGCGGATCCTTTCCTACTCCAGAGGCAAAGCAAAAATATTACCTTAAGGCTCAACATCGCCGCCACATGAGTTATCGAGCGCACTCATGCAAAGTCTCTGCCACATTCCCCAATGAAAGAATAAAGGTGTCACATCCATCATTAAGCAATCAAGGAGGCAAACCTCCATACCCCCCCAAGGGCTCAAGAAAAAGAAAAAAGAAGAAAGGAAAAGAAAACCCTTCCTCCCTAGCGGAGGCCCAAAAATAAAAGTTCATGTCAAAGAAAGGCCATTAAACCCCAAGTGGTCCACGAAAAAGAAAAAAACTTTATCCCCTGCGGATCCCTAAAAAGAAGAAAAAGTCTACGTGCATAAAAGAAACTAAAAAGTAAAAAGGCACACGTATTATCCCCACAAAGAAGCCAAATTTCAAAATCGTGAAAAAAGAGATAAATCGCGAAAAAAGGAGAAATTGAATAAAAATCCTAACTTTTAGGTAGCTAAAAAATCCCCAAGTGGGTCATACAAAAATAGAGCAAATCAAAGGATCAAAAATCTCATTCCCTTCCAGCAGAATAAGAGCTTCGCAAAGTCAGCTCATACCAGCATCAATCAAGGAGTCAAGACTCCATTCCCCCAGAGGACTACCAAAATCAGATCCCCAGGGAAACAAATAACTCCCTGGTGGATCGCCAAAAAAGGAAAATATATCCCCTAGTGAGCATACTACAAAGGTAATCTTCAAATCTCATATCCTTAAAAGAGTCATTTGCCTGCGCATAGGCAAGACCTAGCAAGTAAGAGCCAACATCCCTAAGGGGAATATCAACCTATTTCAAGAGGCAAAACAGTGCAACCAAAGCCTTCACTTCTGAAGCATCTGCCTACTCAGAGGCATTATCCAAATTAACAAATCCTCAGTGGATTCCTTCCTACCCAAGAGGCATTTATCAAGAACCCCCGGCAATCAACAAATCCGAATGGCTACGGAAAAAGCCAAAGACAAAGATTCCATAATAATCAACAAGTTGGATGACTATTGTAAAAGCCTAAAAAAAATCAAACAATCTTCGGCACACCGAATGACTACAACAAAAAGTCAAACAAAAATCATCAAACATGACTACTCCCCATGGAGTCGGCACATGATCAGGATCAGTAAGTCGCCACCACATTCTCTGTTTGAAGGGTCAACCACCACAGCAAAAGGGACATTCACAAGACAAAGTTTCATACTCATTAGCCAAAGGATCGGCTATCTCATTGAAGAAGCATCCTGAGAACGATCAAAAGATCAGTTATCTCATTGAAGAAGCATCCTGAGAACAATCGAAGGATCTGCTACCTCCTTGAAGAAGCATCCTGAGAACAATCAAAGGATCAGCTCCGTAGCAAAGGAGCATCCTGAAGACAATATCTTCATATCCATCGTCCGAAGGATCAGCTCCATAGCAAAGGAGTAATCCTGAAGACAGAATTACATACATCATCTGAAGGATCAGCTCCGTAGCAAAGGAGCATCCTGAAGACAATATCTTCATATCCATCGTCCAAAGGATCAGCTCCATAGAAAAGGAGTATCCTGAAGACAGGATTTACATTCATCATCCAAAGAATCAGCTCCGTAGCAAAGGAGTATCCTGAAGACAAATATCTTCATATACATCTTACGAAGGATCAAATCTGCAACAAAATAGTATCCTGAAGACACACTCTACCTTTACCGTCTGTAGGCTCAGCTTCCGCAGCATGGGAGCATCCTAAAGGCAAAAGTCTATATACATTCATCGTCCGAAGGGTCAGCCTCTACAGCAAAAGGGGCATCCGGAAGACAAAGTCTCTATACTCGTCAGTGGAAGGGTCAGCTACCGCATCAAAGGAGCATCCTGAGGTTTCCCACTTGTCAGCTATGGGGTCAGCTACCGCATCAAAGGAGCATCCCAAGGCTACATCACACCTGATGAAGGTTCATACTCATCAACCAAGGGGTTAGCTATCGCATCAAAGGAGCATCTTGAGGTTTCCCACTTGTAAGCTATAGGGTCAGTTACCGCATCGGAGGAACATCCTGGAGTTTCACATTCATCGTCCAGAGGGTGAGCTACCGCACCAAAGGAGCATCCGAAGGACAATCGGGCAAGAGAGTTAACTCCTTCACCCGCCAGCTGGTCTCTTGGTACATTAGCCAACAATCGGTCAGTTAGGTGAAGGGGGACAGTTATAGACCCCAAATCTTGTCCGACCTCACAATAAGTTCAAAAATCCTCCGTTTCGAAGATGGTCAAGGCTTCATTAGGCCCCTAGTAGCATTTTCTAGGCTCCATTTAAGAAAAGGAGGGTTTTCTTAGAAAAATAAAAATTAAGGTTTTTATCAGAGGGTCGGGATGGCCATCCCAGATCCAAACGGTCATCTCAACCCCTTTGGGGGCCTAGGACAGTCGTCCCAGATACATACGGCCATCTCAACCCATTTTTAGCCCGAGACGACCGTTCCAAATGCCCAAATGGTCGTCCCACCTGAAAAAATCTAGGACAGTCGTCTCGGCCTCCTGGAAACGCAAGCCTATAAATAGAGGCATCATTTCTCTCATTTCACACACCATTTAGAGCAGTGCTCTCTTCTCTCTCTACTTTGAAACTTTTTCGAGCATTTTTGCTTAGTTTCAGAGTTCGAGTAGTCTTTCCGACTATCCTTTTTGGATTAAGTCGGTTAAGGAAGTCTCTTTTTTGAGACATCCGGCACTCGATAGTATAAGGATTTTTTATTGTTAGGGGAGGAGTGCTCTTGTAGAGGGAGGGGACCGCCAAAAAAGCATCCTCACGTTTTCAAGAGATATATATAAGCTCACTTCGGAGGTTCCTTTCTCTATTCTTTCTCTTTTACTGCTTTTCTTTATCGCTTTCTTCTATGTGCATTAGGTATTAGAGTCATGTAGATAGTTATTTAAATACCGTAATAAATAAATAAGGTAGAAGCATAATTTTTATGTCTTTATTTTAAGATTATTCCATCATAAGAAACCCAAAAAGGACGTTGTGGGGTGCTAACACCTTTTCCACACGTAATTAACTCCCTTACCCAACTCTGGTTATAATGCCCAAAGTTGGTTTTTCTTAAACCAACACCTTCTTTTTTCTCCTTTTTTGATGATTATGGTAAAAATATCGATGGTGACTCCTGGACCCATTTATGAAAACCTCGCTCTTAAGGGTAGTTCGATTATCAAACACCCTAAGAGCGATGACCACTCTTTTTACAAAACAAATGCGAGTCACAAAACCATCACGTTGCACCGACCAATTTTTATGGTGGTGATAGTTCCACACTCAATGTGTCTGACTTATCTCTTTTTGATGTAGATAGTGAATCCGATTTGAGGACAAGTTCATCTCAAGAGGGAGAGAATGATGGGGACATGACCATGAACAATGATTCACTTAAAGAAGTTGGAGGACCTATGACAAAGGCTAGAGCAAGGGAAACAAAGAAAGTTCTTCAACAAGTGTTATCTATATTATTTGAATACAAGCCCATATTTCAAAGTGAAAAGACCAAAATTGTGAATTGTATCATGGCCCAAATGGAGGAAGACTAATGTGTCACTTTGTTTCAGTTTTTAAGTTTGTTTAAATAATGGTCTAATCCTTTCTAAAATTAGTTAATCAAATTATGTTTTGGGTTAATCAATTAATGGCCTTTAGTTTGGTTTTGTTTCAAGTTGTAATAAAGGCTCAATTGAAAACGTAGGTATCAGCCTTTGGGAGACCAAGAGGGTGCATAGCTGATTGACTTTTGTTTGCCACAATTTCAGTTACAATCATTCATTAAGTAGTTTTTGTTAGATATTGTTTAGATATTATTTGATATTGTTAAGATATTATTAGATACTGGTAACCACAATATCAAACAATATCTTATGTTTATTCTGTTACTTTCAGTTACTCTTTTAGTTGTATCTCTCTACTATAAATAGACCACCCTATGTGTGATTTATACAAAAGGGAAATTAATTCCAAACCTTATTTTCTCTATATTCAACATGGTATCAGAGCTTAAGGTTATCTTGAATTTTTTTTTCCACCTTTTATCCACTGTTGGACCCGCCCCACCGCTGCTAGAGCCGCCCCACCGCTCCTGGTAAACTGATCCTCCACATCATAAAAGAATTATCTTTGTTACTGAATTTTATTTGGTAGTGTGAAAGTGCATGTTTAGGAAAGTTCTGGCAAGGAAAGACTTGGTATTTAAGTGTGTCCATTAGTGACCCACCTCTCTTTCCTGGGAACTTACCTGGTGTACTAGTTCACGTTGTTGTCACCGCTGCTGCTGGAGCAATCACCGGATCCGCCGCTGCTGGAGAATTTGCCGGAGTTTCATTTTTTTTTTACCGGTGACATATGATTTTGCTTGTCTCGGTCAAGTGACCACCGTGCCATTGAGATCACCACTATCGGAGTTGGTCGTCCTATTGTCTCCTGCGTCGTTTAGTCTTGGCGAACTTATTTTTAGTATTCTCATTTTGGATTTGTGCTTCGTGGGTTAATTGGATTACTTTGGATTGTTTTAGGGTTTGTTCTCCCGCTCTTCATGACTTCTTCGACTTCTTCCACTATTTCCAATTTTGTTAACGATTCTTTTGTGTTGACATCCCATCGTGATGACCGGGCTCGCCCTCGCAAACAGGAAAAAGGGCGTCCTAAGTGTGAACATTGTGGCAAGCTAGGTCACTAGATTAACAAGTGTTATACATTACATGGTCGTCCTCCTCAATCTGCTGTAGTTGTTCACACCAATATTTCCCCACCTTTATCTGCAGGGGATCTTCCTTCTTCTATTGCATCCGACATGCCTTCTATGTTCAACAAATTTCTCGAATGGTATAAGGATCAACAGTCTTCTAGTTCCACTATATCTGTCACACATACAAATACATATTTTGCTGGTTTGACCCAATCATTTTCTCCTGGTCCTTGGGTTTTTTATTCGGGAGCCACTGATCATATTACTGGTAACAAATCTTTGTTCTCCTCTTTATCCTCTCCTAATTATTTACCTTCTGTTACATTGGCTGATGGCTCTAGAGTATCATCTCATGGTGTTGGAACGGTTAAACTTTTTCCTTCTTTAACCATTGATAATGTTCTTTATGTCCCTGGGTCTCCTTTTAACCTGTTGTCCATCAGTTGTCTAACTCGTTCTCTTGATTGTGTTGTTACTTTTACCAATAATTCTGTGTGTTTACAGGATCGGAGTTCGAAACAGGTGATTGGCACAGGATGCGAGTCTCATGGTCTTTATTATCTCCGTCCCTCTACACATGTTAGTACAGTTATGGAGTCTCCCTCTCTTCTTCATGCTCAGTTAGGTCATCCAAGTCTTGCCAAGTTACAGAAACTTGTCCCTGTCTTGTCCAACTTATATAGTTTGGCGTGTGAGTCATGTCAATTAGGCAAACATAGTCGTATTTCCTTTCCTCTTAGTTTCACACGTGGTGCTTCGTCCCCTTTTGTCGTGGTTCACTCTGACATTTGGGGACCTAGCCGCATTAAGTCTACTTTAGGTTATCAATACTGTGTTACTTTCATTGATGATTATTCCAGATGCACTTGGTTATTTTTGATGAAAAATTGTTCTGAATTATTTCATATCTTTCAAACTTTTTTTAATGAAATTCAAACTCAGTTCGGTGTTTCTATTAGAGTTTTGCGTAGTGATAATGGCCGTGAATATCTTTCTCATTCTTTTAAACAATTCATGGCTTCTCACGGTATTTTGTATCAAACTTCTTGTGCTTATACACCTCAACAAAATGGTGTAGCTGAACGTAAAAATAGACATCTTATTGAAACAACTCGCACACTTTTAATTCATGGAGATGTTCCTCAACATTTTTGGGGTGATGCTCTTCTTACTGCATGTTATCTCATTAATCGCATGTCTTCTTCGGTTTTAGATAATAAAATACCTCATTCCATTTTATTCCCTCATGAACCACTTCATCCTTTACCTCTGAAAGTTTTCGGGTCTACATGTTTTGTTCATAATTTCAGTTCTGGTCTTGACAAGCTTTCTCCTAGATCACATAAATGTGTTTTCTTAGGGTTTACAAGATCATAAAAAGGATACAAATGTTTTTCTCCTTCTCTTAACCGTTATTTTGTGTCAAAAGATGTCACATTTGATGAGTTGTCTCTTTATTTTAAAAGTCAATCTTCACCTCTGTCTCCATCCAATCTTGTCAACACTCCTAATACATTTAATGTTCCTGTTGTTTGTGACCCTCTAACTGTGTCTTCTTCACCATTAGTTCCTGCTCCGCAGTCAGCTTCTTCTCCACTGCCTCTTCAAATTTATAGTTCTCGTAACCAATCACAACCACCACCATGTGACTCTACTCAAGTGCCAACTACTTTGTCTCCTCCGGATCTGACACATGAGTCTAACCTTCCCATTGCCCTCCGAAAAGGTATTCGTTCTACACGTAATCCCTCTCCCCATTATATTGCTTTGAGTTATCATCAACTGTCATTACCTTTTTATACATGTCTTTCCTCTATTTCTTCTGTGACCATTCCAAAAACTGTCCGTGAAGCTTTAGCCCATCCTGGTTGGCGTTAGGCCATGTTAGATGAACTAAGTGCTCTTCATAATAGTGGAACTTGGGAATTGGTCCCGTTACCGTCTGGGAAATCTGTTGTTGGTTGCAGGTGGGTGTTTGCTATCAAAGTTGGACCTGATGGTACTATTGATCGCCTCAAAGCTCGTCTTTTGGCCAAAGATTATACTCAAATTTTTGGGTTGGATTATGGAGATACCTTTTCCCCTGTGGCAAAGATGGCTTCTGCTCGTTTATTTATCGCCATGGCTGCTCTTCAACAATGGCCTCTTTATCAACTGGATGTTAAAAATACTTTCCTCAATGGTGATTTGCAAGAAGAAATATATATGGAGCAACCTCCTGGGTTTGTTGCTCGGGGGAGTCTTCTCGGGATGGTATGTCATCTTCGCAAATCCCTATATGGCCTAAAACAAGTCTCCAAGGGCTTGGTTTGGAAAGTTTAGCAAGGTTGTTCAACAATTTGGTATGACTCGGTGTGAATTAGATCATTCTGTCTTTTATCGACACTCGAGTGCTGGATGTGTTTACTTGATAGTATATATTGATGACATCGTTCTTACAGGTAGTGACAACCATGGCATCTCTCGGTTGAAACAACATCTCTGTCACCATTTTCGGACCAAAGATCTTGGCAAACTTAGATATTTCTTGGGTATTGAGGTGGCACAGTCCAATGATGGTATTGTTATATCTCGGAGGAAGTATGCCATAGATATTTTGGAGGAAACTGGGTTGATGAGTTCAAAGTCCGTTGATACACCCATGGATCCCAATACTAAACTTCTACCAAATCGGGGGAGCCTATATCCGATCTCGAGCAAGTATAGAAGATTGGTTGGAAAATTGAATTATCTTACGATTACTCGTCCCGACATTTCCTTTGCGATCGGTGTGGTAAGTCAATTTCTTAATTCACCATGTGAAGATCATTGCAATGCAGTCATTCGTATCTTGAAGTATATTAAAGGATCTCTTGGAAAATGATTGTTATATGGTTCTAATAACCATACAAGAGTTGTTTGCTACTCAGATGCTGATTGGGCAGGGTCTCCTTCGGATAGAAGATCTATATCTGGATATTGTGTCTCCATTGGTGGTAACCTGATCTCATGGAAAAGTAAGAAACAAAGTGTTGTGGCAAGATCCAATGGAGAAGCAGAATATAGAGCTATAGCCTCAGCTTCCTGTGAACTTGTTTGGCTCAAGCAATTTCTTAAAGAGTTACAATTTGGAGATGTCACTCAAATGACACTTGTGTGTGACAATCAGGTTGCTCTTCATATTAGTTCTAATCCTGTCTTTCATGAAAGGACCAAACACATTGAGATTGACTGTCATTTTATTCGAGAAAAGATTATGTCTGGAGATATCAAGACTGAGTTTGTTAACTCAAGTGATCAGTTAGCAGATATTTTTACTAAATCTTTACGGGGTCCTAGAATTGATTATATTTGTAACAAGCTTGACACATACGATTTGTATGCTCCAGCTTGAGGGAGAGTGTTAGATATTGTTTAGATATTATTTGATATTGTTAAGATATTGTTAGATATTGGTAACCACAATATCAAACAATATCTTCTGTTTATTCTATTACTTTCAGTTACTCTTTTAGTTGTATCTCTCTACTATAAATAGACCACCCTATGTGTGATTTATACACAAGGGAAATTAATTCCAAACATTATTTTCTCTATATTCAACAGTTTTCAATTCCTAGGTTAATGAATCATTATTAGCATTTATTTTCCTCCATTAAGTAGTTTTCAATTTCTAGATTAATGGATCATTATTAGAATTTATTTTCCTTTATTGAATCTTTGTAACTCCGATACCAAAAACTTTTTATATAAGTTGAACCATTTTTTATCAGAAATAACAAGTTGAGCTTTATTCAGAAATATTATGAGTTTAGCTCTTTTATCTCAGTGAGAGTGATCCTCCTAAGTTCTTGAGTGATTCAAGAACCCTTAGTTGTATCAAAATACTTTCACATACTTTGTGAGTTGCCTCCCTTGGAAAGAGTGATTCTTTCCTTCAACCTTACACATTCATCTCTTATCCTTTCTTCACAAAAACCCAGAAAACCCAATTCTATCCAAATTTATTTCGTGGTCATAACTTTTGTTCTACTCATCCAAATTGAGTGTTTTTTTATCCTAAATTGAAATTCAGTCCAAGAATTTTCACCTCATTTTTGAATCACCTCAATCGGAGTTTTATAGCTTGAGATATTGACATTTCAAAAATATTGTCCAACCCTGAAATTTTTTCCATTTTCTAATCCAGCTTCTCACTAATTTTCGAAATTTCCTACAAAGTTCTAAACCTAAAGATCCTAAGTAAACCTTTGTGTAAATGAGGTTCATATCAGTTGGTGTTGGTGTGTGTGCGAGAATAGGTGTGAGTGGTTATTTTTGTGAGTATTGGTTTGTGTGGATTTTATAAGCATATTTCTGACAATGTTTTTTATAAGAATAAACCACATATCCCCAAAATATACATCCGTAGTAAAAAAACAAAATAAGAAACAATCCTAGGCATGGTTATCAAACTCACGAGTTAACTCGCTGACTTGTACAAGTTAACGAGTCAAATAATCGAGTAGGAGTTAACTCGTGAGTATACTCGTTTTAGAATAAACTCGGAGTCAAACTCAGTGAACTCGGTGGACTCTGAGTAAAGTCACGAGTTAGAGGTGAGTCAACGAGTTTGAAGGAAAAGAAAAACTTAGATCTTTTTCGACTCTCCTCATTTCTTCTTACAAGTTCAGATCTTGCTCTTTCCCACTGTTTATCGCTACTTATCGTCATCGGTGGTCGTCATCGCGTGCTTGCCCTTGGTCACGCGATGCTCACTTGGGTCACGCAATGGTTGCACAGTGGTGGTCGCGCAACGTTCACCTGGGTTGCACGGTGGTCGCACTCCTTGCAATTACTCGTTGTTGCTTACCGCCCTCTATGTTAGATTGAGGAATGGAGGGATTTGGGATTTTAGGATTTTCGAATATATGAGACAGGTTAGATTGAGAGATTGAAGGATTTGGGATTTTAAGGTTTCGAATAGATAGAAAGATTTTAGACATTCAGAATATTTTTTTTTTATTTTGATTATACTTGTTGTACAAATTCAATTATTATTTTTTATTATTTTAATAATAAGGAATTAATATTATTATATTTATTATTAAATTGATTTTTTTCATATATAGTAAACTCTTACAAGTCTACGATTCGAGTTTACCGACCTCTCACGAGTCTACGTCGACTCTCAAATATGAAAACCTTGATCCTAGATCACCAACAACAAGGCACACAATACTCAAAGGATACAAAATAACCAACAACAATTACAACCCATCCAAGAGGTATAAAGTTAACGATTGCGAATCAAGGGGCATAAATCTTGGAATATAGATATAACCATTAGGAAAAGTTGTATCAATTGGGAATGGTTGTTAGAAGCAATATAAATTTAAATAATCCAGACTAGGAAAGACATAAAAAGGAAATTAGGAAAGAATTGTATTGTGGAAAGACAGACTCTCGAAAATTATGTTATAAAAATATTTCAAAATTATTTTTAAATTCTATTCATTTTTAATCTTGTCTAATTATTTTATGTTCTTATCAACTTGGTTTCAAAGCACCGAATAAGTGCTCTACTTCTAAAAATGGTGACAACTCATTCTAATTCTAATAATCATAACACAATGGAGAGAATTTTGGAGATGTTGATGGTGAATCGACAAAACTGAGATGAAGAACGACAACAACTTGAAACACGTTTTGCACAAATAGAAGCCATGGTAGAAAATCTCTCCAAGCATTCAGAAAATGGCTCACCCAAAGGTTCCGTAAATGGAGAAGAAACACTAAAGAACCACGCCAAGGAAGGGGAAATAGAATGATGGAGAAAATTGGACGTCCCCATATATGATGAAGAATCTGATGCTTATAGATGGATAAATCAATTGGAACATTTCTTTCAAATGAGAGATGTACTAGAAAAAGAGAAAATTCAGGCATTTATGGTGGCACTAGATGGAAAGGAACTATCTTGGTTCTAACGGTGGGAAACTTGCAACTCTAACATTGGATGGGGAGAATTTAAAGTTGTCATTCTTGAAAGATTCCAAACTTTAGTCATTCTCAACCCTTTTGTTGCCCTCCTTGGATTTAAACAAGAACAAACGATAGAAGAGTACATTGAGCAATTTGAAAGGTTTGCGGGTATGTTGCAAAATATTGGTGAAGAACATTTACAGGATATTTTTGTGAACGGATTGAAGGAAGACATTGGGGCGTAAATTAAACTTTATGAACCTCCACTTTATCAATCATGGTCAAGAAAGCATTAATGATCAAGTAAAAAAATAGAGCAATTTGGAAGGTGGAAACAAATATTACTTCTAATTTAATCTCAAAATTCAACACCTCTTACCGAAGTCCATCCTATACAAAGACTATTACTTATGGTGTTAGTCAAAATGGTAGAGGAAATAGTAATGACTCTTTTAATTCTTTTACCAGCAGGGCATCTGTGAACGGACCAATAAACAACAACCAACCTAAAATTTTTACTCGATTAACTAAAGTGGAGCTTCAAGAAAAAAAAAGGATAATGTTTTCACTGTGAAAAAAAAAATGGAGCACTTATCATGTGTCTTGGAATAAACAGATGATAATGTTAGTAACAAATGAAAATGATGATGAAAACTTTAAAGAGGAACTCGAATCAGAAATTAAAGAAACAAAGTCATAGTATTGTGAGATTTACTTCTCGCCGATCTTTAAAGATTTGGGGAAATATTGATAGTCACAAAGTTATAGTATTGATAGATTGTGTTGTCACCCATGATTTCATTTCCAAGAAACTGGTAGAAAAACTAAAATTAAAAGTAAATGACACTCTGTTGTATGTTGTCAAAGTTGAAGATGATCACAAAATCAAATGCAAGGAATTAGTAGAGAATTTTCTTTGAAAATACAAATACAATAAACAATTCTTCTTATTTGGCCTCGAAGGTATAAATATGATTTTAGAAATGGAATGGTTAATAAAGTTTGGGATAGATTAGAGTCAACTTTGAACAATTAGGAAGGAATTGGCGCCTCCACCATCGCTTCATCCAATCGTAGCATAAAGACGAACCTCTTTGGTTGCTTTTGCTTCCAAATCACTTAACTCTCCTGCAGATACTGAAAAGCTGTAGAACTTGCAGAGGAAAGGGCGCCATCGAATGCCCAGGATGCAAGGTGGGTTTGTTTCTGAATTTCATTTATTAGTTGAAAAAGATAAACACATGGATTGAAAGGTAATTGGCAATGACAGGGCACGGGGAAGAATAAAAAGAACGGAAATATATTTGAACGATGGAAGTAATTTGCCTTGGTGTTTCATGTGTACGCGTATCAGTGAGTATGTGTGTAGAGATCCTCAATCAATCAATCTTCCAAATATGCGTGTAGATGTTTTGATTGCCAAGGATTTGGGCTCAAGACTTGTCCCACCTGAGGGAAGGAGAGAGGATTAACACCCAAACAAAGAGGAGAGAGATAGCATCAACATACCATCAAATTGTTGTTATTTCATGAATCAACTTCTATTAAACTCATGAAAAGGGTGTGGTGTTCATTTCAAACATTAATTTGTGAATAAATAGATAAATAAAAACTATAACGTCTACTCATACTGAATTCAATTTTCTATTTTTCTCTCCTATCTTCTATTATTGTTGAAACAATTTTTCATTAAAGGAGATAATTGTTAAAATTAATCTAAAGAGATAAAAAAGAGAAGTCACACTATATTTTTTTTAAAATAAATTATTTATTTTGGGTTGAAGATGATGGTTTTTGTCAATTTCGAATTCTGTCGTATGAGAAAATATTTATTTAAAAAGTAAATTTGAATGAAATTTTTATAATTTATTTTAAAATAAATTTTTAATATATATATATATATAATCTTTTATATTTTTTAAATTCTTTATTATGATTTAAAATTAATTTATATTTAATAACAAATAAAATAATTATTAATTAGTATGGGTATTTTATTAGTTCGTCTATTTGATTATTTATTAATTTATTATTTTTATTTAAATTTGTTAAAATTTAATCATATTTCCTCTAAGTGGTTGTTTGTTTCGCGTTGTAATTGAAGAAGCAGAAAATGTGAGAAAGAAAATAGAATTCTTTATAAAAAGTAGAGATGAAGAGGAGAAGATGTGAGGAAGAGAATAGGAATTTAAGTTGTTTGGAAGAATAAAAAATAATAAAAATGAAGAAAATTAAAATAAATTAGTTTAATATTAATACATTTATTTATTATCTTAATATATATATATATTGATATGATTTTTTTTAATTATATATTTTTATAATAATATAAAAATAAATAAAAAATATATTAATTAAAAAAATCTTCTCATTAGAAAATAATTTTTTTTATTTTTTAAATTTTATAAGTTAGAATACGTTAAATTTATACTCATTTTATACTTTTCAATAACCAAACACTTTAAATTTTTTATTTATTTTATATATTAAAATGTATGAAATATATGCATTTTCACATTTTAAACAAATATTAAGAAAGGCTAAAAATTTATGTATTTTTTCCCTTTCTCAATTATTTTATTTTATATATTGAAATGCATTAATTTTATGTATTTTCACGTCTTCAACCACTACAAGAAAAAACGCTTTTAGCGACCGAAAAAATCGGTCGCTAATGGCTAAAAATCGATCGTTATTCCGTTAGCGATCGAATTTAGCGACCGAAATGGTTGGTCGCAAAAGGGCAAGTCGCTAATTGTTTAGCGACCGATTTACATTTCGGTCGCTAAATAGCGACCGATTTGGTAGTCGCTAAAGTGGTCGCTAAATAATTTGGTCACTTATTCATTGAAGACCAAAATAGCGACCGAAAATTATATAATAAATCTGATCGCTAAATCCGTGGTAAAGTTTTAAAAAATAGCGACCGATATATTCGATCGCTAATATATTAATATAATTATTTAAATAATAATTAAAATTGGTCGCTAAATCGATCGCTAAATTGGAGACAAAGTTAAAAATAATAGCGACGGATATAATCGATCGCTAATATATTAATTGAATTATTTAAATAATAATTTAAATCGGTCGCTAAATTTGAATTGTATATTATAATAAATTTGTAGCGACCAAAAATTTGGTCGCTAAATTAATAACAAAGTTAATTATTTTTATTTATTTACATTTTTAATTATATCAAGTTCATTAGACAACTTTTTTTCTCCAATTGGACACAATTGTATTACATAATGAATGCTTAGTAGTTAGTAGTTAAGATGCATTCTCATCCATGAAATGTGGACCAATTGGTAAAAACAATAATAAATTAATAATAAGATGACATGAATAGATATTGGTGCATCCATATTTAAATTACTTTTTCCATTCCACTATCACTGGGATATGAGTCTTGATCATGAACCGAACTAGAGGTTTATTCCACAATTGAAGACTTCAAGCAATGCTTATACCAACATGGAATACATGTCAAGGGAACACAGATATATGACGAAGGGATCAGCAGTTAGAGGACCTCCAAAAAGGTGGAGAAGTTTGCATGAATTTTTCTTGAATGCTTGGGAAAGGTATATAAGGAAACCTTTTGATTCGGATACATTAAAATTTAAAATACTTCATGAACAAGTGATGGCTAGGAAAATTTAAGCTAACTCGAAATAATCTGCATGTTCTCACCATGCTCCATCTTTTGATGATCTTGCTTCAAATTCCAACTCGATGGATCTCGCATAACTTCGTAAAACAATCGATCCGTGTACAATCTCACAAGATAACTCATTTTATTAGAAGTTTCCTCAAATATATCAATAAATACAATTGTAGCATCTAGCTATACAAAAATAGAAGGAAAATAGAAAGTGAAAAAATTTTTATGGTGGGAATGTTATTATCACTTTCATGTTCCTTCATTACGCTAAGTTATTCCTCATCTTCAGTATCATATTATCTTCTACCAAACATGTTCCTAATAACATAAAACAGACTTAACGTAAAAGCCATCACTTAAGCAAGAATGGTAGACACTCGCAATTATATTAAATAATTCAATGTTGAATATTTGAATATGTGATGACAGAACAGACATAGACACGAGAGACATAAAATAAAATAGGCAACCTACCATAACTCAAGAAGCAATGAAAAACACCGCAATTATATTAAATAAATCTAATGTTGACCATTTGAATACTTGAAGACAACATAACAACTTACTATGCTAAGAACCATAAGGTCCACCGGAAGACTCACCTTCCTTACATTTAGGAACCATCAACTCACCTGTTAGGGACTAGTGCTAAGTCTTGGAGCCTAGCCCGAAACCAACTTTTCAATCTAGAATTTCTCCAAAATAAAGGATTAATTAAAAACTACATAAAAAAAGGCACAACCATCTAAGAATATAGGAAAAGGAAAACAACAATATTTGAAGGATGCCACACAGGAACCCACTGAAATAAAATACATGAGTTAGTGAGAAAGAACGTTAACCTCTCGTCCATTTTATAACGAAGCTTCCCAACGACGACTCGAGGAATGACTCGCACAAACATCACATTCCAACACTCCTCAATGACAATACTTCTTCTATTACTCGGAAAATAACCTAACAACTAGTGAAAAACAGAACTCACTTGAAACTTCCAGACAAGTTTTTGGTAGAATTCTCTCGTCCAATTATCCTCCCTTAGGTTCCTTCAAGAAATTCTCCATTTTCTCAATCTATTTGTCGAGCACAAGTTCAAATCATTAACAGGACATAAGACACCTTCGCATTCTATAACCAAGGTTTTAAAAAATGGTATGCAATCAAGGTTTTTAGACTCGTCCACAACTAACCAGCTTTAAACCAGACCCACACATAATTCATCCTTAACCAAGGAGAACAATCCACAGTAAAAAGGCATAAAAGAAATAGAACATAGCAGCAAAATGTGAACCGAAGCGCTTGACCCGCGACCCCTCTGACTCACCTCTAGTTCGCGGGGAACTCAATGGCACGATTGGGGCAACTGAGGCGTGGAAAGACCTCGATGGTGGAGGTTAGGTTGAGATTTAGGGATGGACACGATGGTGGCCGTGGAGGCGGTGGTGATGACCGGGGTTTGGGGGTCCAAACAACGGTGTTGGGGTGCAGTGCTCACGAGAAGCGCGGGGATTCGCGATGGAGCGGTGGCTCACGGTGGTGGCGTGCGGTTGACGAGGAGCTTTGGTGGAGGTTGGATTAGGGTGAGGGCTGACTTGGGGGGAGCAGTGAGGGGGCTAGGGCTCGCCGGGAGTGAGGAGGAGATACTGGCCAAGGTTAAGAGGAATGGGTGAGTGAGGCGCGAGAGGTAGGGTTATTTGGGGATAAGTGGCGCGAGACAGGGAATTGAAAAATGTGGTTGTATATGATAGTGGTTAAACCTTAACCGTTATTATAATAGCACTTCTAATAGCGGTTAAATCTTAACCGCTATTATATAGCACGTCTAATAGCGGTTAAATCTTAACCGCTATTATATATATTCAAATATGATCGATCATTTGAAAATGTAATCGATCATAACAAAAAAATGTGGATGTCGCTCGAGCGAGATACTGTCGCTCAAGCGAAAAACAACCCGAGAATGCCAATTTTGTTCATGTGGCGTCGCTCGAGCGAGACCAGTGTCGCTCAAGCGAAATTCAACTCAAATATGATCGATCATTTGAAAATGTAATCGATCATAACCAAAAAATGTGGATGTCGCTCGAGCGAGACATTGTCGCTCAAGCGAAAAACAACCCGAGAATGCCAATTTTGTTCATGTGGCGTCGCTCGAGCGAGACCAGTTTCGCTCAAGCGAAATTCAACCCGAGACTTCACAATCTTAAAATATGGTTGTATATGATAGTGGTTCCACTGGAACCGCTCTTAAATGGGCACTTCTAATAGCGGTTAAACCTTAACCGCTATCTAACATGCACTTTAGATAGCGGTTAAGGTGGAACCGCTATCTAATCCTCTCAATTATGATCGATCATTTCAAATTATGATCGATCATAATCACAACTTACATTAACTATTTTCTTGAATATTATGTTTTTAAATTTGCTATTAGAGAAAACCTTTCAGATTTTTAATTTAATAAAATATAATTTAAATTTTTAATACTAAAATTAAAAGATTAAATAATAATGAATTTAATTCTTTAAATTGAGTATTTAGAAAGTCAAATTATAGTTTCTCTGTTTTAAATAATTAAAATAAATAGTTAAAAATAAAAATCAAGACTAGTATTATTTTCAATTTACTAAAAGTGTAATCAAATCCCTATTTGCTTAGTTTTTTTTGTTTCAAACTTCTCAATTCTACATTTTTGTAACTTCTATCATTATATTATCATCCTCATCTCCTCCCATGTTCAATTTTATCTTTACAATAGTTAATATTCTTA
Source organism: Sphenostylis stenocarpa (assembly GCA_963425845.1). Lineage (NCBI taxonomy): Eukaryota > Viridiplantae > Streptophyta > Magnoliopsida > Fabales > Fabaceae > Sphenostylis > Sphenostylis stenocarpa. The sequence goes on from OY731408.1 coordinate 10,644,403, forward strand.
AATAATCTATATTTTTAATTATAATTTTTGAATATATATTTCAGAAATTAATCAATTCTAATCTATTATTTGAAAAACTAATCAATTCTAATCAATAATTTACAAAATTAATCGATTATAATTAATTCTTTGAAAAAATTAGCAAATATGATCGATCATTTTGAAAATCTGATCGATCAAGAACACAAAATCTTGTTGTATATGATAGCGGTTCCACTCGAACCGCTATTAAAAACCACTTATAATAACGGTTAAACCTTAACCGCTATCTAACATACACTTTAGATAGCGGTTAAGGTGGAACCGCTATCTAATCCTCTCAATTATGATCGATCATTTCAAATTATGATCGATCATAATCACAACTTACATTAACTATTTTCTTGAATATTATGTTTTTAAATTTGCTATTAGAGAAAACCTTTCAGATTTTTAATTTAATAAAATATAATTTAAATTTTTAATACTAAAATTAAAAGATTAAATAATAATGAATTTAATTCTTTAAATTGAGTATTTAGAAAGTCAAATTATAGTTTCTCTCGTTTTAAATAATTAAAATAAATAGTTAAAAATAAAAATCAAGACTAGTATTATTTTCAATTTACTAAAAGTGTAATCAAATCTCTATTTGCTTAGTTTTTTTGTTTCAAACTTCTCAATTCTACATTTTTGTAACTTCTATCATTATATTATCATCCTCATCTCCTCCCATGTTCAATTTTATCTTTACAATAGTTAATATTCTTAAATAATCTATATTTTTAATTATAATTTTTGAATATATATTTCAGAAATTAATCAATTCTAATCTATTATTTGAAAAACTAATCAATTCTAATCAATAATTTACAAAATTAATCGATTATAATTAATTCTTTGAAAAAATTAGCAAATATGATCGATCATTTTGAAAATCTGATCGATCGAGTAACACAAAATCTTGTTGTATATGATAGCGGTTCCACTCGGAACCGCTATTAAAAACCACTTATAATAGCGGTTAAACCTTAACCACTATCTAACATACACTTTAGATAGCGGTTAAGGTGGAACCGCTATCTAATCCTCTCAATTATGATCGATCATTTCAAATTATGATCGATCATAATCACAACTTACATTAACTATTTTCTGGAATATTATGTTTTTAAATTTGCTATTAGAGAAAACCTTTCGAATTCAAAATGTTAAATACTTTTAAATATTATAATTAACTTTATCAAAAATTAGGAAAAAAAATAATCCAAAAGAGTTCAAAAATGTATTATAATATTCTCAATTTTGAGTTTAATTATATTGTTCATTCTCAAAGTAGAAAATTATATTGTAATTATTTTAATTTAATAAAATATAATTTAAATTTTTAATACTAAAATTAAAAGATTAAATAATAATGAATTTAATTCTTTAAATTGAGTATTTAGAAAGTCAAATTATAGTTTCTCTGTTTTAAATAATTAAAATAAATAGTTAAAAATAAAAATCAAGACTTAGGTAAAACCACTTTATCTTTTCTCAAGCGCATGAAGTTTCTTCACTTAAATGATTTTGCAAAATGCCTCTAAAATCGTTTTAAACAATTAAAAACAAAACATTTTGACAAAAGCTTTCTTAATAATGTTTTTAATCGATATAGTTTTGAAAGAACCGATTAAAATTACTTAGAATGTTCAAAGAAGTGTTTTTCCAATATTTTAATCGATACAAATTGCTTTTAATCGATTAAAATCTTTTAGAAACCATTATGACCGATCAAATTTGAAACATGAGCGATCGAATTTATTTCAATCGATTAAAACACGTTCCAATCGATTAAAATCACTTAAAGGGTCGAAATGATCGATCGAATGCGATTATGACCGATCGAAGTTGGTTATGATCGATCGAATTGAATTATGACCGATCAGATCTGTTTCAATCGATTAAAACGCATTTCAACCGATTAAAACAACTTGAAAAAATTTTATACAGAGTTTTAATCGATTAAAACCTATGGTTTATCAGTTAAAATAACTTGAAAAGTTTTATAAGAAAGTTTGCAATATTTCAATCGATTGAATCGTGAAACAATCGATTAAATCAACTTAGAAGATTTTTTGTAAAGTGTCTTAACTGATATAAACGTTGTTGTATCAGCTAAAATAAATCTGTTAAAGAAACAAGAACGTATTAATGGATTGAAAGGACTTTTAACAGATTGAAACGGCTATTTCAACAGATTAAAACAAACTTTTAACAGATTAATTAATGCAGCAGTTTTGAAAATCTTCTTTAAAAACAGAGTTGCTTGGAACTTTTTACACATAAGTTTTCACACATCCTTAAGCAATCAATCAAGCAACTTTAGCACTCTTTTCAAGAAAGATTCGCGGCAATTTTTGAGAAGTTCTTTAAAAATCTTTCTTGAGGCATATTGCTTTTCTTTAAAGAAGAAACTCACTGCAGAATAGCATAAACTGGTTTGAGATTTCTAGTTTCTTCTTTTTCAATTCTTTTACATTCTTTTTGTATTGTTTGGTGCCTGGAATTTGGGCACTGGTTTCTCTGCAGCTGGAATTTGGTTGTAGAGGTTGTCAAGAACTGGAATTTGGTTCTTGGTGAAAGGTTAGGTGTTGGTGCCTGGAATTTGGGCACTCGGTTTCTCTCGCAACTGGAATTTGGTTGTAGAGGTTGTCAAGAACTGGAATTTGGTTCTTGGTGAGAGGTTGAGTGCGTGAACTGGAATTTGGTTCTTGTGATAGATTAGGTGTAAGATTGTTGAATCTAGAAACATTTAATCTAGTGGAACCCACTGGAATTTGGTCGGAGACTGAACGTAGCCCTGGTATTGAGTGAACCAATGATAAAATACCGGTGATATCTTTCTTAACCTTTCTCTCCTTTAAATTCTGTTGCTGCATTATTTTGATTTATTGCTTTGAGATTCAAGAACAGATCTTTAAACTTAATTTTCAAATTAGATAATCTGTTATTTGCGAAAAACTTTCAAAGATCAATTCACCCCCCCTCTTGATTTTTGAATATAATTTCAGAAATTAATCAATTCTAATCTATTATTTGAAAAACTAATCAATTCTAATCAATAATTTACAAAACTAATTGATTATAATTAATTCTTTGAAAAAATTAGCAAATATGATCGATCATTTTGAAAATCTGATCGATTAGAGTCAAAATCTTGTTGTATATGATAGCGGTTCCACTGGAACCGCTATTATATGTTCACTTTTAAGAGCGGTGAAAATATTAACCGCTCTTAAAAGTGTCAATGTCGCTCAAGCGAGTCCAATGTCGCTCAAGCGAAATACAACTCGAGAATGCCAATTTTGTGCAGGTGGTGTCGCTCGAGTGACGTTATTTTCGCTTGAGCGATATTGCAAAAATCAGATATAATTATGTATTATTTTCTCATTAGCGACCGATTTTTATTCTGGTCGCTATTTCAATGTGTAATTCCGTCGCTAAATCGAGTCGCTAAATGATTTTTTTATTTTTGTATGAAATAGCCACCGATTTAGCGACTAAAAATTTGCGATGCACAAAAATTGGTCGCTATTTCGGTCGCTAAATAAAGGAGTGAAAACCAAATCATATTTTGGTCGCTAAATCGGTCGCTAATTGCGACCAAAAAAATTCGGTCGCTAATTTCGGTGGCTAAATGTGTTTTTTCTTGTAGTGAACGTTATTAGAACAAACCGTCGTTAAGAGACTTCAAAAGAATGAAGAGAAAATTATATTTTTCAATGTATTTTTTTAAAGTACTGATTCCACAGTTTTCAATAATCAGTTTCTCTTTTATCTCATTTTAACTTATACATTAAAAATACATAAAATTTATGTATTTTCACACTTTTCATATTTCCATAACTAAAAATAAATGCCAAAACAACCAACAAATGAAGAGAAAGTTACATTTTCAATGTATTTTTAGAGCACTTATTTCATAGTTTCCTTTATCTTAGTTTTTTATTATACATTGAAATATCACATATTCAATGTTTTTATTGCTAGAAATAAATAGATAGTAGAAATAAAGAGAAAATTACACTTTTAATGTGCTTTTTAAAAGATTGATTTCACAATTTTCAATAATTGGTCCCTTTCGTTTTTTTTTTTTATACATTAAATTGCGGGGAATTTATCCATTTTCACACCTTCCATGTTCCCATTGCTAAACATAAATAGATCCTAAGAGAGGCTAAAAATGAAGAAAAAGTTACCTATTTCAATGTGCTTTAAAATCACTCATCTCATAGTTTCCATAATTAGTCCCTTTCATCTTAGTTTTTTTTTTTATACATTAAAATGGGTGAAATTTATGCATTTTCACTTTTCCATTTGCTAGAAATAAATAGATGTCAGAAACAAAGAGACACCTACATTTTTCAATGTGCTCTTAAAGCATTGATTTTACAATTATCATGTCCTCTGATCTCAGTTTTTTTTAATTATACATTGAAATGCATGAAATTTATGCATTTTCACACCATCTTCCATTGCTAGAAACAAACAAACCAAAGAGAGAAGAAAAAGTTACATCAATGTGTTTTTAAAATACCAATTTCAGTCTTAAATAATCCGTCCCTCTCATCACAATTTTTTTTATATACAAATTTTTATTTTATATATTAAATGGCTGGAAATTTATGCATTTTCACATCTCTAATTTTTCTATTCCTAAAATTAAATAGACTTTGAGAGAGGCTACAAATGAAGAGAAAGTTATATGTTTCAACGTGCTTTTAAAACACTTATTTCATACTTTCCATAATCAGTCCCTCTCATTTTATCATTTTGTTTATACATTGAAATGGGTGAAATTTATGCATTTTCACATCTTAAATGTTTCTATTGCTAGAAATAAATAGACGCAAAAAATAAAGAGATAAATACATTTTTCAATGTGTTTTAAAAACATTGATTTCACAATTATCATGCCCTCTCATCTCAGTTTTTTTTTTATTATACATCTAAATGCATGAAATTTATACATTTTCATGTCATCAATGTTTTCATTGCTAGAAACAAATCAAGAGACAAAATAAAGAAAGAGAAAGTTACATCTTTCAATATGCTTCTAAAACACTAGTTTCACAGTTTTCAATAATGAGGTCCTCTCATCACATATATTTTTTTTATACATTGGATTGCAGGAAATTTATGCATTTTCACACCTCTAATGTTTCCATTGCTTAAAATAAAGAGACCCTAAGAGAGGCTAAATATGAAGAGAAAGGTACATATTATTTCATATTTCGTAGTTTCCATAATCAATCACTTTCATCTTAGTTTTTTTTTATACATTGAAATGGGTGAAATTTATGCATTTTCACACATTTAATGTTTTCATTGCTAAAAATAAATAGACGCCAAAAATAAAGAGACACTTATATTTTTCAATGTGATTTTAAAAACATTGATTTCGCAATTATCATGCTCTCTTGTCTCAATTTTTTAATTATACATTGAAATACATGAAATTTCTGCATTGTCACATCATTCATGTTTGCATTGTTAGCTACAAATAGACTTAAGAGACACAAGAAATGAAGAGAAAGTTACATCTTTCAATGTGTTCTTAAAACACTAATTTCACAATTTTCAATAACCAGTCCCTCCTATCAAAAAAGTTGTGTTTCAATGTACTTTTAAATACTGATTTCATAGTTTCCAATAATCAATCCCTTTCATCTCAACCTATCAATAAAAGTGCAAAAAGAAAATAAATATACATGCATGTAAAAATTTATATGAAACATATCATTGATGATGTGATATTTAAAAATATATTTTTATTAAAAGAAATAATATTATGATAATAAATAGTTAAAAATAAATTAAAATAATAAATAGATTTATTAAAAATAAATAAATTTATTTTATTTTTTATTCATATCTACTCATTTCTATTATTTTTCTCTTAATTTAAACCATCTTAAATTCTATTATTTATCTCTCTCTTTTTTTCTTTTTTTTTGCTCTCTTACATTCAAACAAAGGTTAAGTTCAAGAATATGAGAGATATGTGGGTGAAAGAAGGAAGTAATAAGAATGTTATTATATTAAAAAATGTAGTGTGATGAATATATATATATATATATATATATATATATATATATATATATAAATGAAATTTGTAACCGTATAATTTGATTAAAAAAATACATTAAATATTTATAGCATGATTCTTCCTGTTACAAACTTGATATTAATTAAATACCTTTATAACCATCAAGATATCACTTTAATGATTCAAATTATCACATCTTTCATTAGTACTTTATTAAGAAATATATCACTTTAATAATTCAAATGATAACATTGAGTTGCATGTAAATAAGAGAATTTTGTTTAGATTGTATCACAGAAAAATGAAGCATGAAGATATCTTAGCAAAATAAAAAGTTATTTATCACAAGTAGGAACATGAGAGTTTAAGTCTTATAGAAAAGAAAAAGTAAAAAAAAAATGTGAATTTTGTATTTTTCACCATAATTTTTTGTTGAAAAAAAAATAGTACAAGAAAATTTACAAACTTTCGTATATATGTTAATTAGGGTAAAGGAAAATAACTTTTACTAAAATAATTTTTAAAATTTTGTGAAAAAATTAGGGATAAATATATAATAATAGAGTTTGTCTTGACAAATATTAAAAATGAGAAGTATGTAATTCAATTAATTCAACAAAAATATTTGGTAAGGTGTGGATTATACTCATATATATTATAATGTTCATATTTCTAGTTGATATTAGATGTTGTCTCGGTTAGATCTTGACCAATAATTTTTTGAAAATAATAAATTAATATAAAAATGTGAAAGAATATGAAAATGTGAGAACCCAAAATTATAAATATACAAAAAAATATTTAATAATTATTAAGTTTGGGGAACCAAAATTATAAATGTACATGAAAGTTAAAAAATTGTGGATAGTCGTTACCCTACTCCTTAACTTTCAAAAAACTCACCACTAGTCCCAATAATTATTATAGTTAGCTCTGATGGCATATTATAAATGAAACAGGTATATAATTCAATCATACAAAATTAGCTAGGTAAGTTGAAGATTGTACTTACGAATATATTAAAATGTTATCATATATTTAGTTGATGTAAAATTTCATCACACCCTCTCATCTTGATGAAATTTTTTTTAATCACATCCATCCACCTAAATTTCCCTATTTCTTGAAAAATAAAGAAATAATATAAAATATCTCATTCATAGGTTGAGGCAAAATATCGTTATGTGATTATTATCACATGTGACCTAAAGTGAATGAAAAATATTTTCTTTGACTTTGATATTTCTCATTCCACTTTCATGCATCTCTAATGTGATGTCAAGTTGTTTTCTTATTTGAAACATAATATTTTTTTTCATGAATATTATCACATGTGAACTGAAATAAGTAAAAAATTATTTCCACCATTGATATTTTTCATTTCACGGGTATGCACCCGTATTGTGATAGTCAAACTATTTTACATATAGTTAAAAATCTTGAGTTTTATCAATGTACAAAATATATTGAAGTAGAGTGTTCTTTTATTTAAATCTTTCATGAACACTCACAATCATTTTATGTTTCCACTCATGTACAACTTGAATTTTCTTTATTGTTTGACAAGTTAGACATTCAAAATCTTTATACATAAACTAAAGGGAAAGTATAAGAGATGTTGCAAAAAAAAACTCAATTTGTGATTGACAATTTCATATCTATTAATTAATTATAATTATTTAATATTTTGATTTATTATAATAAAATTGGAGTATTTGTAAGAAATTCTTGAGTTAATTCTTTTTAGGAATAGTAAAATTGATTAACTTGTTCTATTTCGACTTGTCCTACCTCTATTAGGGCAGACACACTAAAGTGCTATAACCAGGGTGTGTTTGATTTATATTTATTTAAAAAAAACATACCTTTAATTATATGAAGAATTTTAAAGTTTTTATTTATTAATTAATATTTTTATTAGATAAATTGAAAAAAATTATATTTATATGTTGAAATAATTAATTATAACCAATAATTTAAATTTTATTGATTATTTTTAATAATTAAAATTATAATATTACAATATATTTACATATTTTAATACTATATTACTGTTTCAAAAACATAACAAAAAATTGTAATATTTTTAATTATAATTTTTTATTTTAATTTTAATATATAAATACTTTTTTTAAAACATGTCAATCATCAACTCGTCTCATCCTTAATCCGAGTTAAAACGAATTCACATGTTAAAACTATCCATCCATCTTATAATTTTTAAAATAAATTAACATATAATTAAACCTACTTTATTTTCTCAGGCCTAAATCTTTGTAATAAATTTGGAGGATTTATGGGTAATAAAAATCTTTAATTTGATATTGCTTTAAAACTATATTAAAAATTAGATACTTAAAAATAAAAATTAAAACATTAAAAATTATTGCTGTAATATCATGTCTGGTAAAGTTTAGTTGATAATTTTTATATTCTCAGCATTAAATTTTACTAAAAAATATTAAAAACAATAGAAGGATCTTATTTAAATCATGATATCATATTAGTTTAAAGTAAAACAAAATACTTCTCATTGAAATATGTTAAAAATTTATACAGGAGAAATTGATAGATGAATATGTAATAGAATCTGTTGCCATGGACCACTCTATCACAGCATCAGATGAAACATTGAAAATCATTCATGTAATGGGAAAGCATAACAACAACACATGAAACATTGAAAGTTCACATCAGGCAGGGATCTAAGTAAAAATGTCTGACAGAAAAAAGATAAATAATTTGAAATGATTTAGGTAGATGGTATTCATTTGGATCCTGTGATTTCAGGATAAATATGTTGATAAAATGGTGAGGGCCCATTTTTATTTATTTTTTATGTTAATATAAATTTAATATTTAATTAGTCAATTTTTATTAGAAAATGTTATTAATTAGTTGGGTCCGGCGATAATAAAATCATATGTTCCATTAACTAATATATAGTGCCGCAGTTATTTTATCAACCAAATATTAAATTCAAGCATAAAAAAGTTTTTAAATCATATATTTACAAAAATTAAAAGACTAAATTGATTAATTTATAAATACAAAGATTATAGACAAATTTTGATAAATTTATATAAAAAAATACCGGAACTAAAAATATTATGTGTCAGTAATATATTATTACATTCTTAATAGCATTAAATAATTTATTAATAAACAATAAATTATAAAATAACGTAATTGAATAAAATTAATAATTTTAATTTATAAGGAACCCTGGTACCGGTTCAATAATATTAAATAAATTTATTAATGACCAATAAAATAAATTATTTGTACAAAATTAATAATTATAATTTATAACATACTCAATCATAATTTATAACATACTCAATCGTACATAAACACTTGGCATACATGTCAATCATTTATCAAATACATAGTTAGAAGAGAAGGAGATGGGGAAGTGTGGAAGAAGAGAAAGTGAGATAGGGAAAGGGTAGTGTGGTAATTTAAATATAAAAAAATGGTAATGTTTGAAAAAGAGAGAGAGAAAATGTGAGTGATGAAAGGGCAAATAGCAAAGTGCCATCGAACATTTATATCATTTTATATTCAATTCAAAACCACTCCCTCTCCTTGTTTTATTTATCTCTCTTCCATAAACAAGAGGAGAAAAAGCAAAACATAGCATAGCAAACCAGCAACAATGGCTGTGCAGCTTCCTTGCGATGAGGGGGTATGTTTGGTGTGCAAGGCAGTGCCTGGAGAGGAAGAGACGCTTCGATGCGTCACCTGCGACACTCCTTGGCACGTCCCGTGCCTCTCCGTCCCTCCGCCCACTCTTGCAGCCACCACTCGCTGGTTGTGTCCGGACTGTTTTAATCCTCACCTTCCACCCGTCCCCGCTCCCCCTCAAAATGAACTCGTCACCGCAATGTTGGCTGTTGAAAACGACGCTTCTCTCACGCCAAGCCAGAAGGCCAAGAAACGTCAACAACTCATCACTGGAAAAGCTCTTCCGGAAGAAGACGAAGAAGAAGACGATGATAAATCGAATAACGCTTCCGTGTTTGATATTCTAACTCGATCTCTCAACTGCTCCATCTGTTTCCAGTTACCGGAGAGACCCGTCACGGTTTGTGCCCCTTTCTCTTCCCTTTCCATTTCTTATTTTTTTTAATTTTTTTTATATTTATTTATTACTTTCATTAGTTTCACTCCGACTATTATGTTGCCTTTATGTGCGGCCTCTGTTGGACTTAGCAGTATTTCTTCTCTATTAATGTTTATGCATGTATGAATGGTGTGTGGAGTAAATAAATCATAAAAGGGATTATATATTTGATTTGACTAAACGAGTTTAATTGAATCGAACCCAGACTCCCTGCGGTCACAGTTTCTGTCTGAAGTGCTTTCAGAGATGGGTTCGACAGGGGAACACGGGCTGTGTCAAGTGCCGGCAGATTATTCCGCCAAAGATGGCAAGCCAGCCCCGTATCAATTCTGCATTGGTGTTTGCGATTCGCCTTGCCAGGGCGGATTCTAGCAGGAATGGTGGTGCCGGAGGAGTTAGGTCTGTCAGCCATTTCCTGCACAATAAAGACAGACCCGATGAGCCGTTCACCACAGAACGTGCACGGAGGAATGGCCGTGCCAATGCGGCCAGTGGAAAAATATTTGTGACTGTGCCTACGGATCATTTTGGTCCAATCACGGCCGAGAATGACCCTGTGCGGAATCAGGGCTTGCTGGTCGGTGAAAGTTGGAGAGACAGACTGGAATGCAGGCAATGGGGTGCTCACTTTGTTCCTGTGGGTGGCATAGCTGGCCAATCAGATCGAGGTGCACAATCTGTTGTTCTTTCTGGTGGTTATGTGGATGACGAGGATCATGGAGAATGGTTTCTCTACACTGGAAGGTGTAACAACCAACAATTTTTCTACAATTCTCACTCTCACTCAATCCTGTTCATGCTTTATTCACTCTTGGCTTGGCTTGGCATTGCATTGCAGCGGTGGTAAGGATCTTAGCGGCAACAAACGTACCAACAAGAGTCACTCTTTTGACCAGAAGTTTGAGAAGTACAACCGTGCACTTCAAGTTAGTTGTCTCCAGGGTTATCCTGTTCGGGTTGTCAGGTCACCATCTGCTTCACTTAATTCTATTCTTTTACACTCCAATTTTTGCATGCGCTCCATACATAGGATCATATTATACATATTGTACCTGGAAATCCTTTACGCATTCTTTGACACCATGTGTCCATCAAACTGTTCTCTGAATTTTTGTTCTGGTTCAATTTGAAAAATTAAATCTATCTGTTACTTCTTATTTATTGTACAGGTAATTCGGAATCCAAAGGATTTATTCCTCATGATTTAGATCAAATTTCATTAAATTGCACATGCAAATTTGCAAAGTTTGAGATATGAATATTGATCCCATACTTATTTATGAACTTACTGGTCCGCCCGACCGATCGTTGGTTCTTATACATAGCAAATTTTGTTTGAATTTGTGTTATATTATTACTATCATGTATATGACCAGTTTGCCCGATTAAATACAAGTTTTCATTAAATCAACATTAATAATTCACACTGTGCTATCTTTATACATAACCTCTAATAAGCAGATCTCACATCTTTGTACATTAACCTCTAACAAGCAGATCTCACAAAGAAAAGCGATCTTCATATGCCCCAGAGATTGGCGTGCGGTATGATGGAATTTATAGAATTGAAAAGTGTTGGCAGATAGCGGGATTGCAGGTAAATATGTGCAATTTTATGATATATTTTGTTTGCCTATTGATTAATACATGCAGCGTATCTGATGCCATTTCTCTAACCAGGGTTTCAAAGTTTGCCGGTATCTATTCGTTAGGTGTGATAATGAACCAGCCCCTTGGACAAGGTATACACTCTTCTACTCTGTAGCACATTTCACACTAAAACGCCGCTTGGCATTCTATTACTAAGTTTCTTTAATGGAAACACAGTGATGATGTTGGAGATAGGCCCAGAGCCTTGCCGGTCATTCGTGAACTGAAAAAGGCTACAGTTATATATGAAAGGACTGAATCTGCATCTTGGGATTATGATGTGAGTAATTAAGGAGTTTGTTTTCCTTTTTCAAATATCTAAAATATAGTTTAGAATTTTAATATATTTAATATTTAATGAGTAAACGACTGGTTTAGGCGAAAGATTCTCGTTGGAAATGGATGAAACCACCACCTCCCAGCAGCAAAAAGGTACAAATTGAAGAACCCGTAGAGGTAACAAGGGCAAAGACAGATAGCGATATAAGGAAGTTCCAACTTAAGTCTATCAAGGAACAATTGCATAAAGGTATATTACTGATATATTTTACAATGATTGACAATGGACCTTCCAATTAAATGGTCAATTCTCTTGATGATTTCCATTAATACTTTCTTGTGATACCATTTTTCTTGTACATGCAGGGTTCTCGTGCATGATATGTAAGGAAGTTATGGTTTCACCAGTGACTACACCTTGTGCTCATAACTTCTGCAAGTCCTGTTTGGAAGGTGAATTTGCTGGTCAGGCTTTTGTGAAGGAGAGAAGTAGGGGTGGGAGAACGCTTCGTTCCCAAAAAAATGTGATGAAATGTCCTTCCTGCCCTATTGACATTTCTGATTATCTTCAGAACATTCAGGTACATGTGTCACATATCTGGGATCAACATTAGCATGATGCTTTTTCTTAAGTCTCAGAACACAGCTTAATCTATGGTTGATAAATTCGTTTTGTCTGGTGGTGCGCTTGTATGGCAGGTTGATATAGATTTGAAGAGTGCGATTGAGTCACTGAAAGCCAAGGTAGAAGAAATTGAAGAATCACTGGAATCAAGTGAAGATGCAGCAGATGGATTTCAGGACAAAGGTGTTGGCAAGGATGACGTTACTGATTCAGGGAACCAAAATTCTGTAGAGCAGTTGAATGATCTACCTGAAGGATCTGATGTCGATGAGCTTAAAGACACCAATACTAAGGGGCAAGATCGAGAAGTAATGTGCAATGGAAAGAGAAAGAAAGGTGCTGATGAAACACAATCGCCTGATGATAAAATGGAAGAAAGAGTTAAAAGAAACAGAAAGACCAGCAGTCGCTGATAAAAATGATTCTTCATCAAGTCCTCTCAATCTTCCATGAAATTGTGGTGGACCGAGGAGTTTTAACAACTTGACCTTCACCTGGTTCGATTATGACATGGTAGTATCTTTATTTTGCTTTATTAGCGCTTGATGGTTCAGTACTAGTCTTGGAAGTGTGCTACAAGGAAAAATTAACATTTTTCTATTTAATTCACTTTCTTAGTTTGTAATCACCATTGTCTGTTCATGGTTTTATGGGAAATGGAACTGTCCAAGACCTTAAGAAAAACGAGTTTAATCAAAGATCTTTTTTTGGATCAAGTATGTGGAGTTTTTATGGCAGTTATCTCTATAGCTTTTACCTTTTATTGTTTCATACCTGTGAATGATGTATTAGTTGATCAACCTCAGAGACGTGTATATCAGGTGGTAATTAGCCTGATAATATTTAAGAAAAATTGATCAATTTGGGGAGATTTCTTAACCCAAAATAGGTGTTTGTGTTTAGGTATTGGACTAATCAAGTTGCTGTAACATAGATGAAGTTCCTTTTAGCTTGTTCTTTCGTGCCGGGCAATTAATGGGTACTAACCCCTTCTCTCGTACACAAATAAAGAATGAACCCCTTTATAGTATACATGAGCCAACAGAAATGAAAATATTACGGCCTTTTTTATTTTAGGATCAATCTGATTTTTAATTCTGATTACAGAGGTGTACAAATCTTTCATGTCATTTGCTTGTGCAGTCATTGGGAATATTGCAGAATTTGGTGCCTTGAAAGATGGTCATATATATGTGGGAATGCAATCAGGATAAGCAGAAATCGGCACATTTGTAATCTTCAAAATAGCCACACTAGTCAAATTCACATAATGTTCACTTTATCTTCTACATATTAGGTTATGGCGATAGGCATAGGCTGTTAAGTCGTTTACTAGAAGCACAGGAGCAGATTCTATCACATTTTGGTTCTTCAAAATGATATATTATGCTCAATTTACTATTTTTCTTTGCAAAACATTCTTCAAAAGTTCTAACCTTTATTGATAAGGATGCACATTAACTTAGTTAACAACAAGAAAAGAGGAACATGAATTAAAAAAGATTAAAAAAAATAACGGAAACAAAATGGATGTGTTTTTTTTATGATTAGTAATTAAATATGTAAGTTCCACCAACTCAATTTAGAACATGTCCATTGCAATTAACTTATTTTATACATTAAAAATATATAATTTATAATTATTTTGTTATATGATGGACTAAATAATAGATGCTCTAATAGAAGAAATTCTAAACTATTCCTTTTGTAATTTATGATTTCTATATTTGTTATTTTAAAATAAATGCTTTTTATTATTGATAAAAAAATAATATAAAAAATAAATCTTAACTTGAAAAAACTAAATATATTATTGAAATCGACTTCAATGTTATTTTTTTAAAGTTTTTTAGAAGAAGACGTTATTGTTAAAGATAATTAGTCTATTGAAGTTTTTATCAAATCTATCAACCTTTTAAAAAAATCTATTTCAATTTATTGCTCGTGATGCGGATTTATAAATTAATTAATTAGTTTCTAAACTTTACTACAAATTCATATACATTCGATTTTATAATAATTTCATGCTTAATTAATTAATACCTTGGAAAATTTATTAAAATTCAAATACATTGATCTTATAATAATTTAATGTTGTTGCTAAGAAATCTTTGGTAAGTGTAAATTGATATATTTGATTATTTATCAAATTCATTTGCTGGATTTGATTTTTTTTTCAAAGTGTTTTGGTCACACTTTAATTTTCAAATCATTGAATTCTTCAAAATTTGTTGATAATAATAAATTATAGTTTTTTTTTCATTTGTATTTATTAGAGTCAGTTCTGATTAGAGTTTTCATCAATATTTTAAAACCAAATAATAATAATAATACATTATTATTATTATTATTATTATTATTATTATTATTATTATTATTATTATTATTATTATTATTATTATTATTGTTGTTGTTGTAAATTAATCCAATAATAACATGCCAAACAATTGACTAAAAATATTATCATAATATTTAAGAAATCGTGTATTATTTCTTAAAAAAAATTGCTAGTATTGAATATAAACTAAAAAGTGTAAGAAGAAAAGTTTTATAGGAAAATCTTAATTTGGTGTTTACTTTTTTTATTATAAAAGAAGCACAATTTTTAATTTGGTACTTACTTTTTTTACTATAAAAGGAACACAATGGTTACTTTGTAAAACATACTAAAATCATTTTTTTCTTTTTTCTCTTGCTGTTTTAGTACTTGAGAGATAAATTAACAGAGAAAAATAGTTTCTCTTTTTAGGTTCTTTTAGAGTTATTTTTTCTTTATTTTCGGGAGAGGGTGTTATTGTTTCCTCCTTCGAGGTAGAGAGAGAAGAGTTGTAATTTCTTTCATTAGTGGAATTACTCTTTTGCCTATTGTTAGTATTTTTCTCAAATTTTTGTGTGCTTATGCTTTTGTCTGATATCTAACAGTGGTATCAGAGCCACTGGGTTGTGATATTGGTCTTCTGCTGCATAGTCATTAAAATAGTGTTGGAAAAAGTTCTTAGTATGCTCTGTGGTTGCGATTAATCTAATCTTCCACATCAGAAAATAATTATTCTTGTTACTAGATATTATTTGGTAGTGTGATAGTGCATGTCTAGAAAAAATTTGGTAACAAAAGACTTGATATTTAAGCGTGTCTATTAATGACCCACCTCTCTTTCCTGGGAATTTACCTAGTATATTGGTTCACAATCTACCGTCGTTTTTCCAGCAGACAATACTATTCATAGTGAGGATTGCATAAGTTGATTTGGAACCATGAAACAAAATATAAGATAGAAAAGTTCAACAGGAGGATAATTTCTCATTGTGAAAATGATACACTCTGCTGCAGAATGCTCAAAGGTTTTAACACTCTTCGAGTGAGTGTCCACTCCTCAAAAAATTAAGGAAAAAAGAATAATAGAATTTGGGGGAAAAAGGATCTTGAAAACTTTTATTCTGTTCTGTTTTGATTACATCATAGCTATTAAAAGGAATTGGGTGCTAACAATCAAGCAAAAATTAGGGAAATAAAACAGGAATTAAACTAATAATTTGCAGCAGAAATTTCAGGAATTAATTTGAGCATATCAGGATCTTCTAATTTTGTCCGCAGACATAATTTGAGCATATCAGGATCTTCTAATTTTGTCCGCAGACATAATCAGTCATCCACGTTGGCTTCTTTCTTGCTCGTTTCCTTACTATTGGGTCATCCTTCCTTATTGGGTCTGGGTCCACTGGTTGGTTTGTATCATTTTCCCCTTCTGCAGAACTCACATTGTCCTCAAGGTGAAAATCAGGATAACAAGTGCGGAAATTTTCCAAGTCTTCCCAGGAAGCTTCATCAACTGGACAACCCTCCCAATGCACCAAGAGTTGTTCCTGTGGTTGCCCGTGAACTAACTGAGTTCGCCAATCTAAAATTGCCCTTGGTTGATCAATAGGTTGGTTATCAAAGCTTTCCAAGGGTAAGTCATATGTAGACATCTTATCAGTACCACGAAAAGGTTTAAGAGCCGACACATGAAAAATCGGGTGAATGCGACTACCAGGAGAAAGTTGGAGTTTGTATGCCACTGTCCCAATGCGCTCGATGATGCTATAAGGACCATAGAACCTCTTCGAGAGCTTGTGGTGTTTCAATTGACGGACTGATGTTTGGCGATACGGTCTGAGGCGTATGAGAACCAAATCACCAACAACGAGAGTAATGTCTCGACGATGTGCATTGGCCTTCTGACGCATTCTATGTTGAGCAGCAGTTAAATTTGTCTTCAAAGTGCGGAGTAATTCGTCATGAGAAGTTAGGGCCTCATCCAATACTTGTATAGAAGTGGATCCCCTATTATATGCCGGAATGGTGGGTGGTCTTCGACCATAAAGAGCCTCGAAAGGGGACATTTGCAAGGCACTATGATAGCTGGTGTTATAATGAAATTCGGTCCACGGGCGGAATGCAACCCATGAAGACGGTTTATGTTGAGTGAAGGCACGAAGATATTGTTCCAACCCACGGTTAACTACCTCGGTTTGACCGTCAGTTTGAGGGTGATAGGCACTGCTCATAGCAAGCTTGGTGCCACTAAGTTCAAACACCTTGCGCCAAAAAGCGCTAATGAAGACCGGATCACGATCATACACAATGGAACGAGGGTACCTATGGTGACGCACAACCAAAGACACAAACAACTCTACTACTTTGGAAGCGGTAAATGACGTGTGAAGAGCACCAAAGTGAGCTATTTTCGATAATCGATCCACAACAACAAGGATAACTGTGGATCCTTGAGAGGGAGGGAGACCCGTAATAAAATTCATTGTCACATCTTCCCAAACCGTCTCTGGAATCGGGAGAGGTTGAAGGAGTCCCGCTGGAACCTGCGTTGAGTATTTAATTTGTTGGCAAGTAAGACATGAGCCGACATACTCTTCCACTGCTTTACGCATACCGGACCAATCAAAATTGGCAGCAACACGAACTAGGGTACGTTTCACACCAGCATGGCCACCACTTGGTGTATCGTGAAATTTGCTAATGATTGTATGACATAGAGGAGATGTTGGGTTGATCACATAACGACCGGTATGGAAGAGGACCCCATTCACGATAGTATAAGGGTACCGGAGCAATCCCTGCATGTGTTGTTCACGAAAAGTCTGATAGAAAAAATCTGAAGCATTATCTTTTTGGAGCTGAGTAATAATATCATATGTAGGTGATGACACTAATGCTCTGAGTGCGGGTGTGTGGTCACTGTCTAACCACACACGTGAAAGTGCGTCAGCCACTTTATTGGAAGCCCCAGGTTTGTACTCAGATGCGAAATTGGAACCCCAAGAGTTTGCGCACATACGACTGCTGTTCTGGAGTTTGTATTACTTGCTAAAGTAATTCCTTGATGCTCTTATGATCAGTTCGGATGACAAAAAAATGACCTAACAAGTATTGTCTCCATTTAAGAACAGATTCTGTAATGGCATGTAGTTCCTTGATGTATACAGATACAGCTTGTAACCAAGGAAAGCCCAACACAACATCGGGACCTTCAATGTTCAGGATAAACAAATCCACCTCAATTTTAATGTCCTGTAAGATAAGAGGGACATTATGGCAGCAAAATTGACAAACCAAGAAGGTTCCACAACCAGTTGCGACCTTGAAACGAGGGCATGGTTTGATAGGTAACCCCAATCGTTCCACTAACGCAGGCTTGATAAAGTTGTGAGTGCTCCCGCTGTCAATGAGGATGGTGAATTTTGTTTGGTTATAAAGGCCGAAAACATGCAAGGATCGACTTTGGAGCTGGCTGGACAAGGAGTGAAGGCTGGATATGTCACCCGAGACATCATCTATTGAGTTATCCTCGGATTCCGGTAGGGGTTCCTCTTCATCCGCTCCCATGAGGATAAGCACACGATTTTGGCATCGGTGAGATGAGTTCCATTTCTCATCACATTTACAACAGAGACCTTTTGAACGACGGTCTCGGAGTTCGACAGAGGGCATGTTCCGCATGACAGGGTTTGAGTGTGGTGTGGGTAAGAGTGGTGGTAACGATGTTGTAGTATTGTTTGATGGGTTATTTGGATCTTTGAAATGGATCGGTTTGTTTGATTGTGGTTAGGTTGGGTATGTGAGCCTGTGGAGTGTTGTGGGCCGCGAGACCACAATTTGCCTATGGTTGATGTGTCATCAAAACGGGTCTCATATGCTCTGGCCATGGCGAAGGTTTCCATTAACGTAGCAGGTCGGTGAAATTGCAATTCCTGTCTCAAATGCTTTTTCAGTCCCGTAATGAAAAAACTGATCAGTAGTGATTCGGAGATACCGTTGACCTTGTTCATCAATTCTTCAAACTGGGCTTGAAAATCAGCTACAGAGCCGGTTTGAGTTAAATTGGAGAGTTCACCTTTAATGTCTTCGTACTGAGTTGGACCGAAGCGGTGGCGAACAGCGGTGAGAAAAATTAGCCACGATGGTAACAAATTGTTACGTGTTGCCCATTAGAACCAGCCAGCAGCGCGTCCGTCAAGATGAAAGGCTACGATCTGAAGTCGGGACTCTTCCGGAGTTTCTTGGAAGTTGAAGAAAGCTTCAATTTGGAAAATCCAATCCAAGAGATTGGAACCATCAAAACGTGGTACGTTTAATTTCAGCGCACGTGACGTCTGCCCGGCAAATGCATTCTGTGGTTGTTTTTTGCCTTCGACGTGTAAGTTTGCGACCTTCGAATCAACTTCTACCAGGTGTAAGTGGAGTGTGGAATGAACTGACTCGGTATGGAACTCGAGTAATTCGCGAAACTTTACCATATGTGCATCGATATTGGATTGAAGGGCGCTCATAAGCTCAGTTGTGTCCATGATGAAAGCACCAATGATACACTCTGCTGCAGAATGCTCAAAGGTTTTAACACTCTTCGAGTGAGTGTCCACTCCTCAGAAAATTAAGGGAAAGAGAATAATAGAATTTGGGGGAAAAAGGATCTTGAAAACTTTTATTCTGTTCTGTTTTGATTACATCATAGCTATTAAAAGGAATTGGGTGCTAACAATCAAGCAAAAATTAGGGAAATAAAACAGGAATTAAACTAATAATTTGCAGCAGAAATTTCAGGAATTAATTTGAGCATATCAGGATCTTCTAATTTTGTCCGCAGACATAATTTGAGCATATCAGGATCTTCTAATTTTGTCCGCAGACATAATCAGTCATCCACGCTGGCTTCTTTCTTGCTCGTTTCCTTACTATTAGGTCATCCTTCCTTATTGGGTCTGGGTCCATTGGTTAGTTTGTATCAGAAAATTGAAGATAAAGGCAATTTTGAGGAGGATAATTGTATTGATGCAATTGCGAAAAGAACCGTAGAACACACAGATGAACGAAGATGGAAAGAAATAAACAAAAATGCTATTGCAAATTTGTACTTATAAATGGCAGATTCAGTTTTATCCAGTGTTGTGGAGAAGACTACTGCGAAGGAGATTTGGGATACCCTCATTAAACTATATGAGGTGAAGTCACTTCACACAAGAATATTCTTGAAGAGAAAACTCTATAATCTTCGGATGAGTGAATCCACATCAGTGATGGACCATATCAACCATTTGAATATCTTATTTGCCCAACTATCAGTGACAGATTTTACCATAGTTGAAAATGAACATGTAGAGCTTCTACTTCAAAGTTAACCTTATTCGTATTTTATCATCATCAATATTACAAATAATAATATTGTTGGGAATATGCACTTTGAGGATGTTACCAGAGCTATTCTTGAAGAAAAATCAAAGCGGATGAGTAAGGACAAAAGTTCCAAATAAGCAGAGGCTTTGACGATTATGAGAGGAAGATCTACGGAACGTGACTTTAGTAATGATAAATCGAGGTCTCAAAGTAAGAAAAACTCTAAAATCAAATGCTACTTTTGTGGCAAGAAAGGGCATACGAGAAAAGAGTGTTAGAAGAGGAAGAATGGCAAAAACAACTTTGAAGAATCAACCTCACAATATTATGTTGTAAGTACCTCAAAAGATGGAGATATTCTAGTGAGCGAAGCGGTAATTAGCTCTAATGATGAAAATGATTTTCATGACAATTGGATAGTGGATTCAGGTGCAACATGACACATAGGATGACAAAACAGATCAGGCCCGACGGGCCGGCCGCCAGCCCGCCATAATATGGCGGGGCGGGTTGGTATTTTCAGCCCACCAACCCACTTTGGCCCGCCACGCCAACCCACTGGGCCAACCCGCGGGACGGGGCGGGCCAGCTCGCAGCCCACCTAATTAATAAAAATATAATTTGTAATTGTAATAAAATTAATTATAAAGATAATATATAAAGTTAAAATTTTTAAAAAGAGAATTAAAAAAATTTCACTCTCACAACAAATATTTTTCTTATTGAAACATAACATTCTCTCTCATGTTCTCCTTGTTCATCCTAAGCACTGATTATTTTTATCCTTATGACTTGAATTAAAGGTGTAAGAATTACTCAACTAAGAATAATGTGAAGTTTTATCAAATAAAAAAGATATAGGTATTTGAATTTTTCAATGTAAAAAATATAAATTTTATAAGTTTCAACGTATATATATATATATATATATATATATATATATATGTTATTATTTATTATTATATAATTTTATTATTGTTCTAAATTATAATTTCTTAAAACAATATATTGATTTATATTATTAAATTGAAATAATATATATATATATATATATATTGAATTATTGGCAAACAAATAATAATCTTATTATTAAATTTATTAAAAAAAGTATTTTAAAAAATAAATTAATTTTTTCTAAATTATGGCGGGCCAGTACGCCAACCCGCCAACCCGCCCTTGGCGGGGCGGGCCAAGGTCTACAGCCCGTCATGACTATAACGGGTCAGCCCGCCCCGCCCCACTTTTGGTTGGCCAAAGGCGGGGCGGGCCAAAACGGGGCAGGCTGGCCCGTTTTTCCATCCCTTGACACATGACTCCGTACCGAGATTGGTTTTACACTTATGAACTATTCTCAGGTGGATCCGTCTTCATGGGAAACAACCATGCATTAGAGATTACTAGAGTTGGTACCATCAAAATTAAAATGTATGATAATATTGTTCGCACAATTCAAGGGGTATGACATGTGAAGGACTTGAAGAAGAATCTATTGTCCATTGGGCAATTAGATGAGCTCGAGTGTAAGATCCATGTTGAAGGTGGAATCTTGACGGTAGTGAAGGGGAGTTTGGTGGTCATGAAAGCAAAAAAGATCATGACAAATTTGTATGTGCTACTTGAAGATATGTTGCAAGAAGCGGATGCATCAATTGCAGCAACAAGTCAGGAAGATGCAGTGATCATGTGGCATCATAGACTTGGTCAAATGTCAAAAAGTGGTATGAAAATCCTTGCTAAACGTAATCTCTTACCCAGACTTAAAGAGGTTAGTTTACCCTTCTATGAGCACTATGTGATAAGTAAACAACATAGATTGAAGTTTGCTAGAGTAATTGTTAAAAGTAAACATATATTGGACTTGATTCATTCTGATGTGTGGGAATTGCTGGTATTATCCCTCGGAGGAGCAAAATATTTTGTATCATTCTTCGAAGATTAATCCAGGAGATTGTGAGTGTACCCTATCAAGAAGAAGTCAGGTGTATTTTCACAGTTCAAGGAATTCAAAGCACAGGTAGAACTTGAAACTGGAAAAAGAATTAAGCGCTTCAGGACAGATAACGGAGGATAATATGTAGATGGAAAATTTTTAGCATTTTGCAAGCAAGAGGGTATCACCAGACAATTTTCTGTCCCACATATGCCTCAGCAAAATAGTATAGTAGAGCGGATGAATAGAACTCTCTTGGAAAGAACTAGAGCTATGTTGCGAACAACTGGAGTAGCCAAGTCTTTTTGGGCAGAAGCGGTTAAAACTGTTTGTTATATTATAAATCGGTCACCATCAACCGCCATTGCTTTGAGCACACCAATGGAGTTATGGAGAGGTAAACCAACTGATTATTCATCCTTACGTGTTTTTAGTTGTCCTATGTACGTGATGTACAACACTCAAGAAAAAACAAAATTGGATCCAAAATCCAGGAAATGTATCTTCTTGGGCTATGCTAACAATGTGAAGGGGTATCGCATGTGGGATCCCACTTCCCACAAGGTTGTTGTTAGTAGAGATGTAATCTTTGCAGAAAATGAACTGCAAAGTGAGCAGACAAATGACAGCTTAATAAAGGACAAAGTTATAGTATAGATAGAGAATAAGTCTTCGGATGACTCTTCTGAGTCAGAAGAGGAGCACGAAGATCCAAATGAGGTTGGTAATGGAGATCTCCAGCGATCAACACGAGAAAAAGTCAGACCATCTTGGCATTCACAATATGTGATGGTAAGTCAAGATGTGTATTGTCTTCAAAATGCAAAAGGAGAACTTTCAACTTTTCAAGAGGCTATGAGTTGTTCAGATGCTTCTCTATGGATGATTGCAATGCAGGAAGAAATTGAGACTCTTCATAAAAACAAGACATGGAATATTGTAGAACTTCCGAAAGTTCGAAAAGCCATAGGCTGTAAATGGGTCTATAAGATCAAAAGAGATGACAATGATCAAGTAGAAAGATATTGTGCTAGATTGGTGGTAAAGGGATATGCTAAAAAAAGGTATTGATTTCAATTAGATATTCTCTCCGGTTGTCAAATTGACGTCCATCAGAGTTGTCCTGGCTATGTGTGTTGCATTTGATTTACATCTTGAACAATTGGATGTAAAGACTGTTTTTCTTCATGGAGATCTTGAAGAAGAAATTTATATGCTTCAACTAGAAGGCTTTAAAGAACAAGAAAACTTGGTTTGTAGATTGACCAAATCTCTATACGATCTAAAGCAGGTGCCCAGATGTTGGTATAAGAGATTTGATTCCTTCATTATTTGTCTTGCTTACAATAGACTGAATTCAGACCATTGTACATACTACAATAGGTTTGGTGATAATGATTTTGTTATCTTGTTATTGTATGTGGATGACATATTGGTAGTAGGCCCCAACATAGATCGAATCCAAGAGTTAAAGACACAATTAGTTAGGGAGTTTGACATGAAGGACTTGGGACCAGCAAACAAAATTTTAGGGATGTAAATTCACAGAGACAGAAAAGATAGGAAGGTTTGACTTTATCAGAAGAATTGCTTACTGAAAATATTGTGACGCTTCAACATGCAAGATTGAAAGCTAATTTCCACTCCACTTCCTATCAATTGTAAGTTATCCTCAAGTATGAGTCCCTGCAATGAAGCAAAGAGGATGAAAATGTCTCGAGTACCTATGCATCAGTAGTGAGAAGTCTTATGCATGCCATGATTTGTACAAGACCAGACATTGCATAAGCAGTGAGAGTAGTTAGTAGGTTCATGGAAAATCCTAGTGGAGAGCATTGGAGTGCTATAAAGAGAATCCTTAGATACATAAAAGGAACCTCAGGTGTTGCATTATGTTATGGAGGATCGGAACTAGTTGTCAGAGGCTATATTGATTCAAATTTTACAGGTAATCTGGATAAAAGGAGATCTACTACTGGTTATGTGTTTACAGTTGCAGGAGGGACAATAAGTTGGTTATCCAAGTTACAGGATGTTGTAGCTCTGTCTACCACAGAAGCTGAGTACATGGTAGCCACCCAGACATGTAAGGAAGCTATTTGGATTAGGAAGATAATGGAGAAACTCGGGCACAAGCAACAACAAATTGTTGTGTATTGTGACAGTTAGAGTGCCTTGCACATTGCAAGGAATCCAACCTTTCATTCCAGGACAAAACACATAGGAATAAGATATCATTTTGTTCGGGAAGTAGTGAAAGAAGGTAGTGTGGATATGCAAAAGATTCACACGAATGATAATCTAGTAGATGTTATGACAAAGCTGTTAAACATACAAGGATATGAAGCTTGAAGATTTTGATGATGATTTAAGAACAAAAGACTTAGAGACTTGAAGACTTATAATCATGTGTATTTACTTGTAATAACTCTATTTTATGTTTTTGAGTATGTAAAATTATAGTTCAAGATAGTCAGCACATAGTCCATCATCTGAAAACTCATTTTTATCAAATCCACTATGTGATAATTGATTATCACTCAGCATAATCGATTATCCTGCACTGAAAATCATTTTTCTGAAAAGCTTGCTGTGATAATCGATTATCACTCAGGATAATCGATTATCCCAGCCAGATAATCGATTATTTACATCCTGACCCTGTTTTACTCCTCTGCGAAAATGGCTCTGTAATAATCGACTATCACTCAAGATAATCGATTATCTACGTCTGTTATGAGTTTTGAAATTCCAATATGGACCAATTTATGAAAACCCTATTCCCAATTCTTATTTTTTCGAAAATCATCATTTCCCAGACCCTATTCTCTCTACTTAAGGTTCTCTAAGGCTCTCTGCAAAATAACAAACCTTTTTCATACAAAAGTTAAGAGTTGTGACTGCTAGAGAAATTTTTGTAGGGAAGAAAAATGGGCTTTTGAAAACCTAGTGTGGGCTAGAAGCAATAAGAATCAGTGAGTGAGTTTCTTGGTGGATTGTTTGCTATGCCGTCTCTAGGAAAAACTGTTGTTCATCCTTTGTGGATTCAAAGGAGGTGTTCATCTCTTGTGTGACTCAAGAGAGGTGTTTTCTATTCCTTATCTTTTTCAATTTGTAATATGTTGTAAACTGTGATTATAGTGACAACATTAATCCTCTTTTTGAGTGATTAGAAATTGGACGTAGGGTCTTTTGATCTGAAGCAGTATAAATCAATTGTGTAATCTTCTTTCCCTTATCTCTTTACTTTACAAAGCATTTTAATCGGTGAAATTTGGGAAAATTTTCAAAACCCTAATTTTTGTTTAAGAAACCAATTCACCCCCCTCTTGGTTTTTGTCCCTAAACGCGAACATTCCGCTGCACGATTCTAACAAGTGGTATCAGAGCTTGCTTTAATAGTCATTCAAATTTCGAAAATGGCCGGACAAAACCAAACCTTTGCCGATGGTGCTTCTATCAATAGACCCCCACTTTTTGTGGGGCAAAATTATCCTTTTTGGAAAGTTAAAATGCAAATATTTTTGGAATCTGTTGATAGGGGTGTATGGGATGCAATTGTAAATGGTCTTTTTATTCCTAAAGTTACTGTAAATGATGTAGAAGAACCTAAACCATTTTCTAGATGGATGACTGAAGAAAATAGGAAAGTCCAATATGATGTTAGGGCTAGGAATATAATTTCGTCTGCTTTAACCCTTGATGAGTTTTACAGGATATCTATTTGCAAGAGTGCTCAAGAAATGTGAGAAATGCTAAGAGTAGCTCATGAAGGTATCGATGATGTAAAAAGAGCACGGAAGAACTCATTGATCCAAGAATATGAAATGTTTAGAATGCAACCGGGAGAATCAATTTTTGACGTTCAAAAGAGTTTCACACATATTGTGAATCATCTCACCGGGCTAGGTAAAATTTGTTATACTGATGAATTAAATGTAAAAATTCTTAAATCTTAAGATAGGAAATAACAACCAAAGGTGACGACCATCACGAAGTCACAAAATCTTGCTACCATGTCTATGGTGGCTCTCTTTGGGAAGTTGAGAGAGCATGAACTTTAACTCAGAAGACTAAACGATGAAGAAGGCCAACATCAAAAGAGAAATCTAGCCTTCAAAACTGAAGTTTATAAAAGCAAGAACAAGAAGGAGGAAGAAGACTCAGAAAATGAAGAAGATGAAAACTTGAGTCTTATGATCAAGAAATTTACAAAGTTCATGAAAGCCAAAGGGAAGCAACCTTTCAAAGGTAAGGGAAAGGTAAAAGAAAGTTCTTCTTTAAATTTCAAATGTTATGGTTGTGGTGAAACAAGACATGTAAAATCTGACTGTCCAAACAAGAAAAGTGATGACCATAAAGGAAAGAAATTCATAAAAAAGAAAACCTATATCGCTTGGGATGATAGTGACTCAAATTCAGAGTCAAGTGATTCGGAAGTTGAAGCAAATATTTGTTTGATGGAAAATGACAACATTTCTTTCGACTGTGAGGTAAGTGATTCCGATTGTTCTTCAAGTGATGATGAAAATGATTATGATGCCTTGCATAATGTATATCAAGAGTTGTTTACTACTTTAAAGGACTTAAAATCTGAATATAAAACCTTGAAAAAGTATTTGAATAAATCATAAAAGAAGTGGAATCCTTGAAAACGAAAATTGCATGTTTAGAGGAAAAAGGTGATAAACAAATAGCATGTGCATCATGTAAAGAATATGAATATGATATTGACATACTTAGTCACTTACTTGATAAAACTAAGAAAGAATTAAGTGATTGTTATAAGGATGAGGTTATTGTACAAAATAGAGAAAATTGTCATGTTCAAATGAAAAAGCCTAAAAGTAAAAGAATCCGAAGAGTATGGATTGAAAAAGGATCTAAATCTTCTCAAAATAAAAATGTATCATTTTCAAGAATTACATCTAATGCTTGCTTCTATTGTATGAAACAAGGACATACATCTAATAGGTGTAAAATTAAGCATTTTGGTGTTCCTAAGGGAAAATATGTTTGGGTTCTATAGTTAAATGATTTGATTGTCTCTAACCCCAAGGACCCAAAAGTTATGGGGACCTAAGATTATTATGTTCTTGTTTTGTAGGAAACTTTCAAATCCAAGAAGTCTATGTGGTATCTTGACAGTGAATGTTCAAGACATATGACTGGAGACAAAAAGAAATTTGTGAGTTTCAAAGCAAAAGAACAAGGATATGTAACCTATGGGGACAACAACAAAGGAAGAATACTTGGAATCGGAAATATTGGTGGTGCAAATACTTTGGAGATAAAGGACGTGCTCCTTGTTGATGGGCTAAAGCATAATCTCCTAAGTATAAGTCAACTTTGTGATAAAGGATTTAAGGTAATTTTTGAAAGTAAGTTTTGCACCATTCATTTAAAGGATTCTGAAAATATAGCATTAAAAGTATTAGGCATAATAATATCTATTTAATTGACTTGGATTGTGTATCTAATACTAATATAACATGCTTAGTTGCTAAGGAAGAAAATTCATGGTTATGGCATAAGAGAGTGACTCATATAAACATGCATCAATTAAACAAACTAATATCAAATGACTTAGTTGTTGGTTTGCCTAAGCTAAAATTTGAAAAAGATAGATTATGTGATGCATGTAAAAAAGGTAAACAAGTGAAATCATCCTTTAAATCTAAGAATGTTATTTCCACATCAAAACCTTTAAAACTTTTACACTTAGATTTATTTGGTCCATCTAGGATAAAAAGTTTTGGTGGAAATTACTATGCTCTTGTAATTGTTGATGATTTTTCTAGATTTACTTGGACATTTTTCTTAACATTAAAAAGTGAAGCTTTTAAGGTCTTTAGGAAGTTTGCCAAGTAAATTCAAAATGAGAAAGACTTAAGAATTAAAGTGTTAAGGAGTGACCATGGTGGAGAATTTCAAAATGAATCCTTTGAAAATTACTGTGAAGAAAATAGAATTTTGCATAATTTTTCTGCACCTAGAACTCCCCAACAAAATGGTGTAGTAGAAAGGAAAAATAGGTCACTAGAGGAACTTGATATAACAATGTTAAATGAATTAAATGTTCCTAAATATTTTTGGGCTGATGTTGTAAGTACTGCATGTTATGTATTGAATAGGATGTTTATTAGGTCAATCATAAAATTAACTCCTTATGAATTGTTAAATGGAAGGAAGCCAAATGTTTCTCATTTAAAAATATTTTGAAGTAAATACTTTGTTTCAAATAATGGAAAAGATAACTTAGGAAAATTTGACTAAAAAGTCAATGAGCGCATTTTCTTAGGTTATTCACTAACTAGCAAAGCATATAGAGTATTCAATAGAAGAACTTTGAATATTGAAGAATTTGTACATGTTACCTTTGATGAAATTGTAGACCTTGAGGGAAATCCTATTGAGTCAAATAAAGAATATGCAGGTGATGATGAGTACATAAGAGAAGCTCTAGAAGAAATGTACTTAAATGAGAATGAGTCATCTCAACCAACTGAATTGGCAAAAGAGTGGCAACCACCAAGAGGACTTTCAATGGACAATATAATTGGTGATATTTCAAAAGGGGTAAGAACTAGAAATATGACAAATTTCTGTATGTCTGTAGCTTTTGTTTCACAGATTGAACCCAAAAGTGTTGAGGAAGTTCTCAAAGATGACCAATGGTGCATTACAATGCAAGAAGAACTAAATCAATTTGAAAGAAACCAAGTCTGAGAATTAATTCCAAGATAAGAATCTCATCAAGTTATTGGAACAAAATGGGTATTTAGAAACAAACTTGATGAAGATGGAAATATAACAAAGAACAAAGTCAGACTTGTTGCCAAAGGTTACTGTCAAGAGGAAGGTATTGATTATGATGAAACCTATTCTCCTGTTGCCAGGTTAGAAGCTATACACCTATTTCTTGTTTATGCCTCATTGATGAAATTTAAACTTTATTAAATGGATGTTAAAAGTGCATTTTTAAATGGGTTTATCAAAGAGGAAATATATGTGGAACAACCCCTTGGATTTGAAAATTTTAAATATCCTAATCACATTTTTAAACTGAAGAAAGCTTTATATGGTTTGAAACAAGCTCCTAGGTCTTGGTATGAAAGATTAAGTAATTTTTTAATTTCAAATGATTTTTCTAGAGGAAAAATTGATTCCACCCTGTTTATTAAGAAAGTAAAAGAACATATTATGTTAGTTAAAGTATATGTTAATGATATTATTTTTGGATCAACTGATAATTCCTTGTGTGAAGGATTTGCTAAGATAATGCAGGGTGAATTTGAAATGTCAATGATTGGAGAATTAACATTCTTTCTTGGACTTCAAATTAAGCAACTTAAAGATGACACGTTTATATCACAAACCAAATACTGCAAAGAGATTCTCAAGAAATTTGGAATGAACACTTCAAAGAAAGCTAACACACCCATGGGAACATCATACTATTTGGATAAAAATGAATCAGGTTTGGAAATTAATCAATCAATGTATAGAGGTATGATAGGTTCTCTATTATACTTAACTGCAAGTAGACCTGATATTATGCATTCTGTTTGTGTGTGTGCTAGATTTCAAGCATGTCCAAAAGAATCTCATTTAACCGTAGTAAAACGAATTTTAAAATATTTAAAAGGAACTACAATATTTGAGTTATGGTATCCATCTGAAGCTTCTCCTAGTTTAATAGTGATCGGAGCCGTATCCGGTCAAATAAATGTGATTAAATGTAGTACTAGGCAACAAACTCCTAGGTCGTCTCCCAAGGACTATTAGTTTCAATCAAAGATTCACACATCAAACAGATAAAACAGTAATGGGGGGAGTTGCAGAATTTCAAATGATTAACAGCTAAATGGTAGTAGAAATAGCTTGGCTCCTTAATTAGATTCAAGTCTCTTATCCCTGGGTAACAACAAATTCTCTGCCCTACTCAACCTTGTTCCATCCAACACCAATCCACTAAGCGAAGATTGATCAGGACTTCCCTACACGATTAAGCAACATGCAGAACATATTATCCCAGCCCACAGAATTAAGTAAACTATGGAACTGAAGTTGCAGTTCACACACAACCCAAGTTCATTAAGCATCAACGTAGATTGAATGCAACCTGTGGGACAATATATTGGAAAACCAAATAAAACAGAGATCAATTAACATGAAACGCAATATCCTCAAAGAGAATTGTCATCTGTTCAACGAGCCAACCTTAAGGGGTTTAGCCTTCCATTAATTCAGAAATGCAGTAGAAAACATAAAAACAAAATCCAGTGCAGAGAAGAAGAAGAACAAAACGTAAATTACCAAATGATGAATGTTTTCGTGAATCTAATCCCCAAAGAGAACAAAAAGAATCTCAGAAAATGTGGTGGTTGTCCATTAACAAGAAATTACAATTGAAATACAAGATGGAACAACATAATAACAAATGGATTTCAACAGAAATTGAAATACATGATTGGCCTGAACTAAACTACACAATGAAATTTGCAACAGAAGTGAAAGAATGCAAACTCTTCATGGCAGCAGAAAATGAAATTGAACCATATTAATCCATTAATGAGCCTTGAGCAATCCAAATTAAGGTGCAGAGAAAACCAACATGAACTAAACGTAAAAAAGAACTACAATGGTTGCCTGTCTCCTCCTCCTGCTGCTCCTCTAAAAATACCAGTCTACGCTAACCCTAGAGTCCCCTAGGAATGAGCCCAAGCTGGCCCACACGGGATTACACATCAAACAAACCCTAGCTGACGTGGCAATCATTAATATGATATGGAAATAGCAGCTGACATGGCAGGTAACGTGATAGCTGACGTGGCAACTGACGTGGCAATGATGTGGAAACTCTCTTCATCTCAATATTAATGTCCATGCTCCAAATTTGTTTCACAAAAAATACCTAAAAATAATTAGAAACGAAAATTAGACCAATTAATGCTAAATTAAACAAAATTTGGAATAATGGTCCAATGAAGCCCAATCAATGAAAATGCACTAATAATAGACAATTAAGCACAATGCACCAATTAAGATAAGTACAGAAAGATAAGAAAATGCGAGAAAATAATGGCTCATCAAATAGGTTATTCTGATGCTGATTATGGCGGATGTAAAATAGATAGAAAAAGTACTAGTGGAACATGTCATCTGTTAGGATCATCCTTAGTATCTTGGCATTCTAAGAAACAAGCATGTGTTGCTTTATCCACAACTGAAGCTGAATACATTGCAGTTGGTAATTATTGTGCTCAAATCTTATGGATGAAGCAACAATTAGAAGATTTTAGTATTTTTCTAAGTAATATTCCTTTAATGTGTGATAATACAAGTGTTATTAATCTCACAAAGAATCATGTTATGCATTCTAGAACCAAACACATTGAGATTAGACATCATTTTTTAAGAAATCATATATCTAAAGGAAATTGTAAAATTGAGTATATAGACACAAAACATTAGTTAGCAAATATATTTACCAAACCTCTTCCAAAGGATAGATTCTATGAACTTAGGAGAGACTTAGGAATATTAGAAATAGTTTAAACTCTACTTAATTGACCAATATTTGCATTTTGTACTGGAAGAATCGATTATATAGGGTAATAATCGATTATCATGTGTCTAATACATGATAAAATTGTTAATCTCTCTGGAATAATCCATTATCTTGGGTAATAATCGATTATTGAAGCTTAAATGAGTGGTTTATGAAAAATCTTTCTGTAATAATCGATTATTTGGGGTAATAATTGATTATCTGTACCTCATTGACCAAAATCAGTGATTTTTCTCTAGAATAATTGATTATTTCAAGTAATAATCGATTATCAATGTATTTTCTAGGCAAGGATGAAGAAATTGCTTAAATTTTGTAATAGTAATGAGAGTGAAGAGTTTTAACTTCTTCAAATTTATTGTTTGTTTATACTATATTATTTTATTGAATAGAATTTTGTGTTTGCATTGATTGATGGGAAGTTGTTTATTTGTGTTATGCATATGTTGAGGGGGAACTTTCATTTCTTTTTTATTATAATCAAAATAGGGGGATAAATCATTTAAAGCCTCATATGTTTAATAATTTTAATGATGCTGGTATGTTTAATAGTTTTGTTAGTTGTGACAATTAAAACAGGTTATTACAATGAGCTTTAAAACAAATTTTGATCATCATAAAAAAGGGAGAGATTGTTAAACATACAAAGATATGAAGCTTGAAGATTTTGATGATGATTTAAGAACAAAAGACTTAGAGACATAGTTATAATCATGTGTATTACTTGTAATAACTATGTTTTATGTTTTTGAGTCTGTAAAATTAGAGTTCAAGATAGCCAGCACATAATCCATAATTTGAAAACTCATTTTTATCAAATCCACTCTGTGATAATCGATTATCACTCAGGATAATCGATTATCCTGCACTGAAAATAATTTTTCTGAAAAGCTTGTTGTGATAATCGATTATCCCAGCTAGATAATCGATTATTTACACAGATAATCGATTATCCTGGTCCTGTTTTACTCCTCTGCGAAAATGACTCTGTAATAATCGATGATCACTCCAGATAATCGATTATCTATGTCTGTTATGAGTTTTGAAATTCAAATCTAGATCAATTTACGAAAATCATATTCCCAATTCTTATGTTTTTGAAAATCATCATTTCCCAGACCCTATTCTCTCTACTTAAGGTTCTCTAAGGCTCTCTGCAAAATAACAAACCTTTTTCATACAAAAAAGTTAAGAGTTGTGACTGCTAGAGAACTTTCTGTAGGGAAGAAAAAAAGGCTTTTGAAAACCTAGTATGGGCTAGAAGCGATAAGAATCACTGAGTGAGTTTCTTGGTGGATTGTGTGTTGTGTCGTCTCTAGGAAAAGTTGTTGTTCATCCTTTGTGGATTCAAAGGAGGTGTCCATCTCTTGTGTGACTCAAGAGAGGTGTTTTCTATTCCTTATCTTTTTCAATTTGTAATTTGTTGTAAACTATGATTATAGTGACAATGTTAATCCTCTTTTTGAGTGATTAGTAACTGGACGTAGGGTAATCTGAACTAGTATAAATCAACTGTGTAATCTTCTTTCCCTTATCTCTTTACTTTACAAAGCATTTTAATCGGTGAAATTTGGGAAAAATTTCAAAACCCTAATTTTTGTTTACGAAACCAATTCACCCTCTCTTGGTTTTTGTCCCTAAACGCGAACATTCCGCTACGTGATTCTAACAAAAGCCGTTAGTGTTGACAAGTTTGTATGGAGTTGATCCTACTATGGCCTAGCGGAAAAATAAACAACATGGATGACAAGAATAAAACAAACATGATGTGAAAATTTGATTAATTTAATCAAAATCTTCAAGTGGGAGATTGTGAGAAGAAAAGTCTCACATAAGGGAAATCTTAGTTTGATGCTTACTTTTTTTACTATAAAAGGAGCATAATGTTTACTTTATAAAATACAAAAAAATAACTTTTTTTTTTTTCTTGTTACTTTAGTACTTTAGAGATAAATTAAGAGAGAAAAATAATTTCTTCTTTTAGGTTCTCTTAGAGTTGTTTTTCCTTTAATTTAAAGGGAGAGTGTTATTATTTCCTCCTTGGAGATACAGAGAATGATTGTAATTTCTTTCATTAGTGAAATTACTCTTTTGCCTATTGTCGATTTTTTCTCATTTATTTATTTATTTTAGTTGTGTACTTATGTTTATGTTTTTGTCTGATACCTAACAAAAAGTTGAATACATTATTTACTTATTATATAGTAATTTCTTAAATAGTTTTATAATTAGTAGTTAGATTGATAAACTAAAAAAAATATTACTAGATAATTTTTTATTTAGATTTTATAAAATTTTGTAAATATATTATTTGATTTAATTTATAACAACTTGAATTGAAAACTGTTATATATAATAATTTACATTGATTTATTTTTTCTAAGTTGGGAACCTAATTAAAAAAATTATACAAATAGAGAGTTTTAATTTACTTAAATAGAAATTAGGAAATATTTGAAATGAGGAAGGATGGTGGATAAATTAAATGAAATGAAGAGTAAAATAGAGATTTTTTAAAATAAAACAGTGTTTATATATTTTCTTATAGGTGAAGCGAGCGATAAGAGGGGGATAAGGGTTTGTTTTTGTTTAGGGCAGAGCAGAGAAGAAAAGGGAAGAAGAGATGGAAGACATTGAAGATTTGCTGATTGGAAACAGAAGCACAACTCCACCGGGCTTCCGTTCGCCGTTACCGGCGGCTGTGGGCGTTGGCGTTGGGAGCAAACGGAATATACTCTCTTCTTCGCCTTCTCCTGCATTAAGACCTTTGGCTGCTCCCATAACCAGGCAAGTGTTGTTTTGTGCTGTGTTACTCATTCTTTCCTGTGGGTTATCATATCATCAATCACATCACAACACATCTTAATTAATTAGTGAATAATTGTTTGATCTTAACAGAGTGACAGTGAATATATGGCTGGTCAGCTTTCGGCTTTTGGTTATTAGTTGAGTGACAATCCAGACCAAGCAGATCTCTGGCTAATTAACACGTTAGTTAGCCTATTCCCCTCCCTCAACACCTTGCAACTTCATTCATACACTTTCACATTAACATCAATGCATCATCCATATATTCACGTTAAGTAATTACTGCTCCAGTTGCACAGTGAAATCCCCAAGTCAATCTGCCATGGATACCATCATAACAAAAGGAAAATCTTTAAATAAACCTCTAGTTGTTGCTGGCTGTGTCCCTCAAGGAAGTCGAAATTTGAAAGAGCTGGAAGGCATCAGCATAGTTGGAGTCCAGCAAATTGATCGTGTCGTTGAAATTGTAGAGGAGACTTTAAAGGGTCATGAAGTGCGCCTTTTGACCCGTAAGAAATTGCCAGCACTTGACCTTCCAAAGGTTTGAATTTCTACCCAATTACCATGTATATTTTTATTTTCTAAATCATGTGTTGTATCTTATGTTTTATGCTTTGGTATAGTTGGTGCATATTAGCTTTGATTTTTGCAAATTATACTTCTGTATCAGTTAAGGAAGAACAAGTTTGTTGAGATTCTTCCTATTAATGTTGGTTGTTTAGGTGCTTGCACTTATTGCAAGACAAAGCATGCTCGGGGTCACCTAGGAAGTTACACGATTGATATCCTTGTAAGTACTACGACAGTAAATTATAACATGTGCGTTCCTTTTTACTATTTCAGTTTGCTTATATGTGTATGTGTTAATTTGGAACTACTTCAGGTTGACCGTGTAAAATCTGTCATATCTGATGGAGTCAAAGAGATATGGCTTAGCAGTGAGGACACTGGAGCATATGGTAATTTAGATTGTTGGCCAGAGTCCTTCAATATCTTTTATTAATTTCAGATATTTGTAGCCTTGATCATAAATGAAATTTCCTGATAACTTGCATTGACCGCCAAGCAATGCAAATGTTATAAAATTGGCAGTGGGATTTATATCAATGGTTTCTTAGGTCATCATGCTTTACAGGTCGTGACATTGGCGTCAATCTTCCAACTTTATTGAATGCCTTAGTAGCAGAACTACCAGCTGATGCAAGCACAATGCTATGTATTGGAATGACCAATCCACCTTATATCCTTGAACACTTGAAAGAGATAGCCGAGATTTTGCGGCATCCTTGTGTGTACTCTTTTCTGCATGTACCAGTTCAGTCTGGAAGTGATACTATTTTGAGTGTTAAGTCATAAAAATTATTGACAAGATTGTATACTATAACATGCACTAGATAATGTACTAACTAATGAATTTATCAGGCAATGAATCGGGAATATACTGTGGATGAGTTCAGGACTGTTGTAGAAACTCTGACTAAGCTTGTGCCAGAGATGCACATTGCCACTGATATAATATGTGGATTTCCTGGTTAGTGGATAATCTTTGTTATGTGTAATGAACATACGGTCTGACATGCATAGTTTTATGTGTAATAAACATACAATGTTAAATAACTATTGAAATTATGAATCGTTTTGTTTAAAAACATGTGAAACAGGAGTCTAAGCTTGAGAGGTTCTTATAAACTTCAAGAATAAATGACATTTTAAGTCAATATTGCAATTTGGATGTCATTTATGAATTGGAAATGTGAAAAATTTAATATGATTGAAATGATTTAGAGTTCATATAGATAATCTGGACTGTTTCAAGAAGAAAATTAGTGCATTGATCTTAGTATACTTATTACATGTTTTCAGG
Organism: Sphenostylis stenocarpa; assembly: GCA_963425845.1. NCBI lineage: Eukaryota > Viridiplantae > Streptophyta > Magnoliopsida > Fabales > Fabaceae > Sphenostylis > Sphenostylis stenocarpa. The sequence continues at coordinate 10,681,001 of OY731408.1, forward strand.
TGAATCTGATGAAGATTTTATGCAAACTGTCAATCTTGTTAAAGAGTACAAGTTCCCTTAAGTTCATATTTCACAATTTGATCCTCCACCAGGTTTGTGATCGGACAACTTAATATGGAATGCAAAAAACATAACTTCATTTTAAGGAGGAAATCTAAATAGGTACGAAGTCTGTAGTGCAGTGTAGAAATAATGTTATGATATCTTGGATCCAGAGGGTGCTGTTTCTATTGTTTGTTTTTCTTCTCCTTTTTGTGTAGGGTGGGGGTAGTTGCTGCCTTATGAGTTGCAATCGTGCCTAAGGGGGTGAGGTTGTGCATTTCTGACCCCATTACACTTGTGATAGTCTTCTCCACCGACCCATCCTTTTTATGATATTTCTTTTGCTTATGCTAAAAGTAATCCTAAATTGAATCAAAAAGTGCTCCTAATAATAATATTCTTAATAAATGCATTAAGCAGAGAAGTTCTTTGTTTCTCAGTATAATTTTCCCCACCTGTAAGATGCATATAATTTTCCCCACCTGTGACAAATAATAATAATAGTAATAATACTATAAAATGATAGGGACACCTGCTGCAAGGATGAAAAAGGTTCCAAGTAATGTGGTTAAAAGAAGAAGCCGAGAACTGACAAATGTCTTTGAATCATTCACAACATACTCTGGGATGGAAGGCAAAGTGGAAAGAATTTGGATTACTGATATTGCATCTGATGGAATTCACTTGGTAAGACAGTGTAATAGATCTTACATGTTGATTTTTTTTCTTGCTTTTAAATGTATTCCATTTAAGTATGTCATTTGTGCATTCAGTTCATTGGCTTTTAGCCTGAAACTCTGATTTCTAGTATCTCAACACTGAATATTTTTACTGCCATGAAACGGCTAAAGTCCCAATGAAAAAAATTTAGGAATAAGCGACACATGAGGTTTCCTGATCAGTCCTTTTTTTGCGCATTCCATTTATCAAGACTGGAGAAAGCCAATAACATGTCAATACCCTTTCTAGCACTTCTTCTGACACACTTTCTACTATTGATTAAAATTTACTAGAAAGAATAAAATCATGTCTAGAGCTCATTAAATATGTTGAACCTAAAAAAACTGTAATTTCAACTAAATTTTAGTCAATAGTGAAGAGTGTGCTGAAAATAGTGTGTTAAGGGATGTGTTTTTATTATTTTTAATCAATATTAATTCAACAGCTGGTTATTTTGTTTCTGAACTTTTAACTGCCTTGATAGCTGTGCAGTGTGTTTCAAATTACGATACTTGAGATTTTAGTTGGTGTAGCTGCGAACGAGTCTTGCTTTTTTTCTATGGACTTATAATCTTCAGTATATCTGGGGTGTTGCAAAAGGTCTACTCCCATGTCATAAACATGGGTTTATGTCCTCTTGTACAATAATGAAAGAGAATGGAATGGGACGAAGTAATAATATCTTGTTTTTTTTTTTTTTTCCTAATCTTTATTTTGGGGGAAGGGGGTCCATTTAAGTGAATTCCTGGACGAATTCCTTTGAACTTGAGACTTTTACACATTTACTTGTGTTGTATATCATCTAATGAATTTGTTTGTCAATGTGGAAGGTTGGTCATACGAAAGGATATATACAAGTTCTCATACTTGCTCCAGACCATATGCTGGGAGCGTCAGCTATGGTTAAGATTACATCTGTGGGAAGATGGTCTGTTTTTGGGAAGTAATTGAGACAATCGACCGTGTAAGTGGCAATAAAGTTCTAAACAAGTTGCTTCCTGATCGGGATTTGCCTTCTCTTTGCGGTATCTCAGCCAAGGCTGGAGGATTCTCAGAAGAGCCAGAATCTTGTGCCTGTGGAAGTGACGTCTGTTGTGGTATTGATAAGAGTGATAATTCAAGAGGCACGGCAGTGCCACAGAACCAAAGCAAAAAAAGTTTCATTGGATGGATGCTGAGGAAGCGGGAGCATCTGCACAAAAAGGTTGAGAGCGAGCTTGCCTCGGGATCTGTTAAAAAACATGATGGAAGGATGAAGTGGGACTTCGTAGATAATATTCTTTTGAGTGAAATATCTATCAGCATCCTAACTATTATTGCTCTAGTAGCAGCTCTTACGTTCAGAGTTTTTTGGTCCAAGTAAAGGGCTCTTAACAGTTTTTATTTTAGTTTTTTATCAAATTGTTATTCCAAATTTTGACCTGTACAAATTTCTCAGATTTTATCATTTGTTTTCGCATGTATCCGCAAATTCTCACCCCTCTCTATCTTGCTTTAGGTTTTACAGCAGTTGTATTGATATGATACCATTCATAGAAAGTCCTTTTTGGGGCTTCATTTATGAGAGAGAACGAACTTGCTTTTATAGTAATCTATCTTAAGTTAGAGATTCAAGAGTATAGTAATGTGATTATCCAATTGGTGAGAGCCAGAATAAAATTTTGATTTTAAAAATGTTTTTTTATAACTTCCTTATTGTAAGCTAACTCAACATAATCTTCATGTGTTGGCACTATGAGAATCCAAAACAATTCTAGAAGACGTGTAGTTTTTGCTTCTTTCTTCAAACATTGGTCATTTGCTGCTTTTATTTGCATCAACTGGGTCCTTCCCTTCTTCAATCCTTTGAGACAAGCTAAAATGTCTAGGTCTAAGTAGAGTATGATATTTATAATTAAAGTTCATTGTTGCATGATGTGCCTTGATTCAATTGTATTGAGTAAAACCAAGTTACTCCATAAAAGTAGCTTATATAGACCTGTTTTGTGATAATATATTATTTGATGTGTATATATTTCAGGCAATCACAAAACAAGGTGAGTTCACAGAAGAACTCTAAAAATTTGCCCCCATCTCCAACTCTCTTCAATGGTGGATCATCATTGAAGTTACTAGGTGAAAATGATGAGTCTGAAAAGTATAAATTCCATCCTCTAGTCCTAGTTGAGGATGTGGACATCCTTTACGCCGAAGATCGTGGATGTATAGCTGCCATACAACAGATTGCTGAGACTTCAAAGGGGCCAATTATATTGACCAGTAATAGTAAGATGACTAGTTAGAATGATGAATTTTTGCTTAACTCAGATTTTCTTGGATGTTCATATTAATGGAGACATACTGCTGTAATAGGTGATAATCCGGGTCTGCCACATAAGTTTGATAGGTTCCATGTTCCATTCGTGTTGCCATCGCCAAAGGAGTTGCTTTCCCATTTGTATACTGTATGTTTTTCAGTTTATGTTTTCAAGTAGTAAAATAAATTGTCCAAACGTATATTAATATTATATGAATTACCTGCAGGTTTGTCTCACTGAAGGAGTCAACATCCATCCTCTTTTAGTGGAGAAGTTTATACATTCTTGTCGTGGAGATATCCGAAAATCCATTATGCATCTTCAATTCTAGTTTCAGAGTAAAACATTTCAAAAAGGTATATCTCACAATTTGGTTCATTTCTGTGTTTCTAGACCATAATAATGTATTAGTGGTAAGTTGTAGCATGTACATGCCAAATCAAAGCCAATATTTTGCTCTATACATTTATTGACTATCGAATTACATATAAGAGGTACGAGTGGCTGCGAGGGTAAAAAGAACTAGGAAAAGCAGTGAAATTAATTGAATCACTATTTATTCCAAAAACATTACTTTTGTTCCATCATCATCACATTCATTATCCCCCGTTTTCATCTTGATCTTTCTTTTAACCGTTGGAAAAGTTGCTTTTTAGTTTCTACATGAATTAAAAGTGTTCAGGAAGTGATTATGAAAAGTGTGGAGTGTTTAAGAAAGTAGTTTGTTTTACTCATCTAATTTTTTAGCACAATAACCTGTTTGTTTTTAATTGAGCAAACAACACAAAGACAAACACACACACAAACATGAACACAAACAATCACAAACATAAACACACACAAAATCATACAAATACAAACACAAGGTCAAACACAAACGAAAAAAAAAAACATAAACAAAAATAAAAACATAAATACAAAAACAAACACAAAAGAAAACGCAAACAAAAAAGCAAACGCAAACACAATAGGATGACAGTGAAAGTATAGACACATTAATAAGTATTGGTAGAATAGGATCATACCTGTATTAGGATGTACACGTGCATTTGTATAAGACAAACACAAACACAATACGCTCATAGTGGAAGTATAGAAACATTAATAAGCATTGGTGGAATTGAATCATACGTACAATAGGATGTACACGTGCGTCTAGATAAGATAAATAAAAAAAAATACAAACACAATAGGATGACACTGGAAGTGTAGACACATTGGTAAATATTGGTGGAATAGAATCAGACCTACAAAATGATGTACATGTGCATCTGCACAAGACAAAATAAGAGGACATTGGAAGTATAGACACATTAATAAGTATTGGTAAAATAGGACCATACCTACAACAGGATGTACACTTGCACCTGCATAAGACAAACACAAAGATTAACACAATAAATTAAAATACAAACAGAAATATAATCGGATGACAGTGAAAGTATATACACATTAATAAGTATTGGTGCAATAGGATCATACATACATAAGATAAACACAAACACAATAGAATGACAGTGGATGTATAAACATATTAATAAGTACTGGCGAAATAAGATCATTCCTACAATAAGATGTATACTTGTACCTGCATAAGACAAAGACAAAGATGAACGTAATAAGTTGGCAGTGGACATGTAGAAACATTAGTAAATATTGGTGGAGTAGGAACATATCTGCAATGGGATGTACACATACACCTGCATGAGTCAAACACAAACAGAAATACAATAGGATGACAGTGAAAATATATACACATTAATAGATATTGGTGGAATAGGATCATACCTATAATAAGATATTCACATGTACCTACATAAGACAAACACAATAGGATGACGATAGAAGTATAAACATATTGATAAGTATTGATGGAATAGGATCACACTTGCAATAGGATGTACACGTGCACCTGCATAAGACAAACACAAAGACAAACATAGTAAGAGGATAGGGGACGTATAGACATATTAATAACTTTAGAATTAGTGGGCTAAGATCGTACCTGCAATAGGATATACATGTGCACTTCTATGTTCAATTGTTCAATAACATTAGTTGCATTTTCGTCGCGTCACAGATTTTGCATGTCACAACAGCATATTCTTTCAGTCCTGCAATTCAGTTGTGCTTATTAAAAAAAACATTGAGTAAAAGAAAATAAATGTGGTTGAGTAACCCAAAATACTTAACTCATAATAGGTTGAGGTTATAAAATTATTAGCTCGGCATAAATAAAGCGAACAACACAAACACACACACAAACAATTACAAACATATACACAAAATTATACAAACACAAACACAAGGTCAAACACAAACGCAAAAAAAAAAAATCACAAACAAAAATAAAAACACAAACACAAAGAAAACACAAACAAAAAAATAAATGCAAACACAATAGGATGACAGTGAAAGTATAAACACATTAATAAATATTGGTAGAATAGGATCATACCTGTATTAGAATGTACATGTGCATTTGCATAAGACAAATACAAACACAATACGTCGATAGTGAAAGTATAGGAACACTAATAATTATTGGTGGAATTGGATCATACCTGCAATATAATGTACACGTGCACATAGATAAGACAAATAAAAAAAAAAATACAAACACAATAAGATGACACTGGAAATGTAGACACATTGGTAAATATTGGTGGAATAGGATCATACCTGCAAAAGGATGTGCATATGCATCTGCATAAGATAAACATAATAAGAGGACAGTGGAAGTATAGACACATTAATAAGTATTGGTGAAATAGGACCATACCTACAACAAGATGTACACTTGCACCTGCATAACACAAACACAAAGATGAACACAGTAAGTTGAAAGTAGACATAAAAAAACATTAATAAGTAATTGTGGAATAAGATCATACCTGTAATAGATTGTATACGTGCATTTGCATAAGTTAAGCACAAACAAAAATACAATAGGATGACAGTGGAAGTATATACACATTTATACGTATTGGTGCAATAGGATTATACTTGCAATAGAATGTTCACATGCACCTATATAAGATAAACACAAACACAATAAAATGACAGTGGATGTATAAACATATTAATAAGTACTGGTAAAATAAGATTATACCTATAATAGGATGTACACTTGTACCTGCATAAGATAAAGACAAAGATAAATATAATAAGTTGACCGTGGACATGTAGAAACATTAGTAACTATTGGTGGAGTAGGAACATATCTGCAATGGGATGTACACGTGCACCTACATGAGTCAAACACAAACAAAAATACAATAGGATGACAGTGGAAATATATATAAATTAATAAGTATTGGTTGAATAGGATTATACCTACAATAAGATGTTCACATGCACCTACATAAGACAAACACAATAAGATGATGATGGAAGTATAGACATATTGATAAGTATTGATGAAATAGGATCATACCTGCAATAGGATGTATACGTGCACCTGCATAAGAGAAACACAAAGTTAAACATAATAAGAGGATAAGGGATGTATAGACATCTTAATAAGTATTGATTGAATAGAATCATACTAACAATACGATGTTCATTTAAACTTGCATAAAAGAAACAAAAACAAAAACATAATAGGTTGACAGTGGAAGTATAAAAACATTAATAAGTATTGGTGAAATATGATCATACTTGCAACAGGATGTATATGTGGACCTGCATAAGATAAATAATAAAAAAAAAACAAAACCACAAACATAATAGGGTTATAGTGAAAATATGGACACACTATTTAGAATTAGTAGAATAGGATCGTACGTGCGATAGGATATACATGCGCACTTCTATGTTCAATTGCTCAATAACATTAGCTGCATTTTCGTCGCATCATAGATTTTTCATGTCACAACAACATATTCTTTCAGTCCTGCAATTCAGTTGTGCTTATTAAAAATAAACATTGAGTAAAAGAAAATAAATGTGATTGAGTGACCGAAAATACTTAACTCATAGTGGGTTGAGGAGGTTGTAAAATTACTAGTTTGACATAAATAGAGCGAACAACACAAACACACACACAAACAATTATAAACATAAACACACACAAACACAAACACAAGGTCAAACACAAATGCAAAAAAAAAAAAAAAAAAAAAAAAACACAAACACACAAAAAAATGCAAACAAAAAAATAAATGCAAATACAATAGGATGATAGTAAAAGTATAGACACATTAATAAATATTGATAAAATAAGATCATACCTGCATTAGGATCTACACGTGCATTTGCATAAGACACACAAACACAATACGTCGATAGTGAAAATATAAAAACATTAATAAGTATTGGTGGTATTGGATCATACCTGCAATAGAATGTACATGTGCACATAGATAAGATAAATAAAAAAAAATACAAACACAATAGGATGACAGTATAAATGTAGACACATTGGTAAATATTGGTGAAATAGGATCATACCTGCAAAAGGATGTACATGTACATCTGCATAAGACAAACATAATAAGAGGACAGTGGAAGTATAGACACATTAATAAATATTGGTAAAATAGGATCATACCTACAACATGATGTACACTTGTGCCTGCATAAATTAAACACAAAGATGATCACAATAAGTTAAAAGTAGACATAAAAAAACATTAATAAGTATTTGTGGAGTAGGAACATATCTGCAATGGGATGTACACGTGCACCTACATGAGTCAAACAAAAATAAAAATATAATAAGATAACAGTGGAAGTATATACACGTTAATAAATATTGGTGGAATAGGATCATATTTACTATAGGATGTTCACATGCACCTACATAAGACAAACACAATAGGATAACGATGGAAGTATAGACATATTACTAAGTATTGATGGAATAGGATCACATCTGCAATAGGATGTACACGTGCACCTGCATAATACAAACACAAAGACAAACATAATAAGAGTATAAAGGATGTAGAAACATATTAATAAGTATTGGTGGAATAGGATCATATTAACAATATGGTGTACACTTGAACCTGCATAAAAGAAACGCAAACAAAAAACATAATAGGATGACAGTGAAAATATAAAAATAAAAATATAATACAAGTGCACCTTTATGTTCAATTACTCAATAATATAAGTTGCATTTTCTTCGCTTCACAGATTTTTCGTGCCACAACAACATATTTTTTTAATCCTACAATTTAGTTGGGCTTATTAAAAACAAACATTGAGTAAAAGAAAATATAAGTGATTTAGTGACCTAAAAAACTTAACTCATAATAGGTTGAAGGGGTTGTAAAATTACTAGCTCGATATAAATTGAGTGAACAACACAAATAAACAAACAAACATAAACACAAACAATCACAAATATAAACACACACAAAATCATACAAACACAAACACAAGATCAAACACAAACGTAAAAAAAAAACATAAAAAAAAACGTAAACAAAAAACAAACACAAACACAATAAGATAACAGTGAAAATATAGACACATTAATATATATTGGTAGAGTAGGATCATACATACACTAGAATGTACACGTGCATTTGCATAAGACAAACACAAACACAATACGCTGATAGTGGAAGTATAGAAATATTAGTAAGTATTGGTGGAATTAAATCATACCTGCAATATGATGTACACGTGCACATAGGTAAGACAAATAAAAAAAATACAAATATAATAGGATGACACAAGAAATGTAGACACATTGGTAAATATTGGTGGAATAGGATCATACTTGTAAAAGGATGTATACTTGCACTTGCATAAGACAAACACAAAGATGAATACAATAAGTTAAAAATAAACATAAAGAAATATTAATAAGTATTTGTAAAATAAAATCATACCCGTAATAAATTTTATACATACATTTGCATAAGTTAAGTACAAACAGAAATATAATAAGATGACAGTGGAAATATATACACATTAATAAGTATTGGTGCAAGTAGGATCATATCTACATTAGAATGTTCACATGCACCTACATAAGATAAACACAAATGCAATAAAATGACAAGTGGATATATAAATATATTAATAAATATTGGTAAAATAAGATCATATATAAATACAATATAAACATAATAAGTTGGCAAGTGGACATGTAAAAACATTAGTAACAATTAGTGGAGTAGGAACGTACCTGCAATGGGATATATACGTGTGCCTACATGAGTCAAATATAAACAAAAATATAATAAGTTAACAGTGAAAATATATACACATTATTAAGTATTTGTGAAATAGGATAATACCTACAATAAGATGTTTACATGCACTTACATAAGACACACAATAAGATAACGATGGAAACATAAACATATTGATAAATATTGATGAAATAGGATCACATCTGTAATAAGATGTACACGTGTACATGTACAAAAAAAACACAAAGACAAACATAATAAGATGATAAAAGATGTATAAAAACATTAATAAGTATTGCTGGAATAGGATCATACCTGCAATAGGATGTACATGTGGACCTGCATAAGACAAATAAAAAACTGACACAAACACAATAGGGTTATAGTGAAAATATGGACACACTATTAAAAATTAGTGGAATAGGATCGTATCTGCAATAGGATATATATGTGTACCTCTATGTTCAATTGCTCAATAACACTAGCTGAATTTTCGTCGCGTTATAGATTTTTTGTGCCACAACATATTTTTTTAGTCCTGTAATTCAATTGTGCTAATTAAAAACAAATATTGAGTAAAAGAAAATAAATATGGTTTAGTGACCCAAAAGACTTAACTCATAATTAGTTGAGGGGATTGTAAAATTACTAGCTAGACATAAATTGAGCGAACATCACAAACACATACACAAACATAAATACAAACAATCACAAACATAAACACACAAAATCATACACAAACACAAGGTCAATCATAAATGCAAAAAAAAAAAAAAAAAAAAGCACAAAAACAATAAAAAAAACACAAACAAAAAAGCAAACGTAAACATAATAAGATGACAGTGAAAATATAGACACATTAATAAGTATTGGTAGAATAGGATTATACCTACTTTAGAATGTAAACGTACATTTGCATAAAATAAACACAAACACAATACGTCGATAGTAAAAATATAGACACATTAATAAGTATTAGTGAAATTGGATTATACTTGTAATAGGATGTACACGTGCACATAAATAAAACAAATAAAAAAAATACAAACACAATAGGATGAAAGTGAAAGTGTAGACACATTGGTAAATATTGGTGGAATAAGATCATATCTGCAAAAAGATGTACATGTGCATCTGTATAAAACAAATATAATAAGAGAAAATATAGACACTAATAAATATTGGTGAAATAGGATCATATTTACAACAGGATGTACACTTGCACCTGCATAAGATAAACACAAAGATGAACACAATAAATTAAACAGAAACATAAAAAAACATTAATAAATATTTGTGAAATAAGATTATACATGTAATAGATTGTATACGTGCATTTGCATAAGTTAAGCACAATAAAAAATACAATAAGATGATAATGGAAGTATATACACATTAATAAGTATTGTGGCAATACGATCATACGTACAGTAGAATGTTCATTAAATGTATCAACATATTAATAAGATAAAAACATATGAATAAAATATATATTTGTGCCTTTATGTTCAATAGGATCATTTCTCTATTACAGATGCACATGTATATTCTTTTGTAGGTATGATCTTATTTCACCAATATTTACTAATGTGTCTACATTTTTACTTTTATCTTATTATGTTTGTATTTTTTTTTATTTGTCTTATCTATGTCCACGTGTACATCCTATTGCAGGTATGATCCAATTCTACCAATACTTATTAATGTTTCTATACTTCTATCATCGACATATTGTATTTGTGTGTCTTATATAAATACACGTTTACATCCTAAAGTATGTCTGATCATATTCTACCAATACTTATTAATGTATCAATATTTTTATTGTCATCTTATTGTGTTTGCGTTTATTTTTTTGTTTACGTTTTCTTTTGTGATTATTTTTGTGTCTTTATTTTTTTTTTTTTTTTTGCGTTTGTGTTTGACCTTATGTGTGTTTATGTTTGTGATTGTTTGTGTTTATATTTGTGATTGTTTGTGTTTATGTTTGTGTGTGTTTGTATTGTTCGCTCAATTTATGCCTAGCTAGTAATTTTATAACTCCCTCAACCTATTATAAGTTAAGTCTTTTGGGTCACTAAATCGTATTTATTTTCTTTTACTTAATCTTTGTTTTTAATAAGCACAACTGAATTGCAGGACTGAAAGATTATGCTGCTGTGACACGAAAAATCTGTGACGCGACGAAAATGCAACTAATTTTATTGAGCAATTGAACATAGAGGTACACATATATTCTATTGCAAGTACGATCCTATTCCATTAATTCTTAATAGTGTGTCCATATTTTCACTGTAACCCTATTGTGTTTGTGTTTGTTTTTTTATTTGTTTTATGTAAATCCACATGTACATCCTATTGCAGATATGATTTTATTCCACCAATACTTATTAATATTTCTATATTTTCACTGTCATTCTATTATATTTTTGTTTGTGTTTCTTTTATGCAGGTTCAAATATATATCATATTACTGGTATGGTCATATTTTACCAATACTTATTAATATGTTTATACATCTCGTATTCTTTTATTATGTTTGTTTGATGCAGGTGCAATATACATCCTATTGCAGGTATGATCCTATTTCATCATTACTTATTAATATGTCTATATTTTTATCGTTATCCTATTGTGTTTGTCTTATGTAGGTGCATGTGAACATTCTACAGTATGTATGATCTTATTTCACCAATATCTATTAATGTGTATATATTTTTATTGTCATCTTATTATATTTTTGTTTTTTTTATATTTATGTAGGTGCACGTGTACACCCCATTGCAGGTATGTTCCTACCTCACCAATAGTTATTAATGTTTCTACACGTCTATTGTCAACTTATTATATTCATTTTTATCTTTGTCTTATGCAGGTACAAATGTACATCTTATTGTAAATATGATCTTATTTCACTAGTACTTATTAATATGTTTAAACATCCACTGTCATTCTATTGTGTTTATCTTATATAGGTGTATGTGAACATTTTACTGAAGGTATGATTCTATTGTACCAATACTTATTAATATGTATATATTTTCATTATCATCTTATTTTATTTTTGTTTGTGCTTAACTTATGCAAATGTACATATATAATCTATTACAAGTATGATTCTATTTATAAATACTTATTAATGTTTTTTATGTCTACTTTCAATTTATTATATTAATCTTTGTGTTTGTCTTATGCAAGTGCAAGTGTACATCCTGTTGTAAGTTTGATCATATTTTACCAATACTTATTAATTTGTCTATATTTTTTCTTATTATGTTTATCCTATATAGATGTATATATACATTATTTTGCAGGTATGATCTTATTTTATCAATATTTATTAATGTATTTACACTTCCATTGTCATCCTATTGTGTTTGTATTTTTTTTATTTGTCTTATTTATGTGCACGGGTACATCGTATTGAATGTATGATCCAATTTTACTAATACTTATTAATGTTTCTATATTTCCACTATCGACGTATTGTGTTTGTTTTATGCAAATGCACGTTTACATCCTAAAGCAGATATGATCTTATTCTAACAATACTTATTAATGTGTCTATATTTTCACTGTCATTCTATTGTGTTTGCGTTTGTTTTTTTGTTTGCGTTTTGTTTTGTGATTGCTTTTGTATCTTTTTTTTTTTTTTTTTTTTGTGTTTGTGTTTGACCTTGTGTGTGTTTGTATGATTTTGTGTGTGTTTATGTTTGTGACTGTTTCTGTTTTTGTTTGGGTGTGTGTTTGTGTTGTTCGCTCAATTTCTGCTGAGTTAGTAATTTTACAACCCCCTCAACCCAATATGAATTAAGTCTTTTGAGTCACTAAACCACATTTATTTTCTTTTACTTAATGTTTAGTTTTAATAAGCATAACTGAATTGCAGGATTGAAAGAATATGCTGCTGTGGTACGAAAAATCTGTGACGCGATGAAAATGCAGCTAATGTTATTGAACAATTGAACATAGAGGTACACATATATATCTTATTGCATGTACGATCCTATTCCACTAATTCTTAATAATGTGTCTATATTTTCACTGTAACTCGTTTGTATTTGTGTCTGTTTTTTATTTGTCTTATGCAGGTTCACATGTACATTCTATTACAGGTATAATCTTATTTCACCAATATTTATTAATATTTATATACTTTCACTATCATTTTATTGTATTTTTGTTTGCATTTCTTTTATGCAGGTTTAAGTGTATATCATATTGCTGGTATGATCCTATTACACTAATATTTATTAATGTCTATACATTTCCTATCTTCTTATTATGTTTGGCTTTGTGTTTGTCTTATGCAGGTACACGTGTACATCCTATTGCAGGTGTGATCCTATTTCATCAATACTTATCAATATGTCTATATTTTCATCGTCATTTTATTGTGTTTGTCTTATGTAAGTGCATGTAAACATTCTATAGTAGGTATGATATTATTCCATCAATACCTATTAACGTGTATATACTTTCCCTGTTATTCTATTGTATTTTTGTTTTTGTTTGATTCATGTAGGTGCACATGTACATCCCATTGTAGGTATGTTCCTACTCCATCAATAGTTACTAATGTTTCTACACGTCTACTGTCAACTTATTATGTTCATCTTTATCTTTGTCTTATGCAAGTACAAGTGTATATCTAATTATATGTATGATCTTATTTTATCAATATTTATTAATATGTTTATACATTCACTGTTATTCTATTGTGTTTGTGTTTATCTTATGTAAGTGCATGTGAATATTTTATTGTAGGTATGATCCTATTACACTAATATTTATTAATGTGTATATATTTTCACTGTCATTTTATTATATTTTTGTAAATATGACAATGGAAGTATATACACATTAATAAATATTGATATAATAGGATCATACCTACAGTAGAATGTTCATATGCACTTACATAAAATAAACACAAACACAATAAAATAATAGTGAATGTATAAACATATTAATAAGTACTGATGAAATAAGATCATACATACAATAAGATATACATTTATATTTGCATAAGACAAAGACAAAGATGAACATAATAAGTTGACAGTGGACGTGTAGAAATATTAGTAACTATTGATGGAGTAGGAACATACCTGCAATGGGATGTACACGTGCACCTACATGAGTCAAAAAAATAAGATAACAGTAGAAGTATATACACGTTAATAGGTATTGGTGAAATAGGATCATACCTATTGTAGGATGTTCGCATGCACCTACATAAGACAAACATAATAGGATGACGATGAAAATATAGATATATTAATAAGTACTAATGAAATAGGATCACGCCTACAATTATTTGTACGTGTACACCTGCATAAGACAAACACAAAAACAAACATAATAAGAGGATAGGGGATATATAGACATATTAATAAGTATTGGTAGAATAGGATCATACCAGTAATATGATGTACACTTAAATCTGCATTAAAAAAACGTAAACAAAAATACAATAGAATGACAGTAAAAGTAAAAAAACATTAATAAATATTGGTGAAATAGGATTATACTTACAATAGAATGTACATGTGGATCTGCATAAGACAAATAAAAAACAGACACAAACACAATAGAGTTACAGTGAAAATATGGACACACTATTAAGAATTAGTGCAATAGGATCGTATCTACAATAAAATATACATGTGCACCTTTATGTTCAATAACATTAGCTGCATTTTCGTCGCATCACAGATTTTTCGTGTCATAGCAACATATTCTTTCAATCCTGCAATTCAGTTGTGCTTATTAACAAAAAACATTGAGTAAAAGAAAATAAATGTGGTTTAGTGACCCAAAAGACTTAACTCATAGTTGGTTGAGGGGGTTGTAGAATTACTAGTTCGACATAAATTGAGCGAACAACACAAACATAAGCACACACAAAATCATACAAACACAAACACAAGGTCAATCACAAACGCAAAAAAAAAAAACACAAACAAAAATAAAGACACAAAATCAATCACAAAAGAAAATGCAAATAAAAAAATAAACGCAAATACAATAGAATGACAGTAAAAATATAGACACATTAATAAGTATTGGTAGAATAGGATCATACCTGCTTTAAGATGTAAACGTGCATTTGCATAACACAAACACAATACGTCGATAGTAAAAGTATAAAAACATTAATAAATATTGCTGAAATTAGATTATACTTGTAATAGGATATACACGTGTACATAAATAAGACAAATAAAAAAAATACAAACACAATAGAATGACAGTGAAAGTATAGACACATTGATAAATATTGGTGGAATAGGATCATGCCTGTAAAGAATGTACATATGCATCTGCATAAGATAAACGTAAGAAGAGGAAGTATAAACACATTAATAAGTATTGGTGAAATAGGACCATACCTACAACAAAATGTACACTTGCACCTGCATAAGACAAAAACAAAGATGAACACAATAAGTTAAAAATAGACATAAAGAAACATTAATAAGTATTTGTGAAATAGGATCATACATGTATTTGATTGTATATGTACATTTGCATAAGTTAAACACAAACAAAAATAAAATAGGATGATAGTAGAAGTATATACACATTAATAGGTATTGGTGAAATAGGATCATACCTACTGTAGGATGTTTACATGCACCTACATAAGACAAACATAATAGGAAGACGATGAAAGTATAGACATATTGATAAGTATTGATGGAATAGGATCACACCTACAATAGGATGTACACGTGGACCTGAATAAGACAAACATAATAAGAGGATAAGGGATGTATAGTTATATTAATAAGTATTGGTGGAATAGGATCATACCAGCAATATGATGTACACTTGAACTTATATAAAAGAAACGCAAACAAAAACACAATAGGATGAGAGTGGAAGCATAGAAACATTAATAAATATTGGTGGAATAAGATTATACCTGCAATAGGATGTACATGTGGATCAGAATAAGACAAATAAAAAAAGAATTCAAACATAATAGGATTACAGTGAAAATATAGATACACTATTAAGAATTAGTGAAATAGGATCATTGTAACATCTTAATTCTCAAGTACCTATAATTTGTTAAATTTTAACAAAATTTTTATCAAAATTTTAATAATTAAATTATTAAGAATTTGAAAAAGTGACTATAGAGTTTTATGTTTATTAGATTATTTATGATTTTTTAAAAATTTTCTATAATTAAAAAAAAAAATAATAATAAAATAATAATATATCTAAAAAATTAGATTTTGATTTATAAAAAGTCATTCACTCTGCAACTTCCCGTAACTTCTTTCTTTCTCTCATTTATCGCTTTCTCTCAAATCCTTCTCACAATGAAGTTTGATTTTGAGGGAAAATATTGATTTTCTTGAGAAACTCCAAGAGGTAAGTTTGTTTCTCTCAATCTCCTCTACATTTCTACGGTTTTATTTTTTAAAATTGTGCATTTTCAAATTTTGTTCTCACTTGGCTAAGCTTGAATGAGAGTAGAAAGAGTGTTATTGTAGGTTTTACACCTAGGACACTAGAATAATACTTAGAATTGAGAATTAGAAGTGATTAAGCTAAAAACCTTAAACACCTAATTCGTAAGTCACTGTTTATTAAATTTTGGGACTTTTGTGAACAGAATTAAAAATTGGTATCTTCATAAAAGTTGTAGCTCTTTAAATTATCGAAATTTAGAAACTTGTTTCACATCAAACAGATATTTGTAGCTCAAGTTATGTCCATTTTATTTTAAAGTGTTATAGTTGTGAAGTTAAGAGGTTGTCCTGTTTCAACAGCCTCGGTTTTTGAATTATTGGGATTGATACGTATGAAATTAGGACTTGATTCCTTCATAAAAATTGTAAAAAATTATATTTTCGAAATTGAGAAATTTGTTTCATGTCAATAGCTTATGTGTAGCATGAGTTATAGTCAAATTACCAAGACATGTTCAAAGTATTATTGTAGTTGAGCCATATTGGAAACAATCAATGTAAACTGAAAAACTGTATTTATTCTACAAGGTATTTGAATTTATGTCCTTCATCAATATTGTAGGTAATGAAGTTATTGAAATTTTGGCTCTGATCTCATGCCAAAACGGCTTATATAACTTTAGAAAATTATGAAATACTGAACCTTGTCCATATTTGTTATTAGGATTCTTCCTACTCTAAGTGTACTACTTCCATTACTCTTTTCCACTTGTATTACTTCCATTAGCATCAATTTATGCCCTAGAAATGATTTTATAACTCAAAGAACCAGAGTCTTGAATTTTAAAATTTTAGGCTATGAAGGATGTGAGATTTTAGAGGTCTAATATGGTTGAAATTAAAGATTTAATTAGGATATTTAATTGGCATGCAGGAGGCTACTTAGAGGTGCAAAGAGGAGACCCAAATACTTGATAGATTATTTGATCAAGAGTTGCTCTTTACCAAGTTATAACATAAGGTAAGGGGTAGAATAACTTTATAATTCACTTTTGCTTGAAATAGCATTGAGAAGAACTCCCTTTACTTCTAAGCTAATTAGAAATTTATTTAGAATTGTCTGAATGTTATTTCTATTTTTTATGAATTTTTAAAATTTTAAGATTATGTGAATTTTATGACTTCTAAATTGAGTAACTTGAGTGTATGAAATCTTGGATGATTATAAGGTATCCATGAATGTTGTTTGAATCGATTACTTAATGATTAGTAATTTTATATGATTTATTGATGAATTTAGATTGAGAATTATCTTATTTCTATGTTTAGTATTATGATAATTGTTTTAAATTGATTATTGAGATATGTTGTATGTATGTTATGAAACATGATAAGTAGAAAATTATTGTGGAATGTTTTTGTTAAGATGGATTAACATGTAGAATTGCATTGTATAATTTGGTGGAATGAAGAAAAAGTGTGAGAAATAAACTATGTGAGAGAGAAAATTAATTTTTAGATATATTAAATTGAATTTCACAATTTAATTATGAAGTGAATTTTTATATTTTTATTTAATTAATAAATATTTTTCAAAAGTATTGGAATAATTTTGATTTAGAAGAAAATAATTAATTGTAAGTGAAAATAAATTTTTAATAATTTTGAAGAAATTATTTGCAATTATTATTATTATTTAAGAAAAATAAATTAAAATTTAAAAAATTATGATTTTGGGTGATGATGAATATGATGAGGTGGAAGGATGGTTTGGTG
The DNA here is from genome assembly GCA_963425845.1 of Sphenostylis stenocarpa. NCBI lineage: Eukaryota > Viridiplantae > Streptophyta > Magnoliopsida > Fabales > Fabaceae > Sphenostylis > Sphenostylis stenocarpa. The sequence goes on from OY731408.1 coordinate 10,699,418, forward strand.
AAAAATAGAAGTGTTCTAGGTTGTTTTTGATTATTTTGCAGGTGTTAAAAATTTTGGGAATGTCCGATTTACAAGAGAAACTCTGTCAGATTTTTCTTAAGAAATAGTCTAGTATTATTTTGAAGAAGTTAAAATGTGATTTAAGTATAATGAGGTGAAACAAAGTTGAAAGAGTGTGGATAAGTTATGATAAGTCATGCATCATGTTCATGAATCAGAGATTGAGTGCATGAGGATGATATGGAAAATCAGGGTCGGTTCCATGCTAACCTCGGGGATGATTGAGTGTGATCGAGCTCATATGTGACTCAGGCTCACTACCTAAGCTGTGAGACTCTCACTACCAAGCTTGATTTTCCTGACTAAAGCCCTAGGGTTTCTCATGATCAGTTAAGCTGGATAAGTAATTATGAGTATACTACCGCAAGACGATGAGATGTTCAAGTGAAAGTCTTGATCCTTCTCGAAAAAAAAAAAGAAAGTGGTTTTGGGATCGCCATGGTCTTGCATACTAGGATGTGTCCTAGAAAAGATTAGTGCATACATTGCATTCATAATATCATATCATTTGTGTGCTGATTACTAATATGTTTGTATGTGTAATTTCTATTTAATTCAATGTTATTTGCATGCTCTAAGTGAATATAAAGTTGTCTTACCCTTTCTGTACATGTATTGTTATTATGAAATGTTTGTATAGGTGACGTTGAACATAACTCATCCCCGATATCATCTCCAAGTAAAGTTTAAATACGATCACTGCAAGTACTAAGTAGAGGACTTGATCGGATACCACTACAATGCTACAAGAGATACTTCATTTTAGTGGACGTACGAAATATATCTTCTCTTTAATTAGGTTGTATAGTTAGTTTGTCTGCTCTGGTCTTATGAACCCTTGTTAGGTGTATTTTGGGATGACTTTGTGTATATTTACTATCTAGTTATATTTGATATTTATGAATGATATGTATATTAATCACTAAATGTATGTTCTAATTATTGTGTACCTTACTTCTACAAGAGTGTATTGGTAATCAAATATTAAGAAGAACCAATAATAATTAATAAATCATAATAAAGTGAATGTTGGTATTAAAGGTGTCACAATCGTACTTGCAATAGGATATACATGTGCACATTTATGTTCAATTGCTTAATAACATTAGCTGCATTTTCGTCGCATCACAGATTTTTCGTGCCACAACATCATATTCTTTCAGTCCTGTAATTCAGTTGTGCTTATTAAAAACAAACATTGAGTAAAAGAAAATAAATGTGATTGAGTGACCCAAAATATTTAACTCAGTGGGTTGAGGGGGTTGTAAAATTACTAGCTCGGCATAAATTGAGCGAACAACACAAACACACACAAAAACATAAACACAAACAATCACAAACATAAACACACACAAAATCATACAAACACAAACACAAGGTCAAATACAAACACAAAAAAAAAACACAAACAAAAATAAAAACACAGACACAAAAACAAACACAAAAGAAAACACAAACAAAAAAGCAAACGCAAACACAATAGGATGACAGTGAAAGTATAGACACATTAATAAGTATTGGTAGAATAGGATCATACCTGCATTAGGATGTACATGTGCATTTGCATAAGACAAACACAAACACAATATGATAAATACAAACAAAAACACTAAAGGATGATAGTGGAAGTATTGATATATTAATAAGTATTAATAGAATAAGATCATACATTTAATAGGATGTACACGTGCATTTGCATAAGACAAATATAAATACAAACACGATATGATGACAGTGAAAATATAGATACATTAAAAAGTATTAGTAGAAGATGATCATACTTGCAATAAGATGTACATGTGAACCTACATAAAACAAATAAAAAAAACAGAAACACAAACACAATTGGATGACATTGGAAGTATAGACAACATGGACAGGAGATACCCACTCATTGTTTGAAAGCGGATAAATTATTCCGGCCTTCAATAACTTAGCTACTTTTTTCACTTCTTCAGCTATGGTTGGATTGACTCGCCTTTGATGTTGCCTGCACGTCTACATCATGGTTAGTGTAAAACTTTGCAAACTGGCCAATGTAGCCGAACATTGCATGTGAGTCTATGTTGCTCAACTGTACACAGTCCAAAGAGTCATCTACATTTATGCAGTCCAAAGTTTTATCTACATCTGTACAATCTATACTATTCAAAGCATCTAAAACAACACAAAGAATGATCATATATTACAGAGTGACTCTGTATAGGAAACTTCAATGCAGCAAATATGTTGAAGGTCACTTTCTCTTCTCCAAATTCCATAGTAAGTACACCAGCATACACATCAATCTTTGTCTTTGTTGTCATAAAAAATGGCCTACCCAGAATAATGGTGGACTGGTTGGTCTTCCTCTCATCTTCCATGTCAATTATGTAGAAGTCAGCAGGAAAAATTAAACTGTTTACCTTAACAAGCACATCCTCAAGAAGACCAAGTGGTTGCACAGTGGTTTTATTAGCAAGCTGAATCACCACACTGGTTTCTTTGAGTTCTCCTAACTGAAGCATCTTATACAAAGCTGTAGGCATAACATTTATACTTGCACCTAAATCAATTAAAGCATTTCCAAAAGTCAAATTTCCAATAGTGCAAGGGATAGAGAATGAACCAGGATCACCACACTTCTGACGTAGTGGCAACTGTGACAGTGTAGAAACGGCCTCAATGTTAGCTCCTTTAAGTTTCCTCTTGTAAGTGTAGAGCTCTGGTCATGCACCAAGGTTGTATAAAAGCTGCAACAAAACAACACAAGTGCAAAAATGCAAATGCAATGCAAACTAAACTATATGCAATGAAATGAATCAATCACAACTCCAATTTCTTAATGATCTTACTTCACACCGGCAACAGCGCCAATTTGAAAGTAAGATTAATTTCACACCGGCAACGACGCCAATTTGAAAGTAAAAATTTTTGTCGCAATTTCAACACTTTCAAATAAGTTCCCCTAAAACAGTAATAATGCAGTACAATGGGAACCAGAATATCAATCTGTGGAAGTAATAAGAGTATATGATTGAGTTATGAATGATTCAATGGGGACCTAAACTAAAAATGAAATTTACAATCTTATACTAAACTAAAATGAGGTAAAATCCTAATATGCAGTGAATGAAAATACTGCAAAATGCAAAAATGGCTAAAAATATGCAGAATAACAAAAACAATGTAAAATCTCAAATCTGACCGTGATGAACAGTAACCACGGTCAGTTTTGAAAATCTGACCGTAATGAACAGTAATAACAATCGGAAATGACGATCAGAATTTTGTGCTCTCGGTCAATGTGTAAAAACTAATGACTTTTCTCGGTCAAAAATGAAAATTAATGAACAAAATATATGATTGACCTATAATAATGTAAACGAAATGAAAAACAATGCGAGATGAATGAAGTTAAACGAAATTCATCAATCTGACTCACGATGAACAAGTAACCACTGGTCGAAATGCAAACCGGACTTGGTCGAAATATGAACCTCTAGTCGAATGAAATTTAAAAACAATTTCTGGCCAAGAATCAAATTCAAGGTGTACAATATATGAATCACCGAGTGAAATGTAATTATATTTGAGTTTTGAGTTTTTAAAATGGAAAATGACCGTAGTGAACAGTACTGGTGGTCAGAACATCAACAAAATGAAAAGGTCTCGGTCAAAATTAAAATATGAAGAGATGCCTCGGTCAAGAATCAAATGAAGTGTATAACATGTATTGTTGACCTAGGGAAATGCAATTATTTTTGTATTTTGAGTTTTAAAAATGTGAGATGACCGTGTGAGAGTGTTTTGGTGCGCGTGGCTAAAAACCTGATCGAGTGGCAGTGGTCAGTTCGGTCAAAATGTTCAAAACAGTGGTAAATGTGTGATGTGAATGATGGAATGAGTGCAGTAATGTATATTTATGAGTTTTTCAGTATTCAAGGGGGATTTGTAGTGCAGAAAATTAAAATGAACACTTAACCACACCTAACCTATTCTAATCTCATGCTAATCTATGACAGAACCTAAAACAAGTGCAAGTAAAATCTATCTAAACCTAAAACTAAGCTTTTACGAGAGATTAAAGCAAGTAAACAAAGCAATAAAACCTAGCTACCGTGATCGTAAAGCAATTAAAACATCAAAACAAGTAAAGTCAAAGCGATGAAATGCGTAAAATTAAAGAAAGCAAGAACAAGAACTTTGGAGCAGATTCGGTGTAAGCAAAATTGCAAGACTACTGCGTTTTTGACACTGAAAACCTAATTAATCAATCAAGCATTCACCATACAGTTCAACAAAGTGATTGCAAGCTTCAATCCTCAACCGAGAGACATCCACAAGCTAAAGAAAGTCAAGAACACAAGTCTTAAACAAGTTGTCACATGCGATTCAGTTCCAGCAGATTTTGTTCGGTAAAAACCTAATCTAATTCATGAATTCAGTAAAGAAAAGCAATTAAAGATGATAGAAGAAGGAAATCTAGATCCAATTCGTGAAGAACAATGAAGAAGAATGAACACATACATGGAAGATTGAGATGCAAGCAAGGAGACAGAGCCATGGTGCAGTGGAGAGAACAACTGACAGAATTCTGATCGATTTGATTGAATCTGAACTTATAAACTTCGACTATATGTTATTACATTAAGTTAATCTACTATATACTTCAACTAATGTACAATTACAACTTACAAGGCCCATAACTGGACCTAATCCAATAAGATGTTGAAGAGTCGCGCTGCCTTCGTTTCAGTGCAGTACCGCGTGATTCGAATGCTTGCAGTTTTCTCAATTCTTCTTCAAATGAAACTATTCCGGTCTCATTAGAAAGTTTGTTAAGATATCTTTCAAACGCCACCGTTTTCATTATTTTTAGAGGTCTATAGAATTTATGATAATTATTTTACTGAGGCATGCCTGGTGGACCGACTCTGTGCGCGTAACCTCCCTTAAATAATTTAAATAAAATTCAATTTAGCTCCGAATTGAGTGTTTATTGATCCTCTGGAAATATGAATTTGTCTAGCTTTCAATGTTTCAAGAATCATGATTTTAGGATCTCTGTAGAAAAAATGATAAATAAAACAAGTAAACTAATATCAGTACCAGTATACAATAAAATACAGACTAATTTATTGTTTTTATGCAGAATTTTATATTAAGGCTTCTAAAGGCCTAGTAATACAAATTATAGTTAATTAAGCTTTATTAACTTATTATAAACAATAATATAATATTATTAACTACTTAAGATGTGCTGAAAATCATTCACATCATGAGTCAACCCACCTAACCCACCAATACATAGTGGGTTAAACCAAGTTGTAAAATTTCTTGGCTCGCCATGAAGTGAGTCGGGTTGAGTTCATTTATTTTCTACTTAACCAATGGTGAGTTAATTCGTGTGAGCTGGATTTGCTCACTTTGATACCCCTTGTTGTGACATGACTGAAATGTGACATACATTGTGATACAACTAAAACACGGTGATTGATAGCGTTGTCAAGGCACTATCAAACAATACTAGGTTCTCAAGATTATTTTGCAAAATAGTGGGATTAACCTAGGTCGAATCACAAAGACATAAACCAATTGTATTTTGTTGAATTATCACAAACTAATAAAAGAATTGGGGTGGGGAATTTTATCAAACAGTTTGTATGAACAAAAATTATAATAGCAGCAAAATTGAATCACGCTTAATGAAAATCCAATTCAAGAATCACAACTCCGCAGCAATCTCAATTAAACCGAATCCAATTACAACCTATTTCCGAATTAGGAACGAAAAATGCAATCACATTCTATGAATCCATTACCGTATTGAATCCAATACGTTGTTTAATAAATTCGAAAATAATTTGTATTTAATAATGCATTCACAATCGTGAAACAGCACAATTCAAAGCAAGAGATGAATTCGGATTTATACCTATTTTATGCGTTTTGCTTTCCTTGAATTGGTGTAACTTTGTAGTTCTCCATTTCAATCGATGATGTTGAACTAATGCGAACAAACAGTTGAATTGTTTTTATCGAGAGAGAAGAAAAGAAAGAGAAGATGAATAGTAGAAAGAGACTAGGAAGGTTCTGTAATCTCTATTCTCAATTCTCCCCCAAAAAGAAAAAAAACATCCCCGTAGACAAAGAACCTCCTCTCTTAATGTAAGCTGCAGAAGCTTACAGACATGATAATTGGGCCTAAACTAATGGGCTAACCCACTAATGAGTGTTTTTTTCTTTTTTAACAACTAATCAACTAAAACAATATACACAGGAAAATCTGTATAATCCTGCACAGGGCTGAGAATTTGTGAGCAAAATTCTACATCCTTAAAGTTTGAACTGGGTCTTTCGTCCAACAGAGAAGTTGCAGATCTTTTTCTTATCTTTCCAACGACACCAAGAACGTCCAAATCCAAGGTCTGTAGCTCCAGATATGGTCTGCGCAAGAAAACTGTACAAAACTGGAAAAAATACGAAAATTAACCAAAAATTACACTAATGTCTAAATTGACTTATTAAATCAAAACAAATCAAAAAAATAACAAAATAACATCAACACTAGCCTAAAATACTATAAACTAAACATAAAAGAACGAGTAAAAATGTATCTATCAAATACCCCCACACTTAAATCTTTGCCCTCCGGCAAAACTTGAAAATTTTATACAAATATGAAGGAAAAACAAAAAGAAGTAATTCACAAAATTTCATAACTTTCTAATGATTTTTCAATGCATAGAAAAGAGAAAGAGAACAAACATTCCTAGAATCAAGGTAACAAACAATCTATAAGACATAATTGACATTTAAAGCCAGTAAGAGAACAAAATAAACCAAAGAATGATCCATTAATGACAGATCTCACAGGGAAGTGTTTGCACTCAATTCTCAAGTGTTTAGGGGCATATTTACACTCAACACATCATGAAAACTAGCACATCCAAGTTTTGACAAGCCTCTAATTTCAGCAACTTGAAACACATGCAAATTAAAGATCAAAAGGACTTTGTTTAGGTTGTAATGTGGCCAAGGTTAAGGTTAGATGAGAAAGTCATTTAGGCTTAGTAACCAAAGAGAAATGAGCAATGGGGAATGAGTTCAATAAGCATAAAGATTACCCCTAGAAACACCTCATAATTCCTATGGTGTGTCACTTATTTCCAATCAAAATATTTTTAACTTTTTTTTTTTTTTTTTTATTAATTAATTTTTTTTTTTCAAGCCACCAAATAACTCAATACTAACAAATCAATCCCTAGAAGCACCCCCACACTTATTAGAAACTCATTTCCAAAATAATTTCAAAGCTCTTTTAATCCCTAAGGTTATGGGTATCCTGGTTTTTCACTTTTTGGCTTGTAATGAGGTAAAATTCAAGGAAAGGGTATAAATGCTCAAAAGGGGACACAATGGAAAATATGCGAGGTAGGCTATTTGGCTAGTAGCTTAAGAAAGATGGCCTAAATCATATCAATAATGCATGTGAGCAAGAACTTTAAAAAGAGTCAAGACAATACCTAGAGTAATCTAGCAACATGAGTGAAACACACAAGAAAGAAAATGGTGTGGAATAAGATGTTCCAACCATGATAGGCCCAAATCTCACAAGGTTAATGTTCTGCCATCAAAGAATCAAACTCTAATTTTTATGCAACTTACTGTACTCAATGAAAAAAATGACTCATATCAAGTAATGATACCTATCAACCAAAAATGATGAAACAACTTTCACAATTCATGCATGTAGAAATTAAAAAGAAAGCGAGGAAATTTATGAAACTACTAATTTCTATCTATCCATCAAGAAAAAATTACCACTCAAAACAGCAATTAAAAATAGAGAACTGAAACAGAATTTAGAATTAATAACAGAAATAGAACAGAAAATAGGAACAAAATTTATATACAGTAATAGAAACAAAATCAGAATACTAAAATGCTGTAACAACAAACAGTAAAAATAATGCAGAAACAGCAAATAAATTCCTATCTAAAAACAGCAAAAACATCCCCCCACACTTAAAATCAACATTGACCTCAATGTTGGAATGATAGGGAAAGTGACAAAAAGAATCAATAACCATATCAGCACTATGTATCTCAAATCTCAACTAAAATAGGCTCCAATAAAGATAAATCAACTAAGTTTTGAGCCTTCTCTAATGGAATCTTTTCATGGAATATTTTTAACCGATGTCCATTGACTTTGAATGCTTTGCCGGTAGCCTCCTCTTGTATCTCAACTGCACCATGGGGAAAAACATTAGTAATAACAAAAGGTCCATCCCATCTAGATCGAAGCTTACCAAGCAATCAATTTTAAGCGAGAGTTAAACAACAACACTTTTTGACCTATAGAGAACTCCTTTCTCAAAATCTGTGAATCATGAAATTTTTTTACTTTTTCTTTATATATCCTAGAGTTCTCATAGGCTTGTAGGCGTATCTCATCAAGCTCCCGAAGCTGAAGCTTCCTCTCCCGTCCAGCCTCGCTCAAGTGTCAAGTTGCAACTCTTCACCGCCCAATAAGCTTTATGCTCAATCTCCACCGGTAAGTGGCAAGCCTTACCAAACACCACACGGAATGGGGACATCCCTAATGGGGTTCGATAAGCCGTCCTTTGGGCCCAAAGAGCATCATCCAACATCCTACTCCAATCCTTCCTATGAGGGTGAACTAACTTTTGCAATAGATGTTTGACCTCTCTATTAAAAACTTCAGCTTGTCCATTAGTTTGAGGATGGTATGGTGTAGCAATCCTATGTGTAACCCCATACTTATGGAACAAAGCCGTTATGATTCTATTGCAAAAATGGCTCCCCTGGTCACCGATGATAGCCTTAGGTATACCAAACCCGCAAAAGATATGAGTCCGCGTAAAATCCGAAACAACTTTCGAATCATTAGTCTTGGTGGCCTTTGCTTCCACCCATCTAGAGACATAATCAACAGCAAGTAATATGTAAGAATAGCCAAAAGAAACAGGAAAAGGGCCCATGAAATCAATACCCCAAACATCAAAAATTTCACAAAATATGATAGGCCGCCGAGGCATCTCATGTCTCATAGTGATGGTCCCTCCCGCTTTCGACATATCTCACAACTCATGGCAAATCTATGTGCATCTCTCGAAAATGGTGGGCCAATAAAATCCACAATCCAAAACTCTCCTAGCTGTCCGCGTGATCCAAAGTGACCACCTACAGATGTACCATGACAAAAATGCAAAATATCCCGAAACTCATGGTCAGGAATACATCTCGCGAATGATTTTATCACTACAAAACCTCCACAAATAGGGGTCATCCCAAACATAATATTTAGCATCACTTTTCAATTTATCTATTTGGGACCTAGAAGCATTTGGAGGTAAAGCGTAAGCAACTAAATAATTTACAATATCAAGCAAACCAAGGAAAAGTATCATGTATAAGCATCAAGTGCTCATCGTGAAAATCATCTCTAATAGGGAGAGGATCAATAACTCTCCCCTCTATCCCGCTCAAATGGTCTGCAACTAAATTTTCTCGAACCACTCCTGTCTCTCGATCTCGAATGTCAAACTCTTGCGTAAGTAACATCCATCTGATCAATCTTGGTTTAGCATCTCGGTTTCTTCAACAGAATTTCAAAGCCGCATGGTCGGAGAACACAATAATACTCGAGCCAAGCAAGTATGAACGAAATTTATCTAAAGCAAATACAATAGCTAGAAGCTCTTTTTCAGTGGTGGTGTAATTAACTTGAGCTGCATCCAATGTGCGAGAGGCATAAGTTATGACGTGAGAAAATCTCCCAACTCGCTGAGCTAATACAGCTCCTAGAGCAAAATTGGATGCATCACACATGAGTTCGAAAGGAAGCTCCCAATTAGGCGGTTGTACAACAGGTGTGGTGGTAAGTCGCCTCTTCAGCTCCTGGAATGCTAGTTGACAAGGCTCATCAAAAACAAACTCTACCTCCTTTTGCAGAAGTTTGGACAGTGGCAGTGCAATCTTGCTGAAGTCCTGGATAAATCTCCTATAGAAACCTGCATGTCCAAGAAAAGAACGTACTTCCCGCACAGAAGCGGGGTAAGGTAGAGAAGCAATTATATCAATTTTCGCCTTATCAACTTCAATTCCTTTGTTGGAGACTAGATGACCCAAAACTATACCTTGTGTGACCATAAAATGACATTTCTCAAAATTCAACACAAGGTTAGTTTGGATGCATCTGTCTAACACCCTAGATAGACTCTCTAGACATGCATCAAATGAAGAACCATATACAGTAAAATCGTCCATAAACACCTCCATACAACACTCCAAAAGATCTGAAAATATACTTACCATACACCTTTGAAAGGTGGCCGGAGCGTTGCATAATCCAAATGGCATCCTAGTGTAGGCAAATGTGCCAAATGGACAGGTGAATGTGGTCTTATGTTGGTCCTCTGGTGCAATATGAACCTGCATGTATCCAGAAAATCCATCCAAAAAGCAATAATGGGATTTACCTGCCAACCTCTCCAACACCTGATCAATGAACGGGAGAGGGAAATGGTCCTTGCGAGTTGCCTGGTTAAGTCTTCGGTAATCTACACAAACTCGCCAACTGTTTTGAACTCTTGTGGGGACCAACTCATCATCCTGGTTCCTCACCACAGTCATCCCAGACTTCTTTGGGACCACCTGCACAGGACTAACCCACTTACTGTCAGAAATCGGATAGATAATACCTGCTGCAAGTAGCTTAGTGACCTCCTTCTTCACAACATCTAAGATAGTTGGATTGAGTCTCCTTTGTGGTCGTCTCACAGTGTCGGAACTCATCTTCCAATAAAATCCGATGCATGCATATAGCAGACTAATCCCTGGAAGGTCGCAAGAGTCCAACCAATGGCTTTCCCGTGGTCTCTCAAAACCCGCAATAGTCTCTCCTCTTGATCAAACTCGAGACTCGCTAGATATAATGACAGGAAGGTGTTGGTTGCCCTCTAGGTAGGCATACTTCAAGTGCGCAGTAGAGGTTTTAGCTCTAATGGCGGCTGAATTGTAGAAGGTAATGGAGGTGGAGATGACTCAATAGATGATGATGATAACACATCTACCGATGTGGCTAAATCTGCTGTACCTGAAATAGCACAACTAATCTCTCGCACAAATAGCACACATAGATGAATCATCACAAGTACATGAGGGGTCAGTGAAATCGATAAATCAGCCTAACAACTCATCATTAAAATTTGTACAGTCATTAACAAGTAAATCAATAACATCCAAACTAAAAACAGAGTGGTCCTCTCGTCGGATGTCTCATAGCATCAAATATGTTGAAATGTAACAGACTATCACCAAACTCCATGGAGAGAGTCCCCGCATGCACATCTATCTTTGTACGTGCTGTCCTTAGGAAAGGTCTCCCGAGGATCAATGTGGCATGGCTGGATGACTCATCCTCCATCTCCGTAATGTAGAAGTCTCGTGGGGAAAAGAAGGTCCTCAACCTTCACCAACACGTCTTCCACTACTCCAAGGGGCTGTATAGTGCTCCTGTTTGCCAGCTGAATGACTATACCTGTAGGAATCAAATCTCCAATCTGCAATGATCTAAACACAGATGCGGGCATAACATTAATTGAAGCACCTAGATCTAACATGCAACTAGTGAAAATTTTTTCTCCTATGGTACAAGGAATAGTAAAAGTGCCAGGATCTTTGCACTTTTGTGGCAGATCATGGAGTAGATCCTGGGGAATCAATGATGATACATTTTTCTTTTGGAGTAATGCTGAACCATTTCTCCCCATATTCACTCTCTCATCACCCTTCAGCTTCCTCTTGTTGGTACATAATTCCTTAAGAAATTTTGCATATTTTGGAATTTGTCGGATGGCATCAAGGAGAGGAATGTTGACTTCCACTTTGCTGAACATATCCAGCAGCTCACCATCAACTTCTTTCTTCTTTACTGTTGGCCTGCTTGGGAAAGGAAGCGAAATCTGTTTTTCAACTGCTACATCACCATTATTTTCTATTGTACCTACAAAAGAAAAACCAGAATCTGGTGCTGCAACTGTTGGTTGTTGGACTGGTTGAAGCTCCTTTCCACTCCTCAAGGTAATAGCACTCACATTCCCTTTTGGATGGGGGACTGTTTGAGAGGGCAGATTGCTAGAACCTTGAGACTGCATCTGATTTACCTGTGTGGCTAGCTGTCCAACCTGAATCTTCAAATCTTGGATCGTTGCAGTCATATTCTGCTGAAACTGCAAGTTGTGGGTTGCCATTTGGTTTATCATCTCCTGGAATGTAGGCTCATTTTTTTGTGCAGGAGGCGACTGTTGTTGCTGTTGTTGCTTGACTGGAGGAGGTTGATATTTACCAGTAGGTTGGAATGAAGGCACTTGTTGATGTTGTTGTTGCCCCCATTTCAGGTTTGGATGATCTCTCCAACCTGGGTTGTATGTCTGGGAGTATGGGTTATATTGTTGTTGTTGTGGAGGTCTATATTGCGACTGTTGGTTGGTGTAAATTCCAGCAACATTAGCATTTGTTTCTTGTAAAGTAGGGCATGCATCCGTTGGATGTTCAATGGCAGCACAAATGCCACAAACTCTGGTTGTTGGACATGCATTTGCGGCACTCACCTGTTGTTGGCCAATTGCTAAATGCCTCACCATGGTGGTCAACTCATTAATCTTGTTCTCCAACCTTTGATTATCTGCAGAAAAAATAGATGTTGAATCAAAACCAGAAATAGAACTAGAGTCAACTGCTACCTCATTGACTCCTTTGACTGCTCCTCTAAATCCGAACTGTTGAGTGTTGGCTGCCATGTTTGAAATCAATTGTCTTGCAGCATTTGGTGTTTTGTCCATTAATGCTCCTCCACTAGCTGCATCTAACATGCACCTGTCCATCAAAGTTAGTCCCTCATAGAAATATTGGATTAATAACTGCTCACTAATTTGATGGTGTGGACATGTTGCACACAGCTTGTTAAATCTTTCCCAATATTCATATAGAGTCTCTCCATTCAGCTGCCTAATGCCACAAATTTCTTTTCTAATGGCTGCAGTTCTAGAGGCAGGGAAGAACTTTTCTAAAAATAGCCTCTTCATTTCTTTCCAAGTAGTGATGGTTGATGGAAGAAAGTATAACCAATCCTTAGCAATTCCATCCAAAGAGAAAGGAAATGCTTTCATTTTGACATGATCTTCAGGCACTCCTTGAGGTCTCATGGTGGAACACACTACATGGAATTCCTTCAAATGCTTATGGGGGTCTTCACCTGAAAGTCCATGGAACTTTGGCAGCAAATGTATAAGTCCAGATTTAAGTTCATAACTTGTCCCATGTTCAGGATATTGAACACACCAAGGTTGATAAACAACATTAGGTGTAGCCAACTCCTTCAATGTAAGCTCACGGTTATCAGTCATATTATCAAATTCAGATTCAGATTCAGATGCAGATTCAGATATAGAAGAATAGGAACGGAAATCAAAAGGAAAATTATCAACAGAATTTATAGAATTACCAGAATGAACAATACTATTGCCACTATTATGACTAGCTCTCAACCTATGAAATGTTCTTTCTATCTCAGGATCAATTTCATGCAATATTCCAGGATTGCTTCGAGTCATACAAATAAGAACATATACAAGGTTGTCAGCCAAAAGTCAAAAATCAACATAAAGTCAAAAGTGAAAAAAAAAATCAATACTACACTATATAGGACCCTATAACATGTAAAACAGTACTAGATGAATTTTTCAAAGAAAAAAAAAATTTATTCTAACACCAGATCATCATTGCATATCATTTTTCCTATTTTCTGTAAAATGACCAAAATACCCCTATGTAAAAATTTATAAAACTATATGCAGATGAAAGAATTTCGCAATTTTGAGCCTAGCTTACTCCCAAAGGGAGTAAGTTTGCTTAGAATCACGTCTTACCCTTGTAGACCAAATTTCAGCCCAATCGGCTAAGAAATGAAAATTCCTGGGTAGGTTCCAACAAGATTAGTTTTTCTGCTTGCTATTGTTTGTTCTATTTTTCTGTACAGACTAAAACAGCAACAACAATTGGCTTCCTGCAGGGGTTAGTGACTAATACAATAGCAAAACAGATACAGAATACAGAAAACAGCAAACAACCTCTAGTTCTAAAAACAGGCTCAGATTATTACAACAACAACAAATTGTTAGACAGCAATTACAGAAAACAAAGATTCCTACAGAATTGAATTATTTACACAAACAGCTACTATGCTGGGGCAAAACAACATAATGAATGGCTTATGTCCCCGGCAGCGGCGCCATTTTGATAGCGTTGTCAAGGCACTATCAAACAATACTAGGTTCTCAAGATTATTTTGCAAAATAGTGGGATTAACCTAGGTCGAATCACAAAGACATAAACCAATTGTATTTTGTTGAATTATCACAAACTAATAAAAGAATTGGGGTGGGGAATTTTATCAAACAGTTTGTATGAACAAAAATTATAATAGCAGCAAAATTGAATCACGCTTAATGAAAATCCAATTCAAGAATCACAACTCCGCAGCAATCTCAATTAAACCGAATCCAATTACAACCTATTTCCGAATTAGGAACGAAAAATGCAATCACATTCTATGAATCCATTACCGTATTGAATCCAATACGTTGTTTAATAAATTCGAAAATAATTTGTATTTAATAATGCATTCACAATCGTGAAACAGCACAATTCAAAGCAAGAGATGAATTCGGATTTATACCTATTTTATGCGTTTTGCTTTCCTTGAATTGGTGTAACTTTGTAGTTCTCCATTTCAATCGATGATGTTGAACTAATGCGAACAAACAGTTGAATTGTTTTTATCGAGAGAGAAGAAAAGAAAGAGAAGATGAATAGTAGAAAGAGACTAGGAAGGTTCTGTAATCTCTATTCTCAATTCTCCCCAAAAAGAAAAAAACATCCCCGTAGACAAAGAACCTCCTCTCTTAATGTAAGCTGCAGAAGCTTACAGACATGATAATTGGGCCTAAACTAATGGGCTAACCCACTAATGAGTGTTTTTTCTTTTTTTAACAACTAATCAACTAAAACAATATACACAGGAAAATCTGTATAATCCTGCACAGGGCTGAGAATTTGTGAGCAAAATTCTACATCCTTAAAGTTTGAACTGGGTCTTTCGTCCAACAGAGAAGTTGCAGATCTTTTTCTTATCTTTCCAACGACACCAAGAACGTCCAAATCCAAGGTCTGTAGCTCCAGATATGGTCTGCGCAAGAAAACTGTACAAAACTGGAAAAAATACGAAAATTAACCAAAAATTACACTAATGTCTAAATTGACTTATTAAATCAAAACAAATCAAAAAAATAACAAAATAACATCAACACTAGCCTAAAATACTATAAACTAAACATAAAAGAACGAGTAAAAATGTATCTATCAGTGATGCGGCAAACACAATAAATATGTTGGCTTATGTATGTAGGGGTATCAATATCATTTGTAACCCATGAGCCAATTCGGCCTACAATAGTTCGAGTCGGGTTGGGTTCATTTTTTATAAATTCTACCTATAATGAGTTAAAAATGAACTCAACTCACTTAGCCCACATGTTAAGTTGTTTCGAGCCAAGTTTTGACTCTACATAAAGTGAGTCATGTTCATCTTGCTTATCTTCTGCTCGACCCATGGTGAGCCAAAAATACAAACACAAACAAACACAAACACAAACATAAACACAAACACAATCATAAATAAACATAAACAAACACAAACACAAACGCAAACCCAAACAAAAACACAAATACAAACACACTCAAACACAATCACAGACAAACACAAACACACACACAAAAACACACACATAAACACAAGCACAAACACAAATACAAACGCAAACACAATAGGATGACAGTGGAAGTATAGACACATTAATAAGTATTGGTAGAATATGATCATACATGCATTAGGATGTACACGTGAACTTGCATAAGATAAATACAAACACAAAAGGATGATAGTGGAAGTATTGACACATTAATAAGTATTAGTGGAATAGGATCATACCTGCAATAGGATGTACACGTGCACTTACATAAGACAAACACAATACGATGACAATGGAAGTTTAGACACATTAATAAGTATTGGTGGAATAGAATCATATTTGCAACAAGATGTACACATGCACTTGCATAAGACAAACCCAAACAGAAAGATTGGGGTGTGTAAAAATCTACTTCAAAACTTTTGCATATAATTTACATGAATTGTTACCTATGCTCCTCATTTGTTTATACATTGAAGGCTACAATTACTCTGTAATATAATGGTCAGTTTCTGAAACTAATTTTAAAAGTTTATTGTATGGGAGAGTAAATATGATGACCTCAGAATTTTTCAAATATTTTCTTTTAGTACGGCTAATCCCTTATTGATTATTGAACGCAATATAAAACCATGGGGAACTGGAGAGTAGATAAAAAGTTGAAGAATTATAAAAACCATGGGTACATACATATATATCCTAAGCTTTTTTATCACATGGTGGTTGAAAAAATTTTCTTCTGAGCAAAGTAAACTAGCAATTTTTTTATTCCTTTTACTTGAACGCAATCAAAACACACTAGATATGGTTGTTGTTATATCCTATTTTAAAATCATCCAGGAATGAATAGAAGCTTGTGGATTTCTCTGTGGATTATTGAATTGCAAAGCATAACTCTCTGCCTGCACTTGTACTGTTTCTACTACTAGTGTAACTGTTATTACTTACTAATGAATGTCCTTTTACCTTGCCAAGTTTAATCTGGCAATAGCCAAATCCCTATTTTCTTTTTAGTTATTGATTATTGATTTTGTACCTGTCTTTATTTTACCTTTTCAGCAAATAGTTGCCTTTGTTCATATGTGTGTGATCATTGTAGTAAGAAAAAATCATTCATATTAATTTAATTGGAGTTCTAATAATAGTATCATGGACTTAGGAATGTTGATCTTTGTCTTTCATGCTAATTCAACAATATTTGCATAAAATCTAAAACTTTATTGACCGTGCTTTCTAAACGCTCCTTTCCCTGGATAACTTTATCATCGTTGCAAAGCACTGTCATCATTTACTTTTTCTAGAACCAGTGTTTTTCCAGTGTAAACATTTCCTGTTTATATTGGTAACTAATTATAAGTTAAATATTGCAGAGTGGCAAGTCATCAGCTGTATATGCTTGTGCCAAAGAGCAAGGGTTAAGTATTTTAGAGGTATCACAGTTTATGAATATATTTTTTAAATTTATGCTTATAAATTGATATACTTTGTAGTAATAATATTCATCGATTGACCCCATGGTATTGTAAATAGCCACCTTAAAATTTTATAAGCATTACTGAAGATCAAGTATAGTGATTGTTTAGCCGGATTTAAATATAGCCTCTGTCTTCCCTGAAATTTGAATTTTTGGTCTTTCCTGTTTAATGGGAAAATTGATTAGGTGAAAGATTGCTATTTTTGGTTTAAAACATTGAGAAAGTATGGTAGAAACACTTACTCGTATGCCCAGTTGCTAATCTGGGCTTTTCATACAAAGTTCTTGAGAAACAGATGTGCCCAATATATTTATTCCCCTCAAACATCTATCAACATTATGTTTTCTATTAAAAACATCTACTAGTTGTCAAAACATTTATTCTTCTTGTCATATATCTTTCTTTTCAACCATGAATATGGCCAAACTTAATTATTGTTCATGTTATCTAAACAAGCTCAATTCATCACATTCTAGAAATGGGACTGCTATCAGGAACTTGGAATAACCTCTTACTTCAATTGGGTTCCATAGGTTTGCTAACTTGTTCTATCAATGCTAGCTGATAACTTCCAATCTTCTGTGGCTGAGTAATTTTAACTAACTGTAATGGTCTTGCATTTACTTTCACTTTCCTGCAATATTTTGTTGGATTACTTGAGTGTTATATTTTTTTGAGGGGCAATTCAAATTTCTCAGGAAATCAAAGGTCTTTTGAACATGGGAGTGTATATTCCCTTGTTTGACTTTTATATAATAAACAATACTTTATGCCAGATTGCAGGAAGCAATCTATCTTAAGTTTGAGATTCAAGAGTATAGTAATGTGATTATCCAATGGGGGGGAGCCAGAATAAAATTTTGATCTTAAAAAAGTCTTTTTATAACTTCCTTATTGTAAGCTAACTCAACCTAATCTTCCTGTGGGTGGCATAGCTGGCCAATCAGATCGAGGTGCACAATCTGTTGTTCTTTCTGGTGGTTATGTGGATGACGAGGATCATGGAGAATGGTTTCTCTACACTGGAAGGTGTAACAACCAACAATTTTTCTACAATTCTCATTCTCACTCAATCCTATTCATGCTTTATTCACTCTTGGCTTGGCTTGGCATTGCATTGCAGCGGTGGTAAGGATCTTAGCGGCAACAAACGTACCAACAAGAGTCACTCTTTTGACCAGAAGTTTGAGAAGTACAACCGTGCACTTCAAGTTAGTTGTCTCCAGGGTTATCCTGTTCGGGTTGTCAGGTCACCATCTGCTTCACTTAATTCTATTCTTTTAGACTCCAATTTTTGCATGCGCTCCATACATAGGATCATATTATACATATTGTACCTGGAAATCCTTTACGCATTCTTTGACACCATGTGTCCATCAAACTGTTCTCTGAATTTTTGTTCTGGTTCAATTTGAAAAATTAAATCTATCTGTTACTTCTTATTTATTGTACAGTTAATTCGGAATCCAAAGGATTTATTATTCCTCATGATTTAGATCAAATTTCATTAAATTGCACATGCAAATTTGCAAAGTTTGAGATATGAATATTGATCCCATACTTACTTATGAACTTACTGGTCCGCCCGACCGATCGTTGGTTCTTATACATAGCAAATTTTGGTTGAATTTGTGTTATATTATTACTATCATGTATATGACCAGTTTGCTCGATTAAATACAAGTTTTCATTAAATCAACATTAATAATTCACACTGTGCTATCTTTATACATAACCTCTAATAAGCAGATCTCACATCTTTGTACATTAACCTCTAACAAGCAGATCTCACAAAGAAAAGCGATCTTCATATGCCCCAGAGATTGGCGTGCGGTATGATGGAATTTATAGAATTGAAAAGTGTTGGCAGATAGCGGGATTGCAGGTAAATATGTGCAATTTTATGATATATTTTGTTTGCCTATTGATTAATACATGCAGCGTATCTGATGCCATTTCTCTAACCAGGGTTTCAAAGTTTGCCGGTATCTATTCGTTAGGTGTGATAATGAACCAGCCCCTTGGACAAGGTATACACTCTTCTACTCTGTAGCACATTTCACACTAAAACGCCGCTTGGCATTCTATTACTAAGTTTCTTTAATGGAAACACAGTGATGATGTTGGAGATAGGCCCAGAGCCTTGCCGGTCATTCGTGAACTGGAAAAGGCTACAGTTATATATGAAAGGACTGAATCTGCATCTTGGGATTATGATGTGAGTAATTAAGGAGTTTGTTTTCCTTTTTCAAATATCTAAAATATAGTTTAGAATTTTAATATATTTAATGAGTAAACGACTTGTTTAGGCGAAAGATTCTCGTTGGAAATGGATGAAACCACCACCTCCCAGCAGCAAAAAGGTACAAATTGAAGAACCCGTAGAGGTAACAAGGGCAAAGACAGATAGCGATATAAGGAAGTTCCAACTTAAGTCTATCAAGGAACAATTGCATGAAGGTATATTACTGATATATTTTACAATGATTGACAATGGACCTTCCAATTAAATGGTCAATTCTCTTGATGATTTCCATTAATACTTTCTTGTGATACCATTTTTCTTGTACATGCAGGGTTCTCGTGCATGATATGTAAGGAAGTTATGGTTTCACCAGTGACTACACCTTGTGCTCATAACTTCTGCAAGTCCTGTTTGGAAGGTGAATTTGCTGGTCAGGCTTTTGTGAAGGAGAGAAGTAGGGGTGGGAGAACGCTTCGTTCCCAAAAAAATGTGATGAAATGTTCTTCCTGCCCTATTGACATTTCTGATTATCTTCAGAACATTCAGGTACATGTGTCACATATCTGGGATCAACATTAGCATGATGCTTTTTCTTAAGTCTCAGAACACAGCTTAATCTATGGTTGATAAATTCGTTTTGTCTGGTGGTGCGCTTGTATGGCAGGTTGATATAGATTTGAAGAGTGCGATTGAGTCACTGAAAGCCAAGGTAGAAGAAATTGAAGAATCACTGGAATCAAGTGAAGATGCAGCAGATGGATTTCAGGACAAAGGTGTTGGCAAGGATGACGTTACTGATTCAGGGAACCAAAATTCTGTAGAGCAGTTGAATGATCTACCTGAAGGATCTGATGTCGATGAGCTTAAAGACACCAATACTAAGGGGCAAGATCGAGAAGTAATGTGCAATGGAAAGAGAAAGAAAGGTGCTGATGAAACACAATCGCCTGATGATAAAATGGAAGAAAGAGTTAAAAGAAACAGAAAGACCAGCAGTCGCTGATAAAAATGATTCTTCATCAAGTCCTCTCAATCTTCCATGAAATTGTGGTGGACCGAGGAGTTTTAACAACTTGACCTTCACCTGGTTCGATTATGACATGGTAGTATCTTTATTTTGCTTTATTAGCGCTTGATGGTTCAGTACTAGTCTTGGAAGTGTGCTACAAGGAAAAATTAACATTTTTCTATTTAATTCACTTTCTTAGTTTGTAATCACCATTGTCTGTTCATGGTTTTATGGGAAATGGAACTGTCCAAGACCTTAAGAAAAACGAGTTTAATCAAAGATCTTTTTTTGGATCAAGTATGTGGAGTTTTTATGGCAGTTATCTCTATAGCTTTTACCTTTTATTGTTTCATACCTGTGAATGATGTATTAGTTGATCAACCTCAGAGACGTGTATATCAGGTGGTAATTAGCCTGATAATATTTAAGAAAAATTGATCAATTTGGGGAGATTTCTTAACCCAAAATAGGTGTTTGTGTTTAGGTATTGGACTAATCAAGTTGCTGTAACATAGATGAAGTTCCTTTTAGCTTGTTCTTTCGTGCCGGGCAATTAATGGGTACTAACCCCTTCTCTCGTACACAAATAAAGAATGAACCCCTTTATAGTATACATGAGCCAACAGAAATGAAAATATTACGGCCTTTTTTATTTTAGGATCAATCTGATTTTTAATTCTGATTACAGAGGTGTACAAATCTTTCATGTCATTTGCTTGTGCAGTCATTGGGAATATTGCAGAATTTGGTGCCTTGAAAGATGGTCATATATATGTGGGAATGCAATCAGGATAAGCAGAAATCGGCACATTTGTAATCTTCAAAATAGCCACACTAGTCAAATTCACATAATGTTCACTTTATCTTCTACAGATTAGGTTATGGCGATAGGCATAGGCTGTTAAGTCGTTTACTTGAAGCACAGGAGCAGATTCTATCACATTTTGGTTCTTCAAAATGATATATTACGCTCAATTTACTATTTTTCTTTGCAAAACATTCTTCAAAAGTTCTAACCTTTATTGATAAGGATGCACATTAACTTAGTTAAACAAGAAAAGAGGAACATGAATTAAAAAAGATTAAAAAAAAATAACGGAAACAAAATGGATGTGTTTTTTTTATGATTAGTAATTAAACATGTAAGTTCCACCAACTCAATTTAGAACATGTCCATTGCAATTAACTTATTTTATACATTAAAAATATATAATTTATAATTATTTTGTTATATGATGGACTAAATAATATATGCTCTAATAGAAGAAATTCTAAACTATTCCTTTTGTAATTTATGATTTCTATATTTGTTATTTTAAAATAAATGCTTTTTATTATTGATAAAAAAATAATATAAAAAATAAATCTTAACTTGAAAAAACTAAATATATTATTGAAATCGACTTCAATGTTATTTTTTTAAAAGTTTTTTAGAAGAAGACGTTATTGTTAAAGATAATTAGTCTATTGAACTTTTTATCAAATCTATCAACCTTTTAAAAAAATCTATTTCAATTTCCGTACAGTGTTTATTGCTCGTGACGCGGATTTATAAATTAATTAATTAGCTTCTAAACTTTACTACAAATTCATATACATTCGATTTTATAATAATTTAATGCTTAATTAATTAATACCTCGAAAAATTTATTAAAATTCAAATACATTTTTCTTATAATAATTTAATGTTGTTGCTAAGAAATCTTTGGTAAGTGTAAATTGATATATTTGATTATTTATCAAATTCATTTGCTGGATTTGATTTTTTTTTCAAAGTGTTTTGCTCACACTTTAATTTATAAATGACTTCAAATCATTGAATTCTTCAAAATTTGTTGATAATAATAAATTATAGTTTTTTTTTATTTGTATTCATTAGATTCAGTTCTAATTAGAGTTGTCATCAATATTTTAAAATCAAATAATAATAATATATTATTATTATTGCAAATTAATCCAATAATAACATGTCAAACAATTGACTAAAAATATTATCATAATATTTAAGAAATCGTGTATTATTTCTTAAAAAAAATGCTAGTATTGAATATAAACTAAAAAGTGTGAGAAGAAAAGTTTCATAGGAAAATCTTAATTTGGTGCTTACTTTTTTTATTATAAAAGAAGCATCGTTCTTAATTTGGTACTTACTTTTTTTACTATAAAAGGAGCATAATGGTTACTTTGTAAAACACACCAAAATCACTTTTTTTCTTTTTTCTCTTGTTGTTTTAGTACTTGAGAGATAAATTAACAGAGAAAAATAGTTTTTCCTTTTAGGTTCTTTTAGAGTTGTTTTTTCTTTATTTTCAGGAGAAGGTGTTATTGTTTTCTCCCTGGAGGTAGAGAGAGAAGGGTTGTAATTTCTTTCATTAGTGAAATTACTTTTTTGCCTATTGTCAGTATTTTTCTCAAATTTTTATTTTAGTTGTGTGTGTTTATGCTTTTGTCTGATATCTAATAGTGGTATTAGAGCCACTAGGTTGTGATATTGGTCTTCTGCTGCATAGTCATTAGAATAGTATTGGAAAAAGTTCTTAGTATGCTCTGTGGTTGCGATTAATCTAATCTTCCACATCAGAAAAGAGTTATTCTTGTTACTAGATATTATTTGGTAGTGTGATAGTGCATGTCTAGGAAAAATTTTGGTAACAAAAGACTTGATATTTAAGCGTGTCCACTAATGACCCACCTCTCTTTCCTGGGAATTTACCTAGTATACTGGTTCACGATCTACCGTTGTTGTTCTAGTAGACAATATTATTCATAGTGAGGATTGCATAAGTCGGTTTGAAACCATGAAACAAAATATAAGATAGAAAAGTTCAACGGGAGGATAATTTCTCATTGTGAAAATTGAAGATAAAGACAGTTTTGAGGAGGATAATTGTATTGATGCAATTGCGAAAAGAACCGTAGAACACATAGATGAACGACAATGGAAAGAAATAAACGAAAATGCTATTGCAAATTTGTACTTATAAATGACAAATTCAGTTTTATCTAGTGTTGTGGAGAAGACTACTGCAAACGAGATTTGGGATACCCTCATTAAACTTTATGAGGTGAAGTCACTTCACACAATAATATTCTTGAAGAGAAAACTCTATACTCTTCGGATGAGTGAATCCACATCAGTGATGGACCACATCAACCATTTGAATACCTTATTTGCCCAACTATCAGTGACAAATTTTAACATAGTTGAAAATGAACGTGCAGAACTTCTACTTCAGAGTTAACCTTATTCGTATGATCAACTCATCATCAATATTACAAATAATAATATTGTTGGGAATATGCACTTTGAGGATGTTACCAGAGCTATTCTTGAAGAAAAATCCAAGCGGATGAGTAAGGACAAAAGTTCCAAATAAGCAGAGGCTTTGACGATTATGAGAGGAAGATCTACGGAACGTGACTCGAGTAATGATAAATTGAGGTCTCAAAGTAAGAAAAACTCTAAAATCAAATGCTACTTTTGTGTCAAGAAAGGACATACGAGAAAAGAGTGTTAGAAGAGGAAGAATGACAGAAACAACTTTGAAGAATCAACTTCACAATGTTATGTTGTAAGTAGCTCAGAAGATGGAGATATTCTAGTGAGCGAAGCAATAATTAGATCTAATGGTGAAAATGAGTTTCATGACAATTAGATAGTGGATTCAGGTGCAACATGACACATAGGGATGGCAAAACGGGTCAGGTCCGACGGGCCGGCCCGCTAGCCCGCTAGCCCACTAGCCCGCCATAATATGGCGGGGCAGGTTGGTGTTTTCATCCCACCAACCCGCTTTGACCCGCCCTGCCAACCCGCTGGGCCAACCCGTGAGATCTGGGCGGGCCAGCCTGAGCCCGCCTAATTAATAAAAAAATAATTTTTAATTGTAATAAAATTAATTATAAAGATAATATATAAAGTTAAAAATTTTAAAAAGAGAATTAAAAAAATTTCACTCTCACAACAAATATTCTCCTTACTTGAAACACAACATTCTCTCTCTTGTTCTCCTTGTTCATCCTAAGCACTGATTATTTTTATCTTTATGACTTGAATTAAAGGTGTAAGAATTACTCAACTAAGAATAATGTGAAGTTTTATCAAATAAAAAAGATATCGGTATTTGAATTTTTCAATATAAAAAATATAAATTTTATAAGTTTCAACGTTATATATATATATATATACATATATATATATATATATTTGTTATTATTTATTATTATGTAAATTTTATTATTGTTCTAAATTATAATTTCTTAAAACAATATATTGATTTATATTATTAAATTAAAATTATATATATATATTGAATTATTGACAAACAAATAATAATTTTATTATTAAATTTATTAAAAAAAGTATTTTAAAAAATAAATTATTTTTTTCTAAATTATGGCGGGTCAGCCGCCAACCCGCCACTTGGCGGGGCGGGCCAAGGTCTACAGCCTGTCATGACTATAACGGGTCAACCCGCCTCGCCCTGCTTTTGGCTGACCCAAGGCGGGGCGGGCCAAAACGGGGCGGGCTGGCCCGTTTTGCCATCCCTAATGACACATGACTCCGCACCGAGATTGTTTTCACACTTATGAACTATTCTCAAGTGGATCCGTCTTCATGGGAAACAACCATGCATTAGAGATTATTGGAGTTGGTACCGTCAAAATTAAAATGTATGATAATATTGTTCGCACAATTCAAGGGGTACGACATGTGAAGGACTTGAAGAAGAATATATTGTCTATTGGACAATTAGATGAGCTCGGGTGTAAGATCCATGTTGAAGGTGGAATCTTGAAGGTAGTGAAGGGGAGTTTGGTGGTCATGAAAGCAAAAAAGATCATGACAAATTTGTATGTGCTACTTGAAGATATGTTGCAAGAGGCGGATGCATCAATTGCGGCAACAAGTCAGGAAGATGCAGTGATCATGTGGCATCATAGACTTGGTCAAATGTCAAAAAGTGGTATGAAAATCCTTGCTGAACGTAATCTCTTACCCAGACTTAAAGAGGTTAGTTTACCCTTCTATAAGCACTATGTGATAAGTAAACAACATAGATTGAAGTTTGCTAGAGTAATTGCTAAAAGTAAACACATATTGGACTTGATTAATTCTGATGTGTGGGAATTGCTGGTACTATCCCTCGGAGGAGAAAAATATTTTGTATCATTCTTCGAAGATTAATCCAGGAGATTATGGGTGTACCCTATCAAGAAGAAGTCAGATGTATTTTCACAGTTCAAGGAATTCAAAGCACAGGTAGAACTTGAAACTGGAAAAAGAATTAAGTGCTTTAGGACAGATAACGGAGAAGAATATGTAGATGAAAATTTTTTAGTATTTTGCAAGCAAGAGGATATCACCAGACAATTTTCTGTCCCACATATGCCTCAGCAAAATAGTATAGTAGAGCGGATGAATAGAACTCTCTTGGAAAGAACTAGAGCTATGTTGCGAACAACTAGAGTAGCCAAGTCTTTTTGGGCAGAAGCGGTTAAAACTGTTTGTTATATTATAAATCGGTCACCATCAACCGTCATTGCTTTGAGCACACCAATGGAGTTATGGAGAGGTAAACCACCTGATTATTCATCCTTACGTATTTTTAGTTGTCCTATGTACGTGATATACAACACTCAAGAAAGAACAAAATTGGATCCAAAATCCAGGAAATGTATCTTCTTGGGCTATGCTGACAATGTGAAGGGGTATCGCATGTGGGATCCCGCTTCCCACAAGGTTGTTGTTAGTAGAGATGTAATTTTTGCAGAAAATGAACTGCAAAGTGAGCAAACAAATGACAGCTTAATAAAGGACAAAGTTATAGTACAGATAGAGAATAAGTCTTCGGATGACTCTTCTGAGTCAGAAGAGGAGCACGAAGATCCAAATGAGGTTGGTAATGGAGATCTCCAGCGATCAACAAGAGAAAAAGTCAGACCATCTTGGCATTCACAATATGTGATGGCAAGTCAAGATGTGTATTGTCTTCAAAATGAAAAAGGAGAACTTTCAACTTTTCAAGAGGCTATGAGTTGTTCAGATGCTTCTCTATGGATGACTGCAATGCAGGAAGAAATTGAGACTCTTCATAAAAACAAGACATGGAATATTGTAGAACTTTCGAAAGGTCAAAAAGTCATTGGCTGTAAATGGGTCTATAAGATCAAAAGAGATGAGAATGATCAAGTAGAAAGATATTGTGCTAGATTGGTGGTAAAGGGATATGCTCAAAAAAAGGTATTGATTTCAATTAGATATTCTCTCCGATTGTCAGATTGACGTCCATCAGAGTTGTCCTGACTATGTGTGTTGCATTTGATTTACATCTTGAACAATTGGATGTAAAGACTGTTTTTCTTCATGGAGATCTTGAAGAGGAAATTTATATGCTTCAACTAGAAGGCTTTAAAGAACAAGAAAACTTGGTTTGCAGATTGACAAAATCTCTATACGATCTAAAGCAAGTGCCCAGATGTTGGTATAAGAGATTTGATTCCTTCATTATTTGTCTTGCTTACAATAGACTGAACTCAGACCATTGTACATACTACAATAGGTTTGGTAATAATGATTTTGTTATCTTGTTATTGTATGTGGATGACATGTTGGTAGTAGGCCCTAACATAGATTGAATCCAAGAGTTAAAGACACAATTGGCTAGGGAGTTTGACATGAAGGACTTGGGACCAGCAAACAAGATTTTAGGGATGTAAATTCACAGAGACAGAAAAGATAGGAAGGTTTGACTTTATCAGAAGAATTACTTACTGAAAATCTTGTAATGCTTCATTTCCTATCAATTGTAAGTTATCCTCAAGTATGAGTCCCTACAATGAAGCGGAGAGGATGAAAATGTCTCGAGTACCTATGCATCAGCAGTGATAAGTCTTATGCATGCCATGATTTGTACAAGACCAGACATTGCACAAGCAGTGAGAGTAGTTAGTAGATTCATGGAAAATCCTAGTGGAGAGCATTGGAGTGCTATAAATAGGATCCTTAGATACATCAAAGGAACCTCAGGTGTTGCATTATGTTATGGAGGATCAGAACTTGTTGTCAGAGGCTATATTGATTCAGATTTTGCAAGTAATCTGGATAAAAGGAGATCTACTACTGGTTATGTGTTTACCGTTGCAGGAGGGACAGTAAGTTGGTTATCCAAGTTACATGATGTTGTAGCTCTTTCTACCACAGAAGCTGAGTACACGGTAGCCACCCAGGCATGGAAGGAAGCTATTTGGATTAGGAAGATAAGGGAGAAACTCGGGCACAAGCAACAACAAATTGTTGTGTATTGTGACAGTTAGAGTGTCTTGCACATTGCAAGGAATCCAACCTTTCATTCCAGGACAAAGCACATAGGAATAAGATATCATTTTGTTTGGGAAGTAGTGAAAGAAGGTAGTGTGGATATGCAAAAGATTCACACGGATGATAATCTAGTAGATGTTATGACAAAGCTGTTAAACATACAAGGGTATGAAGCTTGAAGATTTTGATGATGATTTAAGAACAAAGGACTTAGAGACTTGAATACTTATAATCATGTGTATTTACTTGTAATAACTCTATTTTATGTTTTTGAGTATGTAAAATTAGAGTTCAAGATAGCCAGCACATAGTCCATCATCTGAAAACTCATTTTTATCAAATCCACTCTATGATAATAGATTATCACTCAGGATAATTGATTATCCTGCACTGAAAATCATTTTTCTGAAAAGCTTGTTGTGATAATCGATTATCACTCAGGATAATCGATTATCCCAGCCAGATAATCGATTATTTACATAGATAATCAATTATCCTAGCCCTATTTTACTCCTCTGCGAAAATGGCTCTGTAATAATCGACTATCACCCAAGATAATCGATTATCTACGTCTGTTATGAGTTTTGAAATTCAAATATGGACCAATTTATGAAAACCCTATTCCAATTCTTATGTTTTCGAAAATCATCATTTCCCAGACCCTATTCTCTCTACTTAAGGTTTTCTAAGGCTCTCTGCAAAATAACAAACCTTTTTCATACAAAAGTTAAGAGTTGTGACTGCTAGAGAACTTTCTGTAGGAAAAAAAAAGGGACTTTTGAAAACCTAGTGTGGGCTAGAAGCAATAAGAATCACTGAGTGAGTTTCTTGGTGGATTGTGTGTTATGCCGTCTCTAGGAAAAGCTGTTGTTCATCCTTTGTGGATTCAAAGGAGGTGTTCATCTCTTGTGTGACTCAAGAGAGGTGTTTTCTATTCCTTATCTTTTTCAATTTGTAATATGTTGTAAACTGTGATTATAGTGACAACATTAATCTTCTTTTTGAGTGATTAGCAACTGGACGTAGGGTCTTTTGATCCGAACCAGTATAAATCAACTGTGTAATCTTCTTTCCCTTATCTCTTTACTTTACAAAGCATTTTAATCGGTAAAACTTGGGAAAAATTTCAAAACCCTATTTTTTGTTTAAGAAACCAATTCACCCCCCTCTTAGTTTTTGTCCCTAAACGCGAACATTCCGCTGCGCGATTCTAACAAGTGGTATCAGAGCTTGCTTTGATAGTCATTCAAATTTTGAAAATGGTCGGACAAAACCAAACCTTTGCCAAGGGTGCTTCTATCAATAGACCCCCACTTTTTGCAGGGCAAAATTATCCTTTTTGGAAAGTTAAAATGCAAATATTTTTGGAATCTGTTGATAGGGGTGTATGGGATGCAATTCTAAATGGTCATTTTATTCCTAAAGTTACTGTAAATGATGTAGAAGAACCTAAACCATTTTCTAGATGGACGGCTGAAGAAAAGAGGAAAGTCCAATATGATGTTAGGGCTAGGAATATAATTTTGTTTGTTTTAACCCTTGATGAGTTTTACAGGATATCTATTTGCAAGAGTGCTCAAGAAATGTGGGAAATGCTAAGAGTAACCCATGAAGGTATCGATGATGTAAAAAGAGAACGGAAGAACTCATTGATCCAAGAATATGAAATGTTTAGAATGCAACCGGGAGAATCAATTTTTGACGTTCAAAAGAGTTTCACACATATTGTGAATCATCTCACCGGGCTAGGTAAAATTTTTTATAGTGATGAATTAAATATAAAAATTCTTACATCTTTGGATAGGAAATGACAACCAAAGGTGATAACCAAAGGTGACGACCATCACGAAGTCACAAAATCTTGCTACCATGTCTATGGTGGCTCTCTTTGGGAAGTTGAGAGAGCATGAACTTGAACTCGGAAGACTAAACGATGAAGAACGCTAACATCAAAAGAGAAATCTAGCCTTCAAAACTGAAGTTTATAAAAGCAAGAACAAGAAGGAGGAAGAAGACTCAGAAAATGAAGAAGATGAAAACTTGAGTCTAATTATCAAGAAATTTACAAAGTTCATGAAAGTCAAAGGGAAACAACCTTTCAAAGGTAAGGGAAAGGTAAAAGAAAGTTCTTCTTTAAATTTCAAATGTTATGGTTGTGGTGAAACAAGGCATGTAAAATCCGAATGTCCAAACAAGAAAAGTGATGACCATAAAGGAAAGAAATTATTTAAAAAGAAAGCCTATATCGCTTGGGATGATAGTGACTCAAATTCGGAGTCAAGCGATTCGGAAGTTGAAGCAAATATTTGTTTGATGGCAAATGACAACATTTCTTCCGACTGTGACGTAAGTGATTCCGATTTTTCTTCAAGTGATGATGAAAATGATTATGATGCCTTGCATAATGTATATCAAGAGTTGTTTACTGCTTTTAAGGACTTAAAATCTGAATATAAAACCTTGAAAAAGTATTTGAATAAATCAGAAAAGAAGTGGAATCCTTGAAAACGAAAATTGCATGTTTAGAGGAAAAAGGTGATAAACAAATAACATGTGCATCATGTAAAGAATATGAATATGATATTGACATACTTAGTCACTTACTTGATAAAGCTAAGAAAGAATTAAGTGATTGTTATAAGGATGATGTTATTGTACAAACTAGTGAAAATTGTCATGTTCAAATAAAAAAGCCTAAAAGTAAAAGAATCCAAAGAGTATGGATTGAAAAAGAATCTAAATCTTCTCAAAATAAAAATGTATCATTTTCAAGAATTACATCTAATGCTTGCTTCTATTGTATGAAACAAGGACATACATCTAATAGGTGTAAAATTAAGCATTTTGGTGTTCCTAAAGGAAAATATGTTTGGGTTCTATAGTTAAATGATTTGATTGTCTCTAACCCCAAGGACCCAAAAGTTATGGAGACCTAAAATTATTATATTCTTGTTTTGTAGGAAACTTCCAAATCCAAGAAGTCTATGTGGTATCTTTCAAGATATATGACTGGAGATAAAAAGAAATTTGTGAGTTTCAAAGCAAAAGAACAAGGATATGTAACCTATGGGGACAACAACAAAGAAAGAATACTTGGAACCGGAAATATTGGTGGTGCAAATACTTTGGAGATAAAGGATGTGCTCTTTGTTGATGGGATAAAGCATAATCTCCTAAGTATAAGTCAACTTTGTGATAAAGGATTTAAGGTAATTTTTGAAAGTAAGTTTTGCACCATTCATTTAAAGGATTTTGAAAATATAGCATTAAAAGGTATTGGGCATAATAATATCTATTTGATTGACTTGGATTGTGTATCTAATACTAATATAACATGCTTAGTTGCTAAGGAAGAAAATTCATGGTTATGGCATAAGAGAGTGACTCATATAAACATGTATCAATTAAACAAACTAATATCAAATGACTTAGTAATTGGTTTGCCTAAGCTAAAATTTGAAAAAGGTAGATTATGTGATGCATGTCAAAAAGGTAAACAAGCGAAATCATCCTTTAAATCTAAGAATGTTATTTCCACATCAAAACCTTTAGAACTTTTACACTTAGATTTATTTTGTCCATCTAGGATAAAAAGTTTTGGTGGAAATTACTATGCTCTTGTAATTGTTGATGATTTTTCTAGATTTACTTGGACATTTTTCTTAATGTGAAGCTTTTAAGGTCTTTAGGAAGTTTGCCAAGCAAATTCAAAATGAGAAAGACTTAAGAATTAAAGTGTTAAGGAGTGACCATGGTGGAGAATTTCAAAATGAATCCTTTGAAAATTACTGTGAAGAAAATGGAATTTTGCATAATTTTTCTGCACCTAGAACTCCCCAACAAAATGGTGTAGTAGAAAGGAAAAATAGGTCACTAGAGGAACTTGATAGAACAATGTTAAATGAATCAAATGTTCCTAAATATTTTTGGGCTGATGTTGTAAGTACTGCATGTTATGTATTGAATAGGATGCTTATTAAGTCAATCATAAAATTAACTCCTTATGAATTGTTAAATGGAAGGAAGCCAAATGTTTCTCATTTAAAAATATTTGGATGTAAATACTTTGTTTTAAATAATGGAAAAGATAACTTAGGAAAATTTGACTCAAAAGTCGATGAGCACATTTTCTTAGGTTATTCGCTAACTAGCAAAGCATATAGAGTATTTAATAGAAGAACTTTGAATATTGAAGAATTTGTACATGTTATCTTTGATGAAATTGTAGACCTTGAGGGAAATCCTCTTGAGTCAAATAAAGAATATGCAAGTGATGATGAGTACATAAGAGAAGCTCTAGAAGAAATGTACTTAAATGAGAATGAGTCATCTCAACAAACTGAATTGGCAAAAGAGTGGCAACCACCAAGAGGATTTTCAATGGATAATATAATTGGTGATATTTCAAAAGGGGTAAGAACTAGAAATATGACAAATTTCTGTATGTCTGTAGCTTTTGTTTCACAGATTGAACCCAAAAGTGTTGAGGAAGCTCTCAAAGATGACCAATGGTGCATTGCAATGCAAGAAGAACTAAATCAATTTGAAAGAAACCAAGTTTGGGAATTAATTCCAAAAGAAGAATCTCATCAAGTTATTAGAACAAAATGGGTATTTAGAAACAAACTTGATGAAGATGGAAATATAACAAAGAACAAAGTCAGACTTGTTGCCAAAGGTTACTGTCAAGAGGAAGGTATTGATTATGATGAAACATATTCTCCTGTTGCCAAGTTAGAGGCTATATGCCTATTTCTTGCTTATTCCTCATTGATGAAATTTAAACTTTATTAAATGGATGTTAAAAGTGCATTTTTAAATGGGTTTATCAAAGAGGAAGTATATGTGGAACAACCCCCTGGATTTGAAGATTTTAAATATCCTAATCACATTTTTAAACTGAAGAAAGCTTTATATGGTTTGAAACAAGCTCTTAGGTCTTGGTATGAAAGATTAAGTAATTTTCTAATTTCAAATGATTTTTCTAGAGGAAAAATTGATTCCACCCTGTTTATTAAGAAAGTAAAAGAACATATTTTGTTAGTTCAAGTATATGTTAATGATATTATTTTTGGATCAACTGATAATTCCTTGTGTGAAGGATTTGCTAAGATAATGCAGGGTGAATTTGAAATGTCAATGATGGGAGAATTAACATTCTTTCTTGGACTTCAAATTAAGCAACTTAAAGATAGCACGTTTATATCACAAACCAAATACTGCAAAGAGATTCTCAAGAAATCTGGAATGGACACTTCAAAGAAAGCTAACACACCCATGGGAACATCATGCTATTTGGATAAAGATGAATCAGGTTTGGAAATTAATCAATCAATGTATAGAGGTATGATAGGTTTTCTATTATACTTAACTGCAAGTAGACCTGATATTATGCATTCTGTTTGTGTGTGTGCTAGATTTCAAGCATGTCCAAAAGAATCTCATTTAACCGCAGCAAAACGAATTTTAAAATATTTAAAAGGAACTACAAGATTTGGATTATGGTATCCATCTGAAGCTTCTCCTAGTTTAATAGGTTATTCTGACACTGATTATGGCGGATGTAAAATAGATAGAAAAAGTACTAGTGGAACATGTCATCTGTTAGGATCATCCTTAGTATCTTGGCATTCTAAGAAACAAGCATGTGTTGCTTTATCCACAACTGAAGCTGAATACATTGCAGCTAGTAATTATTGTGCTCAAATCTTATGGATGAAGCAACAATTAGAAGATTTTAGTATTTTTCTAAGTAATATTCCTTTAATGTGTGATAATACAAGTGCTATTAATCTCACAAAGAATCTTGTTATGCATTCTAGAACCAAACACATTGAGATTAGACATCATTTTTTAAGAGATCATATATCTAAAGGAAATTGTAAAATTGAGTATATAGACACAAAACATCAGTTAGCAGATATATTTACCAAACCTCTTCCAAAGGATAGATTCTATGAACTTGGGAGAGATTTAAGAATATTAGAAATAGTTTAAACTCTACTAAATTGACCAATATTTGCATTTTGTACTAGAATAATCGATTATATAGGGTAATAATTGATTATCCTGTGTCTAATACATGATAAAATTGTTAATCTCTCTGGAATAATCGATTATTGAAGCTTAAATGAGTGGTTTATGAAAAATCTTTCTGTAATAATCGATTATTTGGGGTAATAATCGATTATCTGTACCTCATTGACCAAAATCAGTTATTTTTCTCTGGAATAATTGATTATTTCAAGTAATAATCGATTATTAATGTATTTTCTGGGCAGTGATGAAGAAATTGCTTAAATTTTGTAATAATAATGAGAGTGAAGAGTTCTAACTTCTTCAAATTTATTGTTTGTTTATACTATATTGTTTTATTGAATAGAATTTTGTGTTTGCATTGATTGATGGGAAGTTGTTTATTTGTGTTATGCATATGTTGAGAGGGAGCTTTCATTTCTTTTTTATTATAATCAAAATAGGGGGAGAAATCATTTAAAGCCTCATATGTTTAATAATTTTAATGATGCTGGTATGTTTAATAGTTTTGTTAGTTGTCACAGTTAAAACAAGTTATTACAATGGGCTTTAAAGCACATTTTGATCATCATAAAAAAGGGGGAGATTGTTAAACATACAAGGATATGAAGCTTGAAGATTTTGATGATGATTTAAGAGCAAAAGACTTAGAGACAGACTTATAATCATGTGTATTTACTTGTAATAACTCTGTTTTATGTTTTTGAGTCTGTAAAATAAGAGTTGAAGATAGTCAGCACATAGTCCATCATCTGAAAACTCATTTTTATCAAATCCACTCTGTGATAATCGATTATCACTTAGGATAATCGATTATCCTGCATTGAAAATCATTTTTCTAAAAAGCTTGTTGTGATAATCGATTATCCCAGCTAGATAATCGATTATTTACACAGATAATCGATTATCCTGGTCCTATTTTACTCCTCTGCGAAAATGGCTCTGTAATAATCGATTATCACTCAAGATAATCGATTATCTACATCTGTTATGAGTTTTGAAATTCAAATCTGGACCAATTTACGAAAACCATATTCCCAATTCTTATGTTTTTGAAAATCATCATTTCCCAGACCCTATTCTCTATACTTAAGGTTCTCTAAGGCTCTCTGCAAAATAACAAACCTTTTTCATACAAAAAAGTTAAGAGTTGTGACTGCTAGAGAACTTTCTGTAGGGAAGAAAAAAGGGCTTTTGAAAACCTAGTATGGGCTAGTGTAAGAATTAATGGTTGAGTTCAAGAGGGGGGGTGAATTGAACTTTTGAAAACTTTTTCGAAAAACAGTCTTTCTTTTGGAAGAATGGTTAAACTTTATCCAATCTTTTGTTAGGCAGATTTGATTTTAAACAAAGCAAGAATATAAGCAAGAATTGAAAAGAGATGAAAGCAGAAATTCAACACAAGAGTTTATACTGGCTCACTCTTTCCTAGAGCTACGTCCAGTTCTTGACAAATCTGCCAAGTTCCACTAATTCCAAGTGAAAAATACAAACCAGTAGATATACATCAATCTACCCCAAGAACTATCTTACAACACTACAAGATAGACTCTTGAATTAACCACCCAAGTAACCAAACCCAAGCATCGTAACCAAGTCAGCATTCAAAACCCAATCTACACAATTAACCTTTGTACAAGTATATGAAAAGAATAAACCTGGCTGCAGCTTTAACAATATCAAAGTCCAAAAGCAATTTCCCCAACTCGAACTTTCTCTCTTAATGATCTTTCAACAATCTTGATCTAAACGCCTTATGATATGAAAAGTTTTATGAATGCACGGAGAAAGGCACGAATATGAGAGCTCTAAGATTGCTTTCAAATGTTTTCCAAATTCTATATTCCAACAGAGAAATCAAAACTGTATTTATAGAGTAAAAGTGAGAAACTGATAGATTAAATCACTTTAAAATAACTTGAAGTAGCAGATGATCGATCGAATAGTTTTATGACCGATCGGAACCAAATATGATCGATCGAATTAAGTTGTGATCGATCAGAATCAGATATGATCGATTAGAATTGAGTTGTGATCGATCAGAATATTTTTCAATCGATTAAAATAACGTTTCAATCGATTGATTTCATTTAAAAACTAATTCAATCGGTTGTTTCGAGTTTTCAATGGATTGAAACAGTTAGAAGAAAAATGTTAGCTCTCTGTTTCAACAGATTAAAATATATTTCAACAGATTGAAATCCTGTGATACTTCAAAGTGAAAAATAACATCTCTCTGTTTCAACAAATTGAACTTGATTTCAATAGATTAAAATTGCGAAACCTTTAATATGAAAAAATCATTAAGAACATTTTAACCTGTTGATTCTGCGATTCAATCAATTAAAGTTTTGACAGCATATGAACATTTTCTATTTTAAATGATTTTAACAGATTGAAACTTCTTTTTAACAGATTGAAAAACTCAGTTTGTTCTTTTAATGCTTAAAAATTGGTTTTTCATGTTGTAAAATAAGTTCAATGAGATGCATCATTTAAAGGCACTTATCACAAGATCTATTGATCAATCAAGAGATTAATTCTAAACCTATAACCTATTCACCTACACACCCACAAACTAAACTCTATAAACTCTTTATGTCTTCATCAAATCCAACAAGTGCTTCAATCTCCCCCTATTTGATGGAGACAAATAACCACTGCACCTGCATGAATAATAACAGAACAGAGACATATATGATTTTGTGATGTGTGTGTAGTGTCAATTATAAGCAAATACTTCTCCCCCTATTTGACTTCATCAAAAAGTGTTTAATTACAGTCCATAAGTACCACATAGGTACCAAAAAAAACAAAAGAAACAAGTGAACTAAAGCATTTAAGAAGAAACTTCATTCATCACCATCCCAGGGACCCTGATTGAATTGGAGGTCTCCAATTCTGTTGAAGATGTCCTCCAGTTGATTGTCAATGTGCTGAAATCTGGCAATGAAGTCTTCATAGAGTCGATGTTGGCGAGCTTGCAGAGCAAATGTCATCTCCATGTGCCTCCTTTGATTTGTTTGTATTTCATTCATCTGACGCAACATAGTCCGTTTGAACTGTGAAAGAGGCGTGTCACGGTCAGGTTGTGCAATATAAGGAATCACTTCCAATGGAGACTGCTCTTCCATGACATCTTCCATAGGATTTGTTTGCCGTGTTTCAGCAGCACTCGGAGCACTAGTATTCTCATCTTCTTCTTCTTCTTCTTCATCTTCGACTTCTTCTTCTCTCCCAGCTTCTTCTTTTGAAATCCACTCACCATCAATCTTGATGAATCCCATTTTATGGAGGATGGAGTTGTTAACCTCATTTGTGGGGCGAATGGTTTCAGCCAATTCTCCTTCTAAGTCAACACCAAAATGAGTTAGAAATTTAGAAATCAAGATTGCATAAGGATACCTAAAGTCAATTAGCCTTTTTGCTTTGATCATATGATCCTTGATAACAAATACCCAGTTTACTCTGATTCTGTGGTGGATACATTACATCAGTACCAAATCCCCTTCATTCAGTACTGCATGATTGCTCCCCCTGGGAGTAAGCTGCCAGGCCACTATGAATGCAATAATTCTTTCTTCAAGTTTCAACTTCTCAGTGTTGAAGGAACTCACAGAGTCATGCTTATTTCTCAAACACGAGCGAAAGTATTGAACTTTGTTGAATTCTTCTACATCAGAGGTATATCCTTTAGTGACTTTCACTCCTTCATCCTTGAGTCCAGCAACATTTTTCCAGACAGTGGGAGTAATCTCTATTTCCACTCCTTTAACTTGAGTTTTGAGTGTAGAACCTTCAAATGACAGATTAGTAAAGAAAACTTTGATAAGGTCAGGATAGATTCTACCATTGAGCTCAAGGAACTTCTGAAGCTTTTGGTGTTGCAGCAGCTTCCGAACACCTCTGAATCCTTCAGCATCCAACCACGAAAATTTTAGAACCTTGGGAATATTAATTTGTTTCTTGCTCATTTCGTGAATGAATAAGTCCATCTTTTCTTGGTTCCTATTGAACCAGGATTCAATGCGCCCTCCTCCTGATGTTTCTTGCACAGCAGCT
The DNA here is from genome assembly GCA_963425845.1 of Sphenostylis stenocarpa. NCBI lineage: Eukaryota > Viridiplantae > Streptophyta > Magnoliopsida > Fabales > Fabaceae > Sphenostylis > Sphenostylis stenocarpa. Next base: position 10,737,447 of record OY731408.1, read on the forward strand.
GAGGATTCTCCTTTGCTGAACTTCTTCCTCCCAGATTTGGTGCGCTTGAACATTTTGTTTTGAGAGATGAACCGAAAAACAGAGAAGAGAGAATTTCAAAGAGAGAGTACAAGATTTTCGAATCACTATTGCATGTTAAAAAGGAATGAGATCCTTCATCTACTTTGGATAGTCAATTTTGTCTTTTTGTGAATTACTGTTGTTCTGCTCCATGCGTCAGAGATGGTAAAGGCAGAGAGAGAGAGAGTTGTTGTTGTGATACTCGATTACCTTCACACCTGATTTCCAATCACAGTCATTCAACTTTTATTGGATAACTATTACATTTAAGAGAGTAGCTGAAGTTGTTCCCAGTTGCAAAGGCACTCATCTCAATCTGCAGTAAGTTATTAGAGGCAACGCATACACTACTAACCCTAGAAAAAATTAACCAATTGATTTTTCATAAAATCAATTGATTTTCAATGACTGATATAGATGCAGATCATCACAAGAAAAATAAATCGATTGAATCGAAGATTGAATCAATTGATTTGTAAAAGAAAAACATGTAGAACTACAGAGTTATTGAAATAAATCGATTAAAAGATTATTTAATCGATTAAACTGGTAATACATCATGATAAGAGATTGAGAATCAGGAAATCAACAAATTATTTCATAATTTCAATCGATTAAAACACATAATTTCAAAATTTTCAGTCAATTTAATCGATTGAACATGTTTCAATCTGTTAAAAAGCATAGTATCATAATAAAGAATCAATTATTCAATACTAGATATATCCAGAATTCCTAATTCAGTTCTAAGCATATTAAGTCTATCTCTAGGGAGTGGTTTGGTGAACAAGTCAGCTAATTGTTTCTCAGTTTCAATGAATAAAATTTCACAATCACCCCTAGATACATGTTCTCTAATAAAGTGATGTCTAATTTCAATATGCTTAGTTCTAGAGTGTTGAATAGGATTCTTAGTTAGATTAATTGCACTAGTATTATCACAAACCAGTAGGTACCGTGTTGAGAAATACTCCATAATCTTTCAATTGTTGTTTAAGGTAGATACTTTGAGCACAACAACTCCCTAGCTGCTATGTATTCAGCTTCAGCAGTTGAAAGAGCTACACATGCTTGTTTTTTATTGTGCCATGATATGAGACTCGCTTCCCAAGCAAATGACATGTACCGGAGGTACTTTCTCTATCCAATCTACATCCCGCAAAGTCGAATCGGAAAATCCAACAAGTTTTAGAGAGGCACCTTTAGGATACCATAGTCCAACATTAATGGTTCCTTTAAGGTACTTGAGAATCCTTTTAGCAAATGGTGAGGTGAGATTCCTTTGGATTTGCCTCGAAACCTAGCACAGAGACAAACACCGAACATAATGTCGGCCTACTAGCAATCGATATAGAAGAGATCCAATCAAACCTCTATATTTAGTTTGATCAACTGATTTCCCTTTTTCATCTAAATCTAGACAAGCAGTTAGTAGACATGGGTGTGGAGGATTCTTTGCAATTATGCATATCGAATTTCTTCAACAACTCATTACAGTATTTAGATTGATTTAGGAAAATACCATTCCTTAATTGCTTAACCTGGAGACCAAGGAAGAAATTCAATTCTCCCATCATAGACATCTCAAATTCACTTTGCATTTCCTTAACAAATTTATTACACAAGACATTATTAGTAGAACCAAAAATGATATCATCAACATAAACCTGCACCAGAATAATGTTAGATCCAGATTTCTTAATGAATAAGGTTTTGTCAACTTCACCTCGTTTGTAGCCTTGATCAATTAAGAAATTACTTAGCCTCTCATACCATTGTCTAGGAGCTTGTTTTAATCCATAAAGAGCCTTTTTCAACTTGTAGACATGGTCAGGATGCTTGTGATTTCAAAACCAGGAGGCTGAGCAACATAGACTTCTTCATTAATGAGTCCATTTAGAAAGGCACTCTTGACATCCATCTGAAGTAATCTGAAACCTCTAATACAAGTATAAGCTAATAACAGCTTCAAGTCTAGCTACTGGTGCAAAGGTTTCATCAAAATCAATTCCTTCCTGTTGATTATATCCTTTGGCTACCAACCTAGCTTTATTTCTAGTGATAATGTCGTGTTCATCTAATTTGTTTTTGAATACCCACTTAGTACCAATTACATTGATATCTTTGGATTTAGGAACTAATTCCCACACATTATTTCTTTCAAACTGATTAAGCTCATCATGCATGGCATTAACCCAATATTCATCATTTAATGCATCCTTAACAGTTTTAGGTTCAATTTGTGAAATGAATGCCATATGATTGCAGAATTGATTAAGAGAATGCCTAGTGGATACTCCCTTATTGATCTGTCCAATGACATTGTCTAGAGAAAGATCTCTTGGAACAATCCATTCTTTAGGAAGTTCATCCAAGATATCTTCTTCCTGTTCTTCAGTAATTCTTTCTGGTACATCAGCTTTTGTAGGATCAACTGACTGATCACCTTCTTCGACAATATGCTGATCTAAACCACTGGGATGTTTTAACTGATAAGAATTATCAATTAAATCGTCATCATCTGCAGTACCTATTGTTTTATTCTGCAACACTCGAGAAGACTCATTAAAAACAACATGTACTGATTCTTCAACAGATTTTAGTCTTAAATTATAGACTTTATATGCATGACTGTTAGAAGAATAGCCAAGAAAGATCCCTTTATCAGATTTTTCATCAAACTTGCCAATATTTTCTTTTCCATTGTTTAACACAAAACATGTACATCCAAAAACCCTGAAATAGTTTATGTTGGGTTTTCTTCCTTTGTAAAGTTCATATGGGGTTTTCTTAAGAATGAGTCTAATCAAAACTCTATTCAAAACATGACAAGCTATGTTTACAGCATCTGCCCAAAAGTATTTAGGTAAGGCATTTTCACAAAGCATTGTTCTAGTCAGTTCCACAAGGGATCTGTTCTTTCTTTCCACAACACCATTCTGTTGAGGAGTTCTTGGAGCAAAAAAGTTGTGCTTTATGCCATACTTTTCACAGAATAATTCAAACTTTTCATTTACAAATTCTCCACCATTGTCACTTTGAATAGAAGTAATGACATAACCTTTCTCATTATGTAGAACCTTAGCAAGCTTTTTAAAAGATTTGAAAGAATCAGATTTGGCTTTTAGAAATATAGTCCAAGTAAATATGGAAAAATCATCAACAATTACCATGATATAGAGATTACCACCTAGGCTTTTATTTCTTGAAGGACCAACCAAATCCATGTGAAGCAGTTCCAAAGGTCTAGAAGTAGAAACAATGTTTTTGTTTGAAAAGGATTTTCTAGTTTGTTTACCTTTTAAACAAGCTTCATAGATTTTGTCTTTCAGAATTTGAAACTTAGGTAGCCCAGAGACTAAATCTTTAGAAATCAGTTTGTCAAGATGATTAAGATGAATATGTGCAAGTCTTCTATGCCATAACCAAGATTCTTCTTCTTTAGTAAGAAGACAACTTTGAGATGAGATAGAATGCTTGATATCTAGCATGTAAATGTTATTTAACCTCTTACCTACTAACATTACCGTGTCAGATTTTGGCTCACAGATTAGGCAGATTTCTGGTTTGAAGATAACCTTGTGACCTAGATCACATAATTGACTTATACTGATTAAGTTGTGCTTGAGACCTTCAACAAGAAGAACATTGTGAATGGTCACGGTTTCACCATCTCCTATATCTCCAGAACCTAAGATTCTTCCCTTGTTATTGTCTCCATATGTCACGTGTCCTCCATTCTTCAATCTCAGTTTCTGGAATTTGGAAATATCACCTGTCATATGCCTTGAGCATCCGCTGTCCAAGTACCAAAGTGATTCTTGCTGTTGTTCCTGAAAAATCAAACATCAAGTATTTGGTACCCTTAATTACTTTGGGTCCTTAGTGGTCAAATTTTCTGTTTAACATATTTTGGAACCCATCTCATTTTACCCTGTGGCACAAAGTGTTTTCTAATATGACAGAATTTTATAGTATGCCCTTTTTTCATACAGTAATGACAAGATGAGAAAGGAGATGTTGTTGATTTTCTAAAAGAAAAGAAATTCAAATATCTTTTAGTTTTAACCCCAACCTTAGGTTTGTACCCAATTCCAGTATGATCAAAAACACAGTTTTGGGACTCAAGAAGTGTATCTAATTTTCTTTACCTTGAGTAAACTTAGACAGAGTTTTAATCAAATACTCAACCTTATTCTGCAGAGAGATACACTTTTCACAATTGTTGTTAGCAGCAACATTACCAGCAGATGAATTATTGTAGATTATTTCAAGATGTTCCATATCTATCTTGTTTTCTAGTAACTCTTCTTCTAGAACTTTAACCCTATTTTCTAACCAGTTATTTAGTCCTTTTAACCGATTATTTGTATGAGATAAATTCCTAGCTTCATTATGCATTTCATTGAAAGCAGTTAGTAATGTGCTGTAATTCATTTCATTTTCTGTGGGGGTTGAACTTACATGAGATGAAGAGGATTCACAGCCAGCCATTAAGCATAGATTCACTTCTTCACCTTCAGATACAGAACTAGAGGATGAATCATTGTCTTGCCAAGCTATGTAGGCCTTTTTCCCTTTGTACTTTAACTCTTTCTTGTTTTGATTCTTGGATTTTTCTGGACATTCACTCCTTATGTGTCCCTGCTTACCACAAGAATAACAAGTAAAAGTATTTTGAGTAGATTCAGTTCTTTTATCAGTGTACCTTTTAACCTGGCCAGTTCTGTTCTTCTTTCTAAGAAATTTCCCAAACTTCTTAACCAACAGAGTCAGATTCTCAGATTCATCTTCTTCAGAATTACTACTTTCTTCAATTGTCTTGAGAACAATGACTATATGCGTGAATCTTTTCTGCACATCTGCAATGGTTTCACCTTGCTGCATTTTGAACAATTCATAGTCTCTAATTAATTCATGCTTTCTTGCCCTTTTCACGTCAGAGGTACCCTCATGAGTGACCTCTAGAATCTCCCACATTTCTTTGGCAGAGGCACATTGAGAAACCCTGAAAAACTCATCAAGATTTAAGGCAGAGGTAATAATGTTCTTAGCAGTATAATCATATTGAACTTTCCTATTTTCTGCATCAGTTAATTCAGCCCAGTCTTTTTCAACAATTTTACCATCTACTGTATGAGTTGGTTTGAAAGGCCCATTAACAATTGTATCCCAAATACCCCTATCAAGAGATTCAATAAAGATTTTCATTCTAACCTTCCAGAAAGAATAATTCACACCAGCAAATAGAGGAGGCCTATTGATGGAGGCTCCTTCCGAAAAAGTCATCTTTCCCTCAGCCATTTAAACCTTTGGACCGAATTCTTGAGTAACTTACAAGAACCAGCTCTGGTACCAATTGTAAGAATTAATGGTTGAGTTCAAGAGGGGGGGTGAATAGAACTTTTGAAAACTTTTTCGAAAAACACTCTTTCTTTTGGAAGAATGGTTAAACTTTATCCAATCTTTTGTTAGGCAGATTTGATTTTAAACAAAGCAAGAATATAAGCAAGAATTGAAAAGAGATGAAAGCAGAAATTCAACACAAGAGTTTATACTGGTTCACTCTTTCTCAGAGCTATGTCCAGTTCTTGACAAATCTGCCAAGTTCCACTAATTCCAAGTGAAAAATACAAACCAGTAGATATACACCAATCTACCCCAAGAACTATCTTACAACACTACAAGATAGACTCTTGAATTAACCACCCAATAACCAAACCCAGTTACTGTAACCAGTGCAGATTCAAAACCCAATCTACACAATTAACCTTTGTACAAGTATATGAAAAGAATAAACCTGGACTGCAGCTTTAACAATATCAAAGTCCAAAAGCAATTTCCCCAACTCAGAACTTTCTCTCTTGATGATCTTTCAACAATCTTGATCTAAACGCCTTATGATATGAAAAGTTTTATGAATGCACAGAGAAAGGCACGAATATGAGAGCTCTAAGATTGCTTTCAAATGTTTTCCAAATTCTATATTCCAACAGAGAAATCAAAACTGTATTTATAGAGTAAAAGTGAGAAACTGATAGATTAAATCACTTTAAAATAACTTGAAGTAGCAGATGACCGATCAGAATAGTTTTATGACCGATCAGAACCAGTTATGATCGATCAGAATTAAGTTGTGATCGATCAGAATCAGATATGATCGATCAGAATTGAGTTGTGATCGATCAGAATATTTTTCAATCGATTAAAATGACGTTTCAATCGATTGATTTCATTTAAAAACTAATTCAATCGGTTGTTTCGAGTTTTCAATGGATTGAAACAGTTAGAAGAAAAATGTTAGCTCTCTGTTTCAACAGATTAAAATATATTTCAACAGATTGAAATCCTGTGATACTTCAAAGTGAAAAATAACATCTCTCTGTTTCAACAAATTGAACTTGATTTCAACAGATTAAAATTGTGAAACCTTTAATATGAAAAAAATCATTAAGAACATTTTAACCTGTTGATTCTGCGATTCAATCAATTAAAGTTTTGACAGCATATGAACATTTCCTATTTTAAGTGATTTTAACAGATTGAAACTTCTTTTTAACAGATTGGAAAACTCAGTTTTTCATGCTGTAAAATAAGTTCAATGAGATACATCATTTAAAGGCGCTTATCACAAGATCTATTGATCAATCAAGAGATTAAATTCTAAACCTATAACCTATTCACCTACACACCCACAAACTAAACTCTATAAACTCTTTATGTCTTCATCAAATCCAACAAGTGCTTCAGCTAGAAGCAATAAGAATCACTGAGTGAGTTTCTTGGTGGATTATGTGTTGTGTCGTCTCTAGGAAAAACTGTTGTTCATCCTTTGTGGATTCAAAGGAGGTGTCCATCTCTTGTGTGACTCAAGAGAGGTGTTTTTTATTTCTTATCTTTTTCAATTTGTAATTTGTTGTAAACTGTGATTATAGTGACAACGTTAATCCTCTTTTTAAGTGATTAGCAACTGGACGTAGGGTCTTTTGATCTGAACCAGTATAAATCAACTGTGTAATCTTCTTTCCCTTATCTCTTTACTTTACAAAGCATTTTAATCAGTGAAATTTGGGCAAAATTTCAAAACCCTAATTTTTGTTTAAGAAACCAATTCACCCTCTCTTGGTTTTTGTCCCTAAACGCGAACATTCCGCTACGTGATTCTAACAAAAGCCGTTAGTGTTGACAAGTTTGTATGGAGTTGATCCTACTATGGCCTAGCAGAAAAATAAACAACATGGATGACAAGAATAAAGCAAGCATGATGTGAAAATTTGATTAATTTAATCAAAATCTTCAAGTGGGAGATTGTGAGAAGAAAAGTCTCACATAAGGAAAATCTTAGTTTGATGCTTACTTTTTTTACTATAAAAGGAACATAATGTTTATCTTATAAAATACAGAAAAATCACTTTCTTTTCTTTCTCTTGTTGTTTTAGTACTTTAGAGATAAATTAAGAGAGAAAAATAATTTCTCCTTTTAGGTTCTCTTAGAGTTATTTTTCCTTTATTTTCAAGAGAGAGTGTTAGAGAGTGTTATTATTTACTCCTTGGAGGTTGTAATTTCTTTCATTAGTGAAATTACTTTTTTGTCTATTGTCATAGTTTTTCTCATTTTTTTTGTCTAACAAAAAGTTGAATACATTATTTACTTATTATATAATAATTTCTTAAATAGTTTTATAATTAGTAGTTAGATTGATAAACTAAAAAAATATTACTAGATAATTTTTTATTTAGATTTTATAAAATTTTGTAAATATATTATTTGATTTAATTTATAACAACTTGAATCGAAACTGTCATATATAACAATTTACAGTGATTTTTTTTTTTGTAAGTTGGGAACCTAATTAAAAAAATTATACAAATAGAGAGTTTTAATTTACTTAAATAGAAATTAGGAAATATTTGAAATGAGGAAGGATGGTGGATAAATTAAATGAAATGAAGAGTAAAATAGAGATTTTTTAAAATAAAACAGTGTTTATATATTTTCTTATAGGTGAAGCGAGCGATAAGAGGGGGAGAAGGGTTTGTTTTTGTTTAGGGCAGAGCAGAGAAGAAAAGGGAAGAAGAGATGGAAGACATTGAAGATTTGCTGATTGGAAGCAGAAGCACAACTCCACCGGGCTTCCGTTCGCCGTTACCGGCGGCTGTGGGCGTTGGCGTTGGGAGCAAACGGAATAAACTCTCTTCTTCGCCTTCTCCTGCAATCCCCGGCACTCAGGTAGGTCACACCGTTCTTCTACTTCTTCGTCTAATTCTTCTGCTTTCTCTTTATTTCATATTCTTTGTTTGTTTTGGTGTTGTTCCCTCAGACTATCTACATTAAGACCTTTGGCTGCTCCCATAACCAGGCAAGTGTTGTTTTGTGCTGTGTTACTCATTCTTTCCTGTGGGTTATCATATCATCATCAATCACATCACAACACATCTTAATTAATTAGTGAATAATTGTTTGATCTTAACAGAGTGACAGTGAATATATGGCTGGTCAGCTTTCGGCTTTTGGTTATTCGTTGAGTGACAATCCAGACCAAGCAGATCTCTGGCTAATTAACACGTCAGTTAGCCTATTCTCCTCCCTCCTTGCAACTTCATTCATACACTTTCACATTAACATCAATGCATCATCCATATATTCACGTTAAGTAATTACTGCTCCAGTTGCACAGTGAAATCCCCAAGTCAATCTGCCATGGATACCATCATAACAAAAGGAAAATCTTTAAATAAACCTCTAGTTGTTGCTGGCTGTGTCCCTCAAGGAAGTCGAAATTTGAAAGAGCTGGAAGGCATCAGCATAGTTGGAGTCCAGCAAATTGATCGTGTCGTTGAAATTGTAGAGGAGACTTTAAAGGGTCATGAAGTGCGCCTTTTGACCCGTAAGAAATTGCCAGCACTTGACCTTCCAAAGGTTTGAATTTCTACCCAATTACCATGTATATTTTTATTTTCTAAATCATGTGTTGTATCTTATGTTTTATGCTTTGGTGTAGTTGGTGCATATTAGCTTTGATTTTTGCAAATTATACTTCTGTATCAGGTAAGGAAGAACAAGTTTGTTGAGATTCTTCCTATTAATGTTGGTTGTTTAGGTGCTTGCACTTATTGCAAGACAAAGCATGCTCGGGGTCACCTAGGAAGTTACACAATTGATATCCTTGTAAGTACTACGACAGTAAATTATAACATGTGCGTTCCTTTTTACTATTTCAGTTTGCTTATATGTGTATGTGTTAATTTGGAACTACTTCAGGTTGGCCGTGTAAAATCTGTCATATCTGATGGAGTCAAAGAGATATGGCTTAGCAGTGAGGACACTGGAGCATATGGTAATTTAGATTGTTGGCCAGAGTCCTTCAATATCTTTTCTTAATTTCAGATATTTGTAGCCTTGATCATAAATGAAATTTCCTGATAACTTGCATTGACCGCCAAGCAATGTAAATGTTATAAAATTGGCAGTGGGATTTATATCAATGGTTTCTTAGGTCATCATGCTTTACAGGTCGTGACATTGGCGTCAATCTTCCAACTTTATTGAATGCCTTAGTAGCAGAACTACCAGCTGATGCAAGCACAATGCTACGTATTGGAATGACCAATCCACCTTATATCCTTGAACACTTGAAAGAGATAGCCGAGATTTTGCGGCATCCTTGTGTGTACTCTTTTCTGCATGTACCAGTTCAGTCTGGAAGTGATACTATTTTGAGTGTAAGTCATAAAAATTATTGACGAGATTGTATACTATAACATGCACTAGATAATGTACTAACTAATGAATTTATCAGGCAATGAATCGGGAATATACTGTGGATGAGTTCAGGACTGTTGTAGAAACTCTGACTAAGCTTGTGCCAGAGATGCACATTGCCACTGATATAATATGTGGATTTCCTGGTTAGTGGATAATCTTTGTTATGTGTAATGAACATACGGTCTGACATGCATAGTTTTATGCGCAATAAACATACAATGTTAAATAACTATTGAAATTATGAATCGTTTTGTATAAAAACATGTGAAACAGGAATCTAAGCTTGAGAGGCTCTTATAAACTTCAAGAATAAATGACATTTTAAGTCGATATTGCAATTTGGATGTCATTTATGAATTGGAAATGTGAAAAACTTAATATGATTGAAATGATTTGGAGTTCATATAGATAATCTGGACTGTTTCAAGAAGAAAATTAGTGCATTGATCTTAGTATACTTATTACATGTTTTCAGGTGAAACTGATGAAGATTTTATGCAAACTGTCAATCTTGTTAAAGAGTACAAGTTCCCTCAAGTTCATATTTCACAATTTTATCCTCGACCAGGTTTGTGATCGGACAACTTACTATGGAATGCAAAAAACATAACTTCATTTTAAGGAGGAAATCTAAGTAGGTACGTGATAGGTCTGATATCTCTGCTGAATTGAATATACCTCTTATTAATATGAATTGACGTATCTATGAGATAGTACAAAATTTCCTCGCACAGTGTAATGACAATACACTTTACAGAATACACTTTACAGCTGGAAGCAATCTTCCCAATCCTACCCTTTCTCTCTCCAATCGAGAAAACTCCTTTCCTTCTTTTCTTTTTCCTCCCTTTCCTCAGCCTTTCCTGACAGACTTATATACTAAGTCTGTTCTGCCTAAAAAAATACAACGCCAACTGTTTTTATTTATTTATTCTATTTATTTTATTTTTTTATTAACTCGTTTTTTCTCTCCTTTTATATTTTAACCTATATCTATCATTACTCCCCCCCAGAAGCTTCACCTTGTCCTCAAGGAGAAATGTAGGAAATTCCTGGGATATAACTTCAGCTAATTCCCAACTACTCTCCGTAGGTGGAAGATCTTTCCATTGGATGAGGGCTTCCATCTTTCCTTGACTGTTGGTTCGTGTGTCCAGTAATTGAGCTGGTAATATAATTAATTCATGATCTTCTGTTAATGAAGCTGGTAATGGTTGAGGATCCGTCGATGGCTGAATGGTTTTCTTTAACAGTGAAACATGAAATACTGGATGTATTTTGCTGTGTGGAGGTAATTCCAATTTGTAGGCAACCTGTCCAATTCTATCAATCACCTGGTAAGGGCCATAAAATCGCGGAGCTAACTTCTCATTTGGGCGCTTAGCCAAGGATTTAAGCCTATAAGGTTGTAGCTTCAAATATACCCAATCTCCCACTTGATACTCAACATCCCTACGATGTTTATTGGCCTGAACTTTGTTTTGATTTTGAGCCTTAGCTAGGTTCGCTTTTAACTCCTTAAGAATGTCATCCCGCTTCTGTTGTAGTTGATTAACGCTGTCAATCTTTGAAGGAATTGTAGATCCTTTCAACAGCAAGGGTGGGTCACGACCATAAAGGGCTTTGAAGGGAGTCATTCTAGCGGAAGCATTGTAGTTGGTATTAAACCAAAATTCAGCCCATGGAAGCCATTGTGGCCATTTCTTAGGTTGTGTTCCTGTCATGCAACGAAGATATGTCTCGAGACAGCGGTTGACTACTTCGGTTTGGCCATCGGTTTAGGGATGGTAAGCTGTACTAAACTTTAATTTGGTCCCAGCTTGTCGAAATAATTCCTTCCAAAATTTGCTTAGGAAAAGTTGATCTCTATCTGAAATGATTATAGAAGGAAACCCGTGAAGTTTAACTACTTCTTTCAAAAAAACCTGAGCTACATCTGCTGCAGTAAAAGGATGTGCCATGGAAAAGAAATGGGCATATTTGGTAAGTCGATCAACTACAACAAATATAGTGTCTTTCCCTTGAACTTTAGGCAATCCCCCTATAAAGTCCATTGAAATATCAGACCAAACTTGAGTGGGTATAGGGAGAGGTTGCAGTAACCCTGCTGGAGCCAACGTGTCCGCTTTATTTCTCTGACATTCTGCGCCTAGGGTCACAAAGTCCTTAATGTCTTTCTTCATTCCCTCCCAATATACCACTTCTACCACCCTTTTAAATGTTCGGAAAAATCCACTGTGCCCCCCCAATGGAGATTCATGCAAATCTTTAATTATAATAGGAATACGTGAGTACGTGCGTGGTAAAACCAGTTTGTCCATATAGAAAAGTTTTCCTTTTACCCATTTGTAACCCTTACGGGATGTTGAATCTACTAACAAGTCTTGAATTATGGAAGTGAGTTTGGAATCTTGTTGCATCTGATCTTGCCAATCTTCCCATTCCTCACTTTGGAGTGTAGACAAAGATAAAAAATATCCTTTTCTTGATAATGCATCTGCCACTGAATTTTCCTTTCCTGCGCGATATTGGATCTCAAAATCATATCCAATCAATTTTGAAGCCCATTTAAACTGCTCCTCAGTCAACAAGCGTTGGTCAGTAAGAAATCGCAAACTTTTCTTATCAGTGACTACAATAAAGTGTCCTCCCATTAAGTAATGTTTCCACTTATGTATGGCCTGAACAACAGCCATGAGTTCCCGTTCATAAACTGATTTATTTTGCCCCCTTTCCGATAGTGTTTGGCTCCAAAAAGCTAATGGTCTTCCTTGCATTAGGACTGCCCCTAACCCTTTACTAGATGCGTCAGTTTCCACAATAAATGGTTTAGTGAAATCTGGAACAGCCAATGTAGGAAGTTGAGTGACAGCTGATTTGAGTTGTTCAAAAGCATCTTGAGCCCCTTTATTCCAATGAAACCCATCCTTAGTCAATAATTGTGTTAATGGTTTAGCTATTTTGCCGTAGCCCTGAACAAAACGGCGATAATATCCCGTTAAACCCAAAAATCCTCGTAATGCTGACACATCTTTCGGAATAGGCCAACTCTGCATTGCCTCAATCTTCTTGGGGTCCGCTGATACTCCATTTCCAGAAATAATATGGCCTAAATACTCTAGGCTGGATTGACCAAAACTGCATTTTTTTTTATTCAACTTCAATTGTTGAGTTTTCAATACCTTTAGGACCTCCGCTAAATGCTGCCCATGTAGTTCCACATTAGAACTGTACACTAATATGTCGTCGAAGAAAACAAGTACAAATTTCCTCAAATAGGGCTTAAGTATGGTATTCATAAGAGACTAGAAGGTTGCAGGGGCATTAGTCAGTCCAAAAGGCATGACCAAGAACTCATAATGGCCCTCATGAGTTCGGAATGCAGTCTTCTCCACATCAGATTTGCGCATTAGAATTTGGTGGTACCCTGATTTCAAATCCAACTTCGAAAATATAGTTGCCCCGGCCAACTCATCCAATAATTCCTCAATTACTGGAATTGGAAACTTATTAGGAATTGTTATCTTATTCAAAGCTCTATAGTCGACACAAAAACGCCAACCCCCATCTTTCTTCTTAACCAATATTATAGGACTTGAGTAAGGACTAATGCTGGGCTTAATGATTCCAGCCTGTAACATTTCTTGCACTAATCTCAATCTCATTCTTTTGCTGATGAGAATATTTATATGGTCTAAGATTAGGAATTGAAGCACCTTGTTGTAGGTGAATAGAATGGTCATGGCTTCGACTAGGTGGTAAGCCTTCAGATTCTTGAAAAACGTCATCATTGATGGCCAAAACCTTAAGTATTTCTGCAGGAATCTCCGGAGTAGTAAGATGTTCCAAATTCTCTTCCCATTTGAGTAAGTAGCAAGAGCCTTCTTCCTTCCATTCATGCCATAAAAATTTCAACGAAGATTGAGACCTGGACAATGTAGGATCTCCGGATATTATTTGTTCTGTACTGCCCTTACCAATAGTTAGCCTTAATCTTCCAAAATCAGCTTTAACTTCTCCCAAGCTTGATAACCATTCCAATCCCAACACAATATCAGCCCCACTCAAATCAAAAACATAAAACTGTTGCTGCACTTGATATCCTTGTAAGTTCAGAAGAAATCCAGAGCATCTCCCTTGACAACGAACCTTGTGACCATCTCCTACTTCCACCACAAAAGAGGGTGTATCTTCTCGAAGCAACCCACATCTGGAAATGAGATTAGAAGAAATAAAATTATGAGAAGCTCCGCAATCCAATAACACGACCACTTTTTCTGACCCAATGTTGCCCCAAATTTTCCACGACTTCTTAGTAGTTAACCCTGCCATCGTACATAATGATAGCTGCAAAACGGGCTCCTGCACACTGTTCATATTGATCTCTGAGTTGGCTAAAGAGGTCTCTAATCCAGAAATTTCTTCTTCTGTCAATAACAACATATGAAGTTGTTTATTGTTGCAGACATGATACGGACCATATTTTTCATCACAGCGAAAACAAAGGCCTCTCTTGATTTTATCTTGTAATTCTGTCTCGGACAACTTCCTGAAAGGAGCCCCTCTAGCACGTAGCCCCCCACTATTACTGCTAGATACACTAGCAGTATCTGCATTTTTACTTTTTCCTTCATTGACCGATCCTCCTAAACTATAATTTTCTCTGGTTAAACTTCTAGTGACCGTATAAGGCTTCATAGAACCAGTTGCTGAACGACTCCCAGAATAATAAGAAACACCTTTTGATGTCACCAAAATTTTTTCTTCCACTAATTGAGCCTTACACATTAATTCTGTCAGAGTTTGAGGGTCATACAACTTGACCTCAGCTTTGATTTCATCTTTTAACCCATTTAAAAAAATACCCACCAAATAATCTTGATGTATTCCTTTTAAAAATCCCGCATATTGTTCAAATTGCTCAATGTATTCCTCCACTGTACCTTTTTGAGATAATCCAATCAAGATTTCAAAGGGATTCTTGAGCATATTCGGTTGGAATCGCCGTACCACTGCTACTTTAAAAGCTTCCCAAGATGGATGTGGATTACAGGTTTCCCACCATTGAAACCAGTTTAATGCCTTTCCTTCTAATGCTACCATGACCGCTTGCATTTTCTCCTCTTCCGAAACAGCCTTTAATCGAAAATAACGTTCTAAACGATTGGTCCATCCATACGCTTCATCTCCTACAAAAACTGGTATATCTAGCTTCCTCCAACGTGAACCAGATAAATTTGATTCCGTAACAGGACTATTGAAATCTGGTTGACCATTTAATCCGTCCCCTGACTTTGCCCCAAATCTTTCAGTTTCTTTCTCTTTACTTGCTAAAGATTCCACCACAAATGTGAGCCCTCGAATCGAGTCTTCCAAACGTTGGAGACGTTCTTGCTGCTGATTCTCAATCCGGTCCCGTTCTTGCACAAGATCTTGAAGTATCTTGTCAACGCTATCTAATCTGGCCTCCATTCTTGTATTAACCATTCCTTGATGCAGCCCTTCCCACAGCCAAAGTCAAGACTACTGATACCAATTGATAGGTCTGATATCTCTGCTGAATTGAATATACCTCTTATTAATATGAATTGACGTATCTATGAGATAGTACAAAATTTCCTCGCACAGTGTAATGACAATACACTTTACAGAATACACTTTACAGCTGGAAGCAATCTTCCCAATCCTACCCTTTCTCTCTCCAATCGAGAAAACTCCTTTCCTTCTTTTCTTTTTCCTCCCTTTCCTCAGCCTTTCCTGACAGACTTATATACTAAGTCTGTTCTGCCTAAAAAAATACGATTCCAACTGTTTTTATTTATTTATTCTATTTATTTTATTTTTTTATTAACTCGTTTTTTCTCTCCTTTTATATTTTAACCTATATCTATCAGGACGAAGTCTGTAGTGCAGTGTAGAAATAATGTTATGATATCTTGGATCCAGAGGGTGCTGTTTCTATTGTTTGTTTTTCTTCTCCTTTTTGTGTAGGGTGGGGGGTAGTTGCTGCCTTATGAGTTGCAATTGTGCCTAAAGGGGTGAGGTTGTGCATTTCTGACCCCATTACACTTGTGATAGTCTTCTCCTCCGACCCATCCCGACCCATCCTTTTTATGATATTTCTTTTGCTTATGCTAAAAGTAATCCTAAATTGAATCAAAAAGTGCTCCTAATAATAATATTCTTAATAAATGCATTAAGCAGAGAAGTTCTTTGTTCCTCAGTATAATTTTCCCCAACTGTAAGATGCATATAATTTTCCCCACCTGTGACAAATAATAATAATAGTAATAATACTATAAAATGATAGGGACACCTGCTGCAAGGATGAAAAAGGTTCCAAGTAATGTGGTTAAAAGAAGAAGCCGAGAACTGACAAATGTCTTTGAATCATTCACACCATACTCTGGGATGGAAGGCAAAGTGGAAAGAATTTGGATTACTGATATTGCATCTGATGGAATTCACTTGGTAAGACAGTTTAATAGATCTTACATGTTGATTTTTTTTTCTTGCTTTTAAATGTATTCCATTTAAGTATGTCATTTGTGCATTCAATTCATTGGCTTTTAGCCTGAAACTCTGATTTCTAGTATCTCAACACTGAATATTTTTACTGCCATGAAACGGCTAAAGTCCCAATGAAAAAATTTTAGGAATAAGCGACACATGAGGTTTCCTGAATCCTGATCAGTCCTTTTTTTGCTCATTCCATTTATCAAGACTGGAGAAAGCCAATAACATGTCAATACCCTTTCTAGCACTTCTTCTGACACACTTTCTACTATTGATTAAAATTTACTAGAAAGAATAAAATCATGTCTAGAGCTCATTAAATATGTTGAACCTAAAAAAACTGTAATTTCAACTAAATTTTAGTCAATAGTGAAGATTGTGCTGAAAATAGTGTGTTAAGGGATGTGTTTTTATTATTTTTAATCAATATTAATTCAACAGCTGGTTATTTTGTTTCTGAACTTTTAACTGCCTTGATAGCTGTGCAGTGTGTTTCAAATTACGATACTTGAGATTTTAGTTGGTGTAGCTGCGAACGAGTCTTGCTTTCTTTCTATGGACTTATAATCTTCAGTATATCAGGGGTGTTGCAAAAGGTCTACTCCCATGTCATAAACATGGGTTTATGTCCTCTTGTACAATAATGAAAGAGAATGGAATGGGACGAAGTAATATCTTGTTTTTTTTTTTTCCTAATCTTTCTTTTGGGGGAAGGGGGTCCATTTAAGTGAATTCCTGGACGAATTCCTTTGAACTTGAGACTTTTACACATTTACTTGTGTTGTATATCATCTAATGAATTTGTTTGTCAATGTCGAAGGTTGGTCATACGAAAGGATATATACAAGTTCTCATACTTGCTCCAGACCATATGCTGGGAGCGTCAGCTATGGTTAAGATTACATCTGTGGGAAGATGGTCTGTTTTTGGGGAAGTAATTGAGACAATCGACCGTGTAAGTGGCAATAAAGTTCTAAACAAGTTGCTTCCTGATCGAGATTTGCCTTCTCTTTGCGGTATCTCAGCCAAGGCTGGAGGATTCTCAGAAGAGCCAGAATCTTGTGCCTGTGGAAGTGACGTCTGTTGTGGTATTGATAAGAGTGATAATTCAAGAGGCACAGCAGTGCCACAGAACCAAAGCAAAAAAAGTTTCATTGGATGGATGCTGAGGAAGCGGGAGCATCTGCACAAAAAGGTTGAGAGCGAGCTTGCGTCGGGATCTGTTAAAAAACATGATGGAAGGATGAAGTGGGACTTCGTAGATAATATTCTTTTGAGTGGAATATCTATCAGCATCCTAACTATTATTGCTCTAGTAGCAGCTCTTACGTTCAGAGTTTTTTGGTCCAAGTAAAGGGCTCTTAACAGTTTTTATTTTATTTTTTTATCAAATTGTTATTCCAAATTTTGACCTGTACAAATTTCTCAGATTTTATCATTTGTTTTCGCATGTATCCGCAAATTCTCACCCCTCACTATCTTGCTTTAGGTTTTACAGCAGTTGTATTGATATGATACCATTCATAGAAAGCCCTTTTTGGGGCTTGATTTATGAGAGAGAACGAACTTGCTTGTTCAAAATATTAGAAAGTTCAGCATTTCGTAATTTAATAAAGCTGTTAAGAACATGAAGAAATACTTATTTCCATAGCTGAAACTGAAGCTTTGGGATGTACATCTATTTTCATACAATGAAAGCGTGTGCTTTTGCTACTGAAATTGGAGGGGGACTATGCACATCTTTGCTCTACCCTCTTTAGTTCACGTACGTATACTAGTGCAGCTCCGTTTTTTAATACATACATTATTTGTCCACAATAATTGGATAAGAGGAGAAAAACTCAAGCGGGTCATCATATCAGCGTGTCTGATCTTGATGGCAATCTCTTGAAGAAATTAATCGGTACTGATGGCATCTTGCTCCTAAACCGAGGGTGACGTAGCATATATAGGCCTACGATAATTGCGATTACTTGGAAGGGAGTAATGTAAATGAATACGGCCCATATGAGTGAGAAGATGATGAAGATAGATGTAGCCCTGGAGTCTCTCCAATTGAGTATGGCTTGAGCTCTTTCTCCTTGAGTAGCCAAATCTCCAACCACTGTCTGTACTCTCCCTGCCACACTCCGTAATCTGTCATACCTCATTCTCACAATATCTGAAGGCTTTCTAGATGGAAAAGTGTCAAATTCCTCGTCCAGTTCATCTGGGTGGACAGTTTCTGCCTGTGACAACCTAGGATCCATGTGGGGTGGCTGCCTTGGCCTGAACCGGTAATTCCAAATCCCAATTACAAACAAGTAAAGAAAAATGGTGGGCAATATCAGTTCCGGGTAGCAAACCAGTATCAAAAACAAGACGTGAACAAGGCAGGTTGTGACTGGGTTTCTCCAAGTGCAGATGTCATCAAACCATTTGCAAACAGCTGTAACTCCTCTGAGGAGTGACATTATTCGATGAAAATTGGCTTTGCTTCTCCTTAGACTCCACATATGGTAATCCACATCAAGCATATACTCAACCGTTTCACTCCTGAGGGGTGGCTCAGCTCTAGATAGGCGAGCTGCAACAATCTGCATGGCCTGGTGGCGGAGCAAGTCTATGTGCCTAACAGGTATGGGTTGGACATAATGCATTTTGGGAAGCAAAGGCCTGCCATACTGGGCTACTATATTAACCCAAGCCGTGCATGTGAATCTCACTGCCAAGTGAAGCTCTCCGTTCTTCTTCAGGCCATTGGGTTGAAGGACCAGCAGAGGATAAAAATGAGTATACACTCTATCAGTTTCCAGAGTTGATAACCGGATTCTTACCTTTCCAATTCTCTGGTCTTCTGAATCATTGCTCCCATTAATGTGGTGATTGTCAAAAACCCCAATTGTGATGACAGTGCATGGATCATACACCTCCCAGGTATATTGCTCATTCCATCGAGGGGAGAGAGTGTCAAGCAGAGTTCTGGTTCGAACCCATTTGTTGCCATACTTGGCCACGCAGTATGCATCGGTGGTCCTACCGTCCCTGGCCTTCAGGGGCAGCAAATTGCGGGCACTCAGTATACCAAGTTCGAGAATGCCAATGTTTTTCTTCCTCAAATGTTTGGACGATGGCTGAAGATCACTGCTGAAATGCGTGGACTCATCAAGCACATGGTACCCGGCCTCCAGACACATTCGCAGGTGAATCTTGCTTGAGAATTTCTCCTTCTTTTTCTCCGTTTCTTCCTCACCAACCGCACTGGGCCTGTGCAAATTGAACCAACGAGAATCAGGGAGCTTGCTGGTCTCGTGTCTGGGTGGAACACTTCTCACTGATATGATCTCCCTTCCTAAGATTTCAGCACTAGGACCTACTTTGTCCTCCACAGTCACAATGATGAAATCCTCAAATGGCTCCGCAGCCACAAACATAAGCTCGTCGTTCCAAACTGGGTTGGTGCTTCTCATTTGAGAAGGCCTGGTGAGTCTCGTCCGGTTCCCTAGCTGTACTCTAACAACAGCGTCCGGGGCTCTTCCTTTATCGGAGGGAACAAGATCCTGAGCTTCGATGACTTGAACTCTAAGATAGAAAAGCTTGGGTGAGAAATATACCTTTGAACGGGTATTTGCAAGGTTGGAGTGACTGACGTTATGAGCGTCGGAGTGCCAGGCCTCCGGGAAGGACTCATCGGCCTGTGTTCCCATCCAAACTGCAAGCATGATTTCGCCATTGTTGTTCACTTTCTGGCCCTTCTTGTCCTCCAATCTGTACCACTGAGGAGCCAAGGGGCTGTCTGGGGGCACCCGAAGAGGAACTTCAGTCAGATCAAACATAACTCTCCCCACAAAATCATCTTTCCCAATGTCCTTGTCCTTCACCGTCACTTCAAGTAAATTTGATTGCAACCTCTCCTTGGAGAAGGCAAAGATTTGCTTCCAAACGGGGT
The DNA here is from genome assembly GCA_963425845.1 of Sphenostylis stenocarpa. Classification (NCBI taxonomy): domain Eukaryota; kingdom Viridiplantae; phylum Streptophyta; class Magnoliopsida; order Fabales; family Fabaceae; genus Sphenostylis; species Sphenostylis stenocarpa. Next base: position 10,757,717 of record OY731408.1, read on the forward strand.
TCTGATTCTTCTCCAAGTGCTTGGTGAGGCCCTTGTAGTTACCAAGCTTGACTTCCACATAAGGGTCAAGGCTTCCCGTGAAATCCATCACGGGAAGATCCCTTGCCTTCACCACATTCACGTACAAGTACTGCATCTGTTCCACCAAGTCGTAGGTGGTTGATATCTTGTCCCCTCCTCTGTAGCGCAAACGAGCCGCCAGTGGTGGAGTTGTCTCCACTAGTCCGTAATCGGGGTTTTGCTTTGGGATCTGCATTAACATCGCATTCGGTGGTCCAGCCTTTGCAAAGTCAGCCCTCCTCACCGTTTCCACTGCTGCCTGGGCCTTGGCTGCTGCAGCAGCAGCTGGTATAGAGTGAAAAGTCCTCACTTCCTTTTCTTTCTTTTTCATCTTCTTCTTCTTCTCCTCCCCGTCACCAACCACACTTTCCTCGTCTGCCACCATGTTGGGGTTTATTTCTTGCAAGGGAGGGCCCTGATCCTCCTCCTCGTGATGGTGAGGGTGATGGTGATGGTGATGCTGTTCAGCAGCAGGAGGAGGATCACTACTGGTGTCTTGGGGTTGTGGGGGAGGATGAGAAGGAAGATGATCATGCAGTGCATAACACTTGAGAGCAATATCTCCCCTGATGTTGGAAAAGAGGCCACGTTTCTCAAGTGGGTAGCGTTCCACACGGGCCTGGGACTCCGATAGAGGGATAGAAGCGCCTGAAAGTCTCACCCTTCCAAGGAAGTTGTTATGGTTCCGATCATTGTGGTTGTATACAACCACTTCAATTGTCTTGTGAGCAAGATCTCTGGGGTTATCGAGGTCGAACACTAGCTTCTCGTTCCAATAAGGATTCAGTTCTTTGTGCTTTGTCTCAGTACTTTGCTGCTGCTCATCAAACTTTACCTCTACAAAGGGGTTAGCTGACCCTTCCCCATCTTTGGGCATGAGGTCGCTTGCATCCACAACTTCTACCACCAGCTTGATCATCGTGCTATTATGATCCAATTCAATTATGATCTTCTACTGAGACAAATAATTCAAACAAAGAGTAGGGGTGAAGAAATAGGAGTCGGACACTGGCTCCTGTGAGCGGTAGCGGTGGGGAGTGGTGATGAGATGCATAAGCTGCTCATTTGGAGTATGAAGACAGAAAGATTTGTTAGAAAGAGAAAGAAATGGGATATGTGTTGTACATGCTATTGCTGTTTGGTATGGTGGTCCCTTCTTTCATGTGCCTTTCTTTGGGTAGAGATTCTAGTGGCTGCCTACTTTCTAGTATGTCTCGTTCCTTACCGTCGTGCTTTCCAGACACAAGAATATCAACAATATCCTAATCTTTATTTATTTCACTTACCACCCAAAGCATGCATACATACATTTCTTTAATCTAGTGTTTTTTCTTCAGTATATTCATAAACATTTCTTGGCCTATTATGAAACCAGTTACTTTATCAGAAATATCTGTTTTCAACCAGTTTCTTTATCAGAAATATTTGTTCTGGCTAATATTTTTACTCACTGAGGACGTGTTAGCTGTTTCGTAGATTTAAATTAATATTAATAGGGGTGTCGTTGGTTTTGGATTATTAATGAGGTGGGGTTGAAGAAGGAGATAAAGTTTAGGTGGATGATTTTAAAATAATAATAGTGGTGGGCCATATGGAAGCTACGAAAAACATTGAAGGAGTGTAATGTTTAATAAATAATTTGAAAGAGAAAAGAAAAAAAAGTAGAAATCACTTTTGATAGGATATCTCCCTTTCAAAGGAATTAAGGCAGATCCATTATTATTCAACTCACTCACCCCTACCCAATCTCCCAACTCCTTTCTCCTAAAGCTGGCCAAAATAATGATTCTACTTTTGCAGCCACCATATTAGTACTTAGTACTTATTAATATACACCATATAATCTTTTACAAATTTATTAGCTGTGTATTTGTTTGTCTGTTTGTAATTTGTTACAACTAAACAAGAAAAGAAAATTTTATTAGATTCATCTTGAACATGATTTCACTTGGTAGTAAAACACACACTACAATTGATGTTGTTTACGAGAGATTAAAAGAAGTTTACTAAAGGGTGAATCAGAATCAACTAAAGTGGAGGCTTTGAAGGTTCAAAGTGGGGAGGTTTGTTTTTGTCATACATATATGGTCCCAAACAAACTTTTCTATTTTCCAGTTCCAAACGTGAATGTCGGTTTCATATTTATTATTATTATTATTATTATTTCATTTATTGTTTATTCTTCTCCCTCCCCTTTTCATCCCTGAAAATGTTTTTTTAAAGCTCTTTTCTCTCTGTTAAACCTTTTACTTTTCTTTTTATTAATAGAAATAGTTGATGCATTTTATGCATGTTTATATTTTGAAAAACAATTCTCCGTTGTATGTTAAATGTATATATTTTTAAGTAGAGATTTAAATTTTAATTCTTAATTTTACTTGTACTTAAAGACAATTGGATTCAAAGAATACACTATTTTCTTTTTTTATAACAAGTCAAATATTTAATGTAGATATTTAAAAAATATTTAAATATTGACTCTTTGTTATTTTTAACGAGTCGTTTAAATTAACGAATCATTTTTTTCTCTTGATAAAATAATTAAAACCTAATTAATATGAAATATTATTAAATAGTTTACTTTTTGTGGATATCACAAGCGTTATTTTATTTTCTCTTTGTCAAATTTTTATTCTTTATTGTTATTGAAATGATTGTTTTTCTTTTATATTTAATTAATTTTCTTTTCTTTAGTTTTACCAATATATATATATATATATATATATATATATATATATATATATATATATATATATATATTATTAGTATTTGACTTTTTCTCTTATAATTGTACTGTGTCTATTATTGAGTAAATATTCTCTCAATCCTTATCTCATAAGCTTTAAGATAAATGCTATAATTCTATATATCTATAATGTCTGTATAAGTTTTTTATTCCTTAATTATAAAAGATACATTATTAAATTCTGGTAATAAAGTTCCAAAAAATCTATCCAAAACAGACAATAACTCTCATAAGTAATTTCTTATATTAAAAAATATAAATAATTTTTTTTATGATCTGATATATTTTTAAGTGAATTAATATTAATTTTACTTCATTAATTTTTTAATAAATTTTAAAAACTTATTTTTTCTTTTATTCTCTCTTGTTTTTTTTTTAATTTAATTATAATTTTTTTAAATAACTTATATAACCACGATTCTTTCAATAAAAAATTATTTTAAACGATTACTGCTTTATTTAAATCTCTCACTAATTATCTCCCGTTGGAATTCCTATTACGATAATACAATTTAAGACATGATGATTCTTCAACTTTCTTACACAATTGCATCATCATGTTAACTCTTCTTCGTATAATCATGATTTTCAAGAACACCATTTAATCACTATACTCTCATGAGGATGAAAAACAATGAAGAATCGCCCATAAATAATAATTCTAAAAAAAATTATAAAAAAGAAATCTTTTTTTAATAAATATTTAACGATATTTGCTTAATTCTTAGAGATCCAGGTTCGAATAGATTCATGTTAACAAATTATATAAATGCAGACAAAAACTATTTTAGAACACCAAATAATATATAAAATATAAATGAATGAATGTAAAAAATCAGAGAATATAAATTTGTTTATAATTTTTATAACATATTAATTATTTATTTTAATATTTATGAAAACAAATCCACCTATTATATATATATATATATATATATATATATATATATAATATTTTATTTAAATTAATACAAATTTAATAAATTATTAAATTTAAATTCTAAAAAATTAAAAATCAAGATAATAAATATATAAAAAATTTAAAATTAGTTGAGACCACACATATAGACACAATTGTATATAAATTAAAAAAAAAATCTATTGATATAAATTAAAAATTCAGAAATAGTATATCAGAATTTTTTATAACAAACACTTATTTTTAATGTATTAATTAATTTCAGTGTGTTTTAATTTTTAAAATTTTAAATTATTCTTAACGAATTCAAACATAGTTGAAAAATGATCTTTATGATTTGTGATATTTTATCATGTGTACAGTGCTTGGCGATCTTCCTTAATAGCTAAGGTTAGTTTGGAAGTTCAATTAGAAGGGAAGCACTACATTTATGATTATCAGTCTTTTCAATTATTTGAGATTATTAAAGTAAGTTTTATTTTTTTATACATCTCTTTTTTATTATTATTGACTGGGTTAGATCTCATTTGTTCAATGTTCTATTGCTAAGTCCAAAAGAACATAAAAACATAACTATTTATTGGAAGTGTTCACTTATAAATTAATGAGAACAACTATTTGTCTTTGAGGCCAAGGGGTGATTATGAAGAGTACACACTAAGTCTACAGGTGTAAATCCAATTGAAACTTAAAAGAAATAAAATTATAATGCGAGAATTGAAAACATCTACTTTTTAAAAAATAACAAGTTTTTTCATTGCAGAACACAGTGTTTAACTGAACAACAATTGGCAACAATAGGAGTAGTTTTGTTTAGAAGAATTATTGCGATAGATGGTTTTATGAAATAAAAGTGTTATTGGAGTGAAAAGGAGGTACAAATAAATGAAATGGTGAATGAAAGTGATGTAGGGTGTCGTATACTGAACGTGTTGTGTTTGACAAATATATAAGAAACACGAGGAAGGTGAATAGAATAGAAGAGTTTTCGTCTCATCTCATAACTTTTTCTCTCTACGATCTTTTGGAAGAAGATAGAACTCACTCCAACACAATAAATTGAAATAACAACTCGTCCAGTTTTTTAACAATAAAAATTATGAATATCGCTCACCTCTGGAAGGTTCGTTTCCTAGGACACCGCTGTAATGGGCAGTGGAACCAAACATGGTCCTAGGATGGCGACACGGAGAAGGGTAGGTGGACAAGTGGTGACACGTGGCAGGGTGTAATTCTATTTGAGCATGCAACGTGAAGGTAACCCCCACCCACCGAGTCCATTGACACTTAAAACGGAAGTAGCAATCCTAGAAAACAGGAACCAAACATTAGAAGAAGAAAGAAAAATAACAAAAATGATGAATGTTTTAGGAATGAGTCTGGTGATAAGTTCACTGGCAGCAGCGGGCTTATTGTCTCCCACTCCAGAGACGCAGCAGAAGCAAGGAGCCAACACCATCGTCAAAGAAGGCCACAGAGTTGTGGTGGTTGAATACGACCAAGATGGCCATCACAACACCAAAATCTCAATCTCCCCAGAGCAACCCTCACATCACCATCACCATCACGACAATCAGGTTCTAGACAACGCCAAAGATAAGATCAAGGAGGCTGCCTCGGTTCTCCCTAACTTGGGTGGCATTTCACAACCGCAAGATGCGGCATTTCTGCATGCCCCTAAAGAGCTCATTTGCGATGCCTATGGAAAATGCAAGCACAAGATCGTGGATGCAATGGAGAAGACCAAGGATAAGGCTCAAGAGGCCCTCGAGAAGAAGAAGGAGGAGATTTCTGCCAAAAAGGAGGCAGCACGGCAAGTGGGTGATACTGTTGCCAATGCACTTGGAAAAACAAAAGAAAGTGTGTATGACAAAGCCCGTGATGTGCATGATTACGCCCAGGACACTGTAGAAACAGCAAAGGACCACGTGGCTAATAACGTCTCAGACGCCTGGGATTCTTTGCGCCACCTCAAACATGCATTAAAAAGCAGTGTAGGATCCTTGGAGAGCCTGAATTCGTTGATGGGGGTAGCCAATTTGTTGGGGTTTGCCACGGCTTATGGGATGTGTGTGTGGGTTACGTTTATCTCCAGCTATGTGCAGTCGAGGGCCATGCCAAGGCATCAGTTTGCAGTGGTGCAGAGTAAAATCTACCCCGTTTATTTCAGGGCCATGGCTTATAGCATTGGGGTGGCTCTGTTTGGCCATGTCTTGGGAAATACAAACACTCTGCTCTCCAACAAGCCTCACAGACTGCAAGCATATAACCTTCTTGCCTCGCTTGCCACTGTTTTCTTCAACTCTCTTTACTTGGAGCCTCGGGCCACCAAGGTACGCTACCCATATTGATGACAACCTCACATATCTTCTTCATTCATTTATCTCCATATCCTTCAAAGTTTTGACTCAGTTTTTTCTTTTCTCTTTCAGTTGATGTTCGAAAGGATAAAGATAGAAAAAGAGGAAGGAAGAGGCAGAGAAGATGTGAGTGGTGAACGTGGCAGAACGGGAGTTGGAGAGCATCAACGCACAGCTGATCCTAAAGAGCCTTCCACCAGCGCAGATCAGGATGCAGTGAGATCAAGGATAATCAAACTCAATGACAAGCTCAAGAAATTGAATTCCTATTCCTCTCTCCTAAACATCCTCAATCTAATGTCTCTGACATGGCATCTAGTTTATTTGGCTCAACGCCTTCACCGCACTTGCTAAGCCATGCAAATTACCTTTCATAGTAATCCTCCTTTTGTGTCTTGCTCTTTCTTTGTTTTTTTTTTCTGTCCGTATCATGTGTTGATATTTGCAAATACTTCAGTCTGTATGTTTCAGGTTTATGAGTGCACTTTTTAGTGTTTACCGCTCCTTACGATCAAGTATATTTAATTTGTGTTAGCAAGCACTGGAGTCGTGGTGTAAAAACCTCTTGCCAAATTACTTTAATCACGTTTAAATGGAGAGTAATTCTTGGTCCTACCATAGTCACAAAAAATAAACAAGCATCAGATCGAAAATGAATTGTATATTAGAATAGTATATCAGGTCCAACTCTAATAAGTGTAATTATTCCAAAAATCAACATTTATTTTACAATATAGAAAACATTTACATTGCATTCTGATTAAATTCTTGACATCACTCTTCAGATACTGAAACAGAATCTTTTAAGAGTAAAAACATCATGTAACTGACAGTACATCTTAATACACCTGACCATTTTCTTCCTAGACAAATAACAATAACAACGGATTGACAAGCTTGTCTGACCGTTTCTAATGTAAATAAAGTCCAAATGCCAAGAAAAAAAAGAAGAAGGTAATATTAAGAACAAATTAAGACAATAGTGCAATAATCTCCAATGTAAGATGGGCACAGACTGGTGGTGTTAAAAGTTCGGCTATGGCTATAGAATAGAATTCCAACTAGCTAGTAGGATTAAGTTAGCACATTTGAATAGCCAAAGAACTTATTTCGTCTCATGACACCTCAACATGTATATGCATATTTTAATCCAGTGATATTAAAAAATATAATTAGCATCCCTTTAAGGTATCCAGAGATTTTTCAAAAATATAATTAGCATTCAGAGTGTCTGCTTGATCACCAAAAAAATCTGATAATTCATAAAATAAATCGTCAACGGCCAACCACTGCATGTATGGTCAGCATTTCACTCTTGAACCATACATTTACACCTACGTTGATGCTCTGTCAGTTCCTGCAATGTTTCAAGATTCTCAAGTCATGAAAGTTGGTCGCAACCCCAGGGGGCAAGAGGTGATTATCATCAAAACAGAGTGTGAAAAAAAGCCAGAGAGAAATTAAAGTCACAAGCATAAATGCAGCCACACAAATAAGAGTACCTCAATTTGCTTTTGTAGAAACTTCACATAAGCTACCGCCTCATCTAACATGTCTGCAGTATTTGTTTGCTACAAGAACAAAAGCAACGCCACATTAAACACAGCTACGTACTAATTTACCACCCAAAAAGCATTAAAAGAAAAATAAAAATAAACCCTACAGTCATGGAATGAAAGAGAGGAACGGAGCAAAATGAAGTAGAAAGACAACAAAATCAAGGGAAGATATACGGTAGAAAAGACTCTTCGAAACAGATACTTACTACAAGAAAACAAGAGCCAATATGTTTGTATAAGCGGGCTGAATGAGGATAAACTTTAAGTATTCAGGTGTCACTTAAATGACACCCAAGTGTCTAGAAGAACTTTGGGCAGGGAACTAATGAAAAATGCATAGCAGGAACTAACATGAGAGAATTGAGGTCAAGTTGGTTTAATTAAATAATATACACTCCGCAACAGGATTCTGGCATTCATCCAATTGTTGATTTATTCACGATGAATAACTAACACCTATTATCAATTCCAAAAACTACATTAATTATAAGGTTTTTGTTATTGAGTGCACAAGGCCATGTTAAGGAGCAGTTAATACACTCAATAAAATGCTTACGAGCGAGTACTTAACAAGTATTAAATAGTTTGAATTATTGAGACAATAAATAGGTTTCTTTTTTCACAATAGTTTTTACTCCTGTTTCCTTAACTAATTCTCTAGAAAAATTATTAGCATATTCCTAATTTAAAATCAAAAGGAAATAGTTGCCAAGTGGAAATTATACTTTTCTTTAGAATTCAGACACTACTTGTGCATAATAGAAATTCAGAGTAGGTTTGGTCAAACTTAGTCCCTTGAAGTTTATTTCTGACATACTTTTTTGACGCAACACAACAGAACACAACTGGTTTCTTTCAATTTGGACTCCAGCAGTCATATATGTCACTCTTTTGGAGGATGCTTGGGTCTTCTTCCAATAAGCTTTGCGAATAATGAAATACAGATAATGGGTGGTTTAGAAATGAATTGAATTGTGTTTTAAGATAGAATAATTAATTTGTAAATGATATGAAATATTTGGCTAAGATAAGATGGAAATGAGAACCTTATCCATGTTTGGCACAAGTTCTTGAAGCTTTCTGATGCGGTCACTGATACGGGTCCTGCGAACCCTTTCGGCAATACTCCTGGGATGCGTAGCACAGCCACGCTTTGCTCGAACTCTACAAGGTAACGAATCCTCAAACGTGAACATGTTGTCCATTTTGATGTCGGGGGGAGTAACCTGAAGTTCGTGAACAGGCACAATAGGAATAATAGTATTGGTATCGGTGTTTATTGAGAAAAGAAGCGAGAAGGTGAAAAGAAGTGAAGGCACCTTGTGTGCGATTGGATTGGGCGTGGGCATGGGCATAGAGGTGGGAGAGTAATCCTGTGTTCCATAGTGTTGGTGTTGGGATGAAGAGGGAGCAGCGATGGTAGAAAGCAGCTGAGTAAAGCTCAAGGGCTCATCTTCACCTTCTTCGCTTTCTTCTTCTTCTTCTTCCTCCTCCTCCTCTTTCAAAAGAAGTGATTCCAACCAGGTCGTCGGAGTTGAGCGGAACCTGGTCAGTCTGGCGGCGGATTTGGGTTGCATCGGGGTCTCTTGTCCTCTCCTCTGCACCTTGATTATAGATAAATTGATCGTGTTGTGTGCCCTGTATGGAGCAGTGCATAGCAAAACACACCCTTCCCTTCCATCTTTCTCATCTCATCTACTTCAGCCGCAAACTTCTGTGTTGCCAGGGCCCCACACCCACTCGCAATTCACCACCACGCGCTCCCTATCCCCTTCCCTCCACCTTCACTGTTACTTTCTTAGGTTAAAACACTGGCATGGTAAAAGAAGTGAAATAATTCATCTTCCAAGTGTGAGTTGTGAAACTCTGTTAATTAGTTTTATTTAATTGATCCATGCCATCCATGCATGGACTTTATAACTAAATAAATGAAAAGCACTGGTTGGCAATCAGATTCAAACGATGAATGCCGATTTAATTAGTAGTTGACCAAATTATTTTTTAGGCTAAATAATATATTATCTATAAACAATAAATAAATATAAAAATGAAAAAATATAAAAAATATAAAATATAAAGAAATAAGAAGTCAAATTTATAAATATGTCAATAGATATGTTTAATGATTTTTAAATTTATAAAACTAAAATCATAAATATAAATTAGAAAATTTTAAGTAACTAAAGTCGTAAATATATATACGTTGCAATTGCAAGTATTACTTCAAATGTAAGCATGTATTCAAGTTCACTCAAACATGTAAGGCTTTAATACGTAGCCACTACTGAGACACAAGATTGTTTCATGTTGTATCACCCACTCCTACTCCTACAGTAAAAAAACTAAATTGAAGAATTTTCAAATGAAGTAAAATATTTGTCATTCGTTCACAATATTCATAAAGTCAATAATGAGTAACTTAGTTAAATTGTAGTGTTATTATGTTTGTTTTTAGAATAGATACCATGTTTGGTTTTTGGCTCTCTTTTTTTTTAAATGGAATTTTAATTTGCTAATATGCAGTACATTTAAAAAAAAATACATATTACGAGAGTGTAAACATATGAGTTTTGTTGTTTTATATTTTAGATTGTGTTTTGATAATTATGAAAATAAAATAAAATAAATCTAAATACAATATAATGAAATAGAATATTATTTTGATGTTTAGATATTTTATAATAAATGAAATAAATTTTATTTCATTGTTTAAAATAGAATTGGTTAATATTTTTGGTCAAAAGGGTGTGGGAATGTTACAACTAATTGAGAATAAGACATTAAAATATAGTTTGTAAAACTTTTATTTTGTTGGCAAAATTTGACTAGGATCTACGTGGTCTTGAAACCAGTATGGCTTAGATAAGAGGGATGGTGCAACAATGAGGTGAGGATTTTTTATATTTAGTCAATATATGAGTAATATATATATATTTGCGCTGATAAAATCTGTTTGTTTGAAATAAGTATGCATTGTGGTTTAAGCCGATCCTCCACATCAGAAAATTGCTTGTTTAATTAAAAGTATATTTGCTGGAAAACTGGGTATTTAAGTCTTCCCGATTGGGTTGCTTGACGCATAATAGGTCAATCCAGATCACATATGTCAGGTTCAAATCCTGATAATTTAGTGTGAAGTAACAAAGCCACGTACTTTGTTTATAAAACTGATTATTCTGTCTGAATTGCTATTTTCTGAAAACTTAATTTTTCATTAGAAATTTTTTTATTAATCGAACCTTGCCTAAGAGTCTTTAAGGATAGATGAGCGTTGGTAAGTCGGTTTAGGTTATAAGTCCAGTGATTGGCAGTAAACCCTGTGGTGTTCCCGTACATCTTAGACCTTGGCCTTAGGATGGCAAAATTAATAAAACTTTTATCTAAGGGAAAAGAAAAGTTAGAAGAAAATAGGAATACAGAAGAAGAAACCAGTAATATGAACCTAGTACACCATGAATTAATAATCCCAAAAATAGAAAATCAGTTAAATAAATGGACCATTCCCAAATTAGAAATATCTAATATCTATAAAACAAATTAGAAAGACATGTTTAAATCATAATATATAGTAAAAATCGTAGATAAAGAAATAGAACTTTTATCAAATCATGAAAAGATATCATTAATAACTAAATCTTTAATAGCAGAACATATAAAAGAATATCGATATCTACATATAGGATCAATACAGATAGCAATAAAATCTCTCTTTAGAAAAGGCATAGATTCACCTATGTTCGTCTCCTTAAGAGATAATAGACTAGTAAAACTTGAAAATCAAATATTAGCAATGTTTGAAATCAACCTGCATAATGGACCAGTATACATAAATAATTACCCAAATTATTCAATAGCCCTTAAAAGTTTGCATAATACAGAAAATAATATAATATTAGACATTAAAATCCCAGAAAACGTATGGAATCCAAAATCAATACCAATAACCATAATATATAGAATATATTATAAGGTAATGAAAACCCAATTAGCCCTAGGCACTAGTGCAAAAAGGGGCTTTTACGTCAGGTATTTAGGGCTTTTTACGTCGTATTTAAGTCCGACGTTAAAGCGGGAGACGTAAATTTACGTCGGACCCTTTTGCCCGACGTAGATTTACGTCAGTTATCAAGATCCGACATAGATTTACAATAAACAGACGTAAAAACCTTTTCAATTAAAAAAAAAACAGAAAATTTACGTCGTATATGGTATACGCGACATAAATTTACGTCACATATACCAATACGCGACGTAAATTTACGTCGCATATACCAATATGCGACGTAAATTTACGTCACATATACCAATATGTGACGTAAATTTACTGTTTTTCTTTTTAAATTGGGTTTATTTATTCTGTTTTACAACTAAAACCTGCAAATAGTAATCCAGACAGATCCAGAGGTTCGAGTTTTCTTTAGCTAGTAAATTAAAAATATAATATTATATAATTCAAACTACATAATAAAACAATATAATACAAACATACAAACTAAAAAATCTATTACAAACTAAGCTACCTATACAAACTAAGCTACCTATACAAACTAAGCTAAACTACATAATACACACAATATAATATGAACAAGAACTTAAAAAATAATGTACTAGAATTGTTGAACAAAAAATTTTGCCCATTGTTCTCTAATTTACGTAATCTCGATTCTCGTAATGGAGATGGATCTTGAAATACCTGAAACATGAATTTGACTCTTGTAAGCATGCAACATGAATAAAGTTAAATAAACTTAACTAATGTTAAAAGTAATTACCTCCAGTCCAAGAATCAATTAAACCCGCACAAACTATGGCTCTCATCCAATACATTACATAATAACCACATTCAAACGAGTCAGTTTGCTTATTACACCGAAATGATGAAAAAAACATAATATTATTTTCAAAATTGAAATACAAACAATAATTATGGTATTCACTTATATAAATAAGTTTCTAACCTTAGGATAAATGAACTGCAAAGTCTTTGTTCTAGGTTTTCCACTTAGAACATTAGTTCCAGACACGATTCTAAGTGAAAAAAAGTCATATATTATTCAATATGTATTCACAATTTAAAAACGTAATTAATGAATAAAAGATAAAGTTACCCTTGTAATAAGCTTTTCATTTCTTGACTCGGTTTCCGATGTAATGAACAAAACCACACCGCGAGTGTAATCCGGGGCATGATTACAATTAACTGCCAATGGGACCTACATTGTATGACATAAAAATTAGTTACAAAAATATAAATTAAAATACAAATTAAAATACTAACCCTTCAATGTATGGAGCCAAATATATATGTCTTCTTGAGTCACTCATCCATGTTTGCATATATTGTTGGATTCCAACCTTTGTATTTCCAGATTTTTGGATGGATTGAGGCTCAATAAATCCGTACACTTCGGATTTTTCTTGTTCCACACTCAAATTGTCAAGGTACCTAAAACAATTAATTATAAGTGGAATATAATTATTATAATCTTAGAAACATAAATGAAAATGACTTACATTGCCCACAATTGTATGATGGAAATGTTTAACATGCAATTTCCCCCAGCAATTTCTAAAGCATCGGGCAAGAAAATGTACAATGGAACACTGGAATTGTCAATTCCAAACACTCTAACATCCCATTGTATCTGACAGGGTCTCTTCCTCAACCGTGGTAATACGGCTAACAACATAGAGATGGGATCATCATCACATTCTGTCAGATCCTCATCAATAATAGGTTTTTTTTTATGCTTTGCACGACGCAAGTCCTCCTAAACAAATGATAACAATTAATTAAACATTTATATAATTATAATACTAGAAAAGAGTAAATAGACAATATGTATATATATATATATATATATATATATATATATATATATATATATTACCTTAGTACTGTGCTGATAGTGGCATAACCAAACGTCTTGGCCAAGCCAAGAATGTCCCGCTTGCCTGCCCCACTAATTGAATCTCTTCATTAGGAAAAGGCACTTGGAGCATTAGCATCATGAACTTCATCAACTACTACTCGTGTCCGAGTCCGGTTGTAGAGGGACACCATGGATGGTTAAGCCACCCTCAAAAACTCGACCAACGAGCCACTAGACGCGGGGGTCATCTTCAACATATAACTCACACCTGGTGTGATGCATCGATCTCGAGTATATTCTCCTGAAGGATCAACAGTAGTAGCAGCACAACTCCCTTTAGTGCTGACTCGAACAATATCATGTTCAATTGTTTGAGGTGTTCCTTGAGTCTCATTCGTTGAGAGCGGGCGAGAGATTCAATTTTCTCATCAAACTCTTGCTCGCAAGGACTGCCTTATTTGATTTAACTTTTCTTCAAACTGCATCTCCATTTTATGCAAGGCCTCCTGGCTGCAAGAGTCGGCAGTGGTCCTTCGTGATGTTGGACCAAAGTAATCACGAAGGCCCCGGGTTCCACCGGCACCACGCACACGTCCTGAGTAATCTGGTTTTCCTATGGCTGTCGCCAATATATCTTGTCGACCATGAGGAATAAATGATCCTTGGCTGGTCTGCTCAACTAAATCATCCTACAACACATTAACAATAATTAAGTCATACACTAACTTTCAAATTAGAATCAATTCAAATTGACATTATAACTTACGATTTTCTGAGCAATGATTCGTGCAGACTCAGAAGTCATTTGTCCATCAGATTTTGTCCAGGCTGCCTTCCACATCTGATAGCGAGGGGGTGGAGATGCAAGGTCAGTAGAATCAACTCCTGCTGACTCTTCTCTGGATTTCATGAGACGTTGCTCCAATAATGCATACCCTCCTCGTGACAATACATGGGGTGCATCATTCAACCTCTGACGTTGTTGGGCAACTTGTCTTTTATCCTGCCAAGAGGGGTCCATTCGGCTGGCACAAAACTGTAACCAATCCTCCTCACTAATTTGATACTTTACACAGGGAGATTCATCTCGAAACTTTCCAAATACATACTCCCGTGTCAAGAAAGTCTTAAAGTCCCTCCATCTAATGGCAATGGAGGATAAAATCTTCTTCCTCATCACCTCAGTGTTAGGAACATCAAAATTTTGCTGTGAAATGACCAATAAATGTTAAATTCAATTAATAATGATATATAAAGTATTCAACAAATATAGAAATACCTGAACATCCTGCCACATGAGGTTCTTCTCGGTTTCCTCAACATCATCCCAAGATGGAGTAGTAATCGGAACATGGTGTCGAGCTAGTAGTCCCAAATAGCTCTTAAACTTAGCAGGCATTTGGGTCAGATGCCTTACCGGAACGTGGATCAACTTCAACTTGAGTTTTCTCTCTAGCTACCCTCCTTCATTGTCAACCCCTTTAACAGAGTGACAGATCTACCTTTATCACCACTTCCGCTCCTGCCACTGCCACTACCACTACCAGTACCAGCTGTGGAATCCGACATATCCTGAAAAACAAAACAATATTAAGTCAACATACTTTATAAGTTTGAATAAAAAGAACTAGAAAATGTTAAGATAAACACCTATTATGTTGGTATGTTTTCCCATATCCCTTCATCATGATCACTTCGAATTGCATGTATGTCATCAACTTCATTGTCAACTATGTCATCAAATGGTCTACTTGAAAATGAAGGTGTTTCATGTATATCTAGAGACTCATCTTCATGAATTCCGTGCATGTTTCTTCCTTCTAGGACAATTGACCATCTCTCATTACATGGATCCTTGACATAAAATATTTGTCTTGCTTGATATGCCAAAATAAAAGGTTCATCCTTATACCCAACTTTACTCAAATCAACCAAAGTAAATCCTAGGTCATCTGTTCGCACACCCGTATTCCCTTCAACCCATTTACACTTGAAGACAGGCACCCTAAAAGTAACATAATCAATTTGCCATATCTCTTGTATGACCCCAAAATAACTCATAGAAGTTGTGATAGGATTTTTGTCTTTAGAACTAGAAAAATGCATAGATTCAGCTTGAATTGTGACCCCACTATTTTGTACTCTACCTTTATCATCTTCTATTCTTGAGTAGAAACAATAGTTATTAATGTCATACCCACCAAATGTAATGACATCACTATTAGGCCCACGAGCAAGTCTCAGAAGTGTTTCTGAAGCATTAATCTCAACATATACCCTTTTTTAAACCAAGAAAGGAAACTTTTGTTATGTTCATTCAATACCCATTTTTCATTCATTCGTGGATGTGTTGCCTTTATTTCGAGTTATGTGTTGTGATATGTAAGGGATTACTTCATCGGTGTTGTTCAATATGTATAAATGTGCTTGGTCAACTTCTTTCAGACTAACATTTTTAATCTTCAAATTTCGAGTACCCTTACCTTCACATCTTCCATCATGTCTCATCTTAGGAATACCTATTGGTTCTGATTTTGACATGTATCCTTGACAAAACTCAATGGCTTCTTCTGCGATGTACCTTTCCACAATAGAAGATTCTCGCCTGTCTTGATTCTTCACATATCCTTTTAAGATCTTCATGTATCTCTCAACAGGATACATCCATCTAAGAAAAATTGGACCACATAACCGAATTTCCCTTACCAAATGGACTATCAAATGCACCATGATATCAAAAAATGAAGGGGGAAAATACATTTCTAACTGGCACACTATCACAATTGCTTCATTTTCTAATTCATCTAACTTTTTTGGATCAATTACCTTTTTACAAATGGCGTTGAAAAACAAACATAACCGAGTAATAGCAATTCTAACAGAAGTTGGTAAGATGTTTCGAATAGCCACTGGTAAAAGTTGTTGCATCAACACATGACAATCATGAGACTTTAAACCAACTAATTTCAACTCTTGCATAGACACAAGACTCTTAACATTTGAGGAGTATCCTTGTGGCACTTTGACCTCACGTAAACACTCACAAAAGCTTCTCTTTTCTTTCTTTGATAGAGTATGACAAGCTCGGAGGTAAGTAAGTGCGTTTTCCAACTGATTGTGGATGTAATTCAGAACGTATACCCATGTCTGCCAAATCTTGTCTTGCTTTTATTCCATCTTTTGTCTTTCCTTTCATGTTAAGCAATGTCCCAATTATACTATCACAAACATTTTTTTCAACATGCATCACATCGATACAGTGTCTAACTTCCAACTTACACCAATAAGGAAGATTGAAGAATATAGATTGTTTCTTCCAAATGTTTTTCTCAGTGGATTTCTTTTGGGTCTTTCCAAACACAATATTAATATTTTTCACTTGTTCATATACTTGTTCACCATTGCGTGGTACTGATGCAACTGCATTCTCCTGACATCCATTAAATGCTTTTTTCATTTTACGATACGGATGATTAGCAACTAGAAACTTTCTATGCCTATTGTACGCAGTTTTTTGTCCATGTTTCAATTGGATATAACTTGTGTCTTCTTGACATATAGGACACGCTAAATGACCTTTCACACTATAACCGCTCAAATTACCATATGCTAGAAAATCCTTTATAGTACAAAATAACATTGCACGCAACCTGAAATTCACTTCGTGATATGAATCAAATACATCCACTCCTGTTTCCCACAACATTTTCAAATCATCAATTAAAGGACTAAGATATACATCTATGTCATTTCCTGGTTGTCGAGGTCCTGAAATCATCATAGATAACATCATATATTTTCTCTTCATGCATAACCAAGGAGGCAAATTGTAAATGATCAACATAACTGACCATGAACTATGTTTACTACTTAAATTTCCATAAGGATTCATCCCATCTGTAGCTAATCCAATTCTCAAGTTTCTTGGCTCTGCACCAAATTCTGGAAAGGTTTCATCAATCCTTTTCCATTGTGGAGAATCAGCTGGATGTCGAAGAAGATTGTCACATTTTCTACCATTTGCATGCCATGTCAAGTTTCTTGCATCTTCTTTTATGGCAAATAATCTTTTAAACCTAGGTATAATTGGCAAATACCATAACACCTTAGCAGGGGGACCATCTACTTCTTCCTCACCACTACTTTCCTCAACTTTGTTTTTGAACCTCGACAAACCACATGTCGGACACATCTTTAATTTAGCAAAATCCTTTCTGTACAATATACAATCATTAGGACATGCATGTATTTTCTTGTACTCTAAACCCATTGGACATAATATCTTCTTTGCCTCATAGTTACGAAT
Source organism: Sphenostylis stenocarpa (assembly GCA_963425845.1). Classification (NCBI taxonomy): domain Eukaryota; kingdom Viridiplantae; phylum Streptophyta; class Magnoliopsida; order Fabales; family Fabaceae; genus Sphenostylis; species Sphenostylis stenocarpa. The sequence continues at coordinate 10,775,540 of OY731408.1, forward strand.
AGGTAATGTATTATCTTCAGGAAGCATCTCCTTCAACAACTCCAATAATTCGGTGAAACTTTTATCAGTCCATCCATTTCTTGCTTTTAAAGTAAACAATTTTAAAGTTGCTGATAATCTTGTAAAACTACATCCTATGTACAATTGTTGCGCAAAATCAGATTTCAAAGAATCATATAGATGTGCTTTCATAAAATTTTCTTCACCAATATCACGTATCATATCCTCTAGATTATCATCCATCCCTTCATCAAAATTGTCTGTAGTTGACACAGTTGAGATGTCTAATATTTCTCCATGCCATGTCCATATTGTATAACTCTTAATAATACCATAAACAAACAAGTGATCACGTATATCCTCAAGTTTATGACGAATTTGATTCAAACAACGAACACATGGACAATAATATGTCCCTTTCATAGCTTTTCCATTCTCACTAGCAAATTTCAAAAATTCCTCAACTCCCTTTTCGTATTCTTCACTAATACGACGTGCATTCATCCAACTTCGATTCATATTATGTTATAAAGTTTCGTCACTCCTAAAGATTTAAAAATTATATGTAAAAAAAATTAATATACAAACAACAAATCACGTTCCAACAACAATGGAGTGTGTAAACCGAATGCACTCAAACAAATAAACAAATAATTACATTCCAATAACAATGCAGTGGAGACATTCATACTATAACGTGATTGAGATCCCCAAAAACAATCACGGGACATAGAACACTAACCTCGAGTGTAGACGAAAACCGATTTCAAACTCGATTCCAATCGGCGGAAAGATCAAGTTCGTCAAATGACACGATAATGTAGATGTTTTTCACCGTAAACCGCTCGAAAATGGTGTGCAGAGGTAGTTGTTGTCGTCGTTCTCGTCGTCGTTCTCAAAAACCCTGGTTGCGCGAGACGAGGAAGTGGGTCTGGAGGGGAATAAAATAGACTTTTTACGTCGCGCATCCCAGCACGCGACGTAAAAGAGGCTTTTTACGTCGCATACTGGGATGTGCAACGTAAAATTTTTGTCCCGTATTTACAAAATTGCCACCGCATTTTATTTACGTCGAATATACATGCATGCGACGACAATTGGGTGACGTAAAAGCCCTATTCTGCACTAGTGAGGAGCCTTATTAATGTCTCCAAAAGACGAAACAACTATGTTACTAGTAAATCCAGAAAAGGTTAATGCTGTAATACCAAAAACCTTAAAACACACAGAAATATCTAGTGGGCTCAGTTGGAGACTAGAAGACCTATTAGAACCAGAACCTCCAGAACCTGTAGAAGTTGAAAATATAACAGAATACAAATCAGGAACAATAGAGATATTTTTTGCTCCAATTCGAAGAATAAATTCACAAAAAGAAACATCCAGTCAAAACACTTTTGTAACAGCTAGAAGGTCAATCGATCAATCTAGTCTAATACATCATAGAAGTCTAAAATTAAAAGGTATAAAAGACGATCCTACAATACCAATGCCGAATACGAATATGAAACACATAATTCTCCATCTCGCTTCGAAATACAACCAGATGATAGTATGATAAATGTAATCAAAAAATTTGAAATAAGTAAAGAATTATTAAGAAAATAATTTTTAGATGAAAATAATAAAGAAAAAAGAGAATGGTTCTTTAAAACATTTACTCAAAATGAACTAAAAGAATACCGAGAAAAATATTATGAGCATTTAACTTTAATTCAAGAAAATATACCATATTTTAAATGGTTTGAAGAAAAATGCTTAGAAAACCTACAAATTAATGTAATACAAAATGATGAAAAAATATGGAAAACAAAAAATAGAGAAGTCATTAGTAAAATCCCTCCATTAGAAGAAGTAAAATTTCCTAACATTGAAAATAAAGAAGTAATTGCATCACCCTTTAAAATGATAGGAGAAAAAAGAAATAGCCAAGATACGCCTAATATAAATGATATTCAAAATTTACACAGATCAATTAAATTTTACAAATCAAATATTACACCAAATAGCTCAAAAAACTATTGAAGAAGAAAGTTCTCCAAGTAATAAAAATTCATTAGGAATTACTGACTTACAAAAATCATTAATAAACCCTATAAGATTATCTGATAAAGAATATAAAGAATTTAAAATAGGAAATCAATCAGACCGAATATTAGAAGAAATAAATTTAAAATTAGAACAACTAAATGTAAGAAAACTAAATGTAATAGATATTCCCGAAGAAGAATTAGGAAACCTCGAAAATATAGATTATGAAGAAATCATAAATAAAATAGGAAATAAATTTAATACAAGTCCAACCACCCATAATATGCCAACCACTAGAAATTACTATAGAAGACCCACACTGCCAGACATACAATTCGAAGAATGGAATTTAGAAAGTCCATCCGCCTTTAATGGAACGGGAATAACAGAATGGAACATAGATGGACTAACCGATTATCAATTATTAAGAAAAACAAATGAAATGGCCATGGCTGCCTCAGCCTATAGAGCAAAAAACTCAGAAGAACAAACAATACAATTGTTAATCTTAGGATTTACGGGCTCCTTAAAAGGATGGTGGGAAAATTATCTAACGGCAGATCAAAGAAGATTTATTTTAACTGCAGTAAAACAAGAAGGAAATAATCAAATACCCCTAATGATAGAAACATTAATAATATCAATTATTCATAATTTTATGGGAGATTCTAATACCTTTGAAAAAAAAACAAGTACCTTGCTTCATAATCTAAGATGTCCCACTTTAGGAGATTTTAGATGGTATGTAGATAATTTTATAATTATGATAATGACCAGAACCGACTGTAAAGAAACATTTTGGAAAGAAAAATTTATTGCAGGATTACCCCCAGTGTTCGCCATAAAAGTAAGAGAAAAACTAGACCAAAAATATGCAGAACCTTTACAAGAAATAACCTACGGAAAAATAATCTCCACCATTAAAAACACTGCTTTAGAAATATGTAATAATCTAAAACTAGAAAAACAAATTAAAAGACAACAAGAAAGTGGTACAAAAGAATTAGGAAATTTCTGTGTACAATATGGATACGAAAAATTACATCCCCCTTCCAGAAAAAATAAGAAGAAACAAATAATTAAAAGAAAGTTTTCTCAAAATAATAATAGAAATAGCCCTAAAAATTTTAAAAGAAAAATAAGAACAAATCCATCCACAAGTAATAATCAGCCTAATCCTAAAAAAGGAATAGTTTGTTATAAATGTGGAAGATACGGACACATGAAAAAGGATTGTAGAGTAAGAGAAAGAATACAAAATTTAGATATGAGTGAAGAAACTAAAAATCAAATAGCAAAAATTTTATTGTATGAGTCAGAAGAAGAAATTAATAATTTAATAGAACCTAGCAGCAGTGAAGATGAACCTACTACTAATTTAAGTGAAGATGAGAGTGAAGAAAATTATGAATGTATGTTTAATATTAATGTCTTAACTACGGAAACCAAAATAGCTCTAGAAATGATAGATAAACTTCCAACGGAAGAAGATAAGCTAGAATATTTAACTAAGTTAAAAACATTAATATTAAGAGAAAAGGAAACCGAAAATAGTCAACCTGAAGTAAATGGTTATGATTTCTCCAAAATATTACGAAAAGCAATAGATAAAGAAAAACCTGTAAACTTACAAGATTTACAAAAAGAAATAAACTATCTAAAAGAAGAAATTAAAGAAATCAAAATTAAATTAGTAGAATTAAAAATAAAAAATGAAATCCAAGAAGAAAAACTAAACATAATAAACAATAAGAATATCCTAAATAATGAATCAACCTCCGAGAAGGTTAACCAACTAAAAATTCTACAACAAAAATGGAATATAAAAGCTACATTAAAAATTGGAAACAGTTTTCATAAACAATTTACAACTTTAGTAGACTCTGGAGCTGACATAAATTGTATAAGAGAAGGATTAATACCTACCAGATTTTATGAAAAAACATTACAAATCTTAAGAACCGCAAATTCTGAAAAACTAAAAGTAAAATATAAATTGTCAAATGCAAGCATATGTAATAAGGGAACTTGTTTTAAAAATACTTTTATATTAACTCGTGATATTAGTGAAGAAATGATATTAGGAACATCATTTTTAGCATTAATTTACCCTTTTGAAGTATCGAACAAGGAATAAAATATAAAAATCTTTTATTCGAATTTATTAAACCAATAAAAAATAAAGAAATACAATTAGTTACTGATGTAAATGAAGAATTTTTTTATTAAAACTAGAAGCTAAAAATACCCATATAAAATATTTAAAACAAAAAATAGCGTATAAAAGAATAGAAGAACAATTAAAGAATCCTGAAGTAATTACAACATTTAGAAATATAGAACAAGAAATTATAAAAGAAGTATGTGCAGAGGTTCCTAATGCCTTTTGGAATAGAAATACTTTTGAAATCGAATTACCCTATGAAGAAGGATTTTTAGAAAAAAATATTCCTACTAAAGCAAAACCCGTACAACTAAATAAAGAAACTCTAGAATACTGTAGAAAATAAATAAAATCCTTTTTGGATAAAAAACTTATTAGACCTAGCAAATCTCCGTGGAGTTGTGCTGCATTTTATGTGCAAAACGCCTCCGAAATAGAAAGAGGAGAACCAAGAATGGTAATAAACTATAAACCCCTAAATAAAGTTTTAAAATGGATTAGGTATCCTCTACCTAATAAAACTGAATTAATAAGTAGAATATATAAAGCCACTATATTTTCTAAATTTGATATGAAGAGCGGATATTATCAAATTAAATTAAAAGAACAAGATAAATATAAAACTGCTTTTATTGTACCTTTTGGGCAATACGAATGGAATGTAATGCCTATGGGTTTAAAAAATGCGCCTTCAGAATTTCAAAAAATAATGAATGATATATTAAATCCTTACTCAAAATTTATCGTTGTTTACATTGACGATGTATTAATATTCTCTGAATCCATAGAACAACATAAAAAACATTTAAGAATATTTAAAAATATCATAAAAACCAATGGAATGGTTATATCCCAAAAGAAAATAAAATTAGCCCAAACTCAAATTAGATTTTTAGGCCATGACATAAAGCAAGGAACTATAACTCCTATTAAAAGAAGTATTGAATTTGCGGAAAAATTTCCTAATGAAATAAAAGAAAAATTACAATTACAAAGATTTTTAGGATGTTTAAATTATGTATCAGAATTTATACCTAATATTCGAATATTATGTAAACCTCTTTTTAATAGACTAAGAAAAAATCCTAAACCCTGGACCCAAGAAATGACTAAAATAGTAATAGAAGTAAAAATTTTAGTCAAAACTCTACCATGTCTAGGAATACCCAATCCAGAAGCAAAAATAATTATAGAAACAGATGTCTCGAAATAGGATACGGAGGAATATTAAAACAACATTTACCCAATACTCCCGAACAAATAGTAAGATACCACTCAGGAATATGGAATGAAGCCCAAAGAAATTATAGCACCATTAAAAAGGAAGTTTTAAGCATAGTTTTAAATATACAAAAATTTCAACATGATTTAATAAATAAAAAATTCTTATTAAGAATTGATTGTAAATCGGAAAAAGAAATTTTAGAAAAAGATGTGAAAAATATAGTTTCAAAACAAATATTTGCAAGATGACAAAGTTTATTATCCTGTTTTGAATTTGATATCAAATTTATAAAAGGAAAAGAAAATTCTATCCCGATTTTCTAACTAGAGAATTCTTGCAGGGCCATACACATGGAAACCCCTTCTAAAAATCCAAATACCCCTGACAAGAATAAAACAGAAAATCCTAAGTCATCTACATTGTCTTTAGATGGTTTTGCTCCCTCATATTCAAAAACCACAGCCACCCGAAAACTTCCTACCTCTATTACCACTCTCCCAAACCGATTCACTCCATTAACTCCACAAAAAGCTCAGAATATTTCCCCAGAAATAACCCCAAAGAAAGAATTCCATATCAAAGAAGGATGTCAGTAGATAATCACTCTAGAAGAAGATTGGAATACAGAAGATATATATGGACTACTTAAAAGGCTAGCTCCCTCAGGATGGAGCTGGATTCCCAAATCGGAAAATTTAAAGAAAACCAAAAAATTTTATCAATTCATTTTAATAGACACAGGATTCGCTGAAATAACGTCCATCCCTAATGATAGAGATCCCTCTATTATTAGCTACTCTAAATTACGAATTATCAAGATTATTTCCTACCCCAAATGGAATCAGCATCCCTTCACTGATAAGAGCTTTTCGAGGCCCTTTGACCCCCCATCATACAATTATTTGGATTATCAAGAGACATGGAACAAAATACTCTTCGACACCAACCCTAGGCATTCTTGTTACATTTGTTTCAAAAAGGAAATACCCAATTCATTACCCAATTGGTTTATTAACTGGTTTAATCAAATAGGTCTTGTCCAGTTAATCATCCCCGAAAAAGTCATGAAAATATATCAGAAATACAAAACCTTTACTCCTCAATACCCTCCCTATCTTCGAATAATAAAATTTTGTTCAACTATGGGAATAAGCTGGCTTTTGGCCCACATTCCTGAAATCCATCAGCATAAAGACGAAACCTATCCAAAAACCCTTTGCTTGAAAACCAAGGTTTTTTTGTGGAAGAAATTTGAAGTCCAATATGTGGAAGAAAATGGGCCTCAAAGGCCCAATACCAAAAGAAATGCCCTCAATAAAAGATAAAGGAAAATCAATTATAGATTTATCCCAACTCCCCTCATCAAAAATGGAAAAGGCCCAATTAAAACTAAAAATGCTCGAGGCATTGTCATCTTTAGGTTCAGATGAAGAAGAAGAAGAAAACGAAGCCATCATTAATATTTAAGACGCACAAGATCCCTACGAAGACGAAGAGGTTGGTTTTAATCAATTCTAGCAATTAATTCATCCAACCAAAGAAGAAATACAAAGAAAAATTCATGATATTATGCGAAAATTAGAAGAAGACTCCCAAGAAATATCCTTTTAAGAAAAGGCATCTCAGTAAGAAGTTAGGTTTATTAGGCCCATCGCCCAAAAGATGCTAAAGCTATCTCTTTCTAAAGAAGACTCAGCAGAATTCCTACTAAAAAAATAAGGGCCCCACAAAGTTGAAAGTAATACCATTGTAATTTTGTTTTTAGCGTCGGCCGCTAAAAGTAAAAGCGTGCCAGTTGTAATTATCTTTTGTTTTATTATAAGGTGACCCATGTAATTATGTCTTTGGTCGGCCACTTGTGGTTAGTGTGCCAGTTGTATTAACAAATAGGAACATGTTAGGCCTATAAAAGAGTCAGTTGCTGAAGTAGAATTCACAGCTCTCTTAGAGCCTTAAACTTTACCTTCCTCGACCAACTCCTTCATAGCTTAAGTTCTCAGCCTTCCCTTTCCTTCTCCTCGAATATTGAATATTGTAAGCATAATTTCATCAATAATATCTTCTTCTTTTCACTTCTTTGCTCTTCCGCTTCTATATGCGCATCGGTGCTGAAATGGATATATATATATATATATATATATATATATATATATATATATATATATATATATATATGGGAAAGTTATCATAATTTTTAATTTATTCAGATTATTAATTATTGTATTAAACTTTTATATTATTATTATATTTTTTATATAAATGATTTGTAATTTGGTTAAGACAATAATATCTTTAATGATTGTTTTATGAAACACCCATTCTCAATTTTGAGAAAATGGATAGGCACGTAAGTCCCTTATGCTTATAGCTTGAATGGTCAAATGAGTTCCTAAGCTAGTATGGTCGAGTTACTGTCATAACTTAGTTTTGATAGATATTTTTCCTTTCCATGCTAGTCATAATAACTTGTGACACGCACTTTTTTGTTCTTTCTTAGGTTTGAACAATTTTGTTTAACCGTTGATAGGTAAATGCAAAGTTCTTCTTATTAACCATCATACCGTAGAAGAAGGGGGTTCCACGAACTTCGATTCGAGGATTAGGACACTCGTGTCCCCTCCACTAGGAGGGGTAATCAGAGGGCTCATTTTCCTCCAATTTGGTACCTGAATATACTTGGGTATTCATTGAAATCGAGACAAAGGTCACTGAGCTCCAACAGACATGTGACAAACATGTAGTCGAGCTCCGAGTAGCTAAGAAACAATTGATGGAAGCATATGAAGATGGATTCAAAAGGGTCGTGGAGTAGGTCGTTAATAATAGTCCCGCTATTAACATTAGTCTTTTTTATATGAAGAAAACGGTGATAGATGGTCAACTTGTTTTGGAGTTTCTTTCAACTTTTTGTACTATGAATTACATGTTATTTTACTTTTGTTATATATATACATTTACATTATTTAAATGATGTCTAAATTGATGAGAAATATTTAATTTTTTACCTCTTAATTATAATGCTTTAAGATGTGTGGCGTTCCATGTCTGAGGTATTATCTTCCTAAACAACTTTTGTAATTTGTACGTTCCACTCTGAAATGAGTTTACAATTCGCTAAAGATCATCCTAATTTGAAGTTAATTTTCCCTGCTTGGTTTTTACAAGTTTCTCTTACCTTTCTCTATACCATATCACCTATATGAAAAATTCTTTCTCTTTACCCTATATTGTATCTTCTTTCCACTACTTCACTTATCAAATCCAACATAGTCCTTAGATTGTTATTATTGTGTTTCTTATTAAAAAAAAAAATCTCGATGACTCCACCAATTTTCACAAGTATCATAGCATCAACTCCTTATGTTAGACAAAAAGGTGTTTTTTTTTTGGAAGATTGGAGAGTGTAATGATACCCCCACAAAATGTTTGGAATCTCCTCGACATAGTTTTCTTTTGCTTGTCCGAGCTTACATTTAAGTTCGTTCAAGATGACCTTGTTGACGGCCTTCGCTTGCTCATTTGCTTGAGGATGCTCAACTGATATTAACAAATGTTTTATTGCAATTCTTCCATGAATTGCTCCAATGTTTTATCGATAAACTGTCCCCTGTTGTCTACCACTACAATATGCTGGACTTCATGCCTGCAAATGATATAATTTCACGTGAACTTCTATGCCTATTGAGTTAAGATGGTGACCAATGCTTTTGCCCAGTGATGGATCTTGACCATTGATATTAAGGGGTCAAATAATATATTATCAATAAATAATAAATGAATATGAAAAGATAAAAGAATATGAGGTTAAATTTGTAAATATACAAACAAGTATATTTAGAACATCTCCAATGGGAGTCGCTAACTAAGGATGACAAAACGGGTCAGCCTGCCCCGTTTTGGCTCGCCCTGCCTTTGGCCCGCCAAAAGCGGGGCGTGGCGGGCTGACTCGTTATAGTCATGACAAAGCTATAGATCTTGGCCCGCCCTGCCAAGAGACGGGTTAGCGGCTGACCTACCATAATTTAGAAAAAAATAATTTATTTTTTAAAATAAAAAATTCAATAAATTTAATAATAAGATTATTATTTATTTGTCAATAATTCAATATATATATATATATATTATTTCAATTTAATAATATATATCAATACATTGTTTTAAGAAATTATAATTTAGAACAATAATAAATTTTACATAATAATAAATAATAACAAATATATATATATATATATATATAAATAACGTTAAAACTTATAAAATTTATATTTTTTATATTGAAAAATTCAAATACCTATATCCTTCTATTTGATAAAACGTTACATTATTATTGGTTGAGTAATTCTTATACCTTTAATTCAAGTCATAAGGATAAAAATAATTAGTGCTTAGGATGAACAAGGAGAACAAAAGAGAGAAGGTTGTGTTTAAGTAAGGAGAATATTTTCTCGTGAGAGTGAAACTTTTTTAATTCTATTTTTAAAATTTTTAACTTTATATATTATCTTTATAAATTAACTTTATTACAATAAAAATTATTTTTTTATTAATTAGGCGGGTCGCGAGTTGGCCCTGCAGGTTGGCGGGCTTGGCGGGTGGGCCAAAGCGGTGGTGGGTCGAAAACACCAATCTGCCTCGCCGAGCCCGACTCGTTTTGCCATCTCTATTGCTAACAAGAGTTGTACAGGAATAAAAATAAATATTTTATTATGGGTCTTACATTAAAGTTGCTTAAAATTAGAAAAAATTACTTAAAATTAGAAGAAAATTGCTTGTATAAGCAACTTTGACAAAGTTTTAAGCAACTTATGTGAAACTCATAATCAAATATTCACATTTATTCTTAAGCAATTCTTGCTAAAAACTCTCTTTGGAGATGCCCTTATAATTATTAAGTTTGGGAAAACAAAAATCATAAATACTAATGTAAATTACAAAATTTGGGAATAATCATTAAGTTTGAGGGTCAAAATCATAAATGTTAATATAAGTTACAAAACTTTAGGAGGTCATGACTCTCCTCATCTCCGAAGAAGATCCGTCACTGCTTCTGTCTCAATCCATTTGGTAAAATAATCGATTGCTACTATGAGGAATTTGACTTACCCTTTAGTCATAAGGAATGGACCAAGTATATCTAGCCCCCATTTTGTAATTGGTCATGTAACCAACATACTATGAACTTCTTTAGGAGGAGCTTGAAACACAAATCCGTATTTTTTACAAGCTTCATATATTTTTTACAAATTCTTTTGCTTCTTGCTTTAAAGTCGGTCAATAATAATAAACTCTTAATATTTGTGCCACCATATTTCTTACACCTGAATAAACTCCACATATTTTATTTAGCTTGGTCGTCATCCAAACACTTTAATAGAGGACCCAACAACCTCTCTTCAATAGCTTACTATCATGTAAGAAAAAGAAATCCGTCATATTCTCCTCATCTTTTGAGGTTTTATTGAGGTGGTTGTTAGCACTGTGTTCATTAAGTAATGTAGACAAATTAATATGAAGGACATCATCTTCATCCTAACTTGGCGTCACGAGGGTTTCTTGCAAAGGAGTTGTATATTGTCTTAGTTTCTTGGTACTAGCCAATTTTGATAAGATGTCAGTTCTATCATTATGCTTCTGAGGTATATGATATATCTTGAATTGATTAAAGGGTTTTATTATATTCATGACTATGTGATAATATCATTAAATAGATTGATCCTTGGCTTGAAATTTTCCATTAACTATTAGGTATTTCCGAAGGGGCAAACAGCAGGGAGATTCTCACAAATGGGTTGAGTCAACCATATAAGAGAATATGACACCACTTTTAACCAAAAACCTTAAGACAATAGGTTATGGGTCTTTCTCACTTACAAGTTACTTAACTTTCCCATTTCTACCTAATGTGGGACTTCAAACTCACACTTGAATTCTCAACATTTGTCCCTCAAGTGTGATTCCCTTTCACATTGGTATACCTCCCCCTCGAGCGGAAGCATTTTTTAGCCATGAGTATCTAGTGATGACCTCACTTGTACCGTCGTTCAACTTAACGAGACTCGTTTGCATGAAACCTTTGTTAGGAAGACTTTCGACATAAGGACCTTTCACCATCTATAATCATACTCAACTGAGCCAGTTACCGGATAAAACTGATTCTGATACCACTGTTAGGTATTTCTGAGGGGGCAAACGGCAGGGAGATTCTCACAAATGGGTCATAAGCCAACCATATAAGAGAATATAACACCACTTTCAACCAAAAATCTTAAGGCAATAGGTTATGAGTTTTTCTCACTTATAAGTTACTCAACTTTCTCATTTCTACCTAATGTGGGACTTCAAACTCACACTTGAATTCTCAACATTAACATGCCTGATTCACTATTGCAACGTAACTGTTTAACTTCCATCTTTCTGGCTAGCCTCATCCGACAATTAGAGTTTCATACTCGGCTTGATTATTAGAAGCCTTAAACTTGAATCTTAGTATTTTCTCTATCATGATACCATTTGGTCCTTCAAGAATAATCTCAGCTCCACTACCTCTACTATTTGAGGATCCATCGACCACCAAGGTCCACTATTCATGTGTCTCTTCTAAAGGAGATAATTCTAAAAGGAAATCGATTAGAAGTTGAGTTTTCATGGGTCCTCTACTGCCCAGGCCATCATCCTTCCAACTAATTCTAATTTCTATAGGATTTGTCTTATGGGATAATCAGTTTTTACTATTATAGGAAAGCTTTGAAAATATTGCCATAATCGACATGACGAGTTTACCAAAGCTAAAATGAGTTTGTCCAAAATAGAATACCTCATTTCCGAGGTTGTAGAATTCTACTCACAAAATATATTGAATCGTAAGAGCTATTATCCTTTTGTACTAAAACTGAGTTTATACTTGAATAAGGGACAACCAAGTATAACATAATGGCATCCTCGGGATGCTAGACAAAATGGGTAAATAGGTTATATTGTTCTTTATTTTCATCATATTCACCATTCCATTCAATTTTTGTTGTTGTTTTGAGTAACTTGAAGAATGGTCTTGTTTTTTCTGCAATTTAGGAACAAACCGAGATCAAGAAACTAGTTTTCTATTTTCTTTGTATTTCTCTCATGTTCCGAAGATTTTGCATGGGTACTATGGCCTTACATTTATCACGATTTTCTTTGATCTCTCTTTGCATACTCATAAAACCCAGAAACTTTCCACCATTGACCTCGACCATGAACACACATTTTTTTGGATTGCATCACATGTTATATTTTTGCACCTCAATGAAGACTTTTTTGAGCTGACCACTGTGATCTTGAATTTTTTTTGGATTTACCATATCATCTACATAAACCTCCATTATATTGTCGATCAAGTGTTTAAACACTTTATCCATTAGCCTCTAATATGTGGCCTTAACATTTTTTAGGCCAAAAGGCATGACTTTATAATAGTTAGTGTAACACCCTACCTTATAAACCCTCAATCAGAAGAATTAATAATTTTTAGCAGAATTTTTTTTATTTTAACCAATAATAATCTTTCCCTTGTACATAATATTAATATACATAAATTTTCAATACTCATTCCTGCATTTCATCATTTTAAAAAGTACTAAGGGTAAACATTCATAATTACATATAGATAAAATACTAGTACAGTCCTTCAAAATATTAAGGGCAATATTGAGGATATTTCCTACAGAGCAGCTAACTACACAAAAGAATAACTACTACCAGTACCATGTAGGTCTATGTACTACAAAAGACTGCCTATAAAAGTTTAGATATGTTTATCCCAATACATGTTGCCATCATTGTGGCTCCCAACTAATGAGTATGAGTGTCATATTCATCGGGTGTGGAATCTGTGTCATCTCTCCTCTCTTCAAACAATGACCGATCAGGTCCAACGAGTACCGCAAGCACAAAGGAAATAAAGAAAACAGAAAGACAAGAGGGTGAGCAACAGTTTATACATCATTTTAAAATCAACATCATAAACATTCACAAGTCAATCAAATTCCAAATGATTGATGTTAATGATGCATGATCCTAATATGTTTTCTAATATGTTTATGCATGCGGGCCCGAATCATTTCTCAAATCAGTACTAGGGTAGCCAGGAGTTGACACTACTAGGCATGGAAAATCCACCCACGGGATTGTTGAGACCCATGCTCAAATATAAACCCAGTAGCTCACTGACCATTGATATACGGTAAGAGCACAGTCAGGTACAGGAGAGTTTGTACAGTGGGATCCCCGACAACAGGTAGCGAGCCTGGGTCTTTTGGGGCCTACAACCACTACCCTTCCTATCCTCAAGTCCTCCCTCAGGGCCTCCCTATCGTATTCTCAGAGTCCATAATCTCTAATTCCCCAGATTTCACAAATCACCATTTTCAAATGAGTAGTGTATGAGTCCCTAAGTGGTTTTTCTTAGAAATTCACATTTTTCCAAAAAATTTGACAGAGTTTCCCCTGTAATACGGACTTCCCAAAATTTTCCAATCACATGTTACAAGCAGAAAACTTCCAATACAGTTCAAAAAGGGTTCACAACCCATCATCCAATTCTTTCAATTTAATTTTCAATGAATTTTCTCATGAAAAACCACCATGCATATAAATGCTCACTCAAAGACAATACATATCATAATAGAGTACCAAACATGTATTTTACATCATCATACATGTAAGCAATTCATTATCACTTTCACAACCAAGCATATAATGAAATCACAATTATCAATCATGACAAATTTAGACAAATTCAACAAATAAGGTCAAACAAGTTTATGATGTAATCCTTACTATATAGCTCACCTCTTACTTGATACGTTTACACTTATTCCTTTCAAAGCTTGATGTTGTGTTTCAGCAAAATCTATATACGTAATAAAATGCTAGTTAGAATCTTATATTTCTATAATTCTATCTCATGAGAATTTAAATTCACTTTGTATTGTTAATCTATTTCTAATAATATTTTAAGCTCACATTCAGCTTACAATTAACTTAGAAAATTATCCTATTTTGTAGGCACTTAGAGTAGAAAGAATCCTAATAACAACCATGGACAAGGTTCAGTATTTCGAAATTTTCTAGAGTTATATAAGCTGTTTTGGCATGAGATTTGAGCAAAAATTTCAATAACTTAATTACCTACAATATTGATGAAGGAAATAAATTCAAATACCCTATAGAATAGATGCAGTTTTCAGTTTTCAGTAGTTGTTTCTAATTAGGCTCAACTACAATAACACTCTGAACATTCCTTGGTAATTGGATTATAACTCTTGCTACACATAAGATATTAACATGAAATAAATTTCTAAATTTCTGGGATATAATTTCCTACAACTTTTATGAAGGAATCAAGTCATAATTTCACACGTATCAATCTCAGTAATTCAAAAACCTAGGCTGTTGAAACAGGGCTACCTCTTAACGTCACAGCTAGACACTTGATAGTAAAATGGGCATAACTTAAGCTATAAATATCCGTTTAATGTGAAACCAGTTTCTAAATTTCGAAAACTTAAAGAGCTACAACTTTCATGAAGATACCAATTCCTAATTCTATTCACACAAGTCCCAAAAATGCAATGAATAGTACCTACGAATTAGGACTCTTAAAGTTTTTAGCTTAACCACTTCTAATCCTCAATTTTAAACATTATTCTAGTATCCTAAGTGTAAAACCTACAATAACATTCTTCCTACTCCCATTCAAGCTCATTCAAGTGAGGATAAAAATAGAAAATGCACCATTTTGAAAAATAAAACGGTAGAAATGTAGAGGAGATTGAGATAAACCAACTTACCTCTTGGAGCTTCTCAAAAAAATCAAGATTTTCCCGTCCAAATCAACCTTAAAGATAAGAAAAGTTTTGAGAGAAAGAGAGAAATGAGGAACTACGGTTGCAGAATGACACTTTTTTTTTTAAGTCAAACATTTGAGTCTTATTTCACCTAATAATCCGTTCAGCGCATTTCTGATGCGCCCAGCGGATTACAGGCTGCAAGTAATAAAATTTCAAACATAATCCGCTCAGCGCATTTCTGATGCGCCCAGCGGATTACAGGCTGCAAGTAATAAAATTTCAAACATAATCCGCTCAGCGCATTTCTGATGCGCCCAATGGATTACATTACAAAAAAAAATTTATCTTTATTTTCTCCTTTTTACTCTAGCCAAGATTTGAACCCACAACCCCTAAGACTCAAACATCACTTCAAACCATATCAACCATCATATGTATCTTGTCAACTTATACACATAATACACCTTTATTGTACTCACATTCAATGCATACAAGAAAACAAAAATGTCTAAATGTGACAATTAAAATTGTTAAGTCCATACTCTTTAAATTTCAACCCTAAATCATATAATTACTATCAGGTTCCCAGTTACCCGCGAAACGGATCAAATTTAAGTATTTTCTAAAAATTCCAGAAAAATTCTAAAAAATCACAAATAATCTAATAACATAAAACTCTACATTTACTTTACCCAATTCCTAATAATTTAATTATTAAAATTTTGACAAAGATTTTGTCAAAATTTAACAAACCATAGATATTGAGAATCAGGATGTTACAGTTAGCCTCTTTAGTAATGAAGACCATTTTTCCTCATCAAGAGGATACGTGGGTATCTAATTGTACCCAGAGTATGCATCTAAAAAATTTAGTACTAATAACAAAAAATATTATCTATTAGCCGGTTAATACTTGACAACAAATAAGAATCTTTTGAACACACTTTATTTATATCAATGTAATCAACATACATGTGTTATTTTTCACTATATATTTTTTTTTTTTGCAATGACTACGTTTTGTCAACCAAGTGGTATAAGTTACCTCACAAATGATGATACACCCTCCCTCTACTGGGAATTTCATGGCTAAATGTTGAGTGGACATAATGGCCCCGAGTTGGTTAAGTGTCTTCCTTCCTCTAGAGATATTATAAGATGTATCTACTTCTATCAATATATATATATATATATATATATATATATATATATATATATACATATATATATATATATATCTTACTAAAATACTCTTTTCTTCTTCTCCAACTCTGAAAGTTGTCAACAAATCAACAAATCCATGAGTATAAACTCTCTCACTAGCAAAACCAACTCAAGAATCTAGATATGGTTGGATAAAATCGTGAGATGTCCATCCTAAGAAAGGTGGACTAATATAAAATATCGGTCAAGCTTCCTTGGTCAATTAATGTTTTCCAAACTTCTTCATTGGCTATGTAAACTTTGATTACCATGGGATCGTTCTGTTTAGGATCATGGGACTTGAAGTCGTTGTTAGTGAAAGTAATTGGGAGCATCATTCTTGGTTAAAATGATTGACTGATATTGACATTGTTGATTGATCTTAGGTGTCGTTTTTGGGTCAAGTTCGTGTTGCCCCCTCCGGCAAATCCTCCAACTATTATGTTTATCATTCTCCTTACATCTTTTGCTGAGACATTCTGAGTATGAGTGCTCGGCTAGGAGTCTGACCTAGGAGGACCTCGTCCTCTCCTATGACCTGTGAAGCGTGGTCATTCTTGCCCTTTGAAACTCTGAGAGCCTTTCGATCTATAACCTTTATCCTTGTAATTTTGGATGAATTTGTCAAGTATACCAACTCAGACGAGGTCGTCAATTATGTCTCTCAATTTCTAGCAATTTTCAGTTGTATGCCCAAAGTTTTGATGTCATACACATTGTCTTGACCGATTTGCATATGGTGGTGAAGCCGAAAGTTCTAGTAATTTTACTTCAGATTGCATGTCTCTTATAAGATTGTCTCTATGCTGGAATTTGGGGGAGTAAACCTCCTTTCTTCTATTTCTCGTATAAACTTCTTTTCAGGTTATATATGTTTGTAGGGCATTCCTTTTCTTGTAATTCTCTCCTTTTTATTATCTTGATATTATCCTCCAGCTCTATGAATTTGGAAACCCAAGTTCTAAGCCCATCAAGGAGTGAATTCCCAGAATTGGAAACAGGTATGAACGAAAAGACTAACCTGATTAAAAAGCTCTATGAAACTTCTCAAGGATTCAATTTTTTCTTGTCTCAACCCTTTGAGGGTGAGGGAAGTTGGTCGATGAGGTATTATAGCTACAAAGTTTGGCTTAAGACTCATGTGTCAGTATTTTGAAAGATTTTATAGATTTATGAGGTAAATCATAAAATCTTTGGAGTGTTACTTCTTTCAAAGTCATTGAGAAAATTTTGCAAAAGAAAGTGTCACTTTCACCAAATACACTGACCCAAGTCAGGTAAGATTAGACATGTTCATCTCGATCAATACCTCCACCAAAATTTACAATAGAATGTGTCTTCCATACTTATGGTAGTGGTTTCTCTAAAATTTCAACAATAAAAGGACTTTCAAGCTTGGGTGTGGACTGATACCATGATGGTAACTAGTTTCTAGCTAGAAGAGACATAATAATACCATAGAGGAGATCTTGCCAATAAATGCAACTTTTCTTCTATCTCGCTCTTTTTCACGAATGCTTGTATTTCAACCTCGATTTTGACAATCTCTTCTTCATTGCATTTCTTTGACATGTAGTTTCAAGTTGTTGACAATTTCTTCATGATTCATGGTGGTGGTGAGTGTGGAACTTGTTGTTTTGGACTCCCACAAATGGTGCCAAATGTTCTTACCGAAAATGGAGCGACAATATTACAATCAAGTAGTAAAACTTTCATTATGCTGCCAAAATTTAATCGGGATTTATGTAGTTGAACTATGAAACCTTAGAATCAAGGTGATCAAGTTGTGAAACATTAGAATCAATGTGACTGAGATGTGATGAATGATGTAACGATGAGAGAGAGGACCTACACAAGATATTTGGATGTTTAAGTTAATATATGAATGATATATGTCTCTAGAAAATGCTATCACATTTTTCAATTTAGAGAAATAATATCAATATTTTAAAAAACTAACAAGCTTCTACGTAATTATCAATTATTATATTTAATATATAACCTATCCATTAATTAAATTTATTGAGGTAATATAATATGAAATGTGGCTTCTCAACTCTCGGAAAACAATCAGGCATAGACAAGAAAATATTAGAGTTTGATATAATAATTTAAATTTTAGTTATTTCAAAAAAATAATCTAGCATGTTAAATATAAAAGTTTGAAAGAGGCGCAATTTAAAGCAAGGGTTCGGATATTTTAGGGTGAGAGTGAGTGGAATTTATTAATTTATCATGTGCTATGGTTGTGAAGAGCGAAGAAGAAAAGGATGAGAAAAGAAGAAGAGAATAATAATATAGGAGTGGAAAGGAAGAAGAGGAGGATGGGGACATCGGAGGTTGGATTAGAAGCAGGAGTGGAAGAAGAAGAGAGAGATGATTTTGTGGATGGCGCGGTTGACTACAGAGGTGGAAGCGCCATCAGATCCAAATCTGGCTCCTGGAGATCTGCTTCCTTAATCATAGGTAAGGTAGGTAATGAATCAAGTTGGATTAAGTTGAACGAAGGAGGAGTGTAATGTGTATGCATGAAAATGTAATCATCAGGCGTTGAAGTGGCGGAGAGAATTGCATATTACGGGATCCTGGGGAACCTAATATCCTATCTCACAGGGCCTCTCCACCAGACCACGGCCACCGCGGCGGAGAACGTGAATATCTGGTCAGGAACTTCTTTCTTGCTTCCTCTGCTTGGGGCTTTCCTTGCCGATTCTTTTCTCGGCCGCTACCGCACTATCATTCTCGCTTCCTTCATCTACATCTTGGTCAGTCACTCACTCTTCTTCATGTTTTTAACCTCCATCAACAACTCCCTACAATTTATTATTATCATATTTCTTCAAAACATATTTCACTTTTCTCTCTTAATCTCTGCTCTTTTTTCATTTAAATTTTATTTTTATTTTATAGATAAACCTTTTAATTTTCGTATAGTTTACTTGTTAGCAAACAGTGATATTTCTAGCATAATTATGATACGTGACAAACCAAAACAATTCTTTTTATACATATAATTTTTAAAAAGCAGCTTTGTTTTTTTTTTATTACAATTTTTTCATAATATGTTATTACTTTGTCAGAAATTTATAAGAACGGTAAATGTTCAAAAGTTAATAATAGAATGTATGAAACACATGTTCAAAATATTATTTTTCAATCTCCGGCACGTCACAACTTTTGGTATTTCATAACAATTGATGTACCAAATTTTATTCGGTCCAACACATCACAATAATTGTAAAACATACTATTTTATACAAGTACAGGTTGGGCTGGTAGAGGGTATATTCCACTATTCATGCATCCATTATTACTACCCTCGCATTTCTCTCATTTTAGGAGGGTTCAAATACCTCAAACTCCACTACGTCTGTAAGGTTAAATAATATTTGTTGTCTTATTATTATTATTATTATTTTTTTGTAAATATTGTAGTGTTAGTTTTATAATTATTAAAAATGAGTTTAACTTTTGTTTAATGCGGTTAATAATTAAATTTGGAGATTTGTTTTTTATTTTTATTGAGTATTTTTTTAAAACTCATAACTAAGATAAGTTATTAGTTGTATTATTAGATTAAGAAAATTAAATGATAAAAATAAGAGGAAGGGAATCCTTTTTATAATAATTTAAAATGAAAGAAAGTTTTGTAAATATGAGGTGCGTCATTGGTCTGTAATGAGGTAGTAATTTTTAGTTTTGGTGTAGAGTACCAAACATAACTGAACTTCAACTTAAAATCTGGTGCAAACAATCTAAACATTTCACTATTCAACCGGGTTGCATAGTTGAAAAATAAATATTTAAGTTATATAAAGTTAAACCTAGACAGATTGTAATGTCAAATAGTGTTGTAAAAAAGAAAATTTGTCAAATACTGATGATTTGAATATTCCTAAATGTGTTTTTAATATTTTTCTTATTTCATTTTTTTTTTCCTTGAAAGTGAAACATGGGTCTGCAAAACGAAAATATTGCAACCCCTCTTCATAGACCCATCTCATAAATAGATATTAAGAAACGTCGATTAAATTCAGTAGCGTTTATAGTAAGATGTGCAATAGAATGTTATTACCAGGGAACTGTTTGGACTTGGGTCGTTTCTATTCCACTACTACGTTTGAACAGGAACTTCAATTTTAGACATTTCTTAATTAAAGGAGCCAAAGCATTGAAATTTATTTCGCTCATGGACAACTTAGAAACAGAAAAACTTTTGCATTCATTTGTGCATAATTTATTTTAAATAATAGATTATAGTTTGATATGATGATTTGATTCGACTCATTTTCATTCTGTTTTTCTGAGCGAACTTGAGTAGCTGGGGAATGGAAAATTAAGTAAAAGATTATTTAATTTTACACAATTAGAGTTTAAGTGAACGAAAAAGAAAAAACTAAAAAAAAAAAAAAAAAGAGAGAGGGGATTTTCACTGTGAAACATGTCTTCTTCCACTGTTTTGATGCCAATCCATGGCTTAATATGAATTACAGGGTCTAGGATTGTTAACACTATCAGCTATGCTTCCTTCTCTCTCCAATTCTGAGTGCCAAGTCGACAATCAATTCAAATCATGCTCTCCTCCTCGATTGCAAGTAGTTTTGTTTTTCGTCTCTCTTTATTTGGTCGCCGTTGGGCAAGGTGGACATAAGCCCTGTGTTCAGGCTTTTGGAGCAGATCAATTCGATGAACAACATCCAAAGGAGCACAGAGATAGAAGCTCATTCTTTAATTGGTGGTATTTTTTCGATGTTTGCAGGTTGCATGGCAACTCTTTGGATCTTAAACTACATACAAGACAACCTTAGTTGGGTTCTTGGATTTGGAATTCCTTGTGTTGCCATGATTATTGCATTGGTTGTTTTCTTGCTAGGAACAATGACCTACAGGTTTAACATTCAGCAGCAAGAAAAAAGCCCCTTTCTCAGAATTGGCCGCGTATTTGTTGCTGCTATAAGAAATCGAAGAACCACCCATTCAAACACAGCTGTCAAAGCAGAACGTGATGGACTACTTCCTCATAAAAGTTCTGAACAATTCGAGTAAGAATCGCAACACTAATTTCTGCTTGTTTTGGAGTGTGATGTGTTCTTTTCTTTTTTTTTCTCATTCCTAGTCCCGTTTGAGTTTTGCTTTTACGCTTTGTGCAAGTTCCTTTATAGTGTTTTGCACATTGACAGGTTCCTTAACAAAGCGTTGCTAGTGCCAAAGGACGAGGATTTCATAGAAGAGGAGAGTTGTAGCCCAAGTGAGGTAGAAGAAGCTAAAGCAGTACTGAGGCTGGTTCCCATTTGGGCTACAACTCTGGTTTATGCTGTGGTGTTTGCTCAAGTTCCAACATTCTTTACTAAGCAAGGGGTTACTTTGGACAGAACAATATTACCCGGCTTTGACATACCTGCTGCTTCTCTTCAATCGCTTGAGAATGTGGCCGTTGTTCTCTTCAGTCCCATCTATGACCGCCTATTTGTGCCAATGGCAAGAGGTATCACCGGCAAACGCTCAGGCATCTCCATGCTCCAAAGAATTGGGACCGGAATTTTTATATCCATAGTTACTGTAGTATTTGCTGCCGTTATTGAGACCAAGAGATTGAAAACAGCTCAAGAGTCTGGTGTTGTTGATGAACCGAATGCAACTGTTCCGATGAGTATATGGTGGTTGATTCCCCAATATATGCTGTTCGGAGTCTCTGAAGTTTTTACCATGGTTGGTCTGCAGGAATTTTTCTATGACCAGGTCCCAAATGAACTAAGAAGCATGGGTCTTGCTCTCTACTTGAGCATATTTGGTGTTGGGAACTTTATAAGCAGCTTTCTCATCTCTGTGATAGAGAAAGCGACAGGCAAAGACGGACAAGATAGTTGGTTTGCGAATAATTTGAACAAGGCACATCTTGATTACTTTTACTGGCTCCTTGCTGGACTCAGTGTCGTGGGAATGGCTCTCTTCACTTGCTCTGCCAAATCTTACATTTACAATGACAAAGGTGTTAGACGACAATAGTCATTATTGTCAGATCCCTATATGGGATGAAAAATTAAATTTTGATTTTATATGTAAATTCCGTAATTTAGAATTTGTTTGTGTATTCAAAATTGTAAATTCCAGTGAATTTAAAGTAATATATATACAATTGTACTACAAAAAAAAATTGAATAATGGAGATGAAAAATAACTAAGAACTCTTACTCAAACAATAGTCTAAATATTTTTCAGAATTACCTTTTATTAATGAAGAGCGAAAGCAAAGTTTCGATAAATGTTAAATAGCTTCAATCACATTAGCCATAATCACAAAACATATATAAGATTGTTGAAGTGTGAGCTACGGTTGCATCTCTCAAATGGTAAATGCCCAGATAGCAAAAATTGAAATCACGGAGCACCTGAGGGTTGCAATTGGAAGTATTACTTCAAATGGTAGCATGTATTCAAATTCACTCAACTATGTAGGGCTCTATAGCTATTCAGCCACAAGTTTCCTTGATTTTGTACGACCCACTTCCACTCCTACACTCAAAAACTAAATTAAAGAATTTTCACGTGACGTAAAATATTATCTTGCGTGCACAATCTTTTCACTAGATGGATTCAAACAAAGGTACAGAATACAAATACAACAAAATACTAGAAAGATATATTTTTAATCGGTAATATCGTGATTTAAGGGGAAGTAAAAAATGAAAATAAAATAATAAAAGTATTAGTAATATACTTGTAATACATCATTATAATATTTTTAATTAATTTAATTTTATTAAAAAGTATAACACTGTGAATAAATTTTATTAAATGAGAAATAATATTTATATTTTTAATAAATATCACTAAATTAAATACAATGTAACGAAATAAAATATTATTTCAATGTTTAGATATTTGGTAATAAAATGAAATAGATTTATTTTCCCATTGTTTGAAATAGAATTGGTTAACATATTAGAATTTTATATGATAATTTTAAATTTAGTTATTGTAAGAAAGTGATCTAATATGGTAAATAGGAAAGTTTGGAGGAGGTGCAGAAGGTACGCGCAAATAAAACAGGGTTCAGATATTTTAGGGTGGTTGGTATTTATTAATTCATTCTGTGATGTGATTAACAAGAGCGAAGAAGAAACGGGTGAGAAATGAAGGTGAAGAGAATAACAGAATAGGAGAGGGAAGGAAAGGAAAGGAGGATGGGAAAATCAGAGGCTGGATTAGAAGTAGTAGAAGTGGAAGAAGATGAAGAAGAAGAGAGAGATGATATTGTGGATGGTGTGGTTGACTTCAGAGGTGGAGGCGCAATCAGATCCAAATCTGGCTCCTGGAGGTCTGCTGCTTTCATCATAGGTAAGTTAAGGTAGGTAATTAATTAAGGTTGATTAAGTTGAAAGAAGGAGGAGTGTGACATGTATGTATGAAAATGGAATCAGGCGTTGAAGTGGCGGAGAGGATTGCATATTACGGGATTCAGGGGAACCTAATATCGTATCTCACGGGGCCTCTCCACCAGAGCACCGCCACCGCCGCAGAGAACGTCAATGTCTGGTCCGGAACTTCAACCTTGCTTCCTCTGCTTGGGGCTTTCCTTGCCGATTCTTTTCTCGGCCGCTACCGCACTATCATTCTCGCTTCTCTCATCTACATCTTGGTCAGTCAGTCACTCACCCATTCTTTTTTTTTTTTTTTTTTTTTGGCATTATTTTATTTCTTCTGTATATTTATTCATGAACTATTTTACTTCGGCATATTTTACCTAATTGTAAACAGTGGTATTTCTAACATACCTATGACAAGTCTCAAAAAAATTGAAAAACTAAAATATTTTTTTATATAAATTTTCAAAAGAAACTCTGCTTTATTTTTTTATTGCAATTATTTCGTAATATATTATTACTTCGTCAGAAATTTAAAAGAATGGTAAAATGTTCACAGGTTAAACGTCAAAAAAAGTTTGTTAGAAAATTAGTCACTAAACCTACTAATTTTGTACTTTGCAATCTGGTCCGTGACAACGTCTTTCCTAATAATTGATGATACTTAATCTTATTTAATGGACCACCACATGGAACTCGTGATAATAATGGATGATAAAGATATTATTTTACGTACATTCACTTGAACTAATTCAATTAATTAAGTTTTCTCTTAACTATGTCTATTTTTTTATATTATAATTTTTCTTTACAATTATTTTTTTTATAAGTAATTTAAAAATAATTATATTTAAATGAATTTAAAATATATTAAATGCATATTTTAAATAAACTAAATCCTTTAATATATTTTAAATTGAGATAAATATATTAAAAATTATAAATAATATATTTGTTATAATAAATATTGTAGAATTATAAAGCTTAAAAGCAATTAAACATATTATTAATAAATTAAATAAATCACAGTATTATTGTATTTTTAGAAAATAAATTTATAAATAAATAAAATCTACTTTGTTAGAAAATTAACATTAATCATTAATATATAATTACAACCATTCGAAATACTTAATCACTAAGCTTTACCATAAAAAATAATATTCTCTGATTAAATAAATAACTTATTTTTAATTTTTAAATTAATCACTAATATAATTAAAAAATTAGAAATATTTAATCACTAAGTTTTATCATAAAATTAATATTTTCTGATTGAATAAATAATTTTTTATTTTTTAAATACTTATCTTAGTTTAAAATATTAAAAATATATTTGTGGATTTGTTATTTAAATTACATATTTTATTTCTATCTAAATTGAATTATATTATTGTTGAAAATAAATCTTTAAATGAATTTAAATTATGTTGAAGTATATTTTCTGTTTCAAAAATTATTATGGAGAAAGAAAAGAAGAGACAGGAATGAATTTTATAAACAATATATTTAAAAAAATTACTTTTTTTTTATACTTATTTATATAATACAAAATTCAACAAGAAAAAATAAATTCGTCGTGATATAATTTTTTTTCTTTTTTTATTTTCTTTATTTATTTTTTTATTCATTTAGTGTTTGTTTTCTTCTTCTTTTTTCTTTTTTTTTTTCATTCTATCTTATTTTAATAAGGAGGTGATTTAAAAAAATATAAAGTAAAATTAAATATTTATTTCATTATAAATTTATATGTATAATTATTAATTATCTTTTTGTTCTTAAAATAATTTTATAAATTAATATCTTTAAATTAAAATTTATTTTTTTAATAATATATACTTTGATATATAATTATATTTATTTTCTAAAATTATTTAAGTTTAAATTAATAAAATAATATTATATTACTAAAAATATATAATATATGTTAAATTATTTATTTATTTTTTATAATAATCATTTATGACACTTTATTAAAATAAGATAATTAACATACATATAAATTAAAATTATAAAGGTAAGAATAATAAATGAAGAAAATTTTATAAAATAGTATTTTTTATACATTTTCCTTTTTTTCTACTTATATAAATAAAGAATAAAACATGTAAATTAACAGTGATATTTTTTTATTGCAGAATAAAAGTTGATTTAATATTGATTAATCTTTAAAATATAAAGACATTTTTTTTATTATTTTTTACAAAAATATTTTATTTTATAATTATTTACCATTTTCCACTTTTTTTAAAATAAAAGGGATTGACCATATATGTTATTATGTATTCATATAATTATCATCTTGCACATGTGTCTTGTTTTTTTACAGGAATTGTGTAGCTTGCTTATGTGTTTTATTGTCACATATTACTCATCAATTCACCTTTTTATGACAACTTAACAAGCTTATTAATGGTATTAATTAACTATTAGTTAATAAATCTAATTCAAGATTTTAATTATCATAAAAAATATCTATATTTTTTTAAAATATTTTTTTATCTTATTTGTGTTTTGAAGAATTATAAATTTTCCTTGCACTCTTTTTTTCATATCTTTTATGGAATTGAATTTGACATAACTACTATTTTTTTTTTAACATGAAGATATGTTCAAAATTAGCCAAGCCAAACACCATGTTTAATATATTTTTAGCTTTATCTTTTTTTCAATAATAATATATAACAACTTTTACATTGCTGTTACATTTTCTCCGAGGATGTAATACTATTTTTGTAAGATTAATTTCAATTAACAGATACACTTTTACAAAGTAATGATTATATATATTTCATTTATTCATTTGATTTAGAAAAATGTAATTTATTTCAAAAAGTTAAAAAAATGTTTAATAATTAAAATGTCATTTTTATAGTATGATTTTTTACTTAAACATGCCACCCTCAGAAAAATAAAACAAATGCATGAATTACTATTGCAATTAAAGTATAAACTTGTTGCGTCATTGGTCTGTAATAAGGTAGCAAATGTTTACTTTTCGTGTACAAAAACAAACATAATTGAACTTGAATTTAAAATCTGGTGCAAACAATCTAAACACGTGATCACTAGAACTATCCTAGTGGGTTGGACCATTGAAAAAGAAAAGTTATATAAAGTTAAACAAAATATAAATTGTAATGTTAGATAGTTTAGATAAGTTGATTAAGCAGAGTGCATTGTTAGAATTTTAACATGTGTTCAATTTCTATAAAATAAAATAAAAATGTTCACTTATTTCATTTTATTTTTTCTTTTGCTTGGAAGTGAAACATGCATCTGCTAAAACGAAAATAGTTCAACCCCTCTATAGAGAGATACAGTCTCATAAATAGATATTAAGAGAAGTCGACTTATTTCGCACATGGACGACTTAGTTAAAGAAAAGCTTATCCATTGATTGTCTGTTTAATTTATGTTAGATAATAAATTATAGTTTGATATGATGATTTGATTCGGACTCATTTCCATTCTGTTTCTGTTTTCCTTAGCGAGCTTGAGTAGCTAGCTAGTGAATGGAAAATTAAGTAAAATTTTGATACATGGATTTAATTTGAAACAATTAGATTTTCTGTGAACCAAAAAAGGGATAAGAAATAAAAATAGAGGAGACTTTCACTGTAAACATGTGTTCTTACATTGTTTTGATGCCAATCCATGGATTGATATGAATTACAGGGACTAGGATTGTTAACACTATCGGCTATGCTTCCTTCTGTGTCCAATTCTGAGTGTCAAGTCGACGATGAATTCAAATCATGCTCTCCTCCTCTGTTGCAAGTAGTTTTGTTTTTCATCTCTCTTTATTTGGTCGCCATTGGGCAAGGTGGACATAAGCCCTGTGTTCAGGCTTTTGGAGCAGATCAATTCGATGAACAACATCCAAAGGAGCACAGAGATAGAAGCTCATTCTTTAATTGGTGGTATTTTACGATGTGTGCTGGTTGCATGACAACTCTTTGGATCTTGAACTATATACAAGACAACCTTAGTTGGGTTCTTGGATTTGGATTTCCTTGTGTTGCCATGATTGTTGCATTGCTTGTTTTCTTGCTAGGAACAATGACCTACAGGTTTAACATTCAGCAGCGAGACAAAAGTCCCTTTCTAAGAATTGGCCGCGTATTTGTTGCTGCTATAAGAAACCGACGAACCACCCATTCAACCACAGCTGTCAAAGGAGAACGTGACGGACTACTTGCTCATCAAAGTTCGGACCAATTCGAGTAAGAATCGCAACGCAACACTAATTTATGCTTGTTTTGGAGTCTGTTGTGTTTTTTCTTTTTTTTACTCATTTCTAGTCTCATTTGAGTTTTGCTTTTACGCTTTGTGCAAATTCCTTTATTGTGTTTTGCACATTGACAGGTTCCTTAACAAAGCGTTGTTAGTGCCAAAGGACGAGGATTTCATAGAAGAGGAGAGTTGTAGCCCAAGTGAGGTAGAAGAAGCTAAAGCAGTACTGAGGCTGGTTCCCATTTGGGCTACAACTCTGGTTTATGCTGTGGTGTTTGCTCAAGTTCCAACATTCTTTACTAAGCAAGGGGTTACTTTGGACAGAACAATATTACCCGGCTTTGACATACCTGCTGCTTCTCTTCAAACGCTTATGACTTTGGCCATTGTTCTCTTCAGTCCCATCTATGACCGCCTATTTGTGCCAGTGGCAAGAAGTATCACTGGCAAACCCTCAGGCATCACAATGCTCCAAAGAATTGGGACTGGAATTTTTATATCCATTGTTACTGTAGTAACTGCAGCCGTTATTGAGACCAAGAGATTGAAAACAGCTCAAGAGTCTGGTGTTGTTGATGAACCGAATGCAACTGTTCCAATGAGTATATGGTGGTTGATTCCCCAATATATGCTGTTCGGAGTCTCTGAAGTTTTTACCATGGTTGGTCTGCAGGAATTTTTCTATGACCAGGTCCCAAATGAACTAAGAAGCATGGGTCTTGCTCTCTACTTGAGCATATTTGGTGTTGGGAACTTTATAAGCAGCTTTCTCATCTCTGTGATAGAGAAAGCGACAGGCAAAGACGGACAAGATAGTTGGTTTGCGAATAATTTGAACAAGGCACATCTTGATTACTTTTACTGGCTCCTTGCTGGACTCAGCGTCGTGGGAATGGCCCTCTTCACTTACTTTGCCAAATCTTACATTTACAACAACAAAGGTGTCACACGACAATAGTCAATTCTTCTATTATGATAAGTCCTTGTTCCATCTCTATATGGTATGAAAAATTATATTTTGATTGTATATGTAAACCTTGTAATGTAGAATTTGTTGGTATATTGGGACTTTTGAATTGAACACTCAATTTTATATGTGAACTTGTTTTTTTAAAAGTACTTTACTTTGAATTTTTAATTTTTTTTTGTTACAATTTTAATTTTTTTTGTCTAATTAAAGTGATTGACACATATCAACAGTTTTTGGTTTCTTATATCGTATGAACTGAACTAGTGAAAACAGTATCTCAATTGATTTACAATAATATGGATGTTTATATATAAAAATAAGTAATAACACCCTAATATTATTTTTAAGTCGAAGAATATATGTTTGATTATTCTCAACTTGTAGATGAAAGGTTAGAAGGTAATATAACGAGAAGAATTTTTGTAAAGAAATCATTTTATTTGATTAATGCTTCTCAACTTCTAGATAAAACACTACAAAAAAAATGTTTATTATCTATGGGTAAAATCCGTAGGTAATGCACTCACCTAAACAAAATATTTTTATTCGGTAGTGCATTACCTAGGACCCCTCCCCTTTATATTATATTTTTATTATTTATTATATTTTCGAAACTTTGAATTATTATTAGATTAAGGGAATTGTCATTGGCAAGATTCGAACCCAGTACCTCAAAGTTGAAGGCTGATACTCCAACTAATAAGCTATTAGGATATTTTGATTATAATTTACAAATAAATTATATTTATATTTATCCGTGTAAATATATAAATATAAAATATATAAATATAAAATATATTTATATTTTGATATATTTATATATTTATATATTTGTATTTATATATTTGTATTTATATATTTATATTTATATATTTATATATTTGTATATTTACATTTATATATTTATGTATTTATGTATTTATATATTTATGTATTTATATATTTATATATTATGTATTTATATATTTATATATTATGTATTTATATATTTATGTATTTATCTATTTATGTATTTATGTATTTATGTATTTATGTATTTATGTATTTATATATTTATATATTTATATATTTATGTATTTATATATTTATGTATTTATGTATTTATATATTTATATGTATTTATGTATTTATGTATTTATGTATTTATGTATTTATATATTTATATATTTACACGAATAAATATAAGTATAATTTAGTTGTAAATTATTATTAGAATATCCTAATAGTTTAGTGGTTGGAGTATCAGTTTTCAACTTTAAGGTACTGGGTTTGATTCTTGCTAGTGACAATTCTTTTAGTTTAATATAATTTACTTACGGATAGTAATTTCGTAGGTAATTAATTACCTACGGAATTACCCACGGATGACATCCGTAGGTAATGGATACCTAAACCCTAAAATATATTTATATTTATATATTTATATATTTGTATTTATATATTTGTATTTATATATTTATATTTATATATTTATATATTTATATATTTACATTTATATATTTATGTATTTATGTATTTATATATTTATGTATTTATGTATTTATGTATTTATGTATTTATATATTTATGTATTTATATATTTATATATTTATATATTTATATATTTATATATTTACACGAATAAATATAAGTATAATTTAGTTGTAAATTATTATTAGAATATCCTAATAGTTTAGTGGTTGGAGTATCAGTTTTCAACTTTAAGGTATCGGGTTTGATTCTTGCTAGTGACAATTCTTTTAGTTTAATATAATTTACCTACGGATAGTAATTTCGTAGGTAATTACCTACGGAATTACCCACGGATGACATTACCTACGGATAATATCCGTAGGTAATGGATACCTAAACCCTAAAATATATTTATATTTTGATATATTTATATATTTATATATTTGTATTTATATATTTGTATTTATATATTTATATTTATATATTTATATATTTATATATTTACATTTATATATTTATGTATTTACGTATTTATATATTTATGTATTTATGTATTTATGTATTTATATATTTATGTATTTATGTATTTATATATTTATGTATTTATATATTTATATATTTATATATTTATATATTTATATATTTACACGAATAAATATAAGTATAATTTAGTTGTAAATTATTATTAGAATATCCTAATAGTTTAGTGGTTGGAGTATCAGTTTTCAACTTTAAGGTACTGGGTTTGATTCTTGCTAGTGACAATTCTTTTAGTTTAATATAATTTACCTACGGATAGTAATTTCGTAGGTAATTACCTACGGATAGTAATTTCGTAGGTAATTACCTACGGAATTACCCACGGATGACATTACCTACGGATAATATCCGTAGGTAATGGATAATTACTCACGGATAGAATTCCGTAGGTAATATCCGTAGGTAATGTACACTTTACCTACGGATAGTAATTACGTAGGTAATTACCTACGGAATTATCCACAGATTACATTACCTACGGATAATATCCGTAGGTAATGGATAATTACCTACGAATAGAACTTCGTAGGTAATATCCGTAGGTAATGTACAATTTACCTACGGATTTTCATCCGTGAGTAATATCCGTAGGTAATGTAAAATTTACCTACAGATTTTTATCCGTAGGTAATAGGCTTTTTTTTTTGTAGTGAAATATCATAAAGTAGTAACAAAAAGAGTTTTTATAAACAAATTAGCTATTTAATACTAAGTTTTGATATAAATCAAAGTGAAAAACTGCTTTTGAGGTAACTTACTGATAAAATGACAATCAAAATTTATATGATTAGACCTTTTTATGATTGGATATGATTAGACCTTTTTATGATTGGAGGAATAAGAACTCAAGTGATAGCATATTTATTATCACAAAAAAACATAACTATATTAATAAAAACCTTAATATGTTGAACAATGGTTATAATCATATATCATTTCTTTAATTATTGTGTATAAGACATAATATTATGGTTTAATTGAAAATTTAGATACATTTTTTTACTTCACAGATTTCTATGATATTGGAGTCCCCATGAAAGACATAATATTATGATTCAATTGAAGATTTAGACACATTTTCTTACTAGACAAATTTCTAGGAAATGAGAGTCTTCATGAAAGACACAAAGTTTAATTATGAACTTTTTGAAACACCTATCCCAATATACATGCACAATATCATACATTATAGCATGTGAAAATCATTCCTTGGAGGAAAAAAAAAGTAAATTTCAGTATATCGTAATAAGTGAGGAATTGCATTTGAAAGAGTAAACAACATATGTTGCATGTAATGACTAAATTTTTGCACAACAAAGGTAATATTTTGTTGAGACAGTGAAGTACATAAGTTTTCCCATCAATTTTCTATACACTTAAGGATTAGAACTAAAATCATCATCATTTAGATCAAGTTTCAAATTTGCATTTACAAGTAAAATTACATGTATGCTATATTAAAAGCCAACATCATCAAGCAAAGATAAAGTATACATTTTTTAAAAGGAGATTTATTTATTAGAAAAATCAATTCATATTCCAGAGATCCAAAAATCTTTAATTTAAATGATGGTGGTAACTTCAATTGAAGTTGAGTAACACAATTCAAATTAGGTCCAATTAAGATGATGTCATTCACATAAATAAGTAAAATAACTAGTGAAGAAAGAAAAAATCATATATAAATAATGAATAATAATAAAACCATATTGAATTAATGTGGAAGAAAATTTATAAAAGCAATAAAGTCTGACTAAGTCCATATAAAAATAAACATTTTAAACTTCTTTTATAATGGTGAGGGAGATTAACATAATCTTCTTTAATATGCTATCTAGTTATTATAAGCACCAATATTTAGAAACAACTATAACTAATAAAACTCTAATAGATGTAACAGAAAGTATTTGAGAAGTCAATCTCATATATTATTATGTATAACTCTTTTTTCTATTAATCGTATCTTATATTTGTTTATTAAACCATCAACTTATTTTAATTTGAAAACCCATTTGAGACCTATGCAGTGCTTAGCTTCAAAAAGATAAAATAATATTTTTTTCAAGCTTTAATATATTGAGGTATAGCTTTTGTAAGAAATTGTCTAGTGGTAGATTTGAGACTCATAAGTAATAGAAATATATTTGATCAACGTCTCATGTTTAGAGTTGAGTAAAGGTGTCAAAATAGATTTAACCTAATAGGTTCACTTAAAAGATTTTTAAAATAGGTTAGATTAGACCAATAAAATTTTTATCTCGATCATTTGGGCCATGAGCTTAGGTCATATTAGCCCGTGAACTTATAGACCGACTTATTTATAAAATAATAATTATTTATTTAAATAAAAATAAAAAAATATTATTTTATTAAAAAATATATTTGTATTCGAAATTAATTTGACAATAGATTCATTATGAGAGTAAATATCAAAATAAATATCTAAAAACTCTTATTCCAATATCTAATAATTAAGATTAATTACTATTTTAAATTAATAAATTACTAAAAAATAAATAATGATAATGAAAAATAAGTTTTTAATTCTTATTTTGAGATTGAATGGATGCATGTTTTTGTAATTTATTATATATTAAATCATTATATTTTAAATTAAAACTAATTGTGTTAATAAAATTTAAATTTAAAATTATTTTTTTTATTTAAATATTTATAAATTAATTGATTTAGTATAAATATGGTAATATTTTTTTTAAATTCAATTAAGTCAAAATTGGTCTCGTTAGCCAGTTGATCTAACATAGGGTCAGATTAAGCTAAACATATTGGTCCGTTTCAAAATATAGGACAAAACAAGCCATTAAATTTTTTTTACGTGACCTGTAGGACCAAGTTAGATTTGACTGGATCATCTGTTTTGATAGCTCTAAGGCAATAATGGAGACCCAATCTTCCCAAAACTAGTATGAATTACATTCAAAAGATGTTGATATTTCTTGTCCACTATTAAATTTTGAGGTTGATACAAAATATGTGAATACTTCTTGTTCACTACCAAACACATTTGCAACTTGGGTGACATTTGAGATTTGAAGGAGATTACTCAACTATTAATTTTGTTGATGTGAGGGTATGAAATTTTGACCAACTTCTTCAATTTTATCTCCTGAACTACAAGAGTTTTGATTGACATAAGTAAAAAAAAAATACTTACTCTTTTTATAATTTGTTGGGTACCCAATAAATTTGTAAGGTTAAGTTTTGGTATGATCCAAAATATTACAAGAGTACAAAAATGATGTCTTTCTTGTTCAAAGAACTAACACCATTATTAACAATGGAGGCATGAGAAGATTTTGTATTTTTTGAACTACCCATCTCTTTTGCTTCTCTTCTTGAACAATTAAAAAAGACTTGGAGATGGACTGGAAAATGATTCAAAGACAATTAAAAAAACATATTATATATATATAAAGTAATGTTAGTAAATAGTCAACTCAAAAAGTTAGTTAATTTTGTTTCTTTTAAAAAAATTCATATACATTATTATATATGTGCATATTCGTTTATAAAATATATAGTTGTTGATGTATTGCATAGATTAATATTGCTGCTATTTTTGGATTATTTTTTCTTTGTTGTTTATTCTCTTGTTTTTATGTGAGAAACAAATATATTGTTACATTGAAATTAACATGATATCAAGAGCGAAAATTTACCTGTGAGACTTATTTTTGTTGTCAGCGTGTGGGTGAGCCTCAGTGTGTGAATTGCGTAATCATTCTCCTCAGTGGAATCTTGAAAATATCAAAAAAGAGTTGAAGGTATCAAGATTGATGAAACTCTTGGTTTTAATGATTCCAGATGATTGGGAATGAGAGTATCATTCAAGGTGCACTGGTGTTTGATGGAAAGGGCTTTAATAATTGAAAGATAAATATGCTAGTTGTCTTTGGGTTTCAAGATGTAGCGGATGTGGTGATGAGTGAGCTTGAAGACCCTGAAGACAAGACTACAAAAGAAGCCAAGAAACACTTCAAGAATCTTCAAAAGTTGGACAACAAGGTCAGATTTCTCATTTACCAAAAATTTTCAACAAAATTTTCAAAATTACAATAACAAAAGAGTGTTGAGAGATTTTACTAAAGACTTATGGAGATAGAAACAAAAACAAGAAGGTCAAGGTGCAGACCTTGAGGAGGCAGTTTGAGTTTTTCAGCATGGATGAGAATGAATTCATTGTTGATTACTTTGATAAATTTCAAGAACATGTAAATGCAATGAGGGCATGCAAAGACACAATCACTAATCAACAGTTTGTTGATAAGATTCTGAGAACATTGTCACATAGATTTGATCATGTTGTAGTGGCAATTGAAGAAATAAAAGACTTGGAGAAGGTGGAAATAGAAGCATTGCAGCATTTTCTTAAAGCGTATGAGTTTAGGATTAATGAGAGGAAGTATAATCAAGTGTAGGTTCTTCAAGTTATAACAGTCCAAATGGAAAAATACAACACCTCAAAAGGAAAGAAAAGAAAAAGTTCAAAAAGAAAAAACAAAATAAGAAAACATGTGATACTTTCAAGAATAAGAAAGATCACAAGAAGTAACAGAACACCTATAATGATGATAACGAATGAAAGTTTTATAAAAAGAAGATGAAGTGTTACAACTGTCAAAAGTATGATCATTTTGCACGTGAATTTTGGGATGGTGAAGGTGTTAAGAACAAGTTAAAGAACCAAGTTAATTTAGCTTAAGATGAAGCTTCTTCATATTCTAATGTGGTGATGCTGATGGCCAAAACTAGTGATATAAATTCAGAAGAAACATCTTCTTGGTACCATTAATGATGTGTTGTATGTACCAGGTTTTAAGACAAACTTGATGAGTCTCAAACAGCTTTTACAGATAGGATTTGTATGGAAATGAAGGAGAATGATTTAAGTGTATATGACAAAAAACATAAATTGGTGGTTCATGTAAATCTTTCTGAAAATAGAACCTTTCGTGCTGGTATGAATACACGAAGGCATGAATGTTTTCCACTACAAATAATAAGAGCGAGTGGTTATAGCATAATAGGTTCGACCATCTGAATTTTCAACATTTGCACAAGCTTAGTCACAAGAATCTGGTCATAGGACTCCCCTCAATTGTGATTCTAGGAGAAGTTTGTAGATAATGCATTCAATGCAAGTAGGCCAAACTAAAGTTTAAGAAATATATGGCTAGAAAAGCAACTGAGAAGCTTGGTATGGTGTACTCAAATGTTTGTAGGCTAATGCAGATTGAAACACCTAGTGGAAATATGTGAGTTTATTTATTGAGAAGGAAAAATGAAGTGTTGTTTGTGTTTGAAAAATTTAAAATAATGGTTGAGAAACAAAGTGGAAGCAAGATAAAGGTGTTTCGATCTGATGGTGGAGGTAAATATGTCTAAGCTAAATTCAGTGTCTTTTGTGAGAAAGAAGGCATCATCCATGAGTTTACTCCACTATATACTCCTCAACACAATGATATTGTTAAGCGTAAAAACCGAATTTGTTAAATATAATTTGTTTGCATGTTTAAAAACAAGTCTTTGCTAAGTTATTTTTTTCAGAAAAGCAGTTGTCACAACTGTCCATGTGTTGAACAGGTCTCCCACTAAGCTTTTAGAGATGATGACACCTGAAGAGGCTTGAATAGGTGTTAAGTCTGATGTGTCACACCTTAGGATATTCAAGTCAGTGTGTTATAAGCATGTACTTGAGCAATTGAGAAAGAAACTTGATGATAAAAACACATCACAAATTATGGTTGGTTATCATGTGACAGGTGGATACAAACTATTTCACCCCATATCAAATTAGGTGTTAATTAGTAGAAATGTCTTTGTTGATGAGTCAACCAGCTGGACATGGACATTCACCGAAGAAAATTCAAATGCTTCCAAAGGGTTATTTGAAGATGAGAATCCAATGGAACAGAACATACCTGTTAATCATGGCGCAAGAAGATCATCCAGAGTTACACAACTCTCATCTCATCTTCATGATTATGAAGTGTTTAGTGACTCAGTTGTGTTAGTAAAGAGAAATCTAGTGCATTTTGCACTCATTGCAGAGCCTGAGTCAATCATGTTCGAAGAAGCATCCAGAGAGGTTCATTTGTGAAAAGCTATGTAGGAGAATATTGATTTAGTTGAAAGGAATTAGACCTAGGAGCTTCTTAAGTTGCCACCAAATAAGAAGTCAATCGCACTCAAGTGGGTTTATTAGATTAAAGTAAATCCAAAGGGTGAGGTTATAAGATACGAAGCAAGGCTTGTAGCCAAAGGTTTCTTACAGAGAGATGGAATAGACTATGTGAAGTCTATGCGCTTGTTACTTGGATCGAAACTATTAGATTGGTGATTACTATTGCCATGAATGCTAACTAGTCTTTACACCAGTTAGATGTTAAATTAGTTTTTCTGAATGACCTTCTTAAAAAAGAGGTTTATGTGCAGCAACCTAGGGATTTTGAGCATAAAAGTGAAGAACATAAAGTATATAGGCTGAAAAAGGTCTTATATGGGTTTAAGCAAGCACCAAGAGTATGGAACAAGAAAATTAATGATTTTCTTGACAAAATTGATTTTGTTAAGTGTATGTTCGAACATGGAGTTTATGTAAAAATTTGAGAGAACAACAACAAAGTTGAAAAAATCACCATATGCTTGTATATTGATGATCTTTTGATCACTGACAGCAATGAAACGTTGATCTTGCTGCAAAAATGAACTTCTAAAGGAGTTTGAGATGAGTGACTTGAAAAATCTAAATTATTTCTTGGAAAATCTGAGGTAGTAATGTTGTCAACACACTTGCAAATGTAGGATTGAAGCTTGAGAAAAATCCTGATGAAGAGTGGGTTGATCCTACACAATAGCAAAACATTGTTGGAAGCTTCAGGTATCTGTGTAACACTAGACCAGATTTGAATTTCAGTGTTAGGTTGGTGAGTAGTTATATGCAAGAATCAAAAGTATCACACTTTCTTGTTGTGAAACACATACTTAGATACCAACATGAAACTACAAATCTGGAAATTTTGCTGTCAAAAGGGGATGATGAGTTGATGAGGTATTTTGATGCAGATTGGTGTGGTGACAAAAGTGGTAGAAATAGCACAGCTGGGTACATGTTCTTTCTTGAAGAGATACTGTAGACCCCTAATTTTGCCCGGCCTCTCAAAATAAAGGCTAGAAGAACTTCGCCCGAGGATGGAGTTCATCCGGCTTCCCAAAATCGAGAAAAGACCTCCTGCAACAAGACGGAGCTCACCCATTCACACAATAAAGACTAAAGAGACTTCCTACACAAAGATAAAGCTCGCCCGGCATCTTAGTAAAGGCCAAGAAGACTTCCTATATGAAGATAAAGCTTCAATGGACACACATCGGCATCAATCTACGTCCGAAAACGGCAAGGAAAGCTTCCCGGGGTCCCAGAACACGAAAACTGGACAAAACAGGCCGAGACCACGGTCCCAAAAGTGGGACGGCCATCCCAACTGCCATTTAGCAGTTGGGACGCGCGTCCCACATGTGGGACGGCCGTCCCAAACCCATTTTAAGTGGGACGGCCGTCCCGACTTCCCTGGGGGTCCCATTCTGTGTAAATTTGCCATTTGGGACGGCCATCCCAGTCCAGACGGCCGTCCCAACCCAGACGGCCGTCCCAAAGTGCGCCAGCTGCGAAAAACTATAAATAGGAGGCTCATTTGCCACTTTTTCACACCACAGACATCCCAGAGAGCTCTGAAACACTTTCTAAAACTCAGAGCACTTGTCTACTTCTCTCCCTCTCTAGAATGATCTTTCCGATTGCCTTAAATAGGTAACAATCGGTTAAGGAATTATATTCCGGCATTCGATTCTTCTTTAAATTTTTAGTGGAGTCGATCTTGTATTGGTGAGGAGAGTCTGTATAGTGAGAGGGGTTGCCAAAACGCATCCTCACAGTTCGAGATTCTCAATATAAAGCTTGCTACGGAGGTTCTTTTCAATTCCCTTCTCTTTTATTGCTTTATTTACTGTTTTATTTTTATTTTATTACGTCATATAGTATAAAATCATGTAGATAGCCATTTTAATATCTCTTTTATTGCTTTATTTAGCTTTATTTATATAAAATCATGTAGATAGTCATTTCAATATTATGCAATAAAATAGGGTAATCGCGTAATTTCTTATAATCTTCACTTAATGAATTAATCCGTCATAGGGAACCTGAAAGGGGCGTTGTGGGGTGCTAACACCTTCCCCACACTTAACTAACTCCCTTACCCAACTCTGGTTATAACGGCCAAGTTGGTTTTTCTTAAATAAAATCAACGCCTTTCTTTTCTTTTTTCCTTTTCCAATGTTTCTGGTCAAAATATTGGTGGCGACTCCATAAGAACCCCTTTTCGAAAACCTATACATTTTAAATACGCGAGTCTAAACCATCTTTTCGCGACCGCTCGCATAAACGTTTCGAGACGTCCTCCGGACGTCGAAAGGGACGGCGGCGACAGATACCAATTTCTTGGAGCTTTACAAAAGAATCAGTAGTGACTCTCTCATCCTGTGAGACTAAGTATATAGTTGTCTCTGAAGCAGCTGGTCAAGTAATTTGACTGAGTTCACTGATGAAGGAATCAAGCATGTAAATTGAAAATGTTGATTGATAATAAATCTGCAATAAATCTTGTCAAACATCCAATCTCTCATCCGTGAGCAAGTTTCAAATGAAAAGCTGGAGGTTGAACATTGTAGGTCCGAGATACAACTTACGACATTTTGACAAAAGCTTTGAAGTTTGAAAGATTCAAAATTCGTAGAGAGTAAATTGGTGTTGTTGATATATATTTTTAACTTGAGGAGAAGTGTTAGTAAATATTAGTTAATTTTGTTTCTTTTAAAACTTTTCTTGTACATTATTCTATATGTATATATTCGTTCATAAAATATATAGTTGTTGAGGTATTACATATATTAATATTACTTGTTGCTCTTGGATTGTTTTTCTTTATTATTTATTTTCTTATCTGTGTGTGATGTTATATTGGAATTAACCTATAAAACATATTTTATCTTTTTATTATGATTTAAATGTAAAAATTATTATTTAATAAAATGAGATGTGTTACGTATTGTGTTACTATGCTTAGTCAAATTATCATTTTTATTTGAATTAAATTATTTGTACTTTTGTATTTTTTTTATTAAAACATTTGTTTAGCCTTTATCATTTAAAAATAAAATATATTTTTATTTATCCTTATAAGAAAAAGGAGACATTATGATATAAAGTGGTTAAGGTTCTAATTTTGATGTTTGCACCAAAGAAATTATGATTATTTTATCTCATCCAAATATTGTACATTTATGTTTAAATGACATTAAGAAATTCTTTAAAATATGAAGTTGTACACTTATGTTTAAATCACCACAAATTCTTTAACTTGAAAGTGTGCTTTGTAAAAACTAATTTAAAAATAGTTTAAACTAATAAACTTAAAAAAAATTGGAGTTGACTAAAATTTTAAGTTAATTCATTCTTGAAAATTTTGTTAAAATAGGAGAATTAGCTAATTAAAAAATATAAAATAATATATATATATATATATATATAATTATTTTAATATAACTTTACGTACATAATTATTATTTTTAATAACTCGTCATCTATCAAAATTTGATAATTTTTTATATCAGAAAAAAAATGAAGATTTGACGATTTTGTTTCAGGATCTAAAAAATTAAAGAATCAATCGTTTCATTAATATAATATTTCAATAAAAACTTTATTTTTTTTAATTAAAAGACTCCTTTATACCCTTCGATGAATGATTTATGGTATATATAACATATTATCATAATTTTTATCATATAAGAAAAATCCAATTCTAAAATTATCAAGCATAAGTTTTTGAAATTAGATCTATATAATTCAATTTTTTTGAGTATTACTAAATAATTTATGGATAAAAGTATACAAAGTTTATTTCTAATGGTAACTAAATCTTCCATTTTTGTAAAATAGAGATTGGAGGCAAAATAGCTATTAAACTATTTGCTTAGTTTACTAAAAATAACTTATATTGTTTAAATTTTTATAACTGTTTGTATAACTATTTAATATAATTTCAAGACAAAGGCATAGTTTTTATTCTCTATAATTTAAATTTTTTATCCACTTCTGTTAATGACCAAATATTGAAACTAAAATAATAATAAAAAATATAATGAAAATTGCAATTAAAACAAATGGTTTTCATGTTGAGTAAATGATATGATTAAAATGTTATATCAATTGATGGTGAGGGTAAAATTAAGGAAACAAAAAATGAAAGTGATTTGAGAGAAAAAGAAAAGTCAGAGTAGCGGTTTGCAGAAGCAAATGGTGAATGAAGATGAAAAGGGAAACAAGTTCATATGATATTGAAAATGAGAGAAAAGAAAGTTGGAAATGTGAGATTTTATTTTATTAAAATAACAATGATTTCATTTGATGACTAGTTTGAGAGTTATCCATTGAAATAAAAAAATATATGAAGAAAATATGAATTGGTTTTGTCATCAATTAGTGTTTGGCACGTAAACTCTGTTTTTATTTAATATATGAAAATCATGTCTTCAAGTTTTAGGTTTTGTCTTAAAACTATTGGAAGAAGAAGAAGGAGACAGCAAAGCAGAAAGAGGTATTAAAACAAATAATTCATGAAAATAATATTATTTATTTTATTTAGTTAAAGGTTATAACAAATATTACTTTTCAATAAAATAAAAGACATTGCACTAACATAGAATTTATAAACAAAATAAAAGACATGAACAATAAAAAAAAGAATTGACTTTTGAATAAAGATATTGGGTGGGTAAACTATTATTGTTGTGTCTACCAATAAAGAATCATTTATTTGTTTATGTAAAGACAGAAAAGCATTTTGTTCAGTAAATTAACTGGATATACGTGAAACAATTAAATCATACTATACATTACAATATAGTTTATTCCATCATCATAGCTGGTATTTTTCTAAAAAGAACAAAGATATCTCTAGCTCCTTGAAAAGTTTACCAAATTACTTTTTCTCCTAAAAACTTATAATCTTTGTCAATTTAGAAAATTACGATGCCCCGAATACAAAGTAATTTCCAGTAAAAGTTAAAAAAAAAAAAAAAGGAGAGTTAAAGGAGAACTTTAGTGTATTGAAAAGTATCGATTGCACTCCTCACTCTTAAATCGAATTGATGAAAAGAGAGACGAGAGAAATTTAGGTTTTCCTTGTTTTATGAAGTAGTTATTCTTTTGATTCGTGTCATCTATATTAAAAGATGGATTAGTTATCAATTTGCTTATATTTTTTTTATTAAAATTTGTTCTATGAATTTTCTTAAATTGAATATTTTTTAAGTTTTTTTATTTATTAATTAAATGTTTATTAAATAAATTAAAAAATTACTATATATATATATATTAAATATTAAATTATAATCAATAATTTAAATTTAATTAATTAATATTTATAATTTAAATTATAATATTATAATATACTTATATATTCTAATACATAAATATTTTTTTAAGTGATCAATCCGACCAGTCTTATATTTTTGAAGCTAATCAAGGATGATAGAAGAAACCCGTTTTACCATATCATATCCTATTAATCTTGGATGCCACCATGGTTAACACTTTATTCTCATCAACTCAGTCATTCATTCTAATATGCTTTATCGTATTAAATATTCCCTAAATCATAGAGATAGTAATATGTTTTAATAATGTGAACAAATTACTGTTGATATTGGAATTGGAATGTTCTCTGCAACTTTACCTTTAACATGGCTTCTCAACTTTCGAATTCAGTCACCAACATTCATTTGATGGCTATTCCACATTATCCTTCAATTCAACAAGTGCTTAGTTTAGTTTGATTAATGCAGCTGGAAATTAAAAGTACGAAGGATTTGAAAAAGAAGAAAGAAATAGTGGTTGGTGGCGAGTGGTATTTTAAAATGTAAAGAGAGAGGATTGTAGCTTTCGAGAATTTAAAATTGGATTGATATTGAGTTTCGAAACGATGGTAATAAGAACACGGCATTGAATATTGATAACGTTGGAAGCAATGTTACTTGTGGAAGGAGACAAAGGAACGTTCATGTGGACGTGGATATTATGATTATTATTTTGAAAATGAAGTTGTGAGTGATTGGCACTAGCATTATTCTTGGGTAAGTTTAGTGTATGGATTGGGTGTCATGGTTGGGGTAATTGTAGGATTTATTTAAGGATGAAAAGACAGGGATTGGTTTGATATTTGAAATGAAGAATGATTTAAAAAGTTGGAAAGAAAAAAGAGGGAAGAAGAAGATAAAAAAGAATGATTAAGGGGAAGAGGGGACCCACGAAACGAGAAGGAAAGTGGTGTATCTGCTGGCATGACAGACTGGTATGGTTTGGAGCATAACACAACGCAACACACAGCATAACAAATAACAACATAACACAACAACAACAACCGTTACCATTTGCCAATCACTTTCTCTTTCTCTCTTCCCCTAATCTTCACTTTCCTTGCAACTTCAACAACCCCTTCCTCTCTCACTCTTCTCTTTTTGTTCATACTTTCAATCTTTCTACTTCCACCATCCAATCCAATCCAATCACCATGGCCCAAGAACCCCAAAATCCACCTCCCCCTGCCCAGGAACTCTCTCCCCTCGTCGACCCCGTTCCTCTCCACGACCCGCCAACTACCCAACCTCAAGCCGAATCTGAAGTGAAACCACCGGCCACCGAAGCTGAACCCGAAGACAAGGCAGGAGTAGTCATCGAAGAAGTGGTGGGGGAAGCAGAGAAGGCCCCCAGCGCTGTCGAAGACAAGATTTCCGAATCGGTTTCGTTCAAGGAGGAGACCAACGTGGTTGGCGACCTCCCCGAGGCTCAGAAGAAAGCCCTTGATGAGCTCAAGAAGCTTGTTCAAGAATCGCTTAACAACCATGACCTAACTGCTCCCAAACCCCCACCACCCGAACCAGAGAAGAAGAAACCAGACATCGTCAAGGAGCCAGAAGTCGCAGCAGGAGAGGCAGAGAAGAAGGAACCTGAAGTGGCTGCCGAAGAAGCGGAGAAGAAGGAAGTCGAAGTTAAAGAAGAGAAGAAGGAAGTCGAAGTTAAAGAAGAGAAGAAGGAAGTCGAAGTTAAAGAAGAGAAGAAGGATGTAGAAGTGATAGAAGAGAATAAGGACGTTGAAGTGACAGAAGAGAAGAAGGAAGTTGAAGTGACAGAAGAGAAGAAGGAAGTTGAGGTTACAGAAGAGAAGAAGGAAGTTGAGGTTACAGAAGAGAAGAAGGAGGTTGAGGTTATAGAAGAGAAGAAGGAGGTTGAGGTTACAGAAGAGAAGAAGGAGGTTGAGGTTACAGAAGAGAAGAAGGAGGCGGAAGAGACGGTGGCGGTTAAGGAAGTTGGGCCGGAGGAAGTTGAGATATGGGGAATTCCGCTGCTGGCGGATGAGAGGAGCGATGTGATTCTGCTGAAGTTTCTGAGAGCGAGGGATTTCAAGGTGAAGGAAGCCTTCAGCATGCTGAGGAACACCGTGCGTTGGCGGAAGGAATTCGGAATCGACGCTCTTGTCC
Organism: Sphenostylis stenocarpa; assembly: GCA_963425845.1. Taxonomy (NCBI): domain Eukaryota; kingdom Viridiplantae; phylum Streptophyta; class Magnoliopsida; order Fabales; family Fabaceae; genus Sphenostylis; species Sphenostylis stenocarpa. The sequence continues at coordinate 10,820,169 of OY731408.1, forward strand.
TGGAAGATCTTGGAAGCGATTGGGACAAGGTGGTGTTCACCGACGGACACGACAAACAAGGGCACCCCGTGTGCTACAACGTGTTTGGTGAGTTTGAGAATAAGGAGTTGTACAACAAGACCTTTTCGGACGAGGAGAAGCGGAACAAGTTCATCAGGTGGAGGATTCAGGTTCTGGAGAAGAGCGTGCGAAGCCTTGACTTCTCTCCCACCGCCATCTCCACCATTGTGCAGGTCAACGACCTCAAGAACTCTCCTGGACTCGGCAAGAGGGAACTCAGGCAAGCCACCAATCAGGCCCTTCAATTGCTTCAGGATAACTACCCCGAGTTTGTAGCCAAGCAGGTACCTACCCACCTACCTACCTTAAATCGTTCATTCATTCATTCCAATCAATCATAATACTCATACATGTTTTTATTGGATTTGTTTTGTTGTGCAGATATTTATCAATGTTCCATGGTGGTACCTTGCCTTTTCTAGGATGATCAGTCCTTTCTTCACACAGAGGACCAAGAGCAAATTTGTGTTTGCTGGGCCATCCAAGTCTGCCGAAACCCTTTTCAAGTAAAATCATTTCTCTCTCTCTATCATCCATGTATTAAAATAATAAGATAGGTCTTATTGAGATTATTTGATGAACAGATACATTGCTCCGGAGCTGGTTCCTCTTCAATATGGTGGACTGAGCAGAGAGGGGGAACAGGAATTCACCACTGCTGATCCTGCTACAGAGGTCACAATTAAACCCGCATCCAAACATGCTGTTGAGTTCCCAGTTTCTGAGGTGACCAATCAATCTCTTTTTCCTTTCTTATATAGGAAGAGAATAGGGTACTGACAGGTAAATGTTACTGAACCTACAGAAAAGCCATCTAGTTTGGGAAATCCGAGTGGTAGGTTGGGATGTGAGCTACGGAGCTGAGTTTGTGCCCAGCGCTGAGGATGGATACACTGTCATTGTGCAGAAGAACAGGAAAATTGCTCCCGCTGATGAGACCGTAATCAATAACGGTTTCAAAACTGGTGAACCTGGCAAGGTTGTACTCACCGTAGATAACCAAACATCCAAGAAGAAGAAACTCCTCTACAGGTCCAAGACCAAGCCCATCGCAGAGTGACTTCAAGGAACAGTTCCTAAATTACCATTCATGTTCATGAGAGAATGTCAAGGTGAACAACAATAATAAGGGTGTTACTGTTATATATATATTCATCATCATTACAACTGTGCAACTTAATTCGGGGGTGGGTGGGGGGACTTCATTCTTTCATACCGGGTTATTTTGTTCATTTGCTTCATAAATTATTTTGTTTCAAGTCTGGGATTGGGCAATTTCCTTGACAATGTCTAGTCTCTTACTGTAATTTGCTGTTTTGTTTATTTGGTTTTGGAATTGGATAAAACCTTTGCTGCTTGGAAATTTCTGGAATGAAATGCATCAAACGGGCCAAGCCAAGGAAGGTTTGGTGGGGAGGGAACAACCCTGTGGGGGTTCATTTGTACATCAAGATTAATGTCTCTCTAGACTGTTTGCATTGTGATACTCTTATGGCTGTAAAGTTTGTTTAAATGTGGTGATCATGTATTCCTTACTCGTATATAATTAAAAATTACTTCATTGTTTCTTCTATTTCTACTTGAAGGGTTATTTACTCATTCCCAATTTTGTCTGCTTTGTGCATGAGTTATTTTTATTTTTAGAAACTAAGAAATTTGTTATGAAATATTGAAATTCGTAGAAATACTTCTCAAACTCATCTGCTCTATGGCTCATGGAAATTTGATGCTAAGTAATGAAATTTGCAACCTCTGACTGTGTCTCTCTCGGCAATGTTCGTATCATTCTGTTTTGTTTAGTGTTTATTTCCTTCTTCCATCCATTGAGACAGGTCTCATTCTTTTTGTCAACCCCCAACTTCTCCAAATAGCATATTCATCTCCAACAACTTAATCAGAAAATATGCCCATTGTTCCTTCTAGTACTTAAATCTATCGGTTTGGATCATTGCAGAGAAATACAATATCAAAATATGAAGAGGAAAAACACAACATCTCAGATTTGTTATAAGGTAAAAAACACAAAAGTTGGATACTATTGAAGTAACTACATATAATGTTATATGTATATATAGGAAAAATAATAATATAATGTTCTTATTTGTTAAATTTTTTTCTATATATGCTTTCAAAAGGCTAAAAGCAAAATAGGATCTAGATTCCCACATAATTTTTTAACTAAAATCAATTAAGGGTTGAGCGTTTTTCAATTTACATGAAAAGTAGGAATTGCATGGTGGAAACTGAGAAGAGGGACTGAAGCCAAAAAAAGAAAAAGAAAAAGAAAAAAACAGAAAACTTGTTTCATTGTCAAAATTTTATAATCATGGTTTCCATTTAAACCAAAACTCCAATGTCATATATATTCATATGGACCGAAGCCCAGAATCAGTAGAATTACAAGGAAAGTTTATTCACTATCAAATAATCACATTATTTATACATCCAAATAACGAAAAATTAATATATAAAATTGATCATTAATTTTATTTTTAATTATAAAAGTGAAAAAAATAGTCAGAACTATCCTTCTTGACATTTTTTACTCGTTATCATGCTTAAAAATTAAAATATTTCCCTTTCCAGACTTAGAAGTTTCTTATAGATATATTTAAATAAAATAGTAGTTACTTGAAGTAACTATGAGAAGAATTTTATGTGAAATAATAAGTTACTTAATTTTGTTTAGTTATTTTATTATTCAACTTACAAAAATGAACAAATCAAAATAAATAAAAAAGGAATAATTTTTTAAAAATTTATTTAAAAAAACTTTTAATAAAATAAAATTAACACAGTTGCTTAAAAATAATATAATATCATAAATCTCTTTTATATTTTTTAAAGTAAAAAACAACTTGTTCTATTGATGATGTTTATATATATACTAAATTCTCAAGTCATTGTAAAATATTAAAATACTAACCCATTAAACTTTTATTTTTTAAAACTTATTTCATCACAAGTGTAAATTTATCTTCAAATTCATTTAAATGAATAGTAAAATAACACATCAGTGGTTAATTTTATTATTTTTAAGAAAGTAATTTATTTACAACCACAAATATTAAAATGGTATACATTAACAAAATTATTATTAACATTAATAGTATAAACAGTAATATGATTATTATTTAATTTATTCTATTAACTGAATATATATATATATATATATATATATATATTATTAAATATTAAATTATTCAAACATTAATTAATATAGTTTATTTTTTTTAAATGTTATGAAAATCTAAAAAGAAGACTAACAACTTTAATAAAAAAAAATTTAAAAGTCTATAATCCAGTCACTCAATCCAATCCTATTAAGAATGAGTTAGATTATATTGGATTTAATAAAAAAATATAAAAACCAAATCCAAGATTTTTTAATTGAATGTGGTAATGTGACGAGAGTCAATTATACCAAACTCAATCCATATATAATAACTCTATCAATTCATGCAGGTTTATATGAATCAAAGTCCAGAATTCAACTCAACTGAAAAGAAAGTGTGTGAATGGCACACTATTATATATGACCTTAAGGAGACACTTAGGTCTTAGTTTCAAAAAGAGAATAATAATTATTTTATTCAATTAGTTTTTTTTTATACCAGAGTTACACCACTCTCTTCATTTAAATTACTCCTTCTATTGTTTTCACATTGATATACGTGGATGATATCAAAGTTTCCAAATCAATTATAGATAATAAAATGAGTTAAGTTTAGTGAATATCTAATTAAAGATAAGATAAGTTATTGATTTTGTCTGTTTCGTCTAATCCGCCAATCGGCAGATCAACGAGTGGGAAGGGATGAGACAAATTGACCCACTAATTTATTTTAAAAAATATTTATATATTAAAATAAAATATTTATAATTAAAAATATTATTTTTTTATTATATTATTAAAATATATAAATGTATTTTAATATTATAATTTAAATTATAAAAAAACTATTAAATTTAAAACATTAATTATAATTATTTATTTTAACATATAAATATAATATATTTTTTTAATTTATTTAATAAAAATATTAATTAATAAATACTTAAAAATTATTCATATATAACATTATCTATTTAAACACCGCATTCCGTTGTATTTGAGATGATTGATAGTGAATTGTGAGATTGTTTGGATAAAGAAAATAAAGTAGATTTATGGTAGATGATATAATTGATAAGAGTGAATATAAAGAAATTATATCTAAACTTTTTTATATTTTGAATGAATATTGTATTACCTTAATAATAATTTATAGTTTGTTGTATATTTTTTCTAATTTTTTATTTTACATTAAATACAACAATTAAATTGTTAGGGTTTATTAGGTAAATTGAAAATTATAATTTGTATTAAATATGTGAAAATTTGATTTAACATAACATATAATATTTAAATTTAAAAAAATAAAAATAAAACGTGCATATAACATATATAAAGTCATCCAAATTTTAACTAATGGAAAACTAAATTCATAGTTAATAAAATTATAGTCATAAAATATTCAATTATCCAATTAATAATTACAATCATCCAAAATAAAAAATATGGTAAATAAACTACAATAATTCTACTCTGTGACCCTTGTTTTTATTTTTCTTGACAACGATAAAGATATAATTTAAAACTCTGAAATATTTAACTTATGTAAAAATATTTTATTTTAATTAATCATATCATATTATATTATAGATAATGATAATAATAAAGTTCTAATTAAAAATTATTATTGTATTAATTTTTGTATGTTCTAAATAAAAATTATACCTTAACTTAAAATGAATTTTATTAAGAAAAAATATACCCTCCTCTCCTTAATGTCCTAATATAAATAATTTATAAAATACCAAAATAAAATTTATTCATAAATCTAAACTACATATCAATTTGATAATTAATTATATTTTAATTGATTATTATTACTAAAAAAAATTACCTCTCACCTTTTTTTATTTTTAAAATTGATGTCCTACTATATAAATTTATAAAATACCAAAATAAAATTTATTCCTAAATATAAACTAAGTACTAATTTGACAATTAATTATATTTTAATTAATTATTATCACTACAAAAATGTTAACTCTTAGGTTTTTTTATTTCAAAATTTAATGTTCTAGACAATTTATAAAATACCAAAAAAATATTAATTATTAAATTTAAATTAAGCACCAATTTGACAATTATTTGGATTATAAGTAATTATTATTACTAACTATTTATAATTTCTCATGTTTTAACTATCAGGATGTTGTTTTTCATTTTTGGATGTAACAAATAAAAACTTAAAATTAACATGAACTTCATATTGCATATCAACCTAAAAATTATCTAATCTAACTTATAATTTATTAAATCTAACTTTTTAATCTTTTGTATGTAACCACAATTTCTCAAATACAAGTCAAAATATTTCAAATTTAAATTAAGATGTACTAAATCTAAGTTCTAATTTTGAATATCTTACCACAAATTTCTCAAATCAAACTTTTAAACTTTGAAATTTAATTTGAAATTTATGCAATCAAACCTATAATCTCCTAAATCTAACCTTAAATTCCTGAAATCTAACTTAAAAATTAGTTGACGTAACAATCCCCTTCCTGCGTTGCATAGCTCCATAACATAAAAATTAACACATAATTGAATATGGGTCACTGCATAATTGATCATGCAGACCCATATTCGATTATGCAACACCTAATATTCGATGATGGGTAAGCATAATCAATTACCCTATAATATTAGATTATATAATACATAATCAAATATGATCCTCTAATTCTCTTAACCAATGTACATACAGGATATTCATGTGTTATATCTACGCAATATAAATCAATGAGCAACCAACTATTTAACCATCAACAAATATCATATACTTTAACAAAGTCATGACTGAACTTACTTACTTGGACTTTTAATCTTGTTGAAGATGCGGTGGGAGGTTTGGCGGTAACTTTCCTTCCTTTAGCTGTAACAACAATTATAACTTCAAAAACAGCTGGAAGAACAACAAATGCAACTGAAACAACAACTATAACTACTCTTGTTTGATCCTTCTTTCACTTGGATGAAAGAATTTGTCAAAACTGGAGATGGGTGATGGGAATGGAGGAAGAAGGAAACTGCAACCTTCACTTACGGGAATGAGTGTATTTACTGATGAAGAAACCTTTACTCATGATATGATATTTAACTTCTCAATAGTGCAACACCACTTTATTCAATGCGATTGGTGTAGTACAGTCTCACGTTGCAAACTGCAATGACCAATTTGACTGTGTAATTGTATATGGTCTTTGGTCTGTGTCACTTTGTTACAGAGCAGAGATTTTATACGGTGCATGTGCACCTCTGCACAACCATCACATAAAAAGAAAGGGTAATGACAATTTATGCATTTCTTCACATAAGAGAGAGTGAATATGTTGAAACTTTCCCCTTTCATTTCCTCTTAAATGTGCGCAAATAGCTACATCCTCCCTCAAATCTCCTCCCTCATTTCCTCGACCACAATACATCCATAGATGCAAACAACGACCTAGTTTAAAAGACTTTGAATCTCTTCATTCTTTTTTAAACATTGAGTTTGCTCATGTATCAAATGAAAAACTTTATTTATTTTAATCTAAATATATTTATGATCTTTTTCATACGATGAAGATGTTTGACTCTAAATCTTAGAAATGACTAAAGGGATTATCTCATTTCGTTTTTGTCTGTCTCGCCTCTAGTACACCAAACATTGGGTGAGGTGGGTTGGCCGACCATAATATGGAGGAACTACATATCCTAACCAACCCACCAATATTTTTTTATATAACTCTTTTAAATGTATTGTTTTAAAATATATTTTTAATTATATCAATAATTTTTAAGTTTTTATTTATTAATTAATATTTTATTAGATAATTTGAAAAGTTAATATGTTTATTTGTTAAAATAACTAATTATAATTAATAATTTAAATTTTAAATTATAATATTATGGTATATTTATATATTTTAATAACATAACACAAAAACTTTAATATTTTTAATTATAATTCTTTTTGTTTTAATTTTAATATATAAATATTTATTTAAAGCGGGCTAGCGATTAGTCTACCTTGTCCGATCGAGTTGAAAGACTCGAGTAAAACAGGTCAAAATGTGTTGATGGATTAAAACTACCAACTCACCCTACCATTTTTAAGATGAACTGGATCTAACATGTTTAATCATCTCTACTCAATCTCAATATACACATATGACATTAAAAAAATTAACTGCCAATGACTCTATTTTGTCAATAATCCATCATTTTATATGTCATTGTTGAAGGTTTATAATATATTATTATTATTATTACTATACCAAAATTATCACTTTCATTGATAAAATTTGTGAATATATACATAGTTTTGAAAAGTGGTGAAGAAATTATTAAATATTTATACTGAACAATTAATTGTTTCTTCAATTCAAAACTTCATTCACTCTTAACTTGTATTTGAATTGAATGATGAATTTGAGGGAGTAGAAAAGAAGAAAAATAGAATAGAAGGTGAGGATATTTGAATTAAAGAAAAAGAGTGGAAAGTAAGAAGAGATGATGAGTATGAATATTACAAGTGATAAAATTGTTTTGATTGTTTAAAAAAAAGATAATTAAATAAATTAATAAATGATTAAATTATTCTTATTATAAGTTTTAATAGGAATAAGTATAAATTAAAATTAAAATATAATTTAAAATAAAATAATTATTTTAAAATGGATAAAAATAAATAAAAATAAAACTATTTTTTATATTAAAATATTTTATGTTATGATTTTATTAAACAAATAAAAAATATTTAAATGAAATTTGTTATCTAAATTGATAATAAATATTTTTTAATTGAAAGTTAAATAAATTTTATGTATAATAAAATATAAATTAAAATGAAGTTAGTTTAAATTAGATGTTATATATATGTATGTATGTATATATATATATATATATATATATATATATATATATATATATATATATATATATATATATATATATATATATATATATAGAAAAGAGGAATATACAGTTAAATAAATTTATAATTTTTTTAATAATAAATAAGATATATGTATTTAAACATCAATTATATGTAAGTACCATAATTAATGGATTATGGTGAAATAATTAATTGGTTATTCAATAGATGTGGAAAAAAAAATCACACACAATAGAACTGTGAGAATGAAATGAAAATGTTCAAGCATAAGGTTTGTAATTTCTAATCATTTCATCTCAAAGAAAAAGAAACTAAATGGATGTGTATTTAATAAATTTTCTCTCCAAATCGATGCAAATAAATAGAATTAGAAACAAACACTAATAAATGATTGTATTTCTGTGCTTTCTTTTATGCAGAAATAGTATAAATGTGGAAGCAAACATAGACTTATAATAATATAGTCATCATCAAAGAAACAACATTCTATCTAGAAGGATTATTACAAAATATTAACAGTTATCATTAAAGAAATAATATGAATAAAATTACTTTATAAGAAGACCAAGTGTCTATTGTTGTTCCAAAAACTTTATGTAACAATATTTTGTGAGCTACTTGTTATTATGTATTCTATAACGAACCACTTTAAACTAAAAATTATTTTAAAATAAATAAATATATGTAATTATTGGGTTCATACTCTCTCAATTGATTTAAAAGATTTTTTTCTTGAATATCATTAACAATATTTTAAATAAAGAATGGACATTAGAAAAAGTCGTTCTGTATATTTATTTAATTTTTGAAAGTGGAATAAAGTGTGCGAGAGTTCCGTTGAAGGGATTGAATTGCCCAAAGACATCATGGTTAGACAATGATAAGTATTATGTACAACTCAACTGAAAAATTGCTTCGTTAAACAAAAGAAACTTGAATCAAGAAAAGCAAAGAAAAGAGGAGGGATATTTTAACAAGGGAAACCAAACATAATGATTACAAGCATGTGTTGGTAATGCTACACACACTAAATCCATCATTCAAGCAAAAGAAGAAAGAAGAAAATGTCACCTACCCTATCTACACATTCCACCAAAACTTTGAAATCTCAACCAACCCATTCCTTTCTTTTCAATTTAATAACTTTCACATTTTATATTTTATTTTAATAATAAATTCATATAATAACCAGTTATAATATAAATTCATTTTTCTTGAAAAGCAAATACCCAAATGGTAATTAAATTTTTTAAAATTTACAGTTAATTATTTTATTGAGGTTGAACTCCTTAGTCCGTAAGACCAATTTTTAAAAAATAAGATAAAAAAATTACTAGAAGATTGTGTCTAATATAGTTAAGATCAATTATAATATTTAAAGTATTTTTTGTTTTAAAATTTTTGTCCCTCACACATATAAACATATCAAAACATAAACTCTCAATCTCTCAATCGAAGATTATAGGAGTGAAACAAGACTTGACTTTTGGTCTCACGGTGAGACGTCAATGTTTCGTCTAGAAATATGAGTTTTTCATATTATTATTAATTAATGTTTCATCTAGGAATAAAAATGTCATATTATGATAATATTATTAGAGTCAATTCTCGTATCGTCCATCGAAATTCTATCTAGGATGAGAGTATATTAACCTTGTATCTACTATAATAATATCGTTAGGATAAATTCTTATATTTAAGATATTGTTTATTTTAAAACTCTCTATTATAATTTTTTCTTTAAAATACATCTCATTTTACAAAATTTAAGAGAAATGATATATATTATATTGACTCCTAAGAAAAAAATCAAACTCATTATAAAAAACAATTACGGTTTACAAAATGATAATGAAAAGGACATGTTTGTTTATTTATTTATTTTAAAAATTTGAAGTTTGGAAGAATGCTACTTTTATATTTCAATTGGCAACAAAATAATTGATTTATAAATTTTGGTCATAAGCTCACTATTAACCTTTCTCGGGACTGTCTTCTAGTTTGAACATAAATAGTTCAAATAAAATGTATTATAAATAAATAAAATAAATAATCTTAAAATAACTATTCTAATAATTTTTTTATAAAAAATAAAAGTGATAAATGATATGATATTTATAAATTCTATATTATTTAAGAATTCAAATTAAAAGTAATTCTTTATAGATAACACGTTTTTTAAAGAAAAAAATCATAATAAATTAAAATTTTAAGATAAAAAATATTTTGAATGTAATAACTAATTCAAATAATATTATCATAATTTATTAAAATACTTTCGTTTTTTAACAAATAAGAGTATGTTTTACGTATTGATATATTAATTATTAATTATCGGTTTAATGATAAAAAAACAATTTATATGAATTATTTAGGTTAAAATTTTGTTACTGTTGTTGTTACAAACAAAAGTAGACACTTATATTGAAGCTACGTGGAAGCAGTGATAAAGGTAGAAAGTGTTGCAGAAGGTAATGATGTGATTTGAAAGTATAAATGATGGTCATGATTCATGAATTATTACTGCCGTCGACAACCTTAGCACACGAGTGATTCATTTACTTACATTACATCAATGCTAACATCCAGTAAATAAATGAAAATAAAATAGAAATAAATTACAAGCTGAAAGTGGTTGGTTGAAAAATAAAAAGAGAAAAATTAAGTAAAAGATAAAGAAAAACCATCAATCATATTCACTTTTTTTTTTTGCCCAATCAATTAAATCTATCCCCTCTATGTCTCCCTCCAATCAATTACAACCCTGTTTACTTGTTTACTGGGTAAAAAAATACAGATAAACTAATTAGAAAGTTAAACTTAATCAAACTATTCATTAGAAATTGTTAAATTAACTTAAAAGTATTGAAAAATTAAATTTAAAGTAACTTACAATTAAAATAACTAAAATTTTTAACTGGTTAAAGATCAATATTTTATTAAAATTAAAATAATATTAAAAGAATTAAGATAATCAATGTAATATTAAAGAAATAACCAAAATAAAGCATAGTAAAAAATTTAATATCTACTATCCCTTTGATTAGTTGTTTAGGGTTTATTCCTGTAACGAGTAACAGACAAAACAAAACAAAGTAAATAAATATTTTAATTAAAGATAAAGAATAATTAGCTATTCTTGAAAAAAAGTTGAGAAATGCTACAGTAAGTTAATGAGATAAGGTAGTTTAACAAATATCTTAAATTTAGGCAAACAAACAAACTTATAAATGAATGAAATGTTATAAGAACCGAAATAATTAGTAAAACACATTAAAAGCTAATGAAACTTAGTTAACTCTGTTAAAGACTTGAGGAGACCATGTTTAGTTTGGTGACATCTGCATTTGATAATAATTAATCTATCCTTAGCTTACACACAAAAGTAGTTATCTAAAATGAACAAAACCAATGAAATTGCAGCATATAGATAACTTGTCAAAAATATCATTGAAATAGGGACCAACTTCTTCTGGACCTTTCACCTAACATAGAATTTATAAGCCGAGTCCTAAAAAAACTTGTTTAGTGTTGAAGCGCTAACAGTGATCCCACGCACTTAAACTGAATTGTGAGAATCAGAAAACACTTTATTCACTTATTGAAAGTGAGAATCATAGAGAGATATTTGTATTATTCACATGGTTTATTGTGAACCACCTTAATCTGAAGTATACTCAACATACAAAGAATTCAAAATAGTAAAATATAAGGGTTAAACAGGTTCTGGTGCATTCAAATTCATATCAAGAGGATGTGATATTTCGCTATCAGCTTGCTTTTTAACTAACCGCTGATTACTCTCAACTCCAAATCCACCACGGTTGATGACAGAGAAACCAAAACCCTCTTATATCAGATAAGAATGAAAATTCTCCATTTGAAAGTTAAAACAATATAACTTTTCATATTTTCATTAACTATATGACTTTAAAATTACATAAATAAGTTAACATCAATCACGGAAACGTGCAAACAAAATGAGCACCAATTCACTACTCATAAGAATCTATATATGCATTTATTCCCTTCCATTGCCATGCATGATAGAGGCATAAAGAACAAAAACATAGCCTGTGGTACTAGAGGGACCTATATCTACTTATTCAATATTTGATTAAGCAACTGCCACACTCGCAACATTAGCCAATCGCAATAATTTCTTGCAGACTTGCACTATAAACAATTATTTTATTAAAGCTTGATTCCACAGGCAGCCTCCTTCAAATATCCCCCCTCTCCCTAACTAAGGTTCATGTTGCATCAGAAAAATCCCAAATGATAAATGTTCTTATTCTCTCTATGACTAATATCTGGAGAAGTCACGAAACACCGGATTCCACTATGTCATTCTCCAAACCAATTATAATTAACGGATGGAATCTATTCCAGCAAAAAAGCCTTAATCTAAACTTTCCATTGGGACACTTAAGTCTGTATGATGTAAGAAAATAATGTCTTTATGAAGTGCGTTAAGATATTGGATCCGTATATTACTATAATTTGGGCTTTTACAACAGATAATTGTCTATGTAAGACAACTTGGAACAAGGGGGTTTGGGTCTAAAAAAGTACGCCTAGCCATTGCAAAGTTTTTCTGTCCATATTAAAAAAGAGATGATGGAATGACAATAGTTCCACATTTAGAGGCCTCCTTAAAATTCTCTCTCCAGTTTCCAACAAAGAAAAAGGGCCGGGAATGTTTGTGAACAAGAATCAGATTATCTACGGTGGCCACAGGGTCAGATGATGATGAATAAGGATCTGTCTCCTCCTCACACTTTACAGGCTGAAGTGAAGATACTAGTCATTAATTGGAAAATCAATGGTTATATTGTGATAAAATACATGTACATGTGTATATATTAGGTAGTTAAAATCTCAACCATTGATTTTTCAGTCAACAGTCACAGTTCCACATTTGACCCTCTAATGCGAATGCACTTTGGAGGAGTCAAATCCAATGAATAAAAATCAAGAACAATATGGAAGAACCAAAGTAGCACCAAATAAAGAGTAAATGTACAGATAAGAACAAAGACAATGGCGGCCTGTGCAATATTTAACTAAAGATAATCAATCTGATGTTATTACTGTTTTAATCTCATTTATTAGTTGAATGAAAATCAAACAGAAATATATTTAAATGAAGAATTATAAGCAAGAAAAAATATATATAAAAATCAAACAAACTTCTCATTTACTCCTTCGATATTACATATCTATGACATGCAAAATGCTCATAATTGGACCAACACCAAATTCCACACTGGATAAGTACAGCAACAAAATTTTACAATGAAACCTCTCCTAGGCAGACCTCCTTCCTACATGTTGGTTTGGCTCATCCATCAAATGATACATAATTCCCGTAACAAATTTGTTTTCACAAACCAACTCTAATTTCAATTCCATGTGCTACTCTCTTCCCCAATACTGTTCATCACCAGGAAATAAAAGAACAATTTAGACTAGCTGAATTTTTGCCTAGCAATGAAGTATTAAATACAACAAAGACAGAAAAAGACACTCTGCAAACAACTCAAGACCAAAACTATAGATGAAGAATGGGCTGAACAAAAGGCAACAAGCATATTTCTCACTCTAGAAGTTAAATTTCCTTCATGTAGCGAATACCACCGGAGAGGCTTGAGGTGATTTTGTCTCAATCACAGTAGGGTTTGATCATGAACCTGTAAAGAAGCCTCTTCTTTTTCAAGGTAGGATTGTCAATAGTGAGTAACAATTTTCCCAGTTCACCAACTTTGAAGCTATTGGAAACTACTGGTTCATCGGTGGGGGTCATCTTAGTGGTCTTCTGAATGACGACTGTATAGGCATCTTTAGCATCAGGCTTGAATTCAGCATTATAGCTAACCTCCCAGCCCACCACCCGCAGCTCCCAAACAATAATGCATTTCTGGAATATCACAAGCCTCAATTTAGCGAGATACTTCAATTAAGTTCAGAGTAATGTAGTTAAAAGAAGAGTAGAAATGAAACCCACCTCATAGATAGCAATCTCGACAGTTTGCTTAGTGGTTGGCTTCAAAGGAATTTCGGTGACAGGATCAGACATAGTGAAATCGGGGTTGCAGTCACAGAAATCGACACTGAGGCCCCCATACTGAACGGGCACTTGCTCAGGAGAAATATACCTATTGAATTTTAGAAAAGAAACATGGAAGGTTAGATGATGATGATGATGATAATAGGAGAGAGAAGATAATATGAAATCGAGTTGAGTTGACTAACTTGAAAAGAGTGTCGGGAGACTTGGATGTTCCGGCAAAGATAAATTTGCTTTTTGTCCTCTGAGTCAAGAAGGGATTGATCATGGTATAGAAAGCAAGATACCACCAAGGGACATTGATAAAAACCTGCAGGATCCCTTTCCCTTGATGTTAGAGGAAGAAAAATAGAAATGGAGGAAGCAACCAAGAAAGGAAGGAACTGAAAGCAAAAGCGAACCTGTTTGGCGACAAATTCGGGATAGTTGTCCTGAAGCAACTGCAAAGCCTGTTTGGTGGCAAGGCGAAGTTCCCGTTTTGCAGGGCCAGGAGAGTTTTTGAGGTCATTGACTTGGAAAATGGTGTTGATGCCTCCGGGAGAGAAGTCAAGGTTCCTGATGCTGCGTTCCAACAGCTGAATCCGCCATCGGAGAAACTTGGTGCGGTTCTCCTCGGTGGAGAAGGCCTTCTGGTACAGCTCCTTGTTCTGGAACTCTCCGTAGACGTTGTAACAGACGGGGTGCCCCTCTCTTCCGTGTCCGTGCATGAAAACCACCTTCTCCAACTCCTCTCCGAGATCTTCCTCCAAAAGCGCCTCGATGCCGAACTCCTTCCTCCATCGCAGAGTGTTGTGAATCATCACAAGAGCGTCCTTCACTCTCAAGTCCCGCGCTCTGAGAAACTTTAGAAGAATGACGTCGGTTCTGTTGTCCTTCAAGAGAGGGACGCCCCAGATGGATACCTCGCCTTCCTCCTTCTCCTCCAACTCTTCTCTCAGCGCCTTCTTCAGCTCTTCCACGCCCTTTCTCTCCGAATCAGAAACCCTATTGCTCTCCTCCTTCAACGACTCGCCCACCGTCTCTCCGGCTATAACCTCTTCTGCTTCCTCTTTCTCTTTCTCCTTCTCCTTCTCTTCAACCACAACCGCCTCCTCGACACCTTTTACTTTCTCTTCAATCAGAACCACCTCCTCCGCTTTTACCTTCTCTTCAACCACATCCTCAGCTTTCGCATCATTCTCCGATGGGAGTGACGGAGGCAGCTCTTCGGTGCTGGCAATGGAGTCGGCAGGTACAGGAGGCTCCTGAGGCGGTGCAGCGGCTGGAGGAGGGTTTAAATCGTTTTCAGCCATTTCGGAGAGAGAAGTGGAATTTGACGAGAGAGAGAGTGTTAGTTTTGTTTGGTTGGTTAGAGAGAGTGAGTGTGGGAGTGTAGAAAAATGGTTTGGGGCTGGTAGGAGAAGACAGACAGCGGTTTTGTTTTTATTTTTTAAAGAAACGTTCATCGATTCGTCTGTCTATCTATCCACGAATGTATGTGTATCTATCTACGGAATCCTATGCCACGCAACACATCACACAAGCTCTAGGTTTACGGTGCTTTATTCTTCAGCCCAGCCCAGCCCAGGCCCACACACATCACACAAACTTTCTTTTTTGTACAAAGACACGCCTTTTTCATTTCAACTATAGTTTCTTTTCTTTTTTATCTCTCTTAACACTTTCTTCAGTACTAATCAAATAAAAGGAAAAGAAAGAAGAGAAAGATCAAATACACAATATTAGAAACCAAAAGAACAAATAAAAATCATTTTTTATATCTTATTTTCTTTCTTCTTCTTCTCCTTTTTTATCTATTTCCTCTATTTCTGTTAAGCTTTTTATTTTATTTTATCCATTTTTATTTACTTTATTGTATTTTTATCCTATTTTCATCCTCCTATTATTCACTTGTTTTTTTTCATCTTCCAAACACACCAATAAAGTAAGTGGAAATAAGACAAAAAGAATAAATTTTAAACCTTACATCTGAGAAAAAAAACTAGTAAAGACATTATTTATCATTTTATATTTTAATAATTATTTTTCCTACTTGTTCTTTTTAATTAAATAGAAAACACTTTCTTTTTAATTGAGTGTGAATAACTTTACCTACCAAGTGCTTGATTAAATTTACAAGATTCAATTATTCATCGAGAACTGTACTCCATAAAAACGAAACAGGAATTACTGAATGGGTTGGGCTTGATCTGATGCTTATATGTTCGTTGTACATTCTGAGATTAGAAGCAAGAAACAACTCCCTCGTACATTTGGTTTGTGTCGATGTTGGTGATGAATTGCAAATCCAATTACGAGTGACACATTTTTTCCCATCCAAGGTCTTTCTTATTTTCTTTTTCATTCTTTAACACTACTTAACCTCTTCAGTTACACCACCACAAATCCAATAACCCGGCTCGCTGAAGCAATTTGATTGAAGAGCCAAAATTTTAGAAAATAGTTTTGATGTCATATTAAGATAAATGTCTAAATGTTAAAATCATATAGATTTAACATATCATTAAATAAATTATACATCTTGTACTTGTCTTGTGCATGATTAGGGTTTTCGCTTGGTGGTAATATTTGATCTTATCACGCCATTAAACATCTTATATTTAGGTGATTAATTGTAAGTCTTTGTTTCATTGACATATTGTTCGTTACATTTACGCTGTGAAGATGCAATGTATTTGGTCAATATATAACCTTTTGGCTTTCTCTTTGTGTGTCTTGATTTATCCATCCTAAGCCATAAATGCTAATTAGAAATTGGTCCATAAGTTCATTTTTATTCAGTGCTCATATTACAAGAGAAAAATCAAAACAAGGTATCCTTAATTACAAGGGTCTCAAGGATTGAATTAGGAGAATTCCAAACTGACTGAGATTAAACTTGTGGCACTTAATAGTTAAACTTATTTAGAGGCAAACCAAAGCGATGCCAATGTACATGTGTATATGTTTGTTTCTGGGCTATAGATTCTTATCGTGATGTTGATGTTGATGTTTTGTGTGGAAAATGAGGGTAATATATGATACTTATTTTGAAAGATTATGGGAGCTTTAATGGTGTTGGCAGGGTGTTGAATATGAATAGTGAGGATTGTGAAGATGGTGGCGTTTGAATTAAACTTGAGATTGAAATTGAAATTCTAGTATGAAAGTTGAAACGAAAATAGTAGTTTTCTTGGCTGACATGATTGCACGTGGCCACTGGATTTATGTATATAATCGGGAGCCACAATAACAGAAAAAAGAGAGGCCACAGAAATACCCACCAATCGGTCCCACTCCGAATACTTTAATGGATCTTGCGATACCAATCAAAACCAAGTTAGCTGCGATACATATGTAGCCTAACCTTGCTTGTCTTGGTTTGGTTTGGTTTATGCATGAATGGCTCATTTACTGGCGACTAACCCCAATGCTTCACATAAACTTATGTGCTCAAACTTGGGGTACGGTGCCAGAAGAGGATCCAGAAGTGGTTGTTACAGAGTGGGGAGGAAAAGTGTGTTGCAATGCAGCAGCACAAGCACAAGCACAAGCACAAGCAAAAGCAAAAGCATCAGCAGTTCGCAATTACCTTGTGCTGATCAGGATGTGAGGTTGCAGATAGAGAATGGTAGCAGTGGAAAGCTGAAGCAGCAGTTTGAGTATTTGGTGTGTGAATATGGATGGAGAGTAAGGAGGCTATTTGAAAACGCAGATGAGATAAGGAAGGCATCTCAAGTTCAGGCCGAAGCATTCCATGTTCCTGTCTCTCTTTTCAATGACTTGTTCTTCCAATTCTTTCAGGTTCACTTTTCTCCTTTTCCTTTTCCTTTTCCAATCACACAAATCACTTCATTTTTTGCATCAATTTTTAAAAGGAGTAAATATCTCTTATTTTAGCTTTTTTAAAGCACACTTTACACTGATTTTATTATTATATTTAAGGAGAATGAAATAAGTGTGAATGAATGTGAAATTTTGAACTATGATTAGACATTACATAAGCTTTAAATTTTGTGTGAAGGTGAGCTTTAAATTTTCTGATCAGGCACGCACCTCTTAATTATTTTGTGTGCTTTTTGCTGTCTTGCCTTGAACCAATAGGCGGAAGTGCTTTCGGGGCTCCTTTACAAGCTTAAAAATTCACCACCTAATAGGTAAATTTGTCCTTTCTTAGCATGTTTATGAATATTATTGTTATCAAATATGTGAACTTATAATATAAAACTACTTAAAATGGAAAAAAAAAAAAAAACGTTGATGCAGCATGCAATAACCCTCCTTATGTTAACCTATTTCTTAGTTATATACTGCACAATGTGTCTGTGGTTTTTTCATGATGAAGAGTATTGAAATTTCGGCTGTTGTTATGTGAAACGTTAGACAGTAACGTATGACATGTTACTCAGGTATGCTTGTTTGGTAGCTGAGCCAGCAAAAGACGATCCAGATTCAACAAAACAACTGGTAGGCGTCATAGATGTGACTGTCTTAAGAGATCAAAATGTGCTGCAATATCTTCCACCTGAAGCTGAAGAATACCTTTACATATCAGGAATAGCAGTCTCCAAAACATTCAGGTGATTACGCACAATTTCATATTCAGTACATAGATCTTCCTCGTGTTGTTGTGAAGTGCGTATTTATGAAACTAATTGATAACACAGGAGGAGGAGAATAGCGACTGCACTGTTGAAAGCCTGCGACGTGCTTTCCATTTTGTGGGGTTTTGAGTTTCTTGCCCTTCGAGCCTATGAAGAAGATCTAGGTGCTCGCAAATTGTACGCAAATGCTGGGTATCAAGTCGTGTCTCGAGACCCACCGTGGACAAGTAATTGGATTGGAAAGAAATGTCGTGTTCTTATGATCAAAAGAGCTAATTTGTCCAAGTAGCTTAATTTAGAGTAAAATTGTTAAGACATCTAAACAAAATAACTGTAATCAAGGTATATAGTATGTGCTAGTATGATTTGTTCATTATTTCTTACATTTCAACCCCTTGTCCCTGTAAAAGACGAGTCAATTAATGGACCATCTATTTTCCACCTTGAATCCCCTTTTCCTTAATTTAATTAATAGTCTGCAGTTGGCGTTTGTCTCAAAGATCATTCAGCTGTACATGCCCTCTTAATTCAATGCTTCACAGCACCGTGCCAAATACAAATACCCTTTCAACTATTTTGATCATCCCTTACTTCATGATAACTCCTGTGGATCTCACTGATTTTTCAAATCTAATAAAAAATTAAATCTACAAAACCAACATTCCATTCATTGTCAAAATCAACAAATGAAACTAAGTTAATTTTCCATGTCAAACAAATAAAATATATCTCGATCAATTATTTTACTGTCATGCCATGCCAAGTGAGAAGCCTGCCTTGGACTTGGACTCTGCTCGTAATATAAGAAAGATGATGTATCAGAAAGGCGTTTGTATCACGAGAACACTGGATAAGGATCAATTAACAAGAAAAACAACTAAAGATTAGACAAATGTAACGAAAATTTCTTCAGCGCACTGGAGATGACTAGTTTCTTGTTAGAAATTAAGCTCAAAATCGGTTTACCTTATTTTAGTGGAAAAAATCACTTGGTCTTATCAGCTTCATAAGAAAATTTATGAAAAATAAGCATTTATCAATATTTAAGCTAAAGCAAACAGGTGCTAATTAAACCACGAGAAAAAGGAAAGGAAAAATATTCACGATCGATAAGTTACTTGATTCTATCTTATATATGAAATCTAATGTAGAATGCTTATTGTTCATTTAGACGGAGGTCCAGTATTAACACAACCCAGGGTAGTCCCGCGGAGTTCTATGAATCTGTTCATTTCACAGGGGATTCATCTTTACCCGTTTCCTTGAAAGCATAAAAATAAGCAAGACACGAGAAAAAGTTGCCCGATGAAGCATCTCGTCATATACAAACCAGTCCAAGAGTGTCGAAATACAACAAATTTTAACTTAAAATCCTTACAGAATACAATATGCGCAGTTATTCATTATAATATGAACTTTACACAAACCTACTTAAGATATGTAGAAACTAAGAATCAACAACCCCAAGCAAGCTGTATCTATGGCTCCACGATGATTTTTCCAGTAGCATGTCCATCAATGCTCTTAGCCCAAGCATCTTCGGCTTTGCTCAAAGGAAACTTGGAGTCAATAACAGACTTGAGTTTGCCATCCTTCAATAGTTGAAGTAGATAGTCCAGGCCCTCACGCTTGACATCTACAAAAAATGGCACCAGCCGCTTCTTGGAAAAAGTAACTTTCTTCAGGGCAGCAGTCCATAACGAACTTGCATTAGGTGTTAAATCAACTACCACTCCCTTTTCAGTCAAATTAGGTTCAAAAGTTGACCAAGGTATGCCAGTTGTACAGTGTATGACTGCGTCATATTTCTTACCAGATGGACTCTTCAGTGCTGCCCCCTCCGGAGTCCTGTAGTCAAGAACCTCATCGGCACCTAGGCCCTTAACAAACTCAACGTTGCGAGCCCCACAAGTGGCTGTGACATGCGTGTTCCCAAGCTTTGCCAGTTGAACAGCATAGTGACCCACACCACCTGAAGCAGCAGTTACTAAAATGTTCTTGGGCTGGCCAGTCCCATCAAGCTTGACTTTTGCAATTTGAGTGAGGGCATCACGAGCTGTGAGTGCGGCAATAGGTAATGCTGCAGCATCAGCAGCTAAGACTTCAGATGGTCTGACAGCTGTTAAGCTCTCACTAGCCACAGCAAACTCAGCCAGTCCACCTCCATACTGGCATT
Source organism: Sphenostylis stenocarpa (assembly GCA_963425845.1). Classification (NCBI taxonomy): domain Eukaryota; kingdom Viridiplantae; phylum Streptophyta; class Magnoliopsida; order Fabales; family Fabaceae; genus Sphenostylis; species Sphenostylis stenocarpa. Next base: position 10,841,049 of record OY731408.1, read on the forward strand.
CAACATATACAACACAAAATGGGCGTTAGACAGTTGCCACTAGCATATGAACTGGAAAAGATTCTTTAGCTTGGAGCAAGTTCAGGTGTAACATGTCATTTACTTCACACTAGAATTCATCTGGCACGATCATATATTCTACAGTTTTTAACTAGATTTTTGATAGACACAATTCACTTTCATTCAAGGGGCTATTAGTGAATTCTTTTAAATAGAAAGAAAAGCATTGAAGCAGTATTATTATGTGATTAAGAGAAGATGAGGTTTGGCATGGTGTAAGGTTGCTGTCCTAATATTATCATATAATAATTAAGAAAGTCTTAGTCTTCAAGTAAGCGACAAACAGGTTGTGCCCCTAAGGCTAAGAAAATGCGTACAATTATGTTTTGGTAGTTGTAGTTTTGACATAGAAAAGATAGATATATAAAAGCAGTTACAGTGAGTATGTTGTATAACAATGACTATGCAGAGCCTCTTTAGTGAACTATGCAACTATACTCTTTAGTAGGCGACAAAGATGTTCGTTTAACAGCAAATTAGGATGGTGGTGGTTCCAAAAATTATAATTAATTATCCCCTCTTTCTTCATGCTTGGTATAGCGATTAGCAAAGAATAAACAGTGAGACGATATAGTGTTTCAATTTGCAATTGAAACGATGGGAGGAGTGGAAGAAAAAGAGAATTGAGTTACTTGATGAGTGAGTTTAGCAAGGACTTTATCCCCAACTTTGAAATCTTTGACTTGCGGTCCGATCTCAACAATTTCTCCAGCGACATCAGTGCCTGATAGTGATATGATGATGCAAAAAAGAATGGTAAATATTTATAACTATAAATAGCAAAGAAAAAAGAGTGAGTGAATGAATGGAACGGAGGATCGAAAAGAAGAAAACATGGCATACAAGGTATGTGGGGAAAGGATCTGGGTAAAAATAGAGGACGCAGAAGACCCTTCTGAATCTTCCAATCAATTGGATTAATACTGATTGCTTCCAATTTCAGTAAAACCTCACTTGCCTTGGGAGTGGGAACGCCAACTTGAACGTGCTGATCATGGAAATATGAAGAAATTAGGTTAACTTGAAATGAATTGAATTGAATAGAAAGAGAGGAAAACGCAAACCTTCAATCCGGCGGGGCCTCCGCCATAGGCGTCGTATTGAAGAGCATTCATGAGATTGGTAGTGCTTCTCGTTGTCATCTCTTCTTTCGTCCTTACACTCTGACAGATCACACCTCCTATCCTATCTTTTTCTTATATAACCAAAAAAATTAATAAATATTCTTAATTATTTTATTTCATTAGGAAATTCTACAAATTATTATATTTCATAAAATTTTAATAGTTATTTAATAAATAAATATTTAATAGATTTATTGCAAAATTAATACAAAATACTTTTCAAACTATAATAATAATAATAATAATAATAATTATTATTATTATTATTACAACTATTATAAATATTAGTATTACTATTATCATTTTAGTGACAAAGAATTGAAATTAAAAAGACTTTATATTAAATAAAAATATTTAATATCAAATTTTACAATTATTTAATTAAAATACGTGGTATTTAATATTAAATAAAATATATTTTTAAATAAAAATAATATTTAATCTAATTATAATTTGATCGAATTATAATAATTAATTATATTAAAAAAATTAAAATATATATTTATTAAAAATTATTTTAAAATAAATATTTAATTTTTTAATAATTTTTAAATTAATAATAATATTTATATTACCTCATATGTATAATATATTAAATTATAATATTTTTGTATTTATATATTTTTATTTTTTAGAAATAATAAAATATTATTTTATTAAATTTAATTTATTATTTTTAACTGAAGAAAAAATAAAGTGATAAAAAAATAAGAAAAAAATATAAAACAAGGACAAAAATATTAATAAAAATTAAATTATGTAAGATAAATTTATTTTTTATTATTAAATTTTATTTATTGATAATAAATTGGTCTAAGTAAAAAAAATAATTAATATGTATTTATGAAATTAAGAACCCAGCAGCTTATGATAGACTCAATACATAGGAGGAAAAGTTATTAACTTGATGAAGTGACGAGGACAAGAACCCAGCACGCATTATTAATTGGTACAGCAAATATTAACTTCAAATCCTTATATTACAAGTATGCCCAGTTATACTTTTCATACACTTTGAGCTTTTAATTTACACAAACTTTGTCCAGATATACACAAGTAGAAACTATAGAATTGCAACAACTCCAAGCAAACTTATTTATTTATGGCTCCACAGTGATTTTTCCAGTAGCATGGCCATCAATGCTCTTAGCCCAAGCATCTTCAGCTTTGCTCAAAGGAAACTTGGAGTCAATAGCAGACTTGAGTTTTCCATCCTTCAATAATTGAAGTAGATAATCCAGGCCCTCACGCTTGACATCTACAAAAAATGGCACCAGCCGCCTCTTGGAAAAAGTAACTTTCTTCAGGGCAGCACACATCAATGAAGATGGATTAGGAGTTAAATCAACTACCACTCCCTTCTCACTCATATTAGGTTCAAAAGTTGACCAAGGGATTCGGTTATACAATGTATCAGTGGCGGATCTTATTGGGAGCCGAGGGTCGTGACCCCTCAAAATTTTGTAACTCTCATGTAATTTATAATTTTGGTCCCCAAAACATAGTGAACATTTAATATATTTACTTGTATATTTACAATTTTATCCTCTTAGTCCTTCCTCAGTTTTGTAACTTTCATATAATTTATGATTTTGTTCCCCTCAAACTTAATCATCATTTAACATATTTAAGTATATATTTAAAATTTTATCTTTTCATCCTTTCATCTTCTTTCTTCTTTTTATATTTATTTATTATTTATTAATAATATATTTTTTGGCCCCTCCAAGATCAATCCTCATAATCCCTCACTGTGACTGCCCCCTCTAGAGTCCTGTAGTCAAGAACCTCATCGGCACCAAGGCCCTTAACAAACTCAATGTTGCGACCCCCCACAAGTTGCTGTGACATGAGTGTTCCCCAATTTTGCTAGTTGAACAACATAGTGACCTACACCACCTGAAGCAGCAGTTACCAAAATGTTCTTGAGTCCCATCAAACTTGATTCCTGCAATTTGCGCCAGAGCATCACGAAGCCGTGAGTCCTGCGATAGGCAATGCTGCAGCTTTTGCCGCTGAGACTTCAGATGGTCTGCTAGCTGTTAAGCTCTCACTACCCACAGCAAACTCAGCCAGACCACCTCCATAGTGTCATGTCATCGTCATTCACCACACAATACAACACAACACAAAACACCAAGTAACTAACCATTCTTATACATAAATCATAACACAACATATAATATAGTGTGCTTAACTAAGAATTGGACAAGATTCTTTAAATTCATTACAACAAGTACAACTCTAACATGCCATTTATTTCACATAGAAATATTTTGACAGTGGCACCATCATACTATCATGCATTCTACGTTTCAAACAGATTTCAGATAAACAAAGGATTAGCTAATAGTGTACTACCTTTAGCTTTGTTTGAACTGATGGAGTAAACTTACTACATGCTGGGTGAATTAGGATGATGATGGTGATGTAGTTACTTTATTTAAAGATTAGCAAAGAATAAAGCATTTGCAGTTGAAATGAATGAATTACTCGATAAGTGAGTTTAGCAAGGACTTTGTCTCCAACTTTGAAATCTTTAACTTGGGATCCGATCTGAACAACCTCTTCGGCAACATCAGTGCCTGAAAACAACAATGAAGGAATAAATGAATGTTAAGTGTACGATTGAATAAGAGAAAGAAATGGAGGAGAGGTAGATACAACTTACAAGGTGTGTGGGGAAACTTCCCAGGGAAAAACAAGGGGCGGAGAAGACCCTTATGAATCTTCCAATCGATTGGATTAATGCTAATTGCTTCCACTTTCATTAAAACCTCCTGCTTCTTTGGACATTTTAGGAAGGATAGGAAAGATGATTTGATGTTTAGTAGTGAAATTAGTGTAGAAAATAGTTTTTAGAAAGAGGTGAACAAATAGGATAATGTTTGTATGAGGGAAGATAGTAATTGATCTTAGGAGTGTTACAAGATATGTAGGAGCTTATATTAGATTTTTCACACACATTACATAAGTGGCATTGCCTATTTATAGGCTTGATCCACTATCTCCTAAATATTCTACATAATTCTAGATTTTCTAAATAATTCTATATTTTCTTAACTCTAGAATTATCTATCTTCTTCTTTCAAACATTTCTAGAATCTTTTAATGATTCTAGATATTACTCATATGGAATTCCTAATTCTAGTAGCATCTAGGATTTTAATTTCTAGATATTTCTAGAATTTGCATAATTTTTTAACACTCCTCCTTGATGATAAGTCCTGTAACTCCAAGCATGAAACATAATTGTTCAAACTTGGCTTTTGGTAGTGCCTTGGTAAATATGTCTGCAATTTGATCTTCTGTAGTGCAGTACTCAAGTTGAATTTGTTTAGTCGCTTCAACCTCTCTGATGAAGTGATATTTAATAGTTATATGTTTTGTTCTTTGATGATGGACTGGATTCTTTGTCAATACTATCGTTGACTTGTTATCACAGTAAATTATAGTAGATCCATGTTGTTGTTTTCCCATCTCTTCAAGTATTCTTCGGAGCCATATAGCTTGACTTGTAGCCTCAGCTGCAGCCATGTACTTTGCCTCTGTTGTTGATTGTGCTATTGTTGCTTGCTTCTTAGATGCCCAAGAGAAAAATCTTGATCAAAGTGAGAATGCGTATCCTGACATACTCTTCATGTCGTCTATTGATCCCGCCTAATCATTATCAGAGTAGCCAATCAACTTTGAGTCGTTCATAGTTTTGTACCATATACCAAAGTCCTTTGTGCCTTGTAGATATCTTAAAATCCTTTTTGCTGCTCGAAAGTGAATTTGACTTGGTCTTTGCATGAACCTTGATAGAAGGCTTGTAGCATACATGATATATGGTCGTGTAGCGGTAAGAGATAGTAAGCTTCCAATCAAATTTTTGTAGTGTGATGCGTCAGCTTCTGGTGCTCCATCATCTTTCTTTAGCTTTTTGTTTACCACTAAAGGGATAGTGACAGGTTTACATCCGTACATCTTGAATTTCTTTAGTAGAGCTTCAGTATATTTCTTCTGAGAGATAAATATTCCTTCTTTTTGTTGTATCACCTTTATCCCGAGGAAGTAGTTCATCAAGCCAAGATCAGTCATTTCGAATGTTTTCATCATATCTTCTTTGAATTCTTTAATCATTTTCTTATTGTTTCCTATATAGATGAGATCATCAACATATAAGGAGACAATGAGATTTTACTGACCTTGTGTCTTGATATAAAATGTTGGCTCACTCTTGCTTCTCCTGAATCCTTGATCGATAAAATATTTATCAATTTTGTTATACCATGCTCGAGGAGCTTGCTTCAAGCCATATAGAGCTTTTCTTAGTCTTAGTATTTTTTCGTCGTTGCCTTTGTTGATGAAGTCTTGTGGTTGCTCAACATAGATCTCTTCTTCAAGTTTTCCATTGAGAAAGGCGGATTTGACATCCAGTTGATGGATGTTCCAACCTTTTTGTGCTGCAAGGGCTATTAAATCTCTAATTGTATCCAGACGAGCAACTAGAGCAAAAGTCTCATTGTAGTCGATTCCAGGTTGTTGTGAGTATCCTTTTGCAAACAATCTTGCCTTATATTTTTGTATGGTTCCATCAGGGTTGAGTTTAGTTTTATATACTCATTTTACTCTAATGATATCTTTTCCGTGAGGACAATCTACAAGCTCCCAAGTATTATTCTTCTCAATCATTTTGATTTCTTCTTCCATGGTCTTGACCCATACTTCTTGTTTTGAAGCTTCTTCATAGCAGAAAATCTCAATGATGACCATGTTACAAGTTTCATATATATCTACCAAAGATCTTACACGTCTTGTTGTAGACTTTGGTAAAGTATATTCTTCTTCTTCTTGTGGAGGTGTACTTGGATCTCCTGTGTCTTCTTCAGGTTTTTGTATTGGAGTCAGGATGTTGCTTCTAACAATATTTTCTTCTTCCCAATTCCAAGAAGCATTTTCGTCAATCTCAACATCTCGACTGATGAAGAGTTTCTTTGTTTGTGGGTTGTAGACTCAATAGCCTTTTGATTGTTGGTTGTATCCCAAGAATATTCCTCTTATAGTTTTGTTTTCAAGCTTATGCCTCCTTTGATCAGGAACATGTATATAGCAAATTTATCCAAATATTTGTAGGTGTTTAGCTGATGGTTTTCTTCCACTCCAAGATTCAATAGGAGTCGTGTTTTGAACTGCCTTAGTTGGGCATCTATTGAGTATATACACGGTAGTGTAGACCGCTTTTGTTCAAAACGTATTTGGCAAGTCTTTCTCCTTCAGCATTGATCTCACCATTTCCATCACTGTGCGATTCTTTCTTTCTAATACACCATTTTGTTGTGGTGTATATGAAACTGTAAGTTGTCTTTCTATTCCTTCATCTTCATAGAATTTATTAAATTTGTTGGAGGTGTACTCTTTGCCTCAATCGCTCATGAGCACCTTTATCTATTTTCCGCTTTGCTTTTCGACAAGGGCCTTAAATTTTTTGAATATTCCAAAGACTTCTGATTTTGCTTTAATGAATTAGACCCAAGTCATTCTAGAAAAATCATCAATGAAAAGAATGAAGTACCTGTTGTTATTAAGTGATGGAGTCCTCATCGGTCCGCAAATATCTATGTGGATTAACTCCAACAAGTCTTTGGCTCTCCAAGTAATTTCCGTAGAAAATGGTAATTTGTGTTGCTTTCCTAGAAGACATCCTTCACAAGCTTTGCTACTCTCCTTAAGGCTTGGTAGATCTCTCATCATGCCTTTTTGATATAATAGCTTTAAGGCATGAGTATTGAAGTGACCAAATCTACGATGCCACAACCATGAGGCATCAACTTCTACTTTCATGACAATGTTAATTCCTCGATCGAAGCTTATAAGAAAATTTCTATTTCTCTTTTCCATTTTTACTTGGTTAATCTCTAGATTTTTCTTATCATAGATAATGCATGTATCTCTTTCAAAGTGGATAGTATATCCTTTCTCCATCATTTGACCAATACTTAAGATATTTTCTTTAAGATTGGGAACTAGTAAAACATCATTGATAAGTCTCATACCTTTCTTGGTCTCCACCATGACACTGTCTTTTCCTTTTGACTCTATCACGGTGTCATTTCCCAATTGCACTTGAACTTTGATGGAGTTATCAATTTCTTTGAAAATGCTTGGATCATTCGTCATATGGTTACTACATCCGCTGTCCAAGTACCATCTTCCTTTTGATTCATTATTAGAACATCCCGTAGTATAGAAGAGATGTTGTTCTTTGTCCCGTTCTTCGGCAAAATTTGCTTGTTGATGATTTTTGTTGCAACACATTTTCTCTACATGTCCAAATTTCTTACAGTATTGACATTGAGATTTTCCTTGATGTCAACAATCTTTTTCCAAGTGACTTGTATTTTTGCAAGTGCCACATGGAGGATATTTTCCTTGAATAGTCTTGGAAAAATTTCTAGAATTTTCCTTATTCCTAGAAATTTCTCTATTAATTTTTGTCCTCCATTTTAAGACCGTAATTTTAGTTTTTATTGAAAGACATTTTCGACTGAGTTTTCTTCACGTCTTTTCAATCTTTATTCATATGCTTCAAGAGAGCCTATTAGTTGTGTCACCGATAATTTAGATAACTCTTTTGTTTGTTCAATTGCAGTTGCAATTGCATCATATTTTTTAGGAATAGAAATTAGAATTTTCTCAACAATTTTCTTATCAAGAATATTTTCCCATATGCTCTTATCTGACTAACTATTTCTTTTATTCTATAATAGTAATATTTTATAGTCTCGGATTCATTCATTCTTATTAACTCAAATTCTCTTCTTAGTGAATGGAGTTTAATATTACGTACCTCGTCGCTTCCTTGAAACTCCTCCTGAATTATATTTCAAGCTTCCTTTGCACTTGTGACACCCATTATTCTTGGAAAAATAGTGTCATCAACTGCTTGTTGAAGAGTGAATAATGCCCTTGAATCCCTCTGTTTGTTTTCCTTCAGCTCCTTCCTCTAGGCAATTGTAAGAGTTGAGATGTCTTTTGGAATAGTGAACTCATCTTCTATGGCGTCCCAAAGATCTTGAGAACAAAAAAAATGTCCTCACTTTAACTCTCCAAAAATCATAATTTTCTCCCTTAAAAATAGGGATTGGAATGGATGATGTTTGGTTGGTAGTGGTTATAGGTTGAAATTTTTCTTTTGGAAATAATGTGTAATGGGATTGAGTTTTTTAAGGTAGTCGGAAAATTTTCTCTACGTCCAGTAGGTGACCGAACGTAGCTCTGATATAACACTGTTAGTATTTTAGGAATGATAGGAAAGATAATTTGATGTTTAATAGTGAGATTAGTGTAGAAAATAATTTTTAGAAAGAGGTGGACAAATGAGATAAGGTTTGTATGAAGGAAGATAATAATTGATTTTAGAAGTATTACAAGATATGTAGGAACTTGTATTAGATTTTCTACCTACATTACATAAGAGACATTGCCTATATTATAAGTTTGATCTATTATCTCCTAAATATTTTATATAATTCTAAATTTTCTTAACTCTAAAATTATTTATCTTTTTCTTTCAAATATTTCTAGAATATTCTAACTATTCTAAATATTACTCGTATAAAAATCCTAATTCTAGTATCATCTAAGATTTTAATTTCTAAATATTTCTAAAATTTGCATCATCTTTTATCATAACCTCAACTTCAACGTGCTGCGTGCAACACAATATGCAAATTAATTGATTACATTTGTTTGAACTCAACTACAATAATACGCAAATTAACAAACAAACTTTCAAACCTTCAAGGCACTGGGACCTCCCCCACATGCCACCGCATTCATTACATTCTTCGCCATCTCTTCTCTTCTCTTCCTATTTCCTCGTTCTCTATTATAGCTCCACATATTATTCTTTTATTAATCCAAATTATTTTTTAACACTAATTATATCTCATTAAAGTCAAACACTTTTAATATTGATTAAATATATATTGTATTATTTCCTTACAACACAACTTGTTTCTTAAAAACATGTCTTGTTTATTTAAAAATCTTCTTTTTTATGCCCTGAACAATTCAACTTCTGTGTGTGAACTCAAGGGAGATAAATATCTTTCTTCCAGGACTTCGGCTGAAAGCCTGAAACCTACACGTGGCATAACATAGACCATATATATTCATTATTTCTATTTTTATTATTAAATATTAATAAATTAGATGGTTGATTTTTTCACACGTGACCTGACCAGAATGGTTGTAGTTGTACTCGTGGTTAAGAAATTTCAAAAAGGAAGAATAATCCTCTTTTCAATTTTTATATTTAATCTTTTAAATTGGTAAATCAGATCTTTATCACATTAGTGGAAGAAAAATAAAAATAATATAATATAATAATCACTACAACGAAGTAAAAGAAATAGATCTTCAATCATGTTTTTGTAAAAGAAAATTGAAAATATTACTATTTTGAGAGTACACCAAAAACTGAGAGGCGTTACTAAGATTGCAGAAAAGTATGTGGTGGACTTTCATAAGGGTGGCGTATACAACTTCTCTATGCATTAGTTTTCAGGTAAAAATATTTCAATTAAAGCTTCTTGGAAAGGAAGAAATATGTTGAACAAGGAACTCTGGTAATGAGAGGGAGAGAATCTTAGAAGAATAAGGTTTAGTTAAATCAAAGTTAACTGATTCAATGATAAGAAATATATTATTTATATTCAATTGTCTCCACTTTTTTTCTTTTTTTTTCAATTAAACACTTTTCAATTGAGCTTATTTTCATTTATGCAATTATCTTATTTATCTCATATCTATGAAACAAGGTATTAATATAAATAAAAAATTGAAGAAAAATATTAATTAAGAAACACATTCTGTAAAAAAAAAATCAATATCATCTCTGGCTCACTATAAACATTGAAAAAGACATATGGATGGTTAATTTGGCATGGAAAAAATGATAGAAATGTAAATTATTATTATTATTATTATTATTATTATTATTATTATTATTATTATTATTATTATTATTATTATTATTATTATTACGGTGATGAAGTAAAGACATATACATACATACATAGGTCTTAGGGCGAGGTTTGGGAGGGAATGAGAGGAGCGTGAGCAGTGAGGCCAAGAAAATGATGGCGGTAACGGTACCTGTGCGGTGGCAACCACCAAACATTAGGTTTACGATAGAATCTCAGGCGAAGAGAGGGAGAGTGGTAGTGAAAGCGTTTGGTAATGGAAATGGAAAGGGTAAGGGCAGGAGAGATATGGATAGGGTTTGGAGGGAGGCGTGGCGAAGTGCCAACGATGGCTTTGAGCGCTTCCTCTTCGAAGCCAGGAAGACTGCCGAGCGCATCGACCGCCGCTATTCCCTTTCGCGCCGTCTCTCCTCCGTCGCCAGGGCCGCGGCGGACCGAGCCCGCGAGATTGATCGTGAATTTGAGATTGGACAACGCTACCGCACTTTCTCCATCGATTTCCAAAGGAACTGGCCCAAGGTCAGTGTGTTTGTTTGTTCGTTTGTTTTCCTATTTTGGTTTCATGGGTCGATCGATTGATTGTAATTTTGCATTGGTGCAGTACAGGAAGCAGCTCAACGATTTTCTCGATAGTCCCATCGGAAAGAGCTTTGCTGTAAGTAAATCCATCTTTCTCTCAATCATTCTATCAGTATATAACATCACCATATCTTATTTTCTACTTGTTATCGCTTCTCAGACGCTTTTCTTCATCTGGTTCGCACTCTCTGGTTGGCTTTTTCGCATTCTCATAATCGCGACATGGGTACTTCCATTTGCTGGACCTCTTCTCATTGGAACACTCGCCAACTCCTTAGTTATCAAGGTACCCAACTCATCCCATACTCTTAATATCTGCTACTATATATTATACTGAAATCAACATTGAAATTGAAATTGGACAGGGCACTTGTCCGGCCTGCAAGATGCAATTTACTGGCTACAAGAGCCAGATAATTCGATGTACAGGCTGTGGCAACATTGTGTGGCAACCTAAAGGTGGTAAAGGGGATTTCTTTTCAAGAGGTGCAGGTGGTAGATCCAACTCCACATCGAAGTCAGATCCTGACATTATTGATGTCGATTTTGAGGAGAAATGAAGAGATCCATGAACCCATTTCGCTTTGCTAAACCCACCATTCATTATTTCTTTCTGCCTTGGCACCTTTTTTTACAACTCTACTTTGTTGTTTTACGTACCAAGTTAGTTCGCTTCTATGCATCTGTAAATCTTTCTTCATATTATGAGTTCCAGAAATGGGAGACCAAACAAAAGGATACTGAAAAAAAAATAGCAATAATAGAACAAACATTTATGCCTCTTCTGAATGAGTTAAAACACTTTCTGGGAGATACCATCACGTTATCTATGCAAAAACTGTATTGGTTAGGTTAGCTAAGTAGAATCATTTTGTGAGCGTCACCCTCGTCATAGAGGAAACATATTGCCCTCAAATGCACCTGGTGCCCCTTTCGAATGTTAAATATTGGAGGATTGATTTTAAATATCTGAGATGAGTGCTACCTAGTACTAAACATTCATGTCTCTTTCTCATGTTTTCAATCTCCCGTGTTTTTCTCTTTATCTTTTCTCAAGTCTAAGTTTCTTTCTCAGGAGTAACGTGGATTTAAAGAGAAACAGCATATTAAAGACGTAATGCGGCGATGGCCAACAAACAAGGATGGCCAGAGGTTTAAAATTTCCAATTTCGTTTCACTCTGAATTATATGCCTAAATGGATCTCTTCCCAAGACATTCTTTTTTCATTCTTAATCAATGCCCCATCGAAAGGAATTATCTCATTATAACAACCAAACCGACAAAAGTGGAACAATGTTCATGCAGCTTCTTTCCCTGCCATCAAGGACTACGCAGTTCTTAGACTAATCTACTAATTCAGAGGGGGTTATTTTCCTTTATTTTCAACCCCCTTTTTCTGTTTTCCTATGTACATTGGAAAGAGTATAATTCATCACTACACTAGCGAGCTATATGAAGCCATCCTAAGATGGAGATCCTTCTACTGTACATTCTTTCGTGAATTACACAATCTCGACTACATCGTGTAGGGGCAATAACCGCAAGTCCAGATGGATGTTAATATTATGCGGATATGTACACTGTAATGGCGCAGCAGGTAAACTTGATTGTTTACACCACCAGCCATGCATTTAGAAATTAGGCGCAGCGTGCTTCTGCAGGACCTTCTTAGCTTTGTTCGAGAAGCTTCTGACCAGGACCTTGTCAGAGAAAGTTAACGGAAGATCTTCCTCTACAGTGTCTCTGGGTTCATACCAACCAACAGATGTACTTTCGTGTTTTGATTTGTCCATGCTAGATACAGCTGACAAATTAGAATCTTCTGGTGTATCTTGATACAAGTGTTTCAATATGAAAAGGGCGGTATCATAGTCCCGCCAATAGTTTCTGTCAACCAGATAGAGAGATTAAACACGGAAGTAAAATAAACAGACATCAATAGCAATTCTGTCAGAAAAATAAATGGCTATGGTAGTAAAAAATAACCGAAGCTCCAAAGCATATTCCATCGCCAAATGTAATATTTACCATGTATCCTCCGCCATCTTTATCCGGCATGTTAGATAATGGATATTGCTTCTTTCAGGAAACCACACAATCACAAATCTCTAATAATATTGCTTTATTGTATAACAAGGAAAGAAAATATCTTAAAACCACTAGAAAATTAAACATGCTAGTGTACTGAGCAAAAACAAAGCAAAACAAGAACCAAACTAAACAAATGCTGCACACCAAATGATAGGACCCAGATCATTTCAGTCACCACATTGCATTTGTTTTTATGGACTATGTTTCACAAATGACTCTGACCCAACAATTGAGCCATCAACCAGGCAGTTGGAAAAAGAAAATATATCCAATCAGAAGTTTCACAAGTCGTAATTTCTATCCAGTTGAATTTTATTAGTTCTATATGCTTACACATTTCTTGAGGGGGAGGAGCACCGTTTCTAAACATTCATTTTTTCTTAAATTTAAAAATTAAATAAAGTAGAAAGATGGACCCATCAGCGCCAGATCTCTAGAAAAAACAAACATACGCAACCTTACTTTAATAAGCTAAAAGATTCTTTCCATGAAAAGAATCCGTCACCACAAGGTGGCACAACACAGGATGCTTCTTCCTGAATCCTATAAAATTCTTGAGCACTTTCTATTTATTCTGAAATTGGACTTTCTGAAATATAAAAATTTTATTCTGGAAAACCAATTCCGAAATGAATGAGGTGTCCAAGAATTTTAGGGCATAAAAAAATAGCCCATAAGACAAGCATAACTCTTTTAAAAAAAAGCAGCTCGACCAGTAACCTAAAATATAACTCAATTGCCTCATTGGCGACAATTCCAATAACCAGGATCTTGATAGTATAACTACAACTCTACAAGAATGTTAAAGTTGTAAATACACTCACGTATGTGCTCCAATTGCTTGCAGATATGGATGCTCAAAGGTCTTGTCCTGCATACGATTTATGAAAAAAAGGTGAAACTAATGGCAGCCATTATTTGGAAAGAACCTAGGTATCCAATAAGGTAGTCCCATTTCCTTTCAAACATTTTTGTTATATTAATTTTAGCACATAAATTTTCAAATTTTAATGTCTCGGTAGTTGAGATTAATATTTTTCATGTAAATACCAATTTCTCGTTGAAAAGAAGCAAAGAAGTATTTAATAACCAGAACATGGTGTGTGCGGTAGGGGAATGATTGAAATGCGAGGTATATACACTTTTGTTTCACCCAGGCCCCTTGTACGGTGAGGTATCTGACTTATAGGTAAGGTAAACGTGCATTTATTTAACCTATTGACTGGAGACTCCTCACTCAATACAAGATGAGTCATTACATTGACTTTATCTGTAAGTCATTTGTCTTATCCTGGAAAAGGAATCTAAGGACACAATGGATTCTTCATTTACACCAAAGAGTTCATAAATCAGTTGTGTTGTATGTTCTCATTTTGCACAATACTTGAAGCATGTGAGAAAATTAGCTAATGAGAACAACTTCATTCATACCTGAAGCATGTGATCAATTCGACCACTCTTGCTTCCTGTCAACCTCTCTATCATAAAAGATCCATATGATGGCTCTTCTTCCTCTTCCGAACTCTCCCCTTCAGTATAAGTAGGCAAGAAATTGAACAGAAAAACAAGAGAACAATTGTCACATTCATATTGCAGCATTACAAAAAATTATTTTAACAACTAACTTGGCTCTCCTTGAAAGTGGGCTGCACTTCAGAGAGTAAAGCCACAGTCAGAACTACGATGGAAAAGTTAGCTATTGAGATTGTGATAAATTACATGTACACGCATATCAGATTATGTAGGAGTTATAATTTCAACAATTGGTTTTTCAATCAACCATTATAACCCCACACAGATTAGAGAAGTAAATTCCTTTGATAAACAGAAGACTGTTATAGTTGCAAAAATAGCATCAAACACATGAACTTTTCAGACCGGCTACTTTTTGTAAATACAAAATTCATAATCAAAACCATGCAAGCACGAAAATATATTTAACAAAGATAGAAGATAAAGCAAACCAGTAAGCTTTAATCTCACAAGTCTTATATGAAATGTCAGTCTGCGCTCGTCTAAGAACATAGTTGAAGAGTTAGCATGTAATTTGGCAAGCACGCCCATTAAGTTTTACAATATATGAGTTCAGTACTATTTTCCAGGATAATTAACAGATTATAATCCAATACTAAGAACTTCAAAATCTTTGATTCAGTTTCCGTTCTATAATATTTGCACTTGAAATAGAAAAAAGAAAATAAAGAACTGATTTTGAGAGCCTGCAATCATCTTCTTGTATTCTCTTATTTATAGGAGATAAAAATACAGATTCAGAGATCCAATTAATAGAGAGACATGATTAATCCTAGAGAAGATAAACAAATGCATTCTAGGAACTATGTCTACAACTAATCTCATAAATGTCCAACAAGATACACTTAATCTAATAAATACTTCAACACTCCCCCTCAAGCTGGAGCATACAAATTGAATGTACCAAGCTTGGAACAAATGAATTCTATTCGAGGTCCTCTCAAAGATTTTGTTAATGCATCTGCAAGCTGCTCATTGGAACCAACAAACTCAGTACAAATTTCTTTAGTCAACAACTTATCCCGAATAAAATGACAGTCAATCTCAATATGCTTAGTCCTCTCATGAAATACTGGGTTGGAAGCAATGTGAAGAGTAGCTTGATTATCACAATACATCTTCATAGATTGAATCTCACAGAAGTTCAATTCTTGCAAGAATTGTTTTACCCAAACAAGTTCACAAGTAAGAGACGTCATTGCCCTATATTCAGCTTTAGCAGAGGATCGGGCAACAACGTTTTGCTTTTTGCTTTTCCATGAAATGATATTTCCTCCAATGAAAACACAATAGCCTGTAGTGGAACGCCTATCCATAGGAGATCCAGCCCAGTTAGCATCACAGTACCCAAAAATTTGGATATTTCCCTTATCTTCATATAATAATCCTTGTCCTGAAGCTTTTTTAATGTATCTTAAGATTCGAATGATAGCATTCCAATGATCCACACAAGGAGCTTGCATAAATTGGCTGACAACACCAACTGCAAAAGACAAATCAGGTCTAGTAATCGTCAAATAAATAAGTTTCCCAACCAGTCTTCTATATCTTTCTGGGTCAGAGAAAACTTCACCCTGTCCTGCCATTAACTTCAAATTTGGATCCATAGGACTGTCCACAGGTTTGCAATCAATCATACCTGTCTCTTTTAGAATATCTAGAGCATACTTCCTTTGAGAGATGACAATACCTTCTCTTGATTGAGCTACTTCAATACCCAAGAAATATTTTAGATTTCCAAGATCCTTGGTCTCGAAAATGACTACACAAGTGCTCTTTTAGCTCGAGATATTTTAGCAACATCATTCCCTGTGATGACAATATCATCAACGTACACAATTAAATAAACATGTTTGCCAGGGGCAGTGTGACAATAAAACACTGAATGATCTCGCCTCATTGCGTTTTAATCCAAAAGCTTGAACAATAGAGCTGAATTTTCCAAACCAAGCACGTGGAGATTGTTTTAGGCCATAGAGGGATCGACGTAATTTACAAACCAAACCAGACTCCCCCTGAGCAACAAATTCAGGAGGTTGCTCCATGTAAACTTCTTCTAAGTGACCGTGCAAAAAAGCATTTTTAATATCCAATTGATGAAGAGGCCAATGACGAATGGCGGCCATGGCAAGGAACAGGCGGACAGTGGTCATTTTGGCTACTGGAGAAAAAGTATCACAATAATCAAGTCCATATATCTGAGAATACCCTTTAGCCACTAACCTTGCTTTAAGATGATCAACCTGACCATTGGGCCCAACTTTAATAGCATAGATCCAACGACAACCAACTGTTTTCTTTCCGAAGGGAGAAGAACAAGCTCCCATGTTTCTGTCGTGATCAAGAGCCTGCATTTCGAAATCATGGCTTGTCGCCATCCAGGATGATCAAGCGCTTCGATCACATTTTTGGGAATTGTAATAGAGGAGACAGAGGAAATAAAAGAACAATAGGAAGGAGACAATCTATGATAACTAAGAAAATTGTAAATGGGATGAGGATTACGAGTAGAACGAGTACCTTTGCGAATGACAATGGGCCAACTGGAGTCATCGTTATCAGGAGCCATGGTATTAGAGGATGATGGTGAAGGACCTGTTATGAATGGCTCATCTTGGGGAATGGGATTGTTCACCTGGTTCCTGCGTTGATAGGTGATGATAGGCTGTGATGCTGATTCTAGAGTATTTTGGTTGGGATTTGGGGTGTCAGGAATAGGAGGTACAACTGATTCAACTAAGGGAACAGGAAACACATTTTGGACAGAATCAATATCCTGCATAGAATAAGGGAAGAAGGATGATGATTCAAAAAAGGTGACATTAGCAGACATGTAGTACCTCTTGGTTTCAGGAGAATAACACCGATATCCTTTTTGAAGATGAGAATACCCCAAGAAGACACATTTGATAGCTCTAGGTAAGAGTTTATCTAAGCCAGGAGACATGTCATGAACAAAACATATACATCCAAATACCCTAGGAGAAACATGAAAAATTGGTTCCTTTGGAAATAGAATAGAGTGTGGAACTTTATTATCAAGAGAAGAAGATGGCATTCTATTAATAAGAAAGCATGCAGTTAGAATAGCATCTCCCCAATGATGAATAGGCATATTGGCACCCAGCAATAAGGTATGAGCAGTTTCAACCAAATGTCTATTTTTTCATTCTGCTATACCATTTTGCTGTGGTGTGTGAGGACACGTGGACTGGTGTAAAATGCCTTGAGAATTTAGGACATTAGAAAAGTACTCTTTGACATTATCACTTCGTAAAACTTTGATTACTTTTTCAAATTGAGTTTTGATTTCATTAAGGAAAGACTTAAAGATAGGCAATAGTTCAGAACGATCTTTCATAAGATAAACCCAAGTACATCTAGAAAACCCATCTATAAAAGTAACAAAATATCTAAAACCAAAAGATGAAACACGACTAGGTCCCCATATATCTAAATGAACAATACTAAAAGCAAAATCACATCTAGATTCAGAATGATTTGGAAAGGATGACCTGGTATGTTTCCCTAGTTGACAGGATTCACATTCAAGAGTTTGAAGGTTCTGAAGTTCAGGAACCATTTTTTTCAATTTTGCTAAATGAGGATGCCCTAATCGCTCATGTAACAGTTTTGGGGATAAGGACGCAACACAAGATACAGATGACTTAGTCCTAAGGTAGTATAAGCCTCCAGATTCACGTCCTTCTCCAATCAGTCGACCCGTACCACGTTCCTGGATAACAAAACAATTGGCATTAAAGGTTACTAAGCAATTCAATGATTTGGTTAATTGGCTTACAGAAACAAGACTGAATGGAAAAGAAGGAACACAAAGAACATTTTGAAGGTTTAAAGAAGAAGAGATGGATACTTGACCAATTCCTTTAGAGGCTACTTTAGATCCATTAGCTAAAGATATGAGATGGGATGTTTTAGGAAATGAAAGAGAGGAAAATAAAGAGGTATTACCAGACATGTGGTCAGAAGCACCTGAGTCAATAATCCATGGATTTTGACTTTCCACAGATTGCGAAATGCAAGCGGTTGACGAATTTGGTGTTGTAGATGCTTGAGCCAAATTGGTTGATTTCATCCTTAAATATTCTTGATACTCTTCATGAGAGAACTTGGGCTCATCAACTTCAGATTTTGAGGTATTAGCTGCCTTATCAGGAAAGCCGTGAAGAGCAAAACAATTTTCCTTAGTATGTCCCATTCTTTTGCAATGAGAGCACTGAGGACGTCCTTTCCCACCACGTCCTCTAGAGCTGTGATTACCTCTTCCACGAGCAGAAATCATGGCGGAAGAATCAGCAAGTTCCTGACTGTTTTTGCTTTTGATAGAAGGAACACAAAGTAGCCTTGTGATTAAACTCTCCGTAGAAGGAACTTCTTCTCCAGTTAGAATCTGGTCTCTAACATGATTAAACTCTGGATTCATAGCCCTAAGAATCATTACCATATAGAATTTATCCAGCTTCGTCTTCCTTTCTTCTAATGATTCTGCCTCCAGGAACATTTTTAATTCTTCAACAGCTGACTGAGCTTCAGCAACAAAGGACATCATGGAATTATCCTCTTGCTTAAGGGAGGCTAGTCTATTAGCAGAATCATAAAGTCGTTGAATATCGTTAGCAAAGATATTTTGAGCCTTTTTCCAAAAAGAATTACATGTCTTGAAGGCTCGAAGAGTGCTCAAAATATGTGGTTCAACAGATTGCCATAATAGTGCACAAAGTTGATAATCCAGTTTCTTCCATTGAGGAGCCTGATCTGCTGGTATAGTACTTGCATCTTCTTCTAGATGATCATGAACTCCTTGACCTAGAAACCAGAGCTCAACAGAGGAAGCCCAAGACAAATAATTTTTTCCATTTAATTTTTCTGTGGTTATAGTCGGAGTCCCGAAAAAGATACGGACACGAGTCCCGACATTTTACAGGAAACACGAAAAGACCGGCGTGCTTGTCGGAGAGAGGACCGAGAGAGGCAGAGAGAAAACGCAAATCCACCACGTTTTGTGACCGAGAACACAAAACAAAGTGCAGATCTGGCACCAGGGCGACGAGGCGAGCCGAATAGAGGTGGCCTGGAGCAAAATAGCCACCGAGAGGGTGGCGCGTGAGGCCCACGCGCGGAGGAAGCCACGGACGAGGGTGGCGCGTGAGGCAGAGATAGAGGAAGCGAACACTGGGGTTGGGTCACGCTCCTCGAGGCGAGTCAAACCCAAGTGTCAGAGAGGAAAAAGGTGCCGGAGAAGACAGCACCGGCGGCGGACGGCGGTGAACGACGATTAATGCCAGAAAAAAAAACAGAGACAGGCAGAGCGGGATGAACCCGCTCTGATACCAACTTAAAATAGAAAAAAGAAAATAAAGAACTGATTTTGAGAGTCTGCAATCATCTTCTTGTGTTCTCTTATTTATAGGAGATAAAAATACAGATTCAGAGATACAATTAATAGAGAGACATGATTAATCCTAGAGAAGATAAACAGATGCATTCTAGGAACTAGGTCTACAACTAATCTCATAAATGTCCAACAAGATACACTTAATCTAATAAATACTTCAACATTTGCCAAAAGACAATCCATGAAACTTACTGCCTACAAGAACTACTACAACATATTTCCCAGTTTGCAAGCAGCATTATTGATGTTTATTGCATTTTTGTGGTAAGGGATGTAAAGAAATAATTCCTTATCAGAAGTAAATTACAGTGAGGCTAGAGATTGAAACAAAACATGTAAAGCTAAATAATAAAACCATTAAAATGCTTGTCAAATCACCACAAGTAGCAAAAGCAATAAAGTTAACAAAATATTCCGTTTAACAGTTACTAAATCAGTGGTCCTGAAAGGGGTAGAATTCTCAAACTCATGAAATTGACATTCATTAGAAAGTTATCAAATAAAAATGAACATAGATAACTACATTACCTTCTATGCTCTCCAATCTCCTCGACTGACACACTGTGATTACCTTATCCTGCTTAGAGAACAGAAATCACAATCATTACCATGCACAAGACCAGAAAATAAAACATCAGAGATTGTGCTTTTTCTGTTCAATCTGACAGAGCATAAATTCTGTGTATCTTTTGTTTCAATTTTGCATTTCAGAGAAAAATATTATATTGTGTGTTTTCTATCTATAATGATTAGGGTTTGTCAGAACTTTACTAAACTTAGCTTTTGGTATATTTCTATTTCCAACAAGAATTGTTAACCTGATACTGGAAACACCAGAGTTCTGAACACCACTCTAAAGCAACACAAAATAAATAGCTAATGACCATCCACTACTTAGGCTTGACATTTCTGTCTGTTTCACTCTTCGTTTCTTTCGGTGATGCTAAAGGGGGGTAACTATTGCTACTTTTCTTGTACTTCGGGTTAAAATCGTTCCATTCTTTATTAATGATAGCTACAACAACCACTATACATATATTGCTTGAGCAAGTCAAACGAAATATCAAAAGCCAAATAGTAATAATGATACAAAGTTCTAAAAGACATTTTATCAGAGAGAAAATTAGAGCAGGAGAAAATAATAAGAAACCGTACATTTTATCAGAGAGAAAATTAGATTAATTGAAGCAGGAGAGAATAATAAGAAACCATAGAATATTTATAATAGAATCCAATAGTTTTTTCGCTTAAACCTTTGTCATCTCTTGCACTTAGTTATTCCGTTCTACCAAAAAGAGGAGCTCACCCTTGCAGATTTCATATAATTTTTTATTGCATGAGTTCGAACTGCGAAGTCTTCAGTAAATTCCTACATAACAGATTTACAGCATTATTTGAGACAGATATTATGGTCCAAAGCGGTCACATGGTACTATTATCTTTGTTGCCTCACCTGAAATCCAATATGCAACCTTTTCCCTCCTCTGTGATACGGAACCAAAACTGGTCGTTGGCTGATGTACTCTTTACAGACAAGTGGCTCTATTCTGTGGTGAATTTTAAAATAGCATATCATAAATAGTTTAGGCAAAAGACAATATTTAAACAGATATTATTAGCAAATTAACGTATAAATCAGTATCAATCATTCCACATGCTAATGTTAAGGAAAGGGAAATAAACCAGCAAACAGTAACACGATATATCATTGGGATGTTAATATAGTATGCAAACAATAGCTTAACCTAACACTTCAATTTATTCTAATCATAAGGTCAAGTAATAGGGCAGCTTAAAAAATCCCTAGTTCACTAACAGATTAAAACCTACTAAAATAAGGGGAAAAAAGAGAATTAAATATGCTTCCAGTCCCTGCAATAGACTTATTTAATGGTTTTGGTCTCCACTGAATTTATTTTATGGTTTCAGTCCCCATATAACTAATAATTGATGATGTGCCAACCATTACAAAGAACATGCCAGATGTTTCTTAAATAATGACAAAAATGGAAATATTATGTCAAAAGAGGGGCCGAAATCAACAGTTTTCAGTTTTGAAAGAACTAAAAAAAATACAGTTAAGAACTAAAACTGTAAAATAAAATTTAAATGGGAACAAAATAAGAAAAAATTTATAAGGTCTAAAAACATAATATAGGTATACTTAAGCCAAAAAGAAAGTTAAATAAAATCTAAATATAGCCCATTTATTCTTCATCATTGTAGTCGCAATATGGAAGCTTCTCATTTCCAATTTCCAACAGTTTTGGTGTATCATTAAATGATATATGTTTATTTCTAAACCTTGACACTCCTCTCATCATAGAAATGTTACGTGTACAACCAAGTGAGAAAAAGAAAGGAGAGAAAAGTATTACATGTAATTACTGGTGTCATTGAGAGATTCAGAGGAAAAAGTAGTTAGTATAAAACTAAAAATTGACAAATGAATATCTACTTATCATTACCCATACCATTAGAATGGATGTTCCAAACAGCATATGAATTTAATAAACAAAACAATCAGGGCAACAAAACAATCAGAGGAATATTATACAAATAAACCGATGGCAAGAAATTAAATTGTAAGGTTCATTACTGTACTCATAATCTCTAGGGATACTTCATTGGGGCTAATATTGTAGCAAACCTGTATGCTACTGGATCATAGGGATGAAAAATGTTAAACAACTGCCGGCAAGCTGGCATCTCTTCTCTTATATTTTCCTGCTCCCAATATTCTTGGCCTTTACCTGAAACAAAACACGAAAGATTACATATATCAACCTAGATGCATAGGATTAAAAACAGGATTTAGTAAGTGACTGACACTTGCAAGTTGCAATTGTTGAGAAGAGAGAAACTGAAAAGGCATATGATGAATTCTGTGTGTTTAGACCACAATAGAGCTATTCAATTTATAGGGGTGAGCATAATCATAGAATATTCAGTTTCTCTAGTTTAGGCTAGTAACATAAATATAGAATCAATCTAATTGATCCTACTATCATATCTATACGATTTTAGCATATCTAAAAGATTTTAACACTCCTCTCAGGTTCGAGCATATAGGTCATATATTTTGTCCTTTTATAAAATAATGGATTTGAGCAATATGCATGACAGTCTGATTATCACATTAAAGTGATAACTATGTAACATCCCCAAAATTTTGTTCCAGAAGCAATTGTTTAAGCCATATAAGTTCCTAGCTGGCTATAGCCATAGCTCAATACTCCACCCCTACATTGGACCTTGTCACAACATTTTGCTTCTTGTTTTTTCAAAGACAAGGTTATCTTCAACAAAATATACAAAAACCAAAGGTGGATTTTCTATCAATGGGGGAGTCTACCTAATCTGCATTCAGAATACACCACAACACGAGTGTGTCCTTTGTCTCCACACAAATTACCTTTTCTCCAAGGAGCTGCTTTGATGTATTGAATAATGTGAGTCACTTTGTCTCAATGTTCCTTACATGAACGAATGAGATATCCAAACGGGTGTCAACAAGGTAGTTCAACTTAGATAAAATAAGGGCCAATGCTTTATGTTTTGTATCACATTGCAAAACATAATATGTTATGAATATCACCAAATGATTTCAATATTAAAGGCCTATTATTGAAACAGGAAAAGGAACCATCAAGATGAAAGGGGTTAATGGTTACTGGGCTACCAATTTACTAAAGGAGGTGGTAAGAGTAGTTAGATAGGTCTATGTGAGAATTTGAGAGTTGAGAAACTTGTAAATATCATTTTCTATTTAATAGGTGGGGTTGGGGTGCATTATTTGAGATGGTAATAATTTGTTATCACAGTAGGAGAAGAAGGGGTTTCCCTAGGCAGAGCAGAATAATAGAATCTCGCTGATTATCCTCAATATCTTTCTTTCATGATTTTCATATCACATCAAGATAACATCAACCTTCCAGTATGCAGTCTCTTTTATCTTCTTTTCAACCCTATATACCTAAAAGTATCCAAGTGGCACCATTCTCTAAAACCTTTCCCTACTCTGGTTACAAGCTCTCTAAAATCTAAATCTCCACCTTATTTCCATAACTATTTTTCTCTTCCAACTAGTTGCTTCTCTTTCCATGATTTGTTTCCAACTTCTAGTCAATCTTAAATTCTACTGATTCTAAATACGGATTTCATCATATATAATTCACCTTACAGATACAACGAACAAAATTCTAGAAGGAGCCTCTTCAAAGACATTGATCAAGATCTGAAATAAAATGTAAAATACCAAATAAAACACTTGCTTACCAATGCCTATGCGGATATTACGCAGTGCAAGAAATACACCAAGAGGAGATCCAACAGCAAAGAATGTATCAACCTGGCATAAACGCAGTTTAGTCATATGAGTGATAGTATAAATAAAGCCCTTTTTTTATTCAGTTTTCAATGAAAATGCATTTTAAAAAAATAAAGAAAATATATCTAAAAACATTATAATGATTATACAAGTATTTTAGGAGATGAAAAGTAAAAAACAGAAAAAAAAAAAAGTTATTTTACTACTTTCCACAGAAACTAAACATTCATGGAATCACTTTATTTTTAACCTCAACTACTATATGTTTACTATAGTTATAAACAATGGCCCGGCTTTTGGCAGTGATGAATCTGTTAAATGCAAATCTCAATACAAACATTTAAGAGTTATACATAGATGACAAAATCAAAGTTCTTATCTGTTTCCATACCTTGAATTGAAGCTTGGTGTACTTTATATATGGAGTATAACTCTTTGGTGCTTCTTGTATGGGAGGTGACTTTTTAGACAACTTTTGTCCTGCCATAGTGCAAAATGCATGTAAGCATCTTATTTGCTTTGTGTTATAAATTAAAAATCAATATGAGCAAAGAAAACCAGTCATTACCAGAATGGAAAACGTCTTCTGTGTGATTATGGCTATGACGTGATTCCAGTTCAGCTTTCAATGAATCAATCTAAACAAATAAACTTGGATAGTCACGACATATGAGCAAGCTATAAACAAGGAGGCATTCTAGTAATAAGCATGATGAGCTTGGGTTGAAAAATACCTTCCCAGACTCCCTATAAACTTATGCTTAACAAACATACTACCATTTAGAATGACTAAAAACCAAGGTTTTATTAAAGAACAAATCAAATTGGGACAGACTCCCATATTCTTGGTGAGGAGAGGGATTTACAGCACCAACACCAGACCAACAAAATGGGAGAAAATGTGGCAAATTTAACAAACAGGCAACCATTTACAATGACTAAAACCCCAAGGTTTTATTAGAGAACAAATCAAATTGGGACAGATTCCCAAATTATTGGTGATAAGAGGGATTTAAAGCACGAATACCAGACCAACAAAATGGGAGAAAATGTGGCACAACTCTTCATTATATAGACTTTTACCCTTAATCAATATATGGTTTGCTAATATTAGAGAAATATAAAATATTTCATAGGCTGCTCCTAATGTCTAAATATTTTGGAACGACTTGGTGGTTGACATGGTACTAAACCTTACATGAACATGTCACTGAAAATTTAATCCCGGTTTCTCTCATTCTTCATTATTAGTATAAATATTAGCACAAATATGATAGCCTTAAATCTCATGGCATGTTGCAAATAAACCATTCTTGAGCATGAGCATAACTTTAAAATAATTTCATTTGAAACATGCTGGCACTGCATGTGAACATTTTTGCTTCATCTTAAAAGGAGTGATGTTAACAATAAGGCTGTTTTCATATATGGCCTCTCGATCCTTCTCCCCCTCTTCAAATGGAAAACATCTTACAAAGGACCATCAGAAACAAAAATTTTAAAAATGGTAAAAGTATAACTGGAAACTAACCTCTTCTCTGAGCTTCTTTATTACTTCATCGTTGCTGCTTGTAACTTTACATTCCTCCTTATCTACTGGCAGCCCCACATTCATGCTCTTGGGCTTATCCAATGCACCCATTTTCTCAAATTGTATGTCACTGGAATCAGAAACGAACTCAGAAACATCTCCCTCGTTACTTAGTTCCAGACAGCTAGGTTCTGCAGAAAATTCATGTATACTTGATAATCCAGGGCCTAAAACTGAGGACTCCTCAGAATATTCCGCCTCCATTTTTGGACTTTCCTGTTGTGTACTCTTCTGTTCTTCAGAGGGGCTCATCATACTCAATGTGTCATCCTGGTTGATTGGTGAGTTCTGCACATAATGATTTTCCTTATCAGGGTGTGATTTTTCATTTTGATCATGCTCCTTATACATCCATTCCATTGGAAATGGGGAGGATAGATTATCTTGATGGCAAAGGATATCATATGAGAGGACACTTCCCAGAGAATGACCATACAATGAAACCTACACAAGTCAGAATGAAGTGAACCACCATACACATTGAAATGTAGAGGGAAAAATGAAGAAAATCTATCACTAGCATACCTTTCCATCATATCCAGGATTCCTTTTGATAAACTTCTGATATAATCGATTCAGTTGTTTGGATACCTAATCATAGAAAAATAAATAGGAAAAGTTTCAAAAGATAAGATCTGTGTTAAGGTTCCAACATAAAACCAATTGGCAATATGTGGAGTAGTCTAACATGTATTTAAACCATACCAAACGATATGAGGTAGGCGATGTGGGACTTTCAACACACCCCCTCCAACGCCTGCCGGACCAGGCAAAGGGTACTTTTGACCCAACTAAAGGGCAACTTTTGGCCCATGACAATAACCGGAAAGATGTTAACCTGGCTCTGATACCATGTTGAATATAGGGAAAAACTGTATAGGGTTAATTTCCCTTATGTATTTACCACACATAGGGCAGTGTATTTATAATAAAGAAAGGTACTCCTCAAAAGAGTAACAGAATACAAATAGGGTAAATAAAAAGATATTATTTGATATTGTGATTAACAATATCTAACAATATCTCAACAATATCAAACAATATCAACTAATATCTAATCATATCTAACAATCTGAAAACATTTTAAATGAAGATTCAGAGAGAGAAAAAAATAAATACCGAGTCAATTATGTCTTGACAATAAATTGGGCTCATGTAGTATAAAACATCATGAACAGTTGCACTCAGTGTGACACGCAATCCTCGCACTCCATCCAATGTTATTTTTTCAACAGCAGTTTCACCACTCAGTTTCAAACCTTTTCTCCACTATATAACATGAAATCGTCAATCAGTTAGAAATAAATAAAAGTAAGACCATGACTAACATTAGAAAACGTAATAAATATGGGTATCAGGTTTCAGCATGAAAATTGCAGTGTTCTCTTTATATAGTCATTCAAGCAATTGCTTGGATCAAAATGATCTCATGGATTTCTTTTTAGCCCTGAACATGTATGTGATTGGTTCATGCTTTGGCCTTTCTTTAGTGTTTAATTTTGGTTTATTCAACAGGATTTATCTTTTCAACATCATGATAGCTGGTGCAGCTTGCTAATAGAAATTAAGCCGCACAAAAGTCAAAACAAACAAAAGAGAAGCTCATTCTGTAAAATTGCCAAGTCCAGACTAGATTCCATTTCTACCAAACATTACTTCATCATTGATAGGTTTGGAATTGTGTATAAAAGGAGGAATAACAGAATGTGACAGTTATAACCTCCTGGAGATGTTTTTCAATGTACTTGATTATTATAAATAGTCAAGGTTTTGTTGGAAAGAGGACAATTAGTTTTTTTTAAGAAGGAAAGGAATTGTGGGAGAGTGAGGTCCTCTCGAAAGATCCTCAATTGTTGTATCTTGTTACTGTTATCTACCACATTGGCAGAAACAGTTTTCTTAGTAATAAAGTCATTCAAGAATCTGTCTTGAAAGTTTATGTAGTTACAGCTTGTTCTATCAATCTTTCATTAATATGCTATTATAATTATTTTTAATCGAACAACAATACATGACTCAAAGAAACTAAAATGTGAAATGGCACATTTTGGTAAGGAAGGAAAGCAAGTGAAATTGACAATCAAAAACTACTAGAGAGGGAGATTTATAGATTTCGTGCAAGTTTCTATTGTGCAGTACATGTGACAATTCAGGAATCAGGTCTTCAGATCCACAATACATATCTCAATATAATCACTATAGGTTAGGACAAACACAGCTTCAATTTTAACCCTAATCGCAAAATAAGGTCCAGTGTACAAAAGAGGAAAATCTGGGTAAGATAGGGCTAAGTTTTATAGAGAAGGGAAACCTTACAAACAACCTCGAAACATAATGCAGCAGAAAAGGCTCAGAACTCACGCAGAGAATAACATATTGAATACCTGGCATGGGATAAAGAGGACCCTTTGAGTGCCACGTTGATGCGAAGTAAGGTGCTGCTCTGCAAGACTTGCTGTAATATGCCGGAAATTGCCCACATCATCAACCAAATTGGATTTTTCCAATCTTTGACCAATACCATGAACCATAAATACCAAGTGTCGAACAGGGACCTACAAACAATTATTGTCATGTAATTGATATCAATCAAACCAAGGTAGGACAGGGAAGCTGTACTATCAGATAAATTCAGTTTTCTGAAAATGACAAAACAGAGGCCTCCCAGGTGTCAGCAGAAAAGAAAGGACTATTGATGGAGTCCAATAAATTGAAAATAGCATGAGGAGACTAGTGAGGGAATAAGTATAATAATGAATGTTATGTCATATACCTGGGAGCAGTAATCGTCCATATCCTCCTCCTTCTGCTGTCTTAGCTCATCCTGCAAAAAAATTCCAAGTTAGTAGCAATAGAATTAATCTGTATTTATGTCCTTCTAAAAAGAATGCCATACAGTTTGTTCAACAGCAGCTAATGACTGTCCACAATACGATATCAAACAAGTACAAAATGAGATACTGGTTATCAAAACAAATTAAAGAAACAAAATAATGTAATTATAAGAAACATAGTAAAATTTGCCCATTTCAATCATCGCTTACATTGAATATGATAAACTTGCTGATTTCTATTATAAAATATTTGTTAAAGAATAGTTTGATTTGGTCATGGTAGACATGTCTATATGTCAGCCAGCATAAACACGCCTTTAGAATCACAGAAATAGTAGATAATCAAATTACAAGGCAATATTGGGATATCACTCGTGTTCTTCTATCGAATGAATATGAATGAGGAATACTCTAATGGCATACTATCTATATCTATACTTATAGCACTAAAGGAGAGAAATAATAATAAAAAACCTGGGTTGGTTTTGGTGAATTTGATGGAGAGTAACCCCGTCTAAGCTTGATTCCATTTCCAGTAAAACTAACAAAACTAGAAAAGCCAGAAGCATCAATATTTAGCCAGGCTTCCCAAGTGTCATCTTCTCCTGTGAAAAGAGAATGCAGTCCCTGCGTGTTTAACACCAATATACAATAATGCACAAGATATTAGTAATAGAAATCATTTCTATCCATAATTGTAAATAAATAAATGTGTTAAATATGTTTTCAGGCACTATTAATATTAAAATGTTCACTTTTAGTCCCTTGAAAAAAATTGTTTCTTTTGTCTCTTGTTTTTTGTAATATCTTACGTGTGGTTCTTGTTCTTCACGAAAAAATATAAAAAATAAAAAGTCTCTCTGTAGTTCTCCGGGACTTCAGATAGTTCTATAAATGGGAGATCAAAAGGAAATTGGTTTTTAGGGACTAAAAGCAAACATTGCCCTATTTACAAAGATTAAAGTTAATTTAAAGCTAAATAAATTGTATCATTCTTTTTTAAATAATCTACATACTTGGGTGGAGCCTTGCAAATCAACTCGAGCAGCAAAAAGTCCTGATGGTTGAAATGTTCTTCGGTGCCAAACCTATAGAAATCAATGCAAATAAATCTTTCACTTTTTGAAGAAAAGAAGAACACAAATTGAAACCCAGCAAAAAATGTATTTTAGAAGCCTAAATTACACACGAGAGCCAGAGAGAAAGTTAGCTAAATAACACCACCTACTTAGATGCATTGCTACTTACATCAATTAAAAAGAAAAAGGGCAAGAAAAATGGTTTTAGAAAGATCAAAAATACTAGCTTTTATTTGATGCTTATCATTGGAGAAGGATGCTAAATTTTCGAAAACAAGTAGTTGCATATTTTTTTTGGGGGGGTGGGGGGGTTGATATTTTCCAGTGCTCCAGTCCACAGCTACTTTACAGAAATGCCTTTGGTGGATATGCAACCAGATTAGTCTAGTAAAATCAAATGCTTGATTTGCCTGTCCTTTCTTGTTTTTCCAATTTTGCTTTCACCACTTTTAGGTTCATAACACACCTTCTGATTCTGATCTCATATATTTGTTTTTTCTACCAATATATAAATAAATAAAAATTAACAGCCAAAGAAATAGAGCGTTATAAAAACTCAGACATTTGTTAAAAGAAAAAGAAATATTGTCAGAGATGAAAAAGAAAATAGTCCAGGAGCAGAGGATAAGATATCCTCACAAAATTGGAACAAATTGGGAACACAAATCGTGAGCAAAGGTGTCAAAAACTCTATATATGCAACCAAGAAACCTTAAGAAATAATCATTTACCTAGCAATTGAAGTGCAAGAGTTCTGCTGAACATATATTTTCATAATCATGTGCCAAAACCGCATTTGTAGCTAAATCATTTGTAAAATCGTAATGGTGAACATGCATTGAAACGAGTAATTTGAATAACCATACAGACCTGACTACGATAAGCAATCTCTAGTTGTTCAGCAACATCTTCACGCAGTGGTAGCCAATCAAGGCCCCCTTTACGAGCAAACCAATGGCCTCTCAGGACACGTCGGTTTTCTCCATTCCAATAAACAGGGAAACAATGTCTGGTAACCAAGTCTACCTCATACAGTCCTCCTTTT
Source organism: Sphenostylis stenocarpa (assembly GCA_963425845.1). Taxonomy (NCBI): domain Eukaryota; kingdom Viridiplantae; phylum Streptophyta; class Magnoliopsida; order Fabales; family Fabaceae; genus Sphenostylis; species Sphenostylis stenocarpa. The sequence goes on from OY731408.1 coordinate 10,871,704, forward strand.
ACAGGGACACCAACCCTCTCTTCCTCTATTTCATAGAATTGAGATGGTTGAGTATGTCCCATAAAAGATCCAGTAACTGACTTTGTACTGGAACTTTGCCGTTCTCTTGGGCCTTCACTGCATTCCGCATACTCCCTCCACCAACTAGAAAGCAATTCTTCTTCTCTCTACCAATCCAGATACAAGACGGAACCTCACTATCTAAAGGTCACCAGGGCCATGATTGAAATAAAGAGAAATACAATAAAATATTCAAGTATACATTTCATAAAATGACCTGCAAGAAAGATGCTTCAATGGCTAGAGAATCTCTCATGCCAAAACGAAAATAGTCACTCTTGCCTACAATCTCTGTTCGTGGGACTGAGGCTGCCAACTCTGTTCGAAAAAATTAAGCGTTTATGAATGTGGCGGGGCGGGTAGTATAACAATCACGAATGCATGTCTCTAGAATCCGGATAGATATAGAGATAGTTACTAAAAATGTAGTGTAATGTAATGTAAGTCCTGAATTGAAATCCTAAAACCCTAGGAATGGGAAGGAATAGGAGAATTAGATAGATACCGTTGGGAGCCAAAGGGATCTTACAAAAGTACCACCTAACATCACCGCCATCAGAGGGGCTACTCGTCTGCGCCAGATACTTCTGCCTTGCTTTGGAGTGTTCGATCACGTCCTCCAATCTCGCAATGTTAGAAGGCGTGTTTTTCAGCAAGTCAGGCCGAAGCTCTTCCCCTTCCGCCATCGCCGCCGTCGTTTGCACAGCCACCAAGCAAAGAAGCCTTCGCCTCCACTTTCTCTACATGTTTAAATAGTTATTATTATAATTATAATAATAAGGAAGAAGAAGAAATAGTAATGATCACCAAATGAAGGAAAGAATTGTGGAATTCCCGAGTGGAGACATTGACAGCGATGGCATGCGTTGAAGGTCAGGTGAATTGAATTCAACGTGACAACACCTTACAGCGCTCTATCAACTCCTAATCGTCTTCTCTTTCTTTTCTTCTTTTTATTTTAACCCTCTTTTTATTTTAACCCACCCCAACGCCAATTTTCCTCCTAACCATTCTCATTCAATATTCTAATTACTACTAATATGTTTTTTATTTTAATTTATTAAAATTTCATGTATATATTAATTTTAAAAATAAACATTTATTTTTTAAATTATAAATTGTTCAAGACAAATATATATAAAAAGAATTTTAAGAAATTAAAAAAATTAATAACATAAATGACATAAAAACCAGTTAAAAAGAATATACTTCACTTGAAACAGACTTTCTAGTCTTAATAATATAAATTTAATATTTTTTTTTCAGATATCGCAACTATAGTATTATTTTTACTTACCTTAACGCCATATTTCACTGTATATTTTTTAAAAATCAGTAGAAGGAGATCCGATTTCTCAAGATTGAATTTTAAAATGTTTTGCATTTATAAGTTGAGAAATGGATTGTTGATGCAACGATTTCCCTTTTTTTAATTAATAACTATAATTTTAACATAATGGTTAGAATTTGTATATACTTACAATCAATATTAAATTTATAATATCACTAATTTTAGACTTGAGTGAGAGATTAAAAAATTATAAACGGTTCACTAATTTTAGACTTGAGTGAGAGATTAAAAAATTATAAACCGTTGGCATCGCGTACTGTAATGTTTGCGTTTTCGGATAAAATCAAGAGAGTGAATTGGTTTAGAATAAAAATTAGGATTTTTAAAATTTTTCTCAAATTTCATCTATTAAAATATTTGTAAAATAAAAAGAGAAAGGATAAGAAGATTACACAAGTGTTTTATACTTGGTTTGGATCAACCCTACGTTCAGTTGTTAATCACTCTAAAAGAATATTAATGTTATCACTATAATCACAGTTCAAACAGATTACAAATACAAAGATAAAGATTAAAAAACATCTCTCTTGAGTCATACAAGAGATGAGAACCTCATTTGAATCCACAAAGGATGAATCCACAAAGAGACGACACAACACACAATCCACTAAGAGTCTCACTCAGTGATTCTTATCACTTCTAGCCCACACTAGGTTTCAAAAGCCCTTTTTTCTTCCCTACACAAAGTTCTCTAGCAATCACATCTCTTAACTTTTGTATGAAAAAATTTATTTGTTCAGATAGCCTTAGAGAACCTTAAATAGAGAGATTTAGGGTCTGGGGAATAGAAATTTTCGAAAATAGGAGTATGGGAAACAGGTGCATCGAAAATAGGTCCAAATTCGAAATTCAAAAATCATAACAGATGTAGATAATCGATTATCTTAAGTGATAATCGATTATCACAAAGCCATTTTCGTAGAGAAGTAAACTGGACCAGGATAATCGATTATCATCTGAGATAATCGATTATTTCAGCAAACTTTTCAAAAAAACAGGTTTTAATCAGGATAATCGATTATCCTAAGTGATAATCGATTATCACAGAGTGGTTTTGACAAAAATGAACTTTCAGAAGAAGAACTATGTGCTAGTTATCTTGGACTCTAATTTTACAGACTCAAAAAGATAAAATAGAGTTATTACAAGTAAATACAAATAATTATAAGTATTCAAGACTTCAAGTCCTTTGTTCTTGAATCATCATCAAAATCATCAAGCATCATATCCTTATATGTTCAACAATCTCTCCATTTTTTATGATGATTAAAATATGTTTTAAAGCCCTTTATAATAACATGTTTTTACTGTCACAACTAACAAAAATATTAAACATATCAGGCTTTAAATATTTTCTCCCCCTATTTTTATCATAATCAAAAGAAATTAAAGCTCCCCCTCAACATGCGCATAAGAAATTAAAACTCCCCCTTAAAATGTGCAACATATAAACAGAAGTTAATATAAAATGTGCAACATATAAAATAGAAATTTTATTTAAGTTTGAGCAAAACAATACAACATATAAACAAAAATTCCTAAGTCTAGAATCCTAAAATTCTTCACTGTCCGAGTTAAATTGCATATCAAATCTGTCTTCCAGATTTGGCACACATTCATCTACATCTGAAATTCGATTTATAACTTCTTGATGACGTTCAACAGAAATAGAGAATAAATCCTACATTCGTTGGTTCATGCTGACAAGCATATCCTCAATGGAGGAGCGAGGATCAGCATGAGCACCAGATGAAGTTCCAGTGACAGGAATATCTGCAGCAAGCATTTCTTCATCATCAGAATCTTCAACAACCTCAGCAGCATGGGAAACATCATCTTTATGAAAGTATGTTCCATTAATGTTTACCATCTGAAGCTGAGTTAACGTGCCATCAAGCATCCGATTGGAATTTAAAGTCCGAGCTCGTTGTTCACCTTCAACATTAACACCTTTATATTCCAGAATCCTAGAGATAAGAAGTGCATAAGGAATCTTAAAGGTGGGGTGACGTTTTGCTTTGAGCATAGTCAAAGTAACAAGACTGGGTCAATCAATTGGCTCATTGCTCATAATGACATAAATAATGCGGAGATCAGTAGTAGAACATTGAGCATGATTGGTGGCTCGAGGACTGAGTATCCAGACAAAGAGATGAAGTAACATACGTTCCTCTTTCTTCAGAGGACCAACCAGAAGTTGTTTGTCAATCTCCATGGCAAGATTACGGAGCAACGAACGATATGTCAAAATTCTGTTGAATTCTACCAGATCAGCAAGAACGTTGATAACATCATCTCTAATAGAAAAATGAGCAACATTCTCCCAAATGTCATCATCAAGAATGATGGTGACCTCATTTACTCTAGAAGTGGCGACATCATCTCTGAACTTGAAACGGGAATAGAAGACTCTGACCAAATCAGGATAGTAGGTGCCCTGCATTTCAATAAAGGGCATAACTCCTTTTTGTTCAAGGAGATTTGGGAAATTGAAGCCCCTGTCAATGAAATGATCACCAATAAGATACTTAGGAGATATAATACTTCTTTCCTTCCAAAAATTTAGATATTCTTATCTTCCTTCGTCATCAGAGATCCACCCTTCAATAAAGTTAGGGCGGGGATGAGATGTAGGAGCAGATCTTCTCCTAGTTGGAATCTTACGCCTAGAAGAGGAAGTCATTTGAGATGAACTTAAGGTTAGAAAGATGAAAGTTTATGAAACTTAGAAAAAAGAAAGAGCTTAGAGGGATACAAGAGGGCAAGAAAAACTTGAGATCTATGTAAAATGCTTAGAAGTGAGGCAATAGGGTGTGATGATTCGAAAATGAGTTCATCTATATATAAGAATTGTCCCCAACGGCTATATTTTCAAGAATCCAAGCAAAAAGAGTCGTTGCCAACGACTAGAATATCTCCAACGACGCCAAATAATTGATTATCACTTATGATAATCGATTATTTCTTCATCCTCTACCCAGAAATATGCATGGATAATTGATTATCACCTGAGATAATCGATTATCCCAAAGAAAATTTACTGATTTGGCACATTGAATTATAGATAATCGATTATTACCCTAAATAATCGATTATTACATAAATATTTTTCATGGATTACACATTGAAGCTTCAATAATTGATTATTATACAAGATAATCGATTATTCCAAAGAGTTTGACAAATTTGACATGTATTAGACACAAGATAATCGATTATTACACAAGATAATCGATTATTCCAGTACAAAAAGCACAAAAATTTTACAGTTAAGAAGAGTTTTTATGCTATTTATAATATTCCTAAGTCTCTCCGAAGTTCATAGAATCTATCATTGGGAAGAGGTTTGGTAAAAATGCCTACTAACTGATGCTTTGTGTCTATATATTCAATTTTACAATTTCCTTTAGAAATGTGATCTCTTAAAAAGTGATGTCTAATCTCAATGTGTTTAGTTCTAGAATGCATAACAGGATTCTTTGTGAGATTAATTTCACTTGTATTATCACACATTAAAAGAATGTCACTTAGAAAATATTATAATCTTCTAGTTGTTGCTTCATCCATAGAATTTGAGCACAACAATTTCCAACTGCAATATATTCAGCCTCAATTGTGGATAAAACAACACAGACTTGTTTCTTAGAATTTCATGAAACTAAGGATGATCTTAATAGATGACAAGTATCACTAGTGCTTTTTCTATCTACTTTACAGCCTTCATAATCAACATCAGAATAACCTAATAAGCTAGGAAAAGCTTCAGATGGATACCATAAACCAAATCCTGTTGTTCCTTTTAAATATTTGAATATTCTTTTTACTGCAGTTAGATGAGATTCTTTTCGACATGCTCTAAATCTAACACACACACATACATATTGCATGATATCAGGTCTACTTGCAGTTAAGTATAATAGTGAATATATCATACCTCTATACATAGATTGATTTATTTCCAAACCTGATTCGTCCTTATCTAGATAGAAAGACGTTCCTATTGGAGTGTGTGCAGCTTTTGCAGTATCCATTTCAAATTTCTTGATAATCTCTTTGCAGTATTTGGTTTGTGACACAAAAGTATCATCTTTAAGTTGCTTAATTTGAAGTCCAAGAAAGAAGGTTAATTCTCCCATCATTGACATTTCAAATTCACCCTGCATTATCTTAGCAAATCCTTCACACAAGAAATTATCAGTTGATCCAAAGATAATATCATCAACATATACTTGAACTAACAGAATATGTTCTTTTACTTTCTTAATAAACAAAGTGGAATCAATTTGTCCTCTAGAAAAATCATTTGAAATTAGAAAGGTGCTTAATCTTTCATACCATGATCTAGGAGCTTGTTTTAAACCATAAAGTGCTTTCTTTAATTTAAAGACATGATCAGGATATTTAAAATCTTCAAATCCTGGAGGTTGTTGCACATATACTTCCTCTTTGATGAACCCATTTAAAAATGTACTTTTTACATCCATTTGATATAGTTTAAATTTCGTCAATGAGACATAGACAAGAGGTAGGTGTATAACATCTAACCTGGCAACAGGAGCATAAGTTTCATCATAGTCTATACCTTCCTCTTGACAGTATCCTTTGGCAACAAGTCTGGCTTTATTCTTTGTTATATTTCCATCTTCATCAAGTTTGTTTCTAAATACTCATTTTGTTCCAATTACTTGATAAGATTCTTCTCTTGGAATTAATTCCCATATTTGGTCTCTCTCAAATTCATTTAGTTCTTCTTGCATTGTAATGCACCATTGATCATCTTTGAGTGTTTCCTCAACATTTTTGGGTTCAATCTGTGAAACAAAAGCTACAAACATACATAAATTATTCATATTTCTAGTACTTACTCCTTTTGAGATATCACCAGTTACATTTTCAATAGAAAGTCCCCTTTGTGATTTCCATTCTTTAGCTAACTCATTTGAATGAGATGGTCCATTCAAATACTTTTGTTCACCTGCTTCCCTTAAGTATTCTTCATAGTACTCATCATCATATTCATCATTTCCTGCAAAGTCTTTTCTTGACTCAAGAGGATTTTCCTCAAGGTCTACAACTTCATCAAATGTAACATGCACAAATTCTTCAATATTCAAAGTTCTTTTATTGAATACCCTGTAAGCTTTGCTAGTAAGTGAATAACCTAAGAAGATAGCCTTATCGACTTTTGAATCAAATTTTCCTAAGTTATCTTTACAATTAGTCAAACTCTGATTAGGATGTGCTTTCAACCACTCCTTTGCCCTACCTGCTAAAGAAAAAGGAAATAATCTCAAATATGCAGATTCAAGATTTGCTGCTCTAAATCCCATGGTACCAATCAACTCATAAAAAGTAGACAAATGAATATAAGAGTCTTCATGATCCAATCCAGTGAATTGATGAGCACTAATCAAGCTTAAGAAAGCTGGATTCATCTGCAATGTATGATCATCCGGAATGACAATGCTGGAAAAATGTCTTGGACCTTACTGCATAGCACAATTTCTAAGAGTTCTTCTAGGTGGATTTGAATTTGGGTTTTGATTTGGATTTATATTTGGATCTGGATTCGGATTCAGATTTGCTCCTTCTTCTGCCATATCTTCTATAATTGGGTCTGGTAAATCAAATGTGGAAGAAGAATTAGCAGATTCTCTTGTAACTTGTTCTTGAGTTTCCTTTCTTCTTCTACCCTGGTTCCTCCGAGCTGTTTTTTCAATCTCCGGATTAAATTCTAATTGCTCTGAAGATACCTGTCCTCTTAAACGCATAAATCAAAAGAGTAATTCAAGCAAAGATTAACACAAAACAAAAATTAAGCAAAATAAAATTGAAAAATAAAGCAAAAAACAAAAATAAAAATAAAATACTCAATAAGCTAAACAAAGAATTCTCAAAGAACACTGTTCCCCAGCAACGACGCCAGAAATACTTGTTGAATTATTGGCAAGCGTACCAAAATTATCAATCGCAGTATAATATTTCGATTAAATAAAAGTCGATCCCACGAAGAATAGTTTCAATGGAAATTCCCAATTATGCTTACTAAGTATATTAAAACAGATTGGGTTTTTCAATAAGAGTTGAATTGAAATTAAATGACAAAGAACTGTAAATTGTTGAGAAAATATCAATTAAAGGCACTTAGGATTGACTTCCTTCCTTATCCCTCTTTTATAATGACTATGTCAATTAAGAACGTCAATTAACCTAACAATGTTGATGCAACCTACTCAAATCATCCATGTTGATTCCTTACACATGAAATTCATAAGAAAACCTAATAAATGTTGATTCCTCACACAATTAAGAGATTTTCCAGCATTAGGATTAGGGTGTTTTAGTAATTGATATATTCATTCCATTCTTGGAAATTAACGTAACAAATATTCTTACTGTGTAGTCGTGTCTCCTCCTCTCCAATACTGCTTCCTTTTCTCAAAACACAACTTATCTTTTTATAAGAGAATTTGGGTCGGGCCTCGCATCATTCATTCGCTTAAGCGTTCTTCTTTCTTTCAATTTTTCTTCAATTACTTCAAAATTATACTCCTTACTCTTGTATCAAGGTATTCTCGAATTCATCTTCTATTGGGAGAAAAATATATTAGAATTAACATAAGTTAAGTGGTTTCATAACAATTCAAGACATAATTATATCAACTTTTTACCACTTAACAGGAGTTCTTCATCTGTGAAGATGAAGTGGTCGCTGGCTGTGATGTAGTTGACGATCCTCTCAACTTTTTCTTGGGATATTATATGAGGTACATGCGCTTCACCCAAGACCTTCATCAGGGCATTTCGATGCGATTCCGAACTCATCATTAGTGATAACAAAGTTATCTTTGCAGGTGTGTGATTGAGTTAATCGATGATGGAATACTTGTTTTGTCTTATAAACTGGAGTAGCTCATTAGTCTCCTCCTTGGATTCTTTATTTTCTTTTTCTTCGGTCTGTTTATTCTTTCCTTTATTCTTGGGGGCATCTTCTTACGACTCCTTGGGGGAGTAGATTCTTCCGCTTCTTGTCATGCCCGCAATGCCGACTATATTGGAGACGTTCTCCTTAGTTGGTGAAGACTCCCCGTATCTCCATGTTACAACTTTATTTGAATCATAGGGGAAAGGACGAGGCACAAATAATCGCAAAGGCGTCTTTGCCCCCTCTTCTTGATTTTGATGACCAACGGCCGAGACTTATTATCCTCTTGGAGTGGATCGACCGTTGGGGAGAGCTTGATTACAAATAGTTTTCTCTCCATCTTTCTGATTGTGGAAGACGTATCAGATAATCTTTCTTTTTTATTATCTTATTTATTAAAAGTGAATGAGGGATATGAAAGTATGCAACTTATTGTCGCCGCCGTCTGAAAAAGAGGCGGTCGGAGCGACGCGATGGTTTTTTCGACCCTTTTGTTTTTCGCGTTTTTTATAGGTGGTTACAACGCCTTTAGGCTGTCCGATAATCGGGCTTAACCTAGGGGTGAGGTTTTCGAAAGGTGTACTTGGGTTGTCCGATAACCGGGCTAACCCAAGGACTTGTTTTTGGGTTCTGTGGAGTCGCCACCGATGTTTTTACCAGAAACATCGGAAAAGGTTTTTAAAAGGCGTTGGTTTTCGAAAACCAACTTTGGTCATTAGAACCAGAGTTGGGTAAGGGAGTTAGTTACGTGGTAAATAAAGTATTAGTTCCTTTACTACGCCCCTTTCGGGTTCCCTATGATAGGCCAGCTTTTTATGTTAATAAATAAACTGGAAAATACTCTTTTGCCCTTTTTATTGTGCGAAATTTGAAGTTACGACTACATGGCCCTAATCTATTGCATAATTTAAATTAAAGCAATAAAAGTAGAGAGGGAGAAATTAAACCTCCGAAGCAAGCTTTGTTTTTATATTTCTTTGAAAAGAGGGTGCTTTTTGGCAGCCCTTCACTCTACAAGACGTCTGAAACTCTTCTAAACGCCGAAAAATGCTCTCAAAGACACTCAGAAACTCCGGAAATGCGTCGGAGGGATTCTAGAGAGAAGTTTTAGAGAGAAGGCAGAGCTAGAAGCTTGTGGTGTGTGGAAATGAGGGGGGGGAGGCCCCTATTTATAGGTTTTCGTGCCTAACAGTGGCGAGACCGCCGTTTTCGTCTGACAGGGTCGAGACCGCCGTCTCACCAAACGAGACCGCCGTCTCGTCCTGCGCAGGTGGCGAGACCGCCGTCTCGTCCTGCGCAGGTGGCGAGACCGTCGTCTGGGAAAGCGAGACCGCCGTCTCGCCATTTACAGGTAGAGAGACCGTTGTCTCGTCAAACGAGACAGCGGTCTCGCCACTTGCCTGAGGTGAGACGGCAGTCTGGGAAATCCAGACGGCAGTCTCGTCCCAAAAAGGCGAGAAAATTTATTTTTTGTACAAAAAAACCCTCCTATCCTAGTATGGGGCCTAATAGTCTCTCATAATGGCTTGTTAGGCTTCATCCATCTTCAAATAGGAGGTCTTTTGGTCTTTATTTGGAGGTCGGACAAGATTTGGGGTCTATAGCTGCCCCCCCTTTACCCGACCAGTCGACTGCTGGCCTTTGGTGCCAAGGTGGTCGATTGGAGGGTAAAGGAGTTGACCTTCTTGCCCGGTTGCCCTTCAGATACTCCGTCTTTGTGGCGGATGATCCTCTGGGAGATGTTGTGTTGTGCGCTTCCGGGATGCTCCTTTGTCGCAGTAGCTGACCCCTTCAGTTGATGAGTACGAACCCTCATCTGGTTTGACGAGTATGAACCCCCGCCCGGTAAGCCCCCTTTTGTAAGGCCCAATGAGTACACACCCCCATCTGGTGTTTAGCCTCCGGATGCTCCATCTTGCGGTAGCTGATCCTTTGGCTGTGGTGGCGACTTACTGATTCTGACCATGCGCCGCTGTGAAACCTCGGGATGCTCCTTTGACGCGGTAGCTGACCCCTTGGCTGACGAGTATGAACCCCCGTCTGGTTATGTGCCTCTGGATGCCCCTTCTTGCGGTGGCTGACCCTTCAGCAATGGTGGCGACTTACTGCTCTAGCTCATGCGCCGATGTGAAACCTTGGGATTCTCCTTTGACGCGGTAGTTGACCCCTTGGCTGACGAGTATGAACCCTCGTCTGGTTTTGGTGCCTCTGGATGCCCCTTCTTGCGGTAGCTGATCCTTTGGCTATGGTGGCGACTTACTGCTCTAGCTCATGCGCCGACTCCTTGGGGAGTGATTTCTATTTTGGTAAATGTTTTTGGACATTTCTGGTAAAGTCTTCCGGTGTGCCGGGGATTTTGTGGGTGCTCATCCAGCTTGCTTGTTTGCTGGGGATTCTTTGTTTTTGATCATTTGGTATTTGTCATCCGACTTTGCCGGTTGTCGGGGATTTTTGATGAGTGCCTCTTAGGTAGGCAGAAATCCTCTAGGAATTTGTTGATCTTGGTGACACCTCTTGAGTAGGCGGATATCCATTGATAAATTTGTTGATTTTGATGGTGCCTCTGAGTAGGCAGATGCTTCATCGGAAGTGAAGACTTTTGGCTGCATTTGTTTTGCCTCTGACTAGGCTGATGTCCCTTATGGGGATGCGTAGGCATATGACATTCTGAACTTTGAAGTTTTGTCTTTGCAGTAGGCTCACTGAGATGATATTTCTTTTTGATTGATCCACCGGGGAATTGGTTGCCTTCCCGGGGATCTAATTTTGATTTGCCCCCTGAGGGAATGGAGTTTTGACTCCTTAATTGATGTGGGTGCGTGCGAGCTAGCTTTTGTGGTGCTCTTATTCCGCTGGGGATGATCAAGCCTTTCCGTTGGCTTTTTCTGGTGTACCTTCGTTTATTGGTGTAGAAGGTTAGAGTTATTTTCCTTGAAGCTCTTTATTCTGCTGCAATGGTTTTGATTTCGCCTTTTTTCCACGATTTATCTCTTTTTTATCGCGATTTTGAAATTTGGCTTTTTTATGGGGATAATGCGTAAGCCTTTTACTTTTTAGTCTCTTTTTATTACGCTGGTTTTTTCCTTTCTTTTTGGGGAAGGTCCACTAGGGATGACGTTTTTATTTCTTTAGTGATCCACCAGGGAATTAGTTGACTTCCTGGGGATCTGATTTTTCTTTTCTAGGAATGGAGTCTTGGCTCCTTGATTGATGTTGATGCGAGCTAAACTTGTGAAGCTCTTATTCCACTGGAGGATGGGAATTTCTGATTCCTTTTTGTAGAATTTTTTTGGAGATCCACTTGAGGATTTTTATTTAGCCCTCTCTGTCATGGCCTTTTTTTGTCATCTGCTGGAGATGAAGGGTTTTCTTTCTTCTTTTCTTTTCGTTGAGCCCTTAATGATTTGGACTCTTTTGACTATTGATGATGATGGGCTCTTGAAGCCTTTATTCTCCATTGGGGAGTGTGGAGGAGACTTTGGGTGAGTGTGCTCGATGACTCATGTGGTGGTAATGTTGAGCCGTGAGGAGTGTTTTTGTTTTGCCTTCGGAGTAGGAAGGGATCCTCTTGGGGATGACTAAGCCTTTCCGTTGGCTTTTCTTTTATGATGTCTTGATGATTGTGCCCTCTTTTATTGGGTGATGATTGGAGTTTTGACTTTTGGAAGCTTCTTATGACAATTTGCTCTTCTTTCTTGAGGGAGAGCAATGTTTGGAGACTTATTACTTTCTTGTGCCTTATTTTCTGGGTAGAAGGATGGTAGCTGGAGCTCTTAATTTTCAGAAGCTCTTATTCTGCTGAGTCGCTTGATTGACGACTTGCTCCGTTTTCTTGAGGGCATTATTTGGAGACTCAGTCTCAGTGATCCTGTTTTCAATCACAATCATGGAGCTAGTCTCCTTATATGCATGAATGCTTTTCATTTTTTGTTATTTGTCTGAAGTAATTTTTATTTCTTTCATTTTTGACATTGACAAAGTTGTCTTGTGTGACTACTTGTGTGTGGATGCCCTAAATGCAATCTATTCTTATTGATTGATGCATCTGGAAAAGTGACTATCATTCTCCTGCTGGACTTTTTATGATTATGATGAAGGGCCCTTCTCTTTTATTCATTTTTTGGTTTAACCCTATCTTTTGCCTAGACCGCCCTTTTGGGGTTTTCGATCTAGCGGGATGCCTTAATTTTTGCCTAGGATATCTTAGCGGGTTTTTTCCTTTTTTATGAATGCCCTAACTTTTGCCTAGACCGCCCTTTGCGGGTTTTTGATCTAGCAGGTTACCCTAACTTTTGCCTAAGAATCTCCTAGCAAGCATTATTCTTTTTATTCTCATTTTTTCTTTCTCTTCTTTTTTTTTTTGAGATAGGAGCCTATCATATGCATGCAATGTTGGCGATATGCATCCTATAATACTATTTCAATTAATTTTTCAAAAGGATTAACCAATGTGTTTTTACTTCTGATGAGCTTCTGACGTTATGTGCTTTCGTCGACAGGGATAGGCTGTACCCATTTTGCCGTCTCGATTTTTCATGATCGAAGAATGATTGTGTTAATTGTGGAGCGACTTGCCATGTTAGTGCACCCCTCCCTTTCCTTGGGGATGTCGATCCTCTTATTGATTACTATGTCCACATTTCCCTACTAATCACTAGAATGTCGTAGTGGTAAGGGTCAAGAGAAAAGAAGGAAGAGGATATTTAATTCAAAGGCTTGTGTTTTAGAATTGTTTTATTTTGACAAAAAATGATTTTTGTAAGCACGGCTAGCCAAGGTTGGTTAGAGTGTTTAGGCTAGTTTAGACAAACGTTTTGTTTATGGAGTGGCGTCTTATTCTATGGCGCTTGCTATGACTGATTGACTTCCCTAGTCCGCCCTTTGGGTTTTCAGTCTAGGATGTTGTGTTTTGTCCTAACTTTTGTCTAAGTTCCTTCTTTTTGTATATTTTCGGGGAATCCTAGCGGACCTTATTTTGTAACCCTAACTTTTACCTAGGCTACCCTTTATTTTTGTTCGGGTGTCCTACCGGGTTGACCCTAACTTTTGTGTAGCCCCCTTAGTGGGTTTCCTACCGGGTATCTTGCCCTCTCTTTTTGGTCTTTGGCTTTTTATGGGTTTCTTTTGATTTTTGTTTTTGCACAACATTGGCGAAACACGACTTTACTTATGACGAGTAAAATTTTGTGCTTCTAGTCAATCAGTGATGATGGATTTGACTTTTATTTTGGTCAATGGCGCATTTTGATTACTTTGACGAACTTTTGAAAACGTTTGCTTAAACATGGTTATTAATGAGGTTTAGACATTAATAGCAAGAAGAGAAGCAGATAGTAAGAATGACATTCTTTGTAATTAATAGGGAAATATGTGTCCTACAATGCTCGGGGGTCGGGCTGGCCCCGAGGAGCAATCTCTAATAGTCATTGGATTTACAAACCCTAAGAATAAGAAGGAGAACACCTAATGACTAAAGTTATTTTTGACGCTTGAACCCCTCTATATGGGAAAATCTGATTCAAGGTGCGGAGGGGAGACTTCCCTTTTCTTTGTGCAACTTGATCCTTTGTAGGGTAAAACTTCAAAGGATTGTCTTTAAAATCTGGTGGCTCCCTTATTCCTGGAGAGTTTCTAATGAGCCCTTGGTTTGGGCGATATCCATATTTCCTCATCATGTGGGTCACCTTCATATTGTTGGGGAAGTCTTTTCATATTGGCAAAAGATATTTCAAAGGTCCTCTTCAGCCGCATCCATTCAAGGTAGGGCAGACGATTTGCTGATCTGAATGTCGTCTCTAGCTCAAACTGTGACTAGCTTGTCGCCTACCCTGAATTTGTCTCTTTGGCGAAGCGTCGTGAATTGCCTCAGCGTCGTGAATCCAAAGTCTCTTCAAGTTCCTTTTTGGATTATGTTTTTCTTCGGTCTTATTATTTTTCCTTTATTCTTGGGGGCATTGTCTTATAGCTCCTGGGGGTGTAGATTGTTTCACTTCTAATTTTGCCCCCGAATGTTGGCTATGCTGGAGATATCTTCATTGATGGAAGATGTTTCTGCGTATCTCAGTGGTACAACTTTATTTGGTTCGAGGCGTGAACAAAATGTAATGGCATCTTTGCCCCCTCTTCCTTATTTACTCAGATGACCAACGATTGAGGCTTATTATCCTCCTTAGGGCGGATCAACCGTTGGAAAAACTTGATGACAAAATGTTTGCTCTTCATCTTATTCCGATTCATGGAAAGCACATCGACTAATCCTTTCTTTTTATTATCTTATTATCATTAAAGTGAGAATGAATGCAATTTATGAATGCAATAGACGTCTAAAGAGATGATGAAAACAAACAATTTTATTTATTTCATCTAGACAGTGTACATTCCTCAATGCAAGGTTTCGAAGTACATTTTTTTTAAAAGCGGAGAAGCCTAAATGAACCCATAGGCGGGTAAATATTTTTATTCAATTTTTTTTTTTTACTTCCCGTGCAAACGGTATTGAGGAATGTCCACTTTCTCGACTGTCTATTATTAGATGCATGAGGATGAAGCTTGGTGGATGCGTGTATTCAAGTGTTTGTTTTTTCCTAAACATTATCATGTTTTATTTTCTAACATGACGTATGATAGTGTTTGGGATTTTTTTTTTTGTATGCGGATGAGGGCATGAAGAATACCAGCCGCTTTTTAGAATGCAAAAAGATTTTTATTGAATGATTTATGAGATGGATATTCCTTAAGACAATGACTTAGGTATCCTCCTTAAAGCTTACGCTTTGTGGGGTATCCCACCCACCTTGGTGTAATGGTTCCTTCCCCATCACGGATTTGACAAGTATAATGGCAATCACCATCACACCTTAGTACACTTGTCCCTTCCTTGTCGCGAAGGTCACAAATGTGCTCGGGGCCTCTTTCGCCATTGTCTTAGGGATATCTAGTGCTCCCTAGAATGAATGCACCAGTACAAAAGGGCAATAGATGTTCAAAGTACGATAACTTTTGACTGGAATGTCAGATTTGGACGCACAGCATATCAAAACGAAGAGAAAAAGGTGAAGAATCAAATTGCAAATACTCGTAGGGGATTTGGCCCAGTAATTTTCTCAAAAAACGCCTCTAAGACCCACTTTTCAGGGGTTTATTAAAATGATGCGTATGCATACTTTCCTTGCGCATTTTGGTTTTTTCCGCTTATGACATGATGCAATATGAATGAAACGACTTTGTCAAAATTATTTTATTTATGTTTTGATTTTGTTATTTTTATTTATTTTGGATTTATTTTTTTAGCCTTTTATCTCTTCTGTCGGACTGCGTGGCTACTTAGCTTACAAAGAACCTGAAACCAGGCTAGCTAAAAGGCAGACTGTCCGAGATAAAATATGGCTTTATGCGAAAAATATTTAGCGTCCCTTATCTCTTCTGTCGGAACTGCGTGGCTACTTAACTTACAAAGAACCTGAAACCAGGCTAGCTAAAAGGCAGACTGTCCGAGATAAGGGTGTTTATTTGTGAAAATATTTTTGGAATTTTTTGTTTTGTTGTTTGTTTATGCTATGCAACAGTCAAATGCAACAAACATATGCACACACAATTCGATCATCCACGAACAGGCGAGAATTCGTTTTTATCACGAGGTAGGGTTTTCCTGCAGAAAAGTGCATTAGCAAGGGTTGGTTCTAACTGTTCTCACCAGGCTAAGGCCCCCAAGGTGCCCCCATTATAGGGTCCCCACTCTCCAGCCGTCCGACTATGCTTAGCACAAAGGCCGTAGTCAGTCTTGTTGCCAAAAGAGGAAGGTTATCACCTTGAGTGGTGGTTTCCGATCACACTGGTGGGCTCAAGGCCCTCACTACAGCGAACCGTACCTGCCACCCACTCCCTATGGTTTTCTCACTTGCCCCCGGGTATAGAGGGAACTGTAGTGTGCAAGGGATTGTGTACAGTTTGTATATCAATCAATTTGCGTAAGTATAAACAAACAACAGTTTATTAAAGCCAAACATTACAACATGTTATAATACAAGTTAAGGGCAAAAGTGTTATTTTCTTGGTCTATTTATTATTTTAAGCCGGCTCATCACTAAATGGGATCAACTCTCGAGGCTTCCCCAGTGGAGTCGCCATCTGTCGCCGCCGTCTGAAAAAGAGGCGGTCGGAGCAACGCGATGGTTTTTTCGATCCTTTTGTTTTTCGCGTTTTTTTATAGGTGGTTACAACGCCTTTAGGCTGTCCGATAACCGGGCTTAACCTAGGGGCGAGGTTTTCGAAAGGTGTCCTTGGGTTGTCTGATAACCGGGCTAACCCAAGGACTTGTTTTTGGGTTCTGTGGAGTCGCCACCGACGTTTTTACCAGAAACATCGGAAAAGGTTTTTAAAAGGCGTTGGTTTTCGAAAACCAACTTTGGTCATTAGAACCAGAGTTGGGTAAGGGAGTTAGTTACGTGGTAAAGGAAGTATTAGTTCCTTTACTACGCCCCTTTCGGGTTCCCTATGATAGGCCAGCTTTTTATGTTACTAAATAAACCGGAAAATACTCTTTTGCCCTTTTTATTGTGCGGAATTTGAAGTTACGACTACATGCCCTAATCTATTGCATAATTTAAATTAAAGCAATAAAAGTAGAGAGGGAGAAATTAAACCTCCGAAGCAAGCTTTGTTTTTATATTTCTTTGAAAAGAGGGTGCTTTTTGGCAGCCCTTCACTCTACAAGACGTCTGAAACTCTTCTAAACGCCGAAAAATGATCTCAAAGACACTCAGAAACTCCGGAAATGCGTCGGAGGGATTCTAGAGAGAAGTTTTAGAGAGAAGGCAGAGCTAGAAGCTTGTGGTGTGTGGAAATGAGGGGGGGGAGGCCCCTATTTATAGGTTTTCGCGCCTGATAGTGGTGAGACTGCCGTTCTCGTCTAACAGGGTCAAGACCGCCGTCTCGCCAAACGAGACCGTCGTCTCGTCCTGTGCAGGTGGTGAGACCGCCGTCTCGTCCTGCGCAGGTGGCGAGACCGCCGTCTGGGAAAGCGAGACCGCCATCTCGCCATTTGCAGGTAGAGAGACCGCCGTCTCGTCAAACGAGACGGCGGTCTCGCCACTTGCCTGAGGCGAGACGGCGGTCTGGGAAATCCAGACGGCGGTCTCGTCCCAAAAAGGCGAGAAAATTTATTTTTTGTACAAAAAAACCCTCATATCCTAGTATGGGGCCTAATAGTCTCTCCTAATGGCTTGTTAGGCTTCATCCATCTTCAAATAGGAGGTCGTTTGGTCTTTATTTGGAGGCGGGGCAAGATTTGGAGTCTACAGTTATGAATGAAATGAATGCAAGTAGACAATTGTCTGAATAAACAAAAGGTATTTTTATTTATTTAGAGAATGTGTACATTCCCCTATACCATGCTACGAAACACATTTTGATTTCTACGCAATTCCTCTTCGGACTACTGGTGGACCGTTTGGCTCATATCTTCACTATACTTTTGAGCCTCTTTTATTTTCGTCTCTTGATAGACGACCAAGGCTTGTAAGTCGTCAAGTCTCTCAATGGCTCGGTCTCTCTCTTGCAGAACCTGGTTGTACTGAGCTAAACAGTCTCTTTCTTTGCAGCGTAGCTCTTCTGTTAAGTCTCTGGGTGGTCTCCCTCCCTTAACGTATTTCAGACTGGGTCTTTGCGAGAACTTGTAGTATCCGCTTGATCGTCTATGCCTACTTTGTGCATTCAGCATCAAGGTGTATTGATTTGGCGGTTATCTCTTGGAGTTGATTATCCCAATTTATTCTGGCAACTTTGGATGCTCGGATAACCTTCTCACTAGAGTCAGCACATTGGTCCTGGAGACGCTCTATCTCTAGATCTTTCTTCTTACACTACCTTTGTAGACCGTTAATGGTAAGGATAGATTTTTGTTCTTTCTCCTCAAGAGCCCTCATCTGGGTTCCCATGATTTCTATCTTTTGGGTCAAGGCATTGACTTGGGTTTGGAGCTCTCCACTGGTTGATGGTGCAATAGGTGGGGCGGATGGCTGTGAGATCCCTCTGCTTCTCCTCCATTCCTCATAATCACTAGAAACAGTCACTCGAGCTTTGCCTAGCTCTCTATCTCCCATAAAGACTGGTTTCTCCCATGCTCTCCGTACGACAAGTAAGTTCACAATATTGCATGGGTCTCCGAAGAAACACAGTCCTCCGAGCTCTTCCCGTGATAGCGCGATTTGGGTTCTCATGAGTTGTCTCATAGCCACTTTTGGGGAGTAAGCTATGCAACCTCTGAGACCCACTAATGGTATGTTCGGATAATCTCTGCATCTGATGAGAATAGGGTCGGGTCGGAACCAAGGTCATGCCCAGGATAAATGGTTGACATTCCATTGTTCCAATTCGACCTTCCACTCCATAGTTAAACATCGACGGAGAAGGATTTTTGAGAAGCTTTTCAAAGGATTGGCGAACATCCCCATGTGGCTAGAGGCATAGAAGTGCATGACACCCCACACGAAGAGCAGCATCTGAGTGTTCTTCCTTGCTTTTGGTAACAGAACTCAACCGAAAGTAAGGTGTCGGCAAGAAGTGCGGGCAAGGGACTCTTTGAGTGCATGTCCCAGGCAAAAAAGGCATCCATAACGGCTTGATCTACTATGTTGAGATGAAAGAGAAAAAGTATAGTCTCAAACACGATCAGAGTCAGGGTTTTGTTAAAGACAAACAAATCTGCCTTATCAGCCAAAGAGGACAGATGGTCTTCTAACATCATAATTTTCCAACCCTGGATATTCCCTTTTACTATCAGGGCAGCCTGATGAAGTGGCAATTGGATGATGGCGGTGACTTTGGTTGCAGGAATATATGTTTCGTGACGAATATGGACCCCGACTGATTTGGGTCATCTCAACATTATTTCATATTCCTCCAAAGTTGGTACCAGATCAAATTGTGGAAATTCAAAGCAGTGTAGACTAGAGTTCCAGAAATTGATCAAAACTCTGATGAAGATGGGGTCGACAAAAATCTTCAAAATATCGAGAATCCGTCCATAAGATTTTTCGAAATTGGAGCGGATCTTGGGTGGCATCAATGCACACAGTCGTTCTATCTTCTCTACATGATACCGGGGAATGTCCACCTTTTTTAACTGTCTACTGGACCCCTCCATTTTTCTAGAAACAAAAATGCATGCTATGAGTATGATGTTGATGCATGTATGCATGTAGGTGTTTGCTTTTCCTAAACATTATCATGTTTTATTTTCTACATGATGTATGATAGTGTTTGAGTTTTTATTTTTTCAAAAGAAACTACCTATATGGATGTTCATGAGTTCGATACTTATGAACAAGGTCCCATTTTTTTATTATAATTACTTGATTTATTTGATTTTTATAACCTTTTATCTCTTCTATCGGACTGCGTGGCTACTTAGCTTACAAAGAACCTGAAACCAGGCTAACTAAAATGCAAATTGTTCGAGATAAGGGTGTTTATTGTGAAAAGATTTTTGAGAGATTTTTCTTTTATTTTTCTATTGTATGATTATGTTATGCAATAAACAAATGCACACACAATTCACTCATTCGCGAACAGTGAGACGACGTTTTTATCACGAGGTAGGAGTATCTTGTAGAAGAGTGCGTATTCAAGGTAGTTTTAAATATTCTCACCAAGGCCAGACCCCCAAGGTGCCCCCATTATAGGGTTCCCACTCTCTCAGCCTTCAGACCATGCATGACACTAGGGCCTTGTCGGTCTTTAGGTCAAAAGAGGAAGGTTATCACCTTGAGTGGTGGTTTCCGACCATTCCGGTAGGCTCATGGCCCTCACTACGGCAAATCGTACAATGCCACCCACTCTCTAAGGTTTTCCCACTTGCCCCCGGGTATAAAAGAAACTGTTGTGTGCAAGGGTTTGTGTACAGTTGTTATTTCAAACAATTGCATAAAATAAACATACAACGGTTATTAAAGTCAAGCAATAAATCATGTTATAAAAGAAAGGAAGGGTAAAAGCGTGATTTTAAGTTTTTATTTCTCAAACTAGTTCATCACTAAATGGGATCAACTCTCTAGCTTCCCTAGTGGAGTCGTCATTTGTCGCCGCCATCAAAAGAGGCAGTCGGAGCGACGCGATGATTTTGATGATGACTCGCATTTTTTAAAGTGTGGTCATCACCTTAAGATGTCCGATAACCGAACTATCCTAAAGATTAGGTTTTCATAAATGGGTTCTGGAGTCGCCACCAATATTTTTACCAAAAACATTGGAAAAGGAAGAAAATGCGATGGTTTTTAAGAAAAATCAACTTTGGTCATTACAACCAGAGTTAGGTAAGGGAGTTAGTTACGTGTGGGGAAGGTATTAGCTTCCCCATGACGCCCCTTTCGGGTTCCTTATGATGAACTGTTTTTGTAAAGAAATAAGAACATTAAAACTACGTTTTACCCTTATTTATTCATTGAAAATTTTAAATTATTTACTACATGACCCTTAATAACTAATGCACAGAGATAGTAACTAATAAAAGCGATAAAATAGAGTAAGAGATATGAAAGAACCTTCGAAGCAAGTTTTTCTATAAAATGCTCTTGAAAAGGGCACTTTTTGGCAAACCCCACGCTCTACAATGCATCTCACTCTTCTCTCGAAACACTTTAGAATGTTTTTTAAGAACTCTAAGACTCTAAAAATTCTTCAGAGGGATTCTAAAAGAGTATTTTAAGATATATCGAGTTGGAGAAGTTGTAGAAAACGAGGAGAAGACCCCCCCTTTTTATAGAAATCCGCACCTGTCAGGTCGGGACCGTCGTCTCGACTTTCGGGACCGCCTCTCACCTTTGGCAAATGGCGAGACGGCGGTCTTGCCAAACAAGATGGTGGTCTCACCTTTGGCAAGTGGCAAGACGGCGGTCTGGCCCTTAGCCAAGGGTGAGACGGCGGTCTCGACCCTTGGGTGGAATTTTTTATTTTTTGTGTACAAAAAGTCTTCCTATTCTAATATAGGGCCTATTGATCAATCCTAAGGACCTTTAAGGCCTTGTTCATCTTCAAACGGAAGTCTTATGCTCTTTATTTTGAGGTCGAACAAGATTTGGGGTCTACAGTATCTAAGTATGTCAATATCATATTCATATTCTTTACATGATGCACATGCTATTTGTTTATTTTCTTTTTCTTCCAAAGTCACTATTTTTTATTTTAAAGATTCTACTTCTTTTTTCGATTTATTCAAATTCTTTTTCAAAGATTTATATTCGGTTTTCAAATCTTTAAAAGCAATAAATAGTTCTTGATATGCATTATGCAAAGCATCATAGCCATTCTCATCATCACTTGAAGAACAGTCGGAATCACTTACCTCACAATCAGAAGAAATACTATCATTTGTCATCAAGCAAAGATTTGCTTCAACCTCTGAATCGCTTGACTCCAAATTTGAGTCACTATCATCCCAAGCTATATAAGCTTTCTTTTTAAAGGATTTCTTTCCTTTATGATCATCACTCTTCTTGTTAGGACATTCAGATTTCACATGTCCTATTTCACCACAACCATAACATTTAAAGTTTAATGAAGATACTTCTTTCTCATTCTTCTTACCTTTGAATGATTGTCTTCCTTTGGATTTCATGAATTTGGTGAACTTTTTAATCATGAGGCTCAAGTTTTCATCCTCTTCACTATCAGAACTTTCTTCTTCCTTCTTTTTCTTGTTTTTAGAAACTTTAGTTTTGAAAGCTAGGTTTCTCTTTTGATGTTGACCTTCTTCATCGTTTAGCCTTCCAAATTCAAGTTCATGCTCTCTCAACTTTCCAAAGAGACCCGTCATAGTCATAGTAGCAAGATTTTGTGACTCCGTGATGGCAATCGCCTTTGGTTGTCATTTCTTGTCCAAAGATTTGAGAATTTTTACATTTAATTCGTTAGTGTCAAAAGTCTTACCAAGCCCGGTGAGATGGTTCACAATATGTGTGAAACGCTTTTGAACGTCAAAAATCAATTCTCCCGGTTACATTCTAAACATTTCATACTCTTGAATCAATGAGTTCTTCCGTGCTCTTTTTACATCATCGGTTCTTCATGGGTTACTCTTCATATTTCTCACATCTCTTGAGCACTCTTGCAAATGGATATCCTGTAAAACTCATCAAGAGTCAAAACAGACGAAATTATATTCCTAGCCCTAACATCATATTGAGCTTTTTTATTTTCTTCTGCAGTCCATCTAGAAAATGGTTTAGGTACCTCTACTTCATTTTCAGTTATTTTTAGAATAAAAGGACCATTTAAAACAGCATCCCAAACACCCCTGTCAACATACTCTAAAAACATTTGCATTCTAACTTTCCAAAAGGGATAATTTTGTCCCGCAAAAAATGGGGGTCTGTTAATAAAGCACCATCGGCAAAAGTTTGATTTTATCCGGCCATTTTCGAAATTTTTGAAGAACTATCAAAGCAAGCTCTGATATCACTTGTTGGTATCGCACAACGGAATGTTTGCGTTTGCGGACAAAACCAAGAGGGGAGGTGAATTGGTTTAGAATAAAAATTAGGGTTTTTAAAATTTTTCCCAAATTTTACCTATTAAAATACTTGTAAAGTAAAGAGAGAAAGAATAAGAAGATTACACAAGTGTTTTATACTGATTCAGATCAAAAGACCCTACGTCCAGTTTCTAATCACTCTAAAAGAGGATTAATGTTGTCACTATAATCACAGTTCAAACAGATTACAAATACAAATATAAAGATTAGAAAACACATCTCTTGAGTCACACAAGAGATGAACACCTCCTTTGAATCCACAAAATATGAACAACAGTTTTTCCTAGAGACGGCACAACACACAATCTACCAAGAGTTTCACTCAGTGATTCTTATCGCTTCTAGCCCACACTAGGTCTAAAAATCCCCTTTTTCTTCCCTACACAAAGTTCTCTAGCAATCATAACTCTTAACTTTTGTATAAAAAATATTATTAGTTCAAAGAGCCTTAGAGAACCTTAAGTAGAGAGATTTAGGATATGGGGAATAGAAGTTTTCGAAAATAGGAGTATTAGAAACAGGTGCATCGAAAATAGGTCCAAATTCAAAATTCAAAAATCATAACAAACGTAGATAATCAATTATCTTAAGTGATAATCGATTATCATAGAGTCATTTTAGCAGAGAAGTAAACTGGACCAGGATAACTGATTATCCTCTGAGATAATCGATTATTCCAACAAACTTTTCAAAAAAACAGATTTTAATCAGGATAATCGATTATCACAGAGTGATTTTAATAAAATGAACTTTCAGAGGAAGAACTATATGTTGGTTATCTTGGACTCTAATCTTACAAACTCAAAAAGATAAAACAGAGTTATTACAAGTAAATACAAATAATTATAAGTTTTCAAAACTTCAAGTCCTTGTTCTTAAATCATCATCAAAATCATTAAGTATTATATCCTTATATGTTCAACATAAACTACTATTAAGAAAGACTTCTTAATTTTAAATTATTTTTAGTAAATTTAAATTAGGTTTTGCAAATAATTATGAGTTTAATTTTACTAATTATTTAAGTAAATTTATAGCATTAAGTGATTAGTTAACTTATATTCGTTAGTATTTAAATTAAAAATTGAATTGAATTTTTTATATTACAGTAAATAATTATTATGTCATTTAGAATAAAAGACGGATGCTCAATGTTTTTCAAGCAACTGAGTACTTCGTTAACCCAAAAAAAATAATAATAATAATTTTATAAATTATATTATTATTTTTTACAACTGGTAATCAGATTAAATTTTTATCATATTCTAACTAATATTTCACGAAGTATATTTTATATAACAGATATTTAGAGTTAAAAGGTAAAAATTTAAAAATATAAACTATAATATTGTATTAATTGTTTAATTTAAAATTAATTTACCATAAATAAGAAGTATAGGAGAGAAAATAAAATAAAAAACTTATAAAAAATGAAAAGTGGGACATTTTACTCCTTCTCTCGTCGTCTTTCGTCTAATCCGTAGCTATCCACGGAGTCTCTCTCTCCCTCGAGTCGCACACTCTACCGCCTCATTCTCGGCGGCTATTTCTCGGCTTCGTCACCGGACACTTCCAACGATCACTCCGTCCACAACCTCCGGTTCGTTCTCATTCTCCATCGCTCCTTCTCTCTTCCTTCATTTTGTTCAATTTCTTGTTCCCCGCACCTCCGCGTGACCTATTATTCATTGCCCTCTGCATTTTGGTACCGAATCAGAAAGTAGGTTTCATTATCATTTTCGCAATTTATACATCTGTCATTCGAATCACATTCAGGTTGTTGAGTCCTCATTCTAGCCATAGTTTTGATTTGAGGAACAGAAAATGAGTTGGCTTTCCGGAACAGTATTATCGGTATGTGCATGTGCATCACTCTCCACTCCGTTGCCTCCGGCTCGCACTTTCGAACTCAATTCCAATTCCGATTCGATTTCATTTTCATGGCTTTCTTCATTTCCAACGTTATCTTGCTCGGCTAAAAACCCTCCCAAACCCTCACGCTCCCAGGTAACAAACAACTCATCCCCTACTTTTCTCTTTCTTTTATTATTTATTTATTAGTATCTTTTTAATTCTATTCCAAGTTTAATCTTGGAATACGAATCATTGCTTAATTAACAAATCCTATTGCCACATTCATGATCACATATCTGTCTCTGATTTGATGTCACAAGGAATGGGGTGAGATGAGATGGGAATGAATACATTCATTTTTTTTCCACCTTCTTCTGTTAGATTAGAGTAATACAGCAAGGCTATTTCAGAAAATTATTGCTGTTATTATTAATCAATTAAAAAACATTGTAGAATGAGGACCCTATCCTACGCTTAATCCATTCTGAGCAATGAGCTTCTGTTATTGTGGTTTTGAATTTTGAAATCTGAACATTTGACGTGAAGAAAACAATTGATGCTCTGAGTATTTTTTTCCTTGACATTTGTAGGATTCTTTCATTCAAGCTGCCTTCACCCGAAGATCTCGTGGAGAAGCTGCAAAGAAACCTAACAGGAAATCATGGAAGCAGAGGACAGATATGTACATGAGACCATTTTTATTAAATGTTTTCTTCTCAAAAAGATTTATTCATGCAAAAGTGGTACACCGTGGAACAAGCAAAGTCATATGTGTCGCTACCACAAACGCCAAGGATCTGCGAAATTCCCTTCCATCTTTGATAGATCATAACGCTTGTAGAGTAGTTGGAAGGCTTCTTGCTCAGCGATCAATGGAAGCTGATGTGTACGCAGTGGCCTATGAACCCAGAAAGGATGAGAGGATTGAAGGTAGACTAGGGATCGTTCTTGATACTCTTAAGGAAAATGGGATTATTTTTGTTTGACTTCATTTCCCCTCAACTTAGGCTGTTGTTTATTGTACGACTCTGTAACATATGTAATGTCATTGTTTATGGTTCATTTCTGCATTAATTTGCTAGTTGATGATGGATTAAAATTTTGCCCTTTTTTGTTTGAGTTATGTTTAGTTTCTAGGACTTTTAATGTCCAAACAAAGTGCAGGCGTCACACTAATGTCACTTCTGTAAAATTAGTTTATATCTAATCCTTTTTCGTATAGCTATATATTCACATGAAATAAAAACTAGACTCCATATTCACTTTTAGCAGCAGAAGGATTTACTGCAAACTTATAAATGTCGATGTTAATATACATAATTTGCTAACATATGAACAACGGGGATGATTTCAGACTTTCACAAAGTTCAAATAATTAATTTCAAGTGCATGTAGACTATGGATCTTGGATTTCTTGGACAAACCTCATATACTCCAAAATAAACATATAGATTAAAAAAAATATGAATAACGTGAAGTCGTTTTGCGTTTATTTTTTAAGACAACCATGCGCCACCTTTTATAAATGGTTTTTACCAACTATTTTTTTTAAGGTTTTTGACATAAAAAAAAAAATCAAATATACGAAGGGGAAAAAAATAAACTCTTAGGGAACAAATTAATACTCATGAAACAAAAATAAGTATACAAAAACCTTGAAAATATCTTATTAGAGCAACTATTATCTGTTGAACGAAGTTCTATAATGATTTAATCATTTGTATCAAACAAAACTAGTTATATCTAACACCTATTTCAAAAAGTTTTCTAAATTTTATAGGCTTGGAATTGTAAATGCTTTTTTGAGTTTAAGTAGTGTATGTTAAAATATACTTAAAAAGTCTTAAATTTGAAGCCATTATCTCTTTATGTTATTTGAATTCTCACTCAAAATTTAATTTAATTTATAAGATACTTTTATCAAAAGAATAAAATGTTCTTTAATCTATCACTTAGCTAAGAAAACTTAGATATAAATTTTTATATTTGAACAATGTTATTTAATATACATGGGATAGAACTCACAAACATGTGGATAATAGTTACAAGCTCTACCACTGAATTAAAACGACTTGATTCATTGATTTTTATTTTATTTTTTTATCCTAACAATATTAAAAAAATGGCTAAATTTATACAATTTTTTAAACTTTAAAAGATTAGTTTATTAAATTTAAAAATATAAATTTTCACATAAACAAAAAACAAATTTAATTATTTATATCGTTATAGGTTGGATTATGAAAAATACATTTAATTATTTATATTGTCATTATGATACATTCCTGAATTCTACATTGTTTAGGTAGTTTATATATACCTTCTTCTCTCAATCTATCAAGACGTCTTTTAAAAAAATAATTGTGACAGACTAGATTTCCAAAGCGAATAATACATCATACGTGGTAATAGATCCTAATAATGATATCGTAGTGAATAGAAACATTCTTGTTCCTAAACATAATAGTCATTTATGTCAAAAAGTGGATGTTAGAATATACTAAAAGTCTAAAACTTAGAGAAAAGTCTAAAACTTGAAGAGACATGCAACACCTAAATTGTTTACATTTGGAATTATTCATGTTTTTTTAGTTTTAAAAAGTGCATGTTAATTTAATTGTGAACATACAACCATGTCATATGCTAATGTTGACATATGGATCATGGCATATATATTGGTTAAGGAATTAAGGTCCACGGGAACGAGCAACATCAAGGTAGTATATTTATATGCATATTCCAAGATATACACACTTTTATGAGAAGCTCAACTAATAGTCCAAAGGAAGAGGAAATTAGGACAGGATAAGTGAAAGGCAATAGAAGAAGAAGTAAGCAAGTTTCTCAAAGTAGGATTTATCAAAGAAGTGCACTATACAATGTGGCTAGACAATGTGGTCTTGGTCAATAAACCAAATTGGCAGTGGCACATGTGGTATCGACTACACCGACTTAAATAAAGTTTGCCTCAAAGATGCATATGTTCTCCCAAATATTGATCACTTGGTTGATAGTGTCGCTAGACACAAAATCTTAACTTTCCTTGATGCTTACTCTGCATACAACCAAATCTGAATGCACCAGTAAGATGTTGAAAAAATTATGTCCATGACATCCTCCGTCAATTATGAGGTGATGTCATTTCACCTTAAGAATGTTGATGCAACCTATCAAAGGTTGATGTATAAGATATTTAAGGAATTGATAGAAAAATTATTGAGGTTTATATTAACAATAAGGTAGTAAAGTCAGATATTTGTCAGTAATACTTAGCAAACCTTGATGAAATATTCTCGACATGACGAAAATATAACATGAGGCTTAACCCCGAAAAGTGTGCTTCGGAGTGGAAAATGGAAATTCTTAGGTTCTAGGCTAACCATTGGGGAATCAAAGTCAATCCGGACAAATGTCATGCAATAATTGAGATGAGAAGCCCCAAAAACTTGAAAGAGGTACAAGATTTAGTTAG
Source organism: Sphenostylis stenocarpa (assembly GCA_963425845.1). Classification (NCBI taxonomy): domain Eukaryota; kingdom Viridiplantae; phylum Streptophyta; class Magnoliopsida; order Fabales; family Fabaceae; genus Sphenostylis; species Sphenostylis stenocarpa. The sequence continues at coordinate 10,899,893 of OY731408.1, forward strand.
GAGACTAACGTCCCTATCCAAGTTCATATCCAAGTTAGCAGAGAAAGCGAAGTCCATCATCCAACTAATGAAGAAGTCACGAAGTTTTAATTAGAGTGAATAATGTGAATTGGTATTCCTAAGCATTAAGGAATTCTTATCTGCACCGCCGATCCTTCATAAGTCAATCCTCGACCTACCATTGTTATTATATCTCATTATATCTGAGATTGTGATTAGTGTTGTGTTGGTCCAATAAGTACAAGGTGAAAAATAGCCAGTATACTATGTTAGTTGCATCCTCCATGAACCAGAAACGTGTTATCAAATGATTGAAAAAGTAGAATTGGTTGTAACAATAGTCAGAAGATGACTCATATAATACTTCCAAAGTCACATATAATTGTCTAAACTGATTACCCCATTGTGAAGGTATTGAAGAAAGTTGAGCTCATTGAGAGAATGATTACATGGGTCATTAAGTTATTCTAGCTCAACATACAATATGAATTAAGGGGACCAATCAAAGCCCAATGTCTCGCTGACTTTGTCAACTAGTTTAGACTAGATGTGCAACTTGAAGTTAATGGTAGACATTATACACAGATGTATCTTCCAACTAGAAGGATGGAGGCGCCAAAATAGTCTTGGAAGGGCCTAGGAACCTACTTATTGAATAGTCCCTAACTTCAAGGTTTTTAACAACCATGCAGAATATGAGGCCTTCATTGTTGGACTACCACTTGCAAAGGAAATAGGGCAACGTGAGTAGAATGTCAAATAGATTCCTACCTTACTGTCAGACATATTTTGGGGGAGTTTTCGATCGATTAAAGATCCCTTATTGTTGAGATATTACCAATGTGTTATCAACTTGTTAGTTGAGTTTCAAGACAAGAAAATCTTGCACATTCATAAAGAAGACAATGTGAACGTCGATTTGCTCTCCAAACTTGCAAATACCAAAAGAAAGGAGCATACAAAATGATAATTTATCAAATACTAAAATGTCAGTTGATAGATAAACCCGAATGCTTCATCACCTTTGACGAAGTTAACTAGATGACATCGATAATAGAGTACTTGCGAGATGGAACACTACCAACAAGCGACACAGAGATCCAAAACATAAAGAGGTTGTCTTCATGATATGTGCTCCTTGGCACAACGCTATGCCGATGAATATTCATCACACCCATGTAAAAATGCATCCCCTCTTCACAAACTGAGTACATTTTAAATGAACTCCGCAATAGCATGTGTGGGCTTCATTTGAGGGCAAAACAATAGTTAGAATCTTCAATTCTAGCTAGAGCTATCAAAACGGGTTGTCCAACCCAACCTAAGTTGGCTGGCTTCACAGGCTAAGTGAAAAAACTTAGATTGTCTAGTCGGACCTATATTTTAAAATGAGTCAAAAGTTTTAGCCTAGTTTGACCCTATGTTATATATAAATAAAAATATATTTTAAAAATTTTAAATTCATTAATGAAATTAATTTTTTAAGATATAATGATTTAATATATAAATTATAAGATAATACTTCATTCAATCTCAAAATAAGAATTAAAAACTTAATATTTATTATCATTATTTATTTTAAGTAATTTATTAATTTAAAATAATAATTAATCTTAATCATTAGATATTGGAATAAGTGATTATTAGATATTTATTTTGATATTTATTCTTAAAATAAGTGAATTCTTGTCAAATTAATTTATAATACATATATATTTTTAATAAAATAATATTTTTATTTTTATTTAAAAAGTAATTATTATTCTATTAAAAAATAATGATTATTCTATAAAATAGACTTGATTCAATTTAGACCACAAATTTTTTTGTCTAATCTAACCTATTTCTCATATCTTTCGAGACGATCAATCGGGTTAAGTCTATTTTGACACCAGTAATTTTGGCTACTTCTAGCCAACCATACAAAAATATTAAGTCGAGTACATTAAAAAATGCAAGAAATGTCATTGTCATGATAATTATCCCATGTGTTCCAAAAAAAACTACATAGCCATGGGGCATGGACAATGTCAATCCAATTCCCCCCACCAAGGAACAATGTAGGTTTATTTTTGTATCTTTCAACTAGGCATGGCAACGGGCGGGCGAGGCGGGTTTTGCCTCCCGATCCCCACCCCGACTTTTTAACAATCCCAGTCCCGCCCCGATCCCCCGCGGGGCTAGAAATTAAGTCCCCGTCCCGCTGGGTTTCGGGTTCCCACCCCGTCCCGTCCCGATCTATATTATTTTTAAAAAGATAATTACATTTATAATAAATTAATTTTACTATGTATTTTTATATATAAATAAATATTTACAATTTATAATGATTATTAATTAAATATATATTTTAATTTATTATATTTATATTAAAATATATATGTAAAAAAATATTTAATCATTTTTTATTTATATATATATCTAATATTTATAACATTATTATTATTATTATTATTATTATTATTATTATTATTATTATAACATTGTATTCAAATATTTGAATATTTATAACATTATTATTATAATATTGTATTCAAACATTTGATTATATGTATAAGTTAATTCATTTTTAAGTTTCATTTAAAAATATGAAATATATAGTTTATAAGGAAATATTTAATAAGTTAATTCTTATTTAATTAGTTTGAAGTAATAAAAGTTTAAATTATTAATTCCTTTTAATCCTTTAAAATACAAATATTTTATTAAGATAAAATTTGATATATGATAAATAAGCATAATAAGATAAAAAAATATGACATAATAAAACATAATAAATATAAATTATAAATAAACTAATATTAGTTACTACTAAGATTTATGTAAAATATTTAGAAAAAGATAAGGAAGAAAAAAAATTAACTTTGTGTTCATTAAATTGGTTGAAAAGATTAAAAAAAAAACAAATTGATGGGAGAGATTAAGGAAATGTGAAAAACTGAAAGATAAGAGAGAGAATAATATAATAAATTAATTTATATAAAAGATTGAAAAAGATAAAAAAAATTAAAAAGTGGGTAGAAGAAAAATAAAAATTGGTGAAATATAAAAAAATAACCTTATATGTAATAGAAAAAGAAAATAAAATACTTTTAAAATATTAATATTTAAAAATTTAAATTTAAATATAAAGTTGGGGCGGGGACGGGGTCGAGGTGGGGATTACATTACCCATCCCCATCCCCGCCCCGCCCCGACTTTTAAAGCGGGAAAACCCGAACCCAGACCCGGTCAACTCGGGTTTTTCCTGTCAAACTCGGGGCGGAGACGAGTCGATCCCCACGGGTACGGGTTTAATTGTCATCCCTACTTTCAACTATTTCACAAAGCGGATTGAAACAAAATTCTTGGTCACGATCATAACTCAACAAGTACAAAAAATTGTGTGGAAGAACATCATATCAGGATACCTTATATAATCATCACAAACAATGGATGATAATTTACCAAAAAAGGCTTGACAAAATACTTTAAAACAAGTTGAACACTATCATCATCATTAACACTCAAAGAGTCGATGCCCCTACCTCCAACCACATTGTCCTTATTGGATGTCAATGACATAGAGTGACTAGTATCCCTCGTTATAACAAGCATCAACCTCTCACTCCTTCTGAACAAACTCACAAGAAAACTCTTTAATCATTGAAAAAGATAACGAAAACATCCCTTATCTTGTAACTCGCAAACAACAATGCAAACTCTCTCAAAAAATGATACTACAAATCGTATGCTTAAGTATACTTGAAGCTAAAAACAATGTATGGTCCCAGAGAGACCCGTCACCTACTTATAAGCTACACATGTGCACAAACCCCAATGTCGAATGCCCTAAGTGATACGATCTTATCAATCTCATAGCTGCAATTGTGACTTATATGCCAAATGTCATATAAAAAGGGTTTTTCTACCAAAATGACACCTTCGAATACCTTCTAGAAGGCTCCCAACTCGTAGAGTCTCCTTTATCACGCTCTTCATCATATACATTCCTCAAACCTAAGGGCCTGGTAGGTAGGACGAGTCGAAAGAATATCAGCTGAAGATAATGGAAACTTTCTTTTTAGAACTTTCAATTTCTCCATTGCCTAAAACTCCCCCAAACTTGGGGGACCAATGTACTTTGAGCATACGGACCTTGCCATGTGATACTGTAGACATTGGATCAAGGCACATACATTGTAGCTACACAACTAGGGTAGCATATTGGAGACACATAACTAAAAGCAAAAAGGTTAAGGAATCAAGACCCACGGGAATGAGGCCCATTGAGGTAGTATAAATAGATCCAGATTCTAAGGTATGCACACATTATTTTTATCACATTTTATTTGTCAAATCCTAAACCCTTGTTAAGTAAAACGTTGAAATGTCTCTTGCAGGCATACTAACAACATCCTCGTTAGAGAACCCACCATCATAGTGTACATTGTAGCTACACAACTAAGGTAGCATACTTGAGACACGTGCCCAAAAGCAAAAAGGTTAAGGAATCAAGACCCATGAGGATGAGGACCAAAAGCAAAAAAGTTACTTGCAGGCATACTGACAACATCCTCATTAAAGAGTCCATCATTAGAGTGTACATTGTAACTACACAACTAGAGTAGCATACTAGAAACACGTAACCAAAAGCTAAAAGGTTAAGGAATCAAGACCCATGAGGATGAGACCCGTCGAGGTAGTATAAATAGATGCAAATTCTAAGGTATGCACACATTGTTTTTATCACATTTTATTTGTCAAATCCTAAACCCTTGTTAGAGAGCACGCCATCAGAGTGTTATCAAAAGTAGAAAAAAAAAATAGAGCTGAAAAAGTAAATTTGGTGATATTAATTTTTAAATATTTTATTAATCACTTAATTATGTGGATTGAACCCACAATCACATGGTTAAAAGTCATGCACTCTACCACTGAGTTAAGATGACCTAATTAAAAAATGATTTACATAATTAAAAATTACTACAATTATATATTTTTTGGTTATGTGTATTTGAATCTTAATCATTAGTAATCAATGATACGCTTATATTGACGAGATTATTATTGTTGTAATTAGATAAGTAGTATCAAATACGAAATTATAAAGATTAAAAGTGATACGAGTTATAATTGTACGTACTTAGAAAGTACTAATAATTATGAAAGTAATAGTAATTATATGTACTTGCAAATAACTAAAACTTAGCAACAATGTAATAATTTGATATAATGTTGTAGTTGTCTTTGACCTCTAAAAGGAAATTGAATCTTTTGCACAATTGAAAAATTGAGGCAGTTAAATTTTATTAAAATAATTTAACACTCGGGATATTATAAGATGAAACCATAATCATAATAATAATAATAATAATAATAATAATAATAATATATTTAAAATAGATTAATAATTAAGATGGTTTAATTCATAAATATTTGAAGTTAAAAAAATATTAATAATAAAAACTAAATTTATATATTTTTAGCTTTCAAAAAACAAATATTAATGATAATTTATTGATAAAAATAAAATTAATAAGGCTAAAATGAAAATGTGGCTTGAATAAGTAAATATATGATAAACTCATTTTATTAATAACTTATTTATATATTTCATATATATTTAGTATATTTAATTAACTAATTATTAATTTTTTAAGTATAATTTTTATAAAAATAAAAAAATTATTTTGTATCAATATTTATACATTTTAACTATTTTTTTTTAAATTATAAATTAAAGAAAAATGTAAATGTTTATTTTGAGAAATTTCACTTAACGAATTATTTGGAAACTCGCTGATTTTAAGAATAATATTCAATTAACTAATTTAATTGTCGATTTTGCTAAGTGACCATAGAAGTCGCACAAGAAATATGTCACATAATTTTTATTATAGAAGCACAATTCAAGATCGAAATGATGTAACTCGGATAATTATAGGTCTTGTGTGTAGTACACACAATTGTTGTTGTATAAATAACCATTTGAAAACCAAAAATCATAAGTTATCTTTAAGATTGTTTCACTTAGGAGTTGAATTTTGATTTTCTCTCTTTTCCACTTCATGTTCATGAGGTCGTTCCTCTTCCATAATTCTTGTGCTTCTAGTACCGATCATGTTATCAATTTAAGATATTTTAGATTAGATTTGTTTCTTCCTTCTTTATATCTTCCATTTAATTTTTGTTTCTCTTCTCTTAAATGTTATTTTGCGTTTTTTATTCATTTTAAGGTTGATTTACCGATAAAAACTTGTTTTCTATGATTTATATTTGATTCTTAACAATTTTAACCAGTTCTAATTATTACAATCAATGTAATTCAAGTTATTTGATCGGATACTTTTTTATTTCACAATTAAATTTATAGGTTTAAGTGATTTGAGATTTGAGATATGTTTGCTTACTTTAATTGGATTATAATTATTTGAAACTATTGGAAATTTGTTATTGTGATGATAAGACATATTTTATAAATATATTGTAATCATGTTAACAAGTTTATTAGTTTCTAATTCTATTTTTATTGCATTTTATAAAGTATATTTACATATTTTTCTTTAATTGTTTTCCTTTAAATGTTTTCATAGAATAAGATTTATCACATTTATTTTAAAAGCTTTCCTATATTATATTTTTCATTTACTGATTGCTTTTTACTTACCTTTTTTTAATTATTGCTTTCTTTAAGTGTTTTGATTTACTGCTTTTTCTTATATAAGTTTTTTATTTTTCTTAGGAATATAGTTTTATTGATTTTACTTCAAATTTTCCCCATTTTCTAGCATTGATAAATTAAAATCAAGACACATTAATCATTTATCTTAAGGACACAATCATAATTACATTTTTTCTATTCCAAGTTCTTTGATAACATTTAGAAACAAAAAAAAAAACTAAACAAAAGATATATAAATAAATATTTTAAAAAATGTATGAATAGTAATTTTAGGTAAAATATATGGTAAAGAAGAGTCTACTCAAGTTATTCATGTATGAGAAATATATGTGATATCTCTTTAAGAAGTTTATCCTTGAAGACAATGCCCTTGTAATTTTTGCTAAGATGGAAGAAAAGGATTATTTTTTTTAATAATAGCTAAACCTTTTTTATGCACCATACGAAAGAAACAAGTTTTTTTTTCCTCTTTTCCAATTCCTTGTTTTCTCGTATTCTTCTTCGCAATCCAAGGTAACTTCATTGTAAATTATATATTCCATTTCATCTTCAACTTCTAATTTTTCTCCAATAGCCAAGTTCTTCTTATTTGTATTTTGGGGAGGAACATCTACTTTTAAAGCCCTTCTTCTTCGTTTATTTTGTATTTTAGTTTCATCATTGAGTTAATTGGAGTTTATTCCAAACCTTAATTATAATTTTGTGAATTTTCTTCAAAAATTCATAATTACATTGTTTCAGTCATAACAAAATTGATATTTTTTTATTGAAATTCATCAAATGAATTCATAAGATAACCTAGACTTAAACTAAAAAACTAAATTTCTCACTATTTTAGTTTGTAACTAATATGAGATATTTAGTGATCAAAATTTCAATCTTATATCTAAATATTAATATTATCTAAAACACATAATGATTAAAACAAGTTTTTTTTCATATCATTTTGAACTATATATTTTGATTTTGTAGAGTACTATGAGTGAGAGAATAATTTATTATTTATTGAAAATTATGTGTTAGATAATTATGTGTTACGAAAGAATAATAATTTTTCATATTATTGTTGTTTAATGCATGGCAACGGGCGGGCGGGCGGGTTTTGCCTCCCGATCCCCGCCTCCGACTTTTTAATTATCCCCGTCCCGCCCCGATCTCCATGGGTTAGAAATTAAGTCTTCATCTTCGTCCCACTGGGTTTCGGGTTCCAGCCTCGCCTCGCCCGTCCAGTCCCCGATTTATATTATTTTTAAAAAGATAATTACATTTATAATAAATTAATTTTACTATCTATTTTTTATATATAAATAAATATTTATAATTTTATAAATTATAATAATTATTAATTAAATATACATTCTAATTTATTATATTTATATTAAAATATGTATGTGAAAGAAATATTTAATAATTTTTTATTTATAACATTATTATTATAATACTTGTACTCAAACATTTGATTATATATATAAGTTAATTCATTTTTAAGTTGTCATTTAAAAATATGAAATATATAGTTTATAAGAAAATATTTAATAAGTTAATTATTATTCAATTAGTTCAAAGTAATAAAAGTTTAAATTATCAATTTCTTTAATCCTTTAAAATACAATTATTTTATTAAGATAAAATTTGATATATGATAAATAAGAATAATATGATAAAAAAATAACATAATAAAACCTAATAAATATAAATTATAAATAAAATAATATTATTTACTACTAAGATTTATGTAAAATATTTAGAAAAAGACAAAGAATAAAAAAATTAACTTTGTGTTCATCAAATTGATTGAAAAAAAAACAAATTGATGGGAGAGATTAAGAAAATGTGAAAAACTCGAAAGGTAAAAGAGAGAATAATGTAATAAATTAATTGATATAAAAGATTAAAAAAGACAAAAAAATTAAAAAATAGGTATAAGAAAAATAAAAATTGGTGAAATATAAAAAAATGACCTTATATGTAATAGAAAAAAAAGAAAATACTTTTAAAATATTAATATTTTAAAATTTAAATTTAAATATAAAGTCGGGCGCGGGAACGGGCCGGGTCGGGTGGGGATTGCATTACCCATCCCCGCCTCCGCCCCGACTTTTTAAAGCGGGAAAACCCGAACCCGCCTCGCCTCGTCCCGGTCAACTCGGGTTTTCCCGTCAAACTCGGGATGGAGACGGGTTGATCACCACGGGGACGGGTTTAATTGGCATCCCTAGATAGATGTAACTTTCAACTGTCTATATTATAATTATTTAAATGTTTATATATTTATATAATTAAAATAGAGGAACGGAGGATAAAGATAAAAAAAAATTAGGAAAATGAAAAGAGAATAAAAAAAAGGAAAAAAAGACTGAACGAGAAGAGAAAATAATAATTCATATGACATAAAGGAATATATTATTATATAAATGATTGTAAATTTTATTTAATGTAATTTTGGAGTAATAAAAAAATCTATAATTATCGTAGCGAAATAAATAATTAAATAAACACTTTTAATTGAAAAAACTGTCTATAATTGTAACTAAACAGAAGTATTTTTTAAGAGTTACTTATTAGTAAACATTTTTTTTTCAAAATTACTTTATTATTAAGCTTAAACAAACTCATCTATTACCACCTAAAAAACTGGTCATATTTTTTTAATATGTAATTGAATATGATTTTTTTTTTTATAACTTCTTTGAAAATACTATTTAACAATCCCATATTCTCATCTATTACCACCTAAAAAACTGGTGATATTTTTTTAATATGTAATTGAATATGTTTTTTTTTTATAACTTCTTTGAAAATACTATTTAACAATCCCATATTTTATATTAATGGTTACTCTGTAACATGTTTGATTTTACCGGTTTATTTATAATTTTAATCTCAATATGTTATTGTTTTGAATGTAAATATAATTTGTTAATCTTAAATATAACTCTCTCTATATAAATGTGTAAAACTGTTCAATTTTTTTTTCCGTATATTTTACTCTCATTTTATATAGAAAAAAATTCAGCATTCCTGAATTAATGAAAAAATTAAAGTATAATTAGGATATATAAGAATATTTATTATTTTATTTTTATAAAATAATTTCTATAAAAAATATCTAAGTCTTTGATAAAGAATATTTTTCTAATATAAAATGATTTTATTTTACTATCTAATTATATAAAAATAATAAAATAATATTTCTAATATTTTTCTATATAACAAATATTTTGAATACAAGTCGATGATATGAAACGATGTGAAAAATTTGACCCTACATCTTTTATTTATTTTTTATTTCTTAAAAATTAGGAACTAAAATAAAAAAAAGGAGAAAAAAAGAAAGAGAAGTGGTACATTAGACACTTTCTCTCGTCCTCTCTCGACTAATCCCTAGCTATTCACGGACTCTCTCTCCCTCGACTTACACACTCTGCCGCCTCATTCTCGCCGGCGGTTTTCTCGGCTCCGGCACCGGAGTCTACCGACGATCACTTCGACCACAGCCTCCGGTTCGTTCTCATTCTCCATCGCTTTTTCACTATTCCTTCATTTTGTTCAATTTATTGTTTCCCGCACTGCATGATCTATAATTGGTTGCCCTTTGCATTTTGGTACCGATTCAGAAAATAGGTTTTCATTATTATTTTTGCAATTTATACATCTGTCATTCGAATCCCACATTCAGGGTTGTTGAATCCTTTACCTCGGCAAAGAGCAATGGAGCTTTATTAGCGAATCGAAACATTCGATTTGTTTGTTTTGTTTTATTTTTTCTTTCATTCTGTACACTCTAATATTTCCCCCCAGGTATATGCAACTCTTCCGAATCCATTTTTACTCCCACTTGATTGTTCAACTTGCTCTATTCTTTTTGTATATAATGACCGTTTAGTTGAGATCACTCTACAATGCCAGAGAGAAAAAACCAATAGAAATTTCTGTTGGATGAATAGGGCATAAAGATAGAAAACTCCTAATACTGGTTGCTTTGCTTAAGAACTAGTTAATGACAGCAGCAGCAAACTAATCTGGGAGCATGTTGGTCATTCGCTCATGTAATATTTTGTCACTATTGTTACTGTCATTTTATTTTATTAAAGAAGAATGTTCCTTTTATTAGCATACTCTAACACAGTACAGTGGGAGAATGTCATTCAACGAAAGTTTTAAATTATTAGAATATAGCAAGTAGTAGTAGTTTGAAGTTCTAATGAAGCAATCTAGATCATTTATACATCATTTGTAAGATTTACCCACAAAACAACCTTGAAGGGAACCCCAAAGAGAAGCCAAAAACCAGATCCCATCCCATTAGAAACTTTATGCATTTGAAGATGTGGGCATTACATTTTGTCTCCGTGCACCATAAAACTGAACCTTATGACAAAATATTGGTGTCTGTATCAGGGCTAAAGTCAAATCCTTTAGAATGCTTTATGGACATTGTTGAAACAAACTGCTTTAATTATAAGCTTGACACTAATGGCCGACTGAAATTCCTGCAACACAACCCAAAGGTATGGACATGCATCAAGGATATGACTATATTGAGCTTAGGGTTTGGTTGTTGCCTGGTTACTACTTCGTAATCATCATGGATAATACTAAAAGCATATGGATGTAGGCCCTTAGTTTGCTATAGGTTGAACCACACTAATATTTAAATCACTTTTAGTGATCTGTAGTCTATTGTTTGACACGCCTGTCTACAACAGAGACACCCAATCGTAATCCAAGATCCTCTACTGTATTGTTTCATAAGAAAGTTACTTATGATGCCAAAATGCTAAACAAGGAATGATCACCAATCCCATTAATAGATCTCTGCTGACAAGATGAAGGAGCTCTGAATCATGCATGTTTCCAACAAGTCATTTGTATTATTCCTATAAATTATCACTATCAGGTAGAGTCTATAATTATTTGGAAAATTGCAAATAAAATATTGGTATTTCCATGATGTTAAGTGTGTAACTTTTATGTGGATGCAGATTGGTGAAAGGTGTAAAGTATTTTGATGGACTGTCGCAAAAAAGTACTATGAATGTTTTTATTCGATAGCATATTTGCTGGTTGGTACTGTAGATTATAGTCCAAGGGATAGCATTTGGAATGATTTGCTATGGCCCAGCAGTCATCTAGGCTCCAGCGTTTGCTTACTCTCCTTGACAGTATCCTTCACAATTTTCCTTATTTTTACATATATTTACACATTGATTTAGTTATTTCCTGAATTTTCTTTAACCAAACACTTAAAGCTGGGTCAACCCAAGCTACAAGGTTGACTGCTGCTCGTCAGATAGGGGACATTGCAAAATCACACCCTCAAGACTTGACCAGTCTTCTCAAAAAGGTATCAATTTTTCCAAAGTTCTATTGACACTTTTTTGTTTTAATGCTCCGTTTATATCATATTCATGCACTGTCTTCATTTTATGTCAATTATGTCAAGTACTTTGGTGCAAAACAAAATTGGTAATGTACTTGTACTCTTTAATCTCTATCTCTTGGTGATTAAAAACATTTTGTTGTGGATGGCTTTATGGTTAAATGTTGAGATAAAACCATTTCTTGGCTTGCGTTCTAAGAGTTCATGCTTTTGGAAAAATTTCTTGACATGTTTTTTTAGTCTCTTCATACAGTAATCAATATTTAAGAGCTTAATGCTAGCTTGCTGATCCTTTTTTTTTTTTTATATAAATAATATTATTTAAATAAAATTTCATCACAGGTGATGACTGCCTGCTTTTTTAATAAGGGCAGGTTAGCCTTGAATAAGATCTAATAACTTGATTTAATTTAATTTCAACATGTTTTGAAAGTTATACAGAATAATATTAAAAACTAATGACTATGTCTTTTATTTTATAGAATTGGTATGATAATGTATATTAACCGCTATCTTTAAATTTGGACCAGCTTGCCGGTCCAACCAGGAACCGGTTTTTTGCTTTAAAAAAATTGGAGTTCAATTAAACCAGTATAAAACCAGAAAAATCGATACAAAACTGGAAAAATAGGTAGGTTTTGGGTTAAATTGGTTTTGGTATTTTTTTTAATTTTTTGAAAGATAATATTTTTAAAGGTATAATTTTTTTAATCTTCTTTATCTTACACGACTCATGTCAACTTTAGATAATAGTTTTTTTTTTAATGTCTCAAATTATCCATCTTTTTTTCTCTAGTGCATCTTATATTTTTAACTTTCACTGTAATTTCTGACGACCATGACGATGATCTTTGTTATTGTTGTAGTTGTTTTTATTTTAAAGATTTTTGTTACTAATAGACATATTATTATATTATTGAAAAATATATTTTTATTAAATCCAATTGAATTTTTAAATTCTCAACTCATACTCTCACTGGTTCAATGATTTATTCGGTTTTAAAAACATTGATATTAACATCCTGTTTTCATGTGATGCTAGGTTTCTCAATATCTCCGCAGTAAAAATTGGGATACACGAGTTGCAGCTGCTCATGCAATTGGATCAATTGCTGAGAATGTTAAGCACATAAGTTTGGCTGAACTTTTTGCTTCTATTGTATCCAAAATGTCTGAGAATGGGATAACTTGTAGCATTGAGGACCTGTGTTCATGGCCATATTTACAATCAAAATTTACAGGAAGCTCATTTAGAAGGTTGTACAAAAAATGGTTCTTTGAATTTTTTTTTGGTGCATGAAAAAGATATTTCTATTTGAGAATAAAAAGGAATGTAGAGGTAGTAGGGGGGGAGTAATTCAAATATAGAAAACAAATAGCAGGCAATCGTCACCAAGCTGCCCAATTCTTTACTTATAAAAACTGGAAAATCTCTTGAAACATCTGTGGGCAGAATACTGAAGAGAAGTGTAGCAAATTTATAAAAAATACCACTTTGGACTTGCAGATTTATACCCAGATCTGTTCGACCAAAGAATTGCACATAAACTGTACAATGCCAGAGTTTTAGCTCATTGTTTTTTCCCAAACCTGTATACTGAACTACCAAATGGGGAGTATCATGAACTGAAAAGTTATAAATTAATATTTTTGAAAATAATTTCCCCCTGCTTCTATTATGTTGAATACATTTATTTTGGAAGAAATTAACATTGTCCCTTGACAGCTTTGATATGAACAAGGTGCTTGAATTTGGTGCCTTACTAGCATCGGGAGGACAGGTAAGTCAATATACTCTCTGTCTCTCTCTGACATAAGGGATATTTTTATCACTTGTTGCTGATATGTTAGGATTAAAATATAGCGTTCACTAAAAAATGCCATATTAGTTGCTTTCCTTCAGCCACAATAAAATAATACAGACAAAAGAACTGTGTATGGTTTTGGAGTAAGGACTCTAGAAGAAATGTTGAGAAGTACTAATCTCTACTTTGTAAAACTTTTATAAAGCTAATGGTGTTTCTTCCCTCAAATAATTGATTTAAATAAACTTGGTTGTGATATAGATTCTCCACAAAATGATCAAGCACCAAATAACAGCATATGTTGCAAAATAAAGAGTTGCATCCCTCTTCCAATGGTTTCCATTAAAAATTGTTGTGATTATTTTAATGCAATTACATTGAATTAGAATTAGATGTTCCAAGATTCTACATGGATTATGAAATTATGGGAGGAGTTTTTAATTGCCAATCAAGTTCCCATAGAGCCAACCTATAACTGTACTATAATTCCTGTTGAGGTTTCCTATTGTCTTGATTTCATGTACGGCTATTGCATAGATGTTTTGTCTTTTTCCATTTCAGGAATATGATATTGGAAATGATAACATAAAGAACCCAAAGGAGCGATTGGTTCGTCAAAAGCAAAATCTTCGACGTCGTTTAGGTTAGTAAGAATGCCTAATGGTGTAGTATCTCTTTGGCCAGTAATTGATTTTGAAATGATGACTAATAAATAAGTTGTTGATTGCTAAAGCTTGTATGACATATTCTTTTTTATTACTTGCTCTAGTTGATGTAAATGAACAATTGTTGAGAAGATGATTTGGCAACAATGATATTGTATTATACGGTCTAATAAAAGGAAGACCCTCCATAGCTGCTTAATGCTTTGGTGCTCATTCTACTTTCCTCATATAAAGGAGTTGAAACAGGGCATTAATTTTCTATCTATTTCTTAAGAGTCTATTTATTTTAAGTTTTTTTTTTCTTTGAAAATTTAAAAAGTTCAATTTTTTGTTTTTTAAATCTCAGGCATATTTAAAAGCAATTCCTGTGCTTTCTATAAAAGCTAAAACGAGTAGCTTATGCAAGAACACTCCAAAATAAAATATATATTGTTAAATTGCCCCCTACCATCCTTATCATGTGTATGTCCTCCTGATTCCAGAAGTCCTTCTTGGTTGATGTAGGTTTGGATGTCTGTGAACAATTTATGGATATCAGTGATGTAATAAGAGATGAAGATCTTATGGCATCCAAATCAGACTCACATCTGAACGGGATTGATCGTAGAGTTTTTACTTCTTGTTCTGCTCATAACATCCAAAAAATGGTTGCAAACATGGTTCCAAGTGTCAAATCAAAGTGGCCAAGTGCAAGAGAATTGAATCTTTTAAAGCGTAAAGCAAAAATAAACTCAAAGGACCAAACGAAAAGCTGGTGTGAAGATGGAAGTACAGAGGCTTCAGGTGCTCAATGTTTGACTTCAAAGGGCACATGTCCTGATTCACTGAATTATAGTAAGGTATTATTCTGCTTTACTTGTTAGTTAAATGTTAATTTTGGGCCTCTAGGGCATCCCTATGATTTCATTACACTCTTACAGTTGTTGCTGGTAGCAATTAATTTTTAATTATTTTTATTATTTTTAATCATTGTTATTTAATGTTGTTATTGCTAGTGGTTGTGCTATACTACTACTACTACTACTACTACTACTACTACTACTACTACTACTATTATTATTATTATTATTATTATTATTTTTGTATGATACAACCTTTTGAATGCCTAAACAGTAGAAAAAGGATGGGTCTGTTGTCTGTCTTTGAAAATGCTATCTTAATCTCTAAATTGTTGATATGCAATATCTATACAAGGCATAATTTGGAATTATTTTTATGCATAATTTTGTATAGGTAGTCATGGATGTGAATCAAGACGAAGATAGCTTTGAGCATGATGGGGATGGGCAATGGCCGTTCCACACTTTTGTTGAGCAACTTATCATAGATATGTTTGATCCTGGTAAACATTTCCCGTGTCACACTTTTGTACTATTTGAAAATAATGTGTGATATATATCTACTGCTTTATTTTTACATTCATTTATATTTTTCCTTTGAATGATTATTTATCAAATGCTTTGGCAGTTTGGGAGGTACGACATGGTAGCGTGATGGCACTGAGAGAGATTTTAGCGCATCAAGGTGGTTCTGCTGGAGTATTTAAACCTGACGCACACATGGGTGGGACCTTGTTTATTGAATTAGAAGACAAAAGTATATTGAAGAGAGAGAGGGAAATTGATTTAAATATGCAAGTTTCAGCTGATGAGTTTGTTTCAAACTTGAAGAGGCCAAAACTTGAAGATGTTTCATCATCAACCTTTGTGGATGGTGTGATGACTTGCAATAATGAAGGTGATGTAAAAATTAGCATTAATTCTGAAACACATGGATGTGAATTAACTTTGGATTGTGGGAATGGGCAATTTAACGGTAGTTCCGTTGATGTGGATCTGGAATCTCACGCTGATGGCTTTCGTGATACATTCAAGGAGTCTGCTAGTATAACAGAACAGAAGGGTGATTTTGATGACAATAAGGTTCCATCTGGAAATCTTAATGTGCTGAGAAATCTTCCTCAGAACAGTGAGCTGATGAACTTTGTTAAAGTGGCTAGAAGTTCCTGGCTTCAAAATTGTGAATTTCTTCAAGATTGTGTGATACGCTTTTTGTGTGTGTTGTCACTCGATCGGTAAGATATTTTTGTTATTTTGTCTTTTCATGAATGAACTAGATACTTTTGAACTTCAGTTTATGTAACCCGTTGCAAAATGCTGTACTTCCATATCTTACTGATGGCACTTTTGTTAAATTGATAACTCAAAACTGTTTCTTATTCTGCAAGTTTCTTTGTTCTGTTTTTGTTATTTTATTTCAGCTTTGGAGATTATGTCTCTGATCAGGTTGTTGCTCCAGTGCGTGAAACCTGTGCACAGGCATTAGGTGCTGCATTTAAGTATATGCATCCCGCACTAGTAAATGAAACATTGAACATATTGTTGAAAATGCAGGTAAACATGGTTTGATGCTGCAAATTATTTTCTTTTAATGCATGTAATTGACAATGCTTAGAGATGCATTTATATTTTCTTAAATTATCTCTGCTTTTCCTTCCCTTGGAGCAACTTAATGTTTTGATGCGTTTCAGTTTGTGTTCTTGTACTCAGATTTGTTTTTAATCTTTATGCTTCTGTTGTTGCCTTTTGTTCAGTGTAGGCCAGAATGGGAGATTCGTCATGGCAGTCTTCTTGGGATCAAATATTTGGTTGCTGTACGGCAGGTGCATATCTACTTTCTGCCATTTATTTTTGTCTGTGTGTTTTTTATGATATTTGTCCCTCCCTAAAATTATGGTCAACATCCTTGTTCGTGGGTTAACTGTTTATTCATCTATATTCTTTTACTGTACAGAAACCCTGTTTTTCTGTTCTTTTGGTGCGTAGCTTGATGTATTGGTATTTATATGATTAATAGCAGCTTTTTTGATTGATGTGGCAGTGTTGCATGCGAATGATTATTGAATACTTTTTGCTTTTAAAAGAGAATTCTCTTTGTCCTTATGAAATGGACTTGCCTGGCAGGATACGGTTGGTGTTGAATTGGTTGGTGTTGAATTGGAATTAAGATGACTTTGTTTTTTATTTTTCTTTTTTGAGGACCCAGAGTCATATTTGGTTCTACAAGTTTGACTGGGTTTCTTTGTTTTGCAAACAGTGGTGGAGCTGTTTACTGTATTCCCAAGTCTATATAATAATTGTATAAAATGTTCGACTTGAGGGGTGATGTCAACAGTTTCTATGTTCAAATTGAAATGATCTCTCGGAAGAATGTAATTGTAATATCCATAGAATATACACACTAGGGAAAAAACGCCCTTCCCAGTTCAGTAGTAGTTACTTCTGGAGTGGAGAGCCTGCAACATTTCAATAATCTCTATAACTAATGAAAAATTCTCTACATCAAGTGTAGGATTGATAGCAGGCTAATAATATTATACTGGTCAGTTTCAATTTGACAGTGATATGTTCTTGCCCCTGCAGTATATAGAAAGTAACTGTGCACTTCCGTGCTAGGGGCACTTACTGCTAGAAACACTTCAGACTAGAGGCCATTTGATTCTTATTGCTCTTTTTGTCTCAGTTCAAAGTTTGATGACAGTTGTAGGCATTTCTAGGCTGAGACTGAGTATAACTGGTGAAGGGTGTTGTTCTATTTATGAATCCTAGTCTTTTCTTAACTCGTGCTGCTTTGTTTTTTATTACTTGAGATTCAAGAGAGGTTTTATATTGTTATTTCTGGGTTCTGTTTTGCTTGATGTGTCTTTTACTGATGCTAGGAGATGCTATCCAATTTGCTTGGACGTGTTCTTCCTGCTTGTAAATCTGGGTTGGAGGACCCAGATGATGATGTCCGGGCAGTTGCTGCAGATGCTTTAATACCAGCTGCATCTGCAATTGTTTCCTTGCAGGGTCAAACATTGCATTCAATTGTGATGCTTTTATGGGATATATTGCTTGATTTGGATGATTTAAGTCCGTCGACCAGCAGGTATTTACAGGCTAAAATTTTGGCAGTCACATTTACAATCTTAGTTATGTGCCCTCTTTTATGTAGATATAATGATTGTTTGTTTGATTAGTTTCAATGCACCATAGAGCGACTTGAAAAAAACTAAAAAAGTGACTGAATAAATTTTGAGCAATGAAATAAATTTTTTGTTTAGTTTCCCCAAACATATATATTCTATTAGGATACAATACTTATTTTAATTTCTCTATTTTTTGTTGTGAATTATTTATTATGGTGGAAATTCTTTATCACAATTCTACATTACTGCTTGCTGGATATTTTTTTTAAGGTTTAACTATGTATTTAGTATCTACAAATACGACTTTGTTTGGTTTTAGCCTTGCAAGATTTTGTTACTTTTTAAATCTCATATTTTCTGATTGTTCCTCACCAACTATAGTTAGTTTAACTCTAAAGACATAAGAATATTTCAAATTTAGATAATTAGAATTATTTTAGGGTTGTAATTCAATTAAGTAGTATATTTATTATTTGATATAAATAAGGTAATTATATATAATATTCTTGCTTCTCCATTCAATAATTTACTTGCTATTATATTACAAACGGTCCAAGGACAAAAATAGTGAAATTAAAAGTATTTTATATTTTTAGAATTTTTTGTTATAATATATTAAAAATTAAATGTAATATAAAAAAATCATTACTCATTTTTATGTCATTATTCAATTTATTTGTTCATTATATATTAAATATATTTTGATACTAATCCTTATTTACATATAAAATGATAAATATATAATTACAAAATAAAAATTGTATGTAATTACCTTCTTTAAAGAATATTATGTGAATAAAAAGTAATGTTAATTTAAGAAAAATAATATAAAACCTATGATTTTAATATATTAAAAATAAAAATAAATTATATGTAGTTATCTTATTCTTAGAAAATAATTAGTACATTTATCTTAATGACAATATTTTTTTTACTTTAACTCTTGATTAACTATATTTAATATTAAGGACCTACAAAGCACTAAAAAAATGTTAGGGACCTAAGAGTACTTAAAAATTATGTATCAACTAAACTAGATAGAACAATATTTGCATGGGCTTAATTATCTTTTGCTAAATTTATTACATTTTGTTTTTCACTTAAATGTGATGGCTTCTTATTCTTTATAACAGTTGTTTGATCATGCCATGTTCTTTGTAATAAATTCTTTGAAGTCGATGGATCTCAGGACTAGCATCAGTAAACAATCATGATTTATCGAAGTTTAGAGATTATGCAGAGAATATATGGCTTTAATAATTGCAAACGGAAGCTTCCCCCTATTTCTAGATTTTGGACTATATAGTTTATCTTGTTGAGAGGCCAAACCATAGTTTTACAATGTTATATTAGTATTAATCTGTTAGTTATCTGTTTGCAGTGTAATGAATCTGTTGGCAGAGATCTATTCTCAGGAAGATATGGCACCAAATATGTATAAAGTTTTTAAATTGGCAGACAAGGAAATGGAAAATGGAGGAGGAGGTGGTTGTGGTGATGACGATGGAGAAGAAAATCCTTATGTGCTTTCAACATTGGCACAGCGTTTGTGGCCCTTTATGAGACATAGTATCACATCTGTTCGCTATTCTGCAATAAGGACTTTGGTATTTATTTTTCTTCCTTGATGTTTAATGAAAAAATTGCTATTTCATCCTTTGGTATTTATCATATGATTTCCTTCTAACAAAAGTTGGTACACGTCTTGATGTCAAAAGTTCTCTAATCTGCAGGAGAGGCTACTTGAAGCTGGATATAAGAGAAGCATGTCTGAGTTGTCTGGTGCTTCATTCTGGCCCTCTTCTATATTTGGAGATACCCTTAGAATCGTCTTCCAGAATCTGCTATTGGAAACAAATGAAGATATTTTGCAATGTTCTGAGAGAGTTTGGAGTCTTCTTGTTCAGGTAAATAATTTGATTGGAGGGACTTAAGAATGTTTTGACTAAATGTCATTCATATATGTCTTGGAATGTGGGTTTAGGCCTAACACAACATCACAAAGCTGGCCTTTAAGCTAAGAGTTACCCCCACCTATATATTGTATTTGGATACTATCTTTAGTCTGTGTGGGACTTGCATTCTTTTCGATACACTCCCTCACATCTAACACTGTTGGGTTTGATACATGGATAACATGGCAGATGAAACTTTCAATGGATCCAGGATAGACTCTAATACCATCTTAGAATCTAAATTTAGGCCGAACTCAACTCAACAAAACTTACCTATAAGGTAAGGGTTGTCCCCATTTATATACTGTATTTTGGCACTATCTCTGGTTAACATGGGATGGGACTGTGGATTTTCCAATAATATGTGTCTTCTCAGTAAAAGCATTGCTTCAGAAACCATGTACAGTCCTATGTTAAAATATGATATAAAGTTACATGTGTACACATCATGCGAATTCATGTTTTCCTCTTTTAGGCCTGTTTTGTTCTGAGGAGGAGAATAGAGAAAGAAATAAAGAAGTAGTGAAAAGAGAAATAGGTAAGAAATAAGATTTGATGTTTAGTTGTTTGATAGAGTAGAAATAGAGAGAAAGGGTTTTGAAAGTTGTGTAATTTGATTGGTTTATAGGAAGATGTTATAACTTTTAGCTATTTTTGCAACCATATTTTTCATGCTGGAGCATATAATAAATCACATGTAAAGTCTTTCATATTAGAACTGCAGCTAGTCATGGATCTCTAGGAGGCTTTGTAAATATATGTGCTCTTTGGCTGGTAATTTGAGATGATGAAGATACTAGAAGTGTATCTTGACATGATATTTCTTTAATTATATTACAATCCACCTCTGGGTCTGGTCTTGATAATTGGCCAGTTTGTTTGTGATTATTATTATTTTTAATAAAATAAACAGATTTCAGTTTTTTTTTTTTTAATTTGGTTGTCTAAATTGCTTACTCTATACATATGTAGTTTTCTGATTCTTTTAATAAGAAAATTCTATCTACTTCTAAAATAAGTGATTTTTTAATTACTTATTTAAAGAACATATTTTTTTAAATTAAACAGGATGACCCAACATATATAGCTTTGGTTGTATTTTGTATTTTATTTTTGCATCAAAATATTTTGTTGTAAGTTTGATCTTTTGTATCAGGTCCATGTTCCCACTCTTTATGTTTTTTGCTATTTGAAAGTGGATTTAGATCTAATTCAACCCTTAAAATTGGCTTATAAGGTGTTGATACGGTTGTCAAAATGGTGGTCCAACCCAGCTTGACCTATAATTTTTGGTGTCTATAATTTTTTACCTAGTTTGACCTTATGATTGGTCAATAGACTAACAAGTCTTTTTTGACTTGATTTAAAATAAAAAAATTGTAACATGGTTATATAAAAGACAATTTATTTAAAAAAAGAATCCAAAAAATAAAAAAATAAATTTTAAATTAAAAAATAAAAAATGTATTTTTAAAATTTAAGTTATATTATTTTAAATATAATGATTTCTTTTAAAACTGTGTCAAATGACACTCAATACTATTATGTTTATATAGGAGAGAGTACAAAAATAGTGTACACCACCAGAGAAAGACAAAATGAATAAAATACATGTCTGAATGGATTTGATATATAAATTATAAGAGAAGAGATTCATTTAATCAAAGAATAGTAGTTAGAAACTTATTTTTCATCTTTACCATTCATTTTTTTAGTGATCTAATGGTATGAAATATTAATTCATCTTAATCATTAAATAACAAAAAAGGAATGGTAACAATTTAGAATAAGTCCCTAATTCTTATTTGTGAAGTAAGTGGATCCTTTTTCAAATTAATTTACAATACACGTTTTAGTAAAATAATTATTATTTTTATAAAACAGGTTAGCTTAAAAAACTACAAGCTAGCTTGACCTTAGCCCATTTAGGTAATGGGTTGGGCCAATGTTTGTTTTAATTTAGGTCACAATTTTTTGGCCCAGTTTTCTGGCTAATCCATAATGTCAGACCTATTTGACACTCTTAATAGTACAACTTGGCAATATCTCTAGTTGATGTAGTATTTTCTAGAGGTGTCAAAGTGAGCCAACTCATCTCATATAACTTGGCTCACCACAAGTTGACTTGAAAATAGACGAGTTCAACTCGGCTCACTTTATAGTGAGCCAAAGATTTTGCAACTTTGCTTAACCCATTACAGTTTGGTGGGTTGGCTCACTAACCTACTACATATGCAACAAATACAATTAATATGGTGGATGCAACATATGCGTGAATGCAATGGATGTAATAGAGGTGATGGGCGCAATGGAGGCCAAAGATGCAATAGAGGCGGTAGACACTACGAAAGCAGTGAATGTAGCAGAGGCAAGCATACAAAGGCGGACATGGCAAATGTGGTGGTGGACGTAAAAGATGTGGTGGACGACGAGCGACACAGAGTGAAGGTGACTTTGTTGGTTTGTAGAGGATAGACATAAGATAACTTAAATGAAAGAAATTAGATTTTTAATAAATTATTAATTATTTTTAAAATTTAAAATATATTGAGTTGTGGGTCAACCCATCATAATTTGACTCAAAACTTATTTAACTTGTAGTTAAGTGAGCCGAGTTCATTTTGAATCATATTTGGTAAAAAAAAAATAAAAATTGAACCTAACACGATTCAAATATGTGGTGAGCTAGGCTGGCTTAGGGTTAAAACCCATGTTGACACCCCAAGTATTTTTTTACACATCAACTCTTATCAAGGATATGAGTGACATGTAATACGTCTTTTCATGCAGGGATTATGATAGTTGCCTGATAATGTGTGGTACAATTGTCCTAACAAATCTGTAGTATTTGAAGTGGATTTTATAAATTTGATTTTGGTATAATTAAAAACCCAACAAAATCAGTTTGTAAGGTGAGGTTTGCACTTTATTTATATACTTACTACAATTTGGCTATTTCTCTAGTCGATGTGGGATCTGTATTAGTAAGGATATATTTTGATATCATCTTAGAAAGTTTAGGCCTAACAGAACCTTATAAAACCGGCTTATAAGGTGAGGATTGTACCTCACTTTTATACTACAATTGACTATATTTCTAGTTCACATGGGATTGCTAACATACCACTCATAATAAATTGGATATGGGCTTAATTCAACTCTATAGAATTGACTTTTAGAATGAAGTTTACTATGCACTGTAATTTGGTCATATCTCTGGTCGAATTGGTATCTCCATCTCCAATACACTTCTCTCATGTTGATGACGGGATATCTCTCCAATATACCACTTCACGTTGAGGACTTAACATCTAGAGTGTGAAATTAATTTTGGCGGGTGGTTTGATAGCAGGTAGCATAATAAGCCCAACAAACATTGTTAGGATATGATTTGATACCATTTTAAAAATAGATATAGATGTAACTCAACTTTACAAAATCGGTTTGAAAGATGAGGTTTGCTTCCTATTATAATTTAGTCATATCCTCTAGTTAATGTGGGATCTGTAACAGATCCCACTCACACTATGATGGGAAATTTCCCTCCAACACTTCCCAATTATTGTTAATCTTGTGGTGTTGTAAATGCTCACTATGGTTTACTTTTTCTGAATAATTTTCTACTAACTTTTCTCTTGTCTCTATGCCCTAAAGAGTGATTGTTTGATTTTCCAATTTCGGTCATGGTTGTTCAAATTTATATACATTTATTGAATTGATATCTCTATTTTCTAATCCAGCTATTTGTTTGCCTTATTAATGACAGTGTTCTATGGAGGACTTGGAGATGGCTGCGAGTTCTTATGGGGCTTCTTGGATAGAACTTGCATCTACACCATTTGGATCAGCATTAGATGCCTCGAAGATGTACTGGCCTGTTGCCTTCCCACGAAAAAGTCAAATTAGAGCTGCTGCTAAGATGAGAGCTGCAAAAATTGAAAATGAATGCGGTGTGGAATTTAGTCTTGATTCTGTAAAAGGAACTATTCCACAAGATAGAAATGGAGATGTTCCTGTGAGTTCTGTTAAGATAGTTGTTGGTGCTGATGTGGACACATCTGTAACTCATACCCGAGTAGTTACGGCAACTGCTTTGGGTTACTTTGCTTCTAAACTTCCAGTGGGTTCTTTAAAATATGTGATTGATCCACTGTGGAGCTCTCTAACCTCGTTGTCTGGTGTCCAACGCCAGGTATGTATTTGTGTATACTGAATATACAAGTAAACTTCAGCCTTCCTTACCTGCCTCTTACATTTTCTGTTGTATTTAGGTTGCATCTATGGTCCTTATTTCTTGGTTCAAGGAAATTAAGATCAGGAATTCATCAAAAAACCTTGATGGTATCCCTGTTGCCCTCAAAGATTGGTTGCTGGACTTATTAGCTTGTTCTGACCCAGCATTCCCGACAAAAGATTCACTTCTTCCTTATGCTGAGCTTTCCAGAACCTATGCAAAGATGCGCAGTGAGGCAGGTCAATTACTAAATGTAGTCAAATCTTCTGGTATGTTCAATGATTTATTGGCAGCAACACAAATTGAGTTGGATCGCTTGAGTGTGGATGATGCCATTGGTTTTGCTTCAAAAATTCCAACCTTGTGTAATGATAGTTCTGCAAATGACTCCTTGGCAAAGAACATCATGGATGATATTGAATCCTCCAAACAGAGACTCTTGACAACTTCTGGATATTTAAAATGTGTTCAGGTATATTTAAATAGTTATTATTACTTAAAACCTTCTTGAAGTGGTTGGTATTACATGATTTGTATTTCATGTGTTTTAAGTATTCATTGATTTTGACTTGCTTATTTCTGGTTCATTTGATGATTTGCAGAGCAACTTGCATGTTACAGTCACATCTGCAGTTGCAGCTGCTGTTGTCTGGATGTCTGAATTTCCTACAAGACTTACACCAATTATTTTGCCTTTGATGGCTTCAATCAGACGAGAGCAGGTCTTTTACTGTTTTTCTTTTGCTTGTTTACATGTTTAATATATGGATATTTGGTAAAATGTAATAACTTTCAGGAGGAAATACTCCAAATGAAGTCTGCTGAGGCCCTTGCCGAGCTAATGTATCACTGTGTTGCTCGTAGACCTTGCCCGAATGATAAATTAATCAAGAATATATGTAGTTTAACTTGCATGGATCCCTCTGAGACCCCTCAAGCCAAATCCCTTTGCACCATTGAGAGTATCGATGACCAAGGTCTCTTGTCTTTTAGAACTCCTGTGAGCAAACAAAAGTCAAAGGTTCATGTGCTGGCTGGTGAAGATCGTTCAAAGGTGGAGGGATTTTTAAGTAGACGTGGATCTGAGTTATCATTGAGGCTTCTATGTGTAAAGTTTGGTCTGTCATTATTTGATAAGCTTCCTAAGCTGTGGGATTGCCTTACTGAAGTTCTTAAACCCATCTCCTCTGAATCTCTGCCTATCACTGAGGAAAAGCAAGTTATTGTGCCTATCGAGTCTATTAGTGATCCTCAGATCTTGATTAACAATATCCAGGTTGGTATTTTAAATTTTTACCTTTGTTCTAGGTTCATTGTACGTAAGATTTTGCATTGATAGCTGATAATTTACGAGTTCAACTGCAGTAGTATCACAAGACGGGATGGAATTGTCCAAAAGATCTCCCTCTTTGAGCATTTGGATTTTGTTTTAATTTATTTTATGATATAGGACTTAGACTTGAAAATAAGAGGCAAATCCAAAGGATTTCCTGATTTTAGCAACCTTCCCCTTCCTTTATGCCTTTAAATAAAAGACTTTTAAGATATGGAGTTGCAGAAAAGGCTTGAGTGTGTGTGTGTGTATATATAAACAAAACAGCTTTTATGGAGAATTACATGACTACTTTTCTGACAGCAGATACAACTAGTCATATATTCTGAATTTTCTTCATGCATGTGTTTATGTAGAGTTGTAAGAAAGCATCTTAGAAAGTTTTGGTGGTGCCCATGATTGTCTTAACACCAGTGAGCCTGAGCATGGGCTCTATGATAGACAAGCAAATTTATGAATTGAGATCTATGGGGTCCTTAAATGTTAATATTTTTGGTTGGGTTTTCATAATTTGTGATTGTACATGAGCACATCTAGAAAAACACGTTTTCTCTTAGGTGAAGGTATTTAAGTTTCTTTATTGGTGTACGCAGAAAGCACATTTTGTATTGAAATTTGTAAGAACTATAACTACGGTTACACCCTTGTTTTGATGAACTCTTGAACCATGTCTAGCTTATTCTGAATGAAAGTTCTTGAATATTATTTTGGATTCCTTAAGAGGTTGATTAACTTAAGTACACTATTGGTTACAAATCCATTTTTTGGCATTACTACCCATATGACAAGGTGCAGCAAAATTTCTTGTATTTTTTTGGTTGCATGTTATGAAACATTCTTTGAAAGTGTTATCTCTCTCTTTCACTATATATGTATTTTATGCTGCACTTTAGTTCAATAGTGTCAAGTTGAAATATTTCCTGTTTGTTTGCTGGTGTTATCACCTATTTTTGTATAGGTATAGTTTTGTTACTAGTTTAGTAAATTCTTCTCGTTCATCTTTATTCATTTTTAACTATTTGTTAGTGATTGCATATAGTATTCTGCTTAATATGCAACATGGTTTGTAGGTGGTGCGCTCAATTTCTCCCGTGTTAAATGAGGGGTTGAAGCCAAAACTATTGACGCTTCTCCCATGCATCTTCAAATGTGTTCAGCATTCTCATGCTGCAGTCAGATTAGCTGCTTCACGCTGCATCACATCCATGGCACAGTCGATGACTGTGAAAGTTATGGGAGCTGTGGTTGAAAATGCTATCCCTATGTTGGAAGATGCATCATCTGTTTATGCCCGACAAGGAGCAGGCATGTTGATTAGTTTTCTTGTTCAGGGGCTTGGTGTAGAGTTGGTTCCTTATGCTCCTCTGTTGGTGGTTCCACTTTTAAGGTGTATGAGTGATTGTGATCAGTCTGTCAGACAGAGTGTGACCCATAGTTTTGCTGCTCTTGTTCCTTTACTTCCTTTGGCACGAGGCCTTCCTCAACCGATGGGATTAGGGGAAGGTGTATCTAGAAATGCAGAAGATTTGCAGTTTCTAGAGCAACTACTTGACAACTCTCATATTGAAGATTTCAAGTTGTGCACTGAATTGAAAGTAACATTGAGGAGGTAAATTGGACTTATTTAGCTAAGATTTTTTTTGGGGAGGGGAGGGTAGTTCAATATTCCAATTTGGAAAGCATGGTTTGATGGTGAAATTGAGTTATAATATTTTCGTACTGCCTACTGTTGTGTCCATAAAAAAGGAAAATTCTGTGTTGAGTCTTCATGGTGAAGATGAGAATTCTTGTCATGCAAGTCCTTCTCATTTATTTCTTTCTTCTACTTCTTTCATTACTTATATCTATATCTTTTATTTATATTCTTAGATTTGTGATCTGATAATTTTACATTTACCCTTTATATTATATCAAATTATTACAATTGTTTATGTTTTCAGGTATCAGCAGGAAGGCATAAATTGGTTAGCCTTTTTAAAACGTTTCAAGCTTCATGGAATTTTATGTGATGATATGGGACTTGGAAAGACACTTCAAGCATCAGCAATTGTGGCCTCTGATATAGCTGAACATCGAACTACAATTGGGAATGAGAATCTTCTGGCATCTTTAATTATCTGCCCATCAACTCTAGTTGGGCACTGGGCCTTTGAGATAGAGAAGTATATTGATGTTTCAGTTATATCTAGTCTTCAATATGTTGGTTCTGCTCAGGAAAGAGTGCTTCTTCGAGATCATTTTTGTAAGCATAATGTCATCATAACATCATATGATGTTGTTCGTAAAGATGTTGATTTTCTGGGACAGCTGCTGTGGAATTACTGCATTTTAGATGAAGGGCATATAATCAAGAATGCTAAGTCTAAAGTTACACTTGCTGTAAAACAGTTGAAAGCCCAACACCGCTTGATATTGAGTGGGACACCTATACAGGTCTGTGATGAGTTTCTCATTGAAGTTATAATCTGTCACCACTAATCTGATAATTGTTTACTCATTGTTGCAGAATAATATAATGGACTTGTGGTCCCTTTTTGATTTTCTGATGCCTGGATTTCTTGGAACTGAGAGACAGGTATTCTTAGCCGCTTGTTATTATAATTGATGTTACAATAATATAACTGCAACCAATGATTGGTTTTTGTTATAATTTGGAAACATGATATATTTGGTATGTTAGGGTCTTAAAATGCCTGTGCAGAATTATGTGCAGTTGTTGTACAAGTTGATATAGTTGACTGGCAAGCACCCATACACCATTAAGGGGAGAACTAAGCATTTAAATGCTTCACTGAGCATTACATACTATTTGATGTGGGACTTAAGCATCATAGCACCACCCCTAAAGAGCCATTGTTTTGGCAGAGCTTTCATTCTACGACACTCCCAACTTCCTTGTTGGTTAGAGCCCTCAGTTGGTAGCCCATTCCAATTAATACCTAAGCATTGGGGGAATCTACCCTCAAAAGCTAGCTATTATGATTAATAATTAAACACTTCACCGAACATTTTACATTATTCGATGTGGGACTTAGGCATCTCATAATACCAAATCACTATGACCTAATAAATTGTACTTTGTTATTAGTTGAGTGCATGTTCGGAGTAGCTCAATGTGAACATAAAAAAATATTTTTCAGCTTAGCATACTGTCTCAAACCATCATTTATTTATTTATTATGCGGGGGATGGAGGTGCACAGCCATTTGAGACCACATTTTGATTACGATGTTTTTTTCCCAATTAACTGGTACATGATAGAAGTGAAGAAGTTGTTACAAGTCCTCAACCGAAGCCTAGTTGGAATGTGGATGATCACAATGTCATCCATGCTTGCAATGAAATCTAGTATTATGAAATATGTGTTGAATAAGTCTTTCTTTCACATGAATCAGATTAAAACCAAAATTGAAGCACAAGATTTGGGTGAGAAAGCATGATGTAGAAGTGGGCTGTTCAGTGTACATACCTTAATCCCAAAAGGATCTATGAGGGTTCTATAGATATAATAACACCATTCTTGGGCCTCTCTACTTATCAGTGTAATCTCTTGCGTTGATTTGGTACTTTTACATTGGCTTTCGTCCTTCTCATTTTGGTTATCAGTTTATCACACAGTACCACTCCTTTCCCTCATAAAAGAGCCATGTAACGATTCAAATATATAAAATGTACTACAAAACAATGTTAATTCGAATGTGTAAATTTCCCTCATGATTCCTTTTATTTTATTTAGTTTGAGTTTTTTTAGCATGTTTTTGGCATCTAGCTCCTATTCTTTTAATGTTAATACTTTTTCTACCAAGCACCAATTCATTTTAAAATACTTTTTTTTAATTGTTTTCACAATGAGCATTTATTTCATGTGGCTTTAACAGTTCCAAGCTGCGTATGGAAAACCACTATTAGCTGCAAGAGATCCAAAATGCTCTGCTAAGGATGCTGAAGCAGGAGTACTTGCTATGGAGGCATTGCATAAGCAGGTGATTTTCCCTTTTGTCATCATTGTGCTACAATTGTGTTTTTGCCTTCTAAATAGATGTACTTTTGTCCTCTAGGTAATGCCTTTCCTCCTTCGTAGGACAAAGGATGAAGTCTTGTCTGATCTGCCAGAGAAAATAATTCAAGACAGATACTGTGATTTGAGCCCTGTGCAGTTTAAACTTTATGAACAATTTTCTGGTTCTCGTGTAAAACAAGAAATGTCATCTATTGTAACAACGAATGAGTCTGCTGCAGCAGAAGGAAGTAGCAGTTCTACTAAAGCGTCGTCACATGTTTTCCAGGCAATTAGATTTCTTTAATTATCAGTTAATTATTGTCCCTTCTAATTTTTAACACCCAGAAATCAATTCCTTGTTTCAGGCACTCCAGTACTTGCTGAAACTCTGTAGTCATCCATTGCTTGTCACGGGTGAGAAGATTCCAGATTCACTTTCTACCATCCTCTTGGAACTGTTTCCTGCTGGCTCTGATGTTGTTTCAGAACTTCACAAACTCCATCACTCCCCAAAATTAGTTGCTCTTCATGAGATTCTTGAAGAATGTGGAATTGGAGTTGATAATTCAGGTTCTGAGGCTGCAGTTAACGTTGGGCAGCATAGGGTCTTGATATTCGCCCAGCATAAGGTGATGATTACCTTTTCTTTGGGGTACCTTTTTTCTGAAGATAAATAAATGGTTTTCTAATTTCTCACTTGCTGATTGTTTATTTGCAGGCTTTCTTGGATATAATTGAAAGAGATTTGTTTCAAACACACATGAAAAGGTTAGTTTCTGGACCTAGTCATCCACGTAATAAATTTTATTATTTAGATTCTTATGCTTGTTTCATTGCATTCAATGATTTTTGTTATTGAACAGTTGCGAATCATTTCTGCATGGAACTATGATTCTCTTAGATAGGTGTATTTTATTCAGAGCTTTCATCTTGCATTTTTCCTGTGTTACAGTATCACATATTTGCGGTTAGATGGATCAGTTGCGCCAGAAAAGCGTTTTGAAATTGTCAAAGCTTTCAATTCAGACCCTACCATTGATGTCTTACTGCTTACAACACACGGTAAATATTTTCTCCATGCCTTAATCAATTTTCCGATTATTTCTCTTATAGCTGGGTAATCATACAAAACGCTCCATCTGCAGTCGGTGGGCTGGGTTTGAACCTGACGTCTGCAGATACCCTCGTTTTTGTGGAGCATGACTGGAATCCAATGCGAGACCATCAGGTAATTATGACCCATTTGTTGATGTGATTTCTTTTCCATTTGTTGTTGTTGATGTTGGATTGGGGTTCTTCCAGTAGTTTTTTAATCACGTTTTTCAGATTCAACTCTAAGTGTAAGAACTAGATAGTAGTTTGTTACCTGAGTCCGGCTTTAGAGGCTTATACAAGAGTATATTGTACATAAATTAACTTTTCAATAAAAAAATTAGTATTTGGAGTTGTTTGAGGAAACTTTTGACAAAATAGTTTTCTGGAAGCTAATAGCAATAATAGCTTTTGAACATCACTTTTGATTGATGAGAGAAAATATAGGTTTAGGGAGGAGACCATTTTTTAAGCAAAAATATTTTTTACTTGTTAATTAGAAAAAGTACAAATCTTTTTCATATATGGTTTCTGAGAGAAAAATAAGTTTTGCATTGATATTACCAAAACTGAATATCGCTCTTCAAAATAAAAGGGCTTTCATAATTATGGTCGCCACATATCTTCTACTTTATATAGGATCTCTGAAAACAAAATCAATTCTTTTTTCACAACCTTATGAAAAGTTCATACTAACACAGTTGTTAGTGGTGTGCGTATATACTGTCCTCTTGGATGCCCTTTTTATATTTAATGGCTAAGAGCATGGAGCTTTTCTCATCTTGCTTTTAATGGAATGAAATTTCTAATATTTGTTTTTGTATTGTCACGTGGCTCTTATATTAATAACCTGCAGGCTATGGATAGAGCACACAGGTTAGGTCAGAAAAAAGTAGTTAATGTCCATCGGCTAATAATGCGAGGTACTTTGGAAGAGAAAGTTATGAGTCTACAAAGGTTCAAAGTGTCAGTGGCTAATGCTGTCATTAATGCTGAAAATGCTAGTATGAAAACAATGAATACAGATCAGTTGCTTGATTTATTTGCATCAGCAGAATCCTCCAAAAAGGTAGGAATACTTGTTTTAAGCTGGTATAGTGTACTCTAAATGCAGAATATTAGTATTTGAATGAGTGTGGCTGGGTCAGTTGTTTGGTGAAATGAAGATTGTGGATTATGCGTTTCTATATGCTATGTATATATATGTCTTGCAAGTTATGTTGCTAGAAGATTAGCGTGTCACGTTATTTTATGGGTGGGCTTTTGTCTTGGGCTAGGTTTTTGGATTTTGCATGCTACTTTGGGTCGAACCATTGTAATAAGCGAACTCCCAGATGTACATAACAACCATGATTTTTTTGTTATTTTGGTAGATATTAATGACCATAGTTTATTTTTCTGTTCTAATGCTTTGGACGTGATCATATATAGGGCGCATCTGGTGTGAAAAATTCAGAGAACAACTCTGATGGAGACGCTAAATTAGTAGGCAGTGGGAAGGGATTGAAATCAATACTTGGCGGATTGGAGGAGCTATGGGACCAATCACAATATACAGAGGAGTACAATCTGAGTCAATTTTTAGCAAGGCTTAATGGCTAATGTTCCAGATTCATTTCAGAGTCGGTGTACATATCCAAGAGTACAAATTTTGACATTGTAACATCTCATTTTTTCCCCACCATGCCCTTCAGTCATTTTTTGTCGTCACCTTTTGTACACCCCAATTCTGGTATCTGCACGTATGCATGCAGACCAGGTAAATCAGTGTCTGTATTTACAGGGCATTGAGGTTGAGTGACTGGTGGAAGTCCTTGGTAGTGTGATATGTAGAGAAAAGTATCAGTGACGGCTTCAGGAGGGATGGAGTAATATTTTTTGGATTTTGTATATATACACAATCAATCCTAATTATAGTTTTATTCGTTGCTAACATAAAATAGTTTTCATTTTGTAATGTTGATAGTGTAGGAATTAATGGTTGAGTTCAAGAAGGGTGAATTTAACTTTGAAACTTTTTTGAAAAATGTTTTCTTTGTAGAAGAATGATTAATGTTTATGCAATCTTTTATTAGGTATATTTGATTTTTAACAAGACAAAAATATAAAACAAAAATGAAGAGAGAGAAATGTAGAAATATAATACGACTTTTTATATTGGTTTACTTTTTGTAAGAGTTATGTCCAACTTTTGATAAACTTGTCAAGTTTTACTAAAATCAAGTGAAAATACAAATCAATCTACCTAAAAATCTATTTTACAACACCACAAGATAGACTTTTAAAAACCACTTTCAACCAAATCCAATCATTGTATTGTGCATATTCAAATACAATATACAGATAAACCTAGATAGTAATTTTTGTAATACAGAAGTTCAGAAGCAAATTTTTGTAGTACAAGATTTTTTAACAATCTTGATCAAAGCGTCTTATGATATGAATGTGTATGAATGCTCAGAAAAACACACAAATATGAGGGCTCAAAGATTGTTTTAATTGATTTTCAAAATTGTGTTTTTTAAAAGAGAAATCAAAATTGTATTTATAGAGTAAAAGAAAAAAGCTGACAGTTTTATCGATTAAAAATAAAATGATGTTTTAATCTATTGATTTTATTTAAAACTATTTTAATCGGTTAATTCGAGCTTTTAATAAATTAAAACTGCTAGAAGCAAGAATGATAGCTCTTGTTTTAACAGATTAAAAATCTAAGGTACTCAAAACATGAATTATGACTTAGAACATTTTAATTTATTGATTTGTCAATTTAACATATTAATACTGCGAAACCCTTAACATGGAAAAACCATCAAGAACATTTTAATATGTTGATTTTACGGCTTAATCAATTAAAATATTGGTTGTACATATACATTTCCTATTTTAAGTGATTTTAACATATTAAAAAAAAAAACAGTTTGTTCTTTCAAAGCTTAAAGGTTGGTTTTCATGAAGTATGATAAATTCTATGATATGCAACATTTATAGGTGCTATCATA
The DNA here is from genome assembly GCA_963425845.1 of Sphenostylis stenocarpa. Taxonomy (NCBI): domain Eukaryota; kingdom Viridiplantae; phylum Streptophyta; class Magnoliopsida; order Fabales; family Fabaceae; genus Sphenostylis; species Sphenostylis stenocarpa. The sequence continues at coordinate 10,933,996 of OY731408.1, forward strand.
AGATATATTATAAGTATCAAGACATTATGTTATGTACCTATAACCTATCTACTCACACACACACAAATGAAATAATGATACTTTATATGTCTTCATCAAATCTAATAAGTACTTCAATCTCCCCCTATTTGATGGAGACAAATATCCACTGCACCTGCATAATAAAAAAATAGTAGACATATATTTATAATGTGTGTGTAGTGACAGTGTTATATCATTCTTCTCCCCATATTTGACTTCATCAAAGAGATAAAAGAGTTCACATATAGGCTATAAGTACCATTCAGGTACCCAATTGCCAAAAACAAAAAAACAAAAGAAATATTACGCAAGTAAGATAAAGCTAACAAAAAGAGATTTCATTCATCACCATCCCAGGGACCTGATTGAATTGGAGGTCTCCAATTCTGTTGTAGATATCATCCAGCTAATCGTCAATATGCTGAAAATGGCAATTAAATCCTCATAAAGTCGATGCTGGCAAGCTTGCAAAGCATATGTCATCTCCATGTGGCGCCTTTGATTAGTTTGAATTTCATTCATTTTGTGCAGCATAGTCCTTTTAAATTGTGAAAGAGGGGTGCCACGATCAGGTGGAGCCACGTAAGGAATCATGTCTAATGGAGACTACTGAGCCCCAACATCTTCCATGGGATCTGCTTGTCTTGGTTCAGTAGTACTTGGAGCACCAGTGTCCTCGACGTCTTCCTCTTCTTCTTCTGTACCATCATCCTCTTCATCTCTCCCGGCTTCCTCTTTGAAGATCCAATCACCATCAATTTTTATGAACCCCATTTTAAGAAGGATGGAATTGTTAATCTCATTTGTGGGGCGAACAACTTCAGAAAGTTCCCCTTCTAATTCAACACCAAAGTGAGTGAGCAATTTAGAAATTAAAATAGCATAGGGATACCGAAAGTCACTTAGCCTCTTTGCTTTGAGCATATGGTCTTTGACAACAAATACCCAGTTCACTCTGATTCTGTGGTGGATACAATACATGAGAACCAGGTCACCTTCATTCAGCACCGCATGATTGCTCCCCCTAGAAGTGAGCTGCCAGGCCACTACGAATGCAAACAACCTTTCTTCAAGTTTAAGCTTCCCAGTATGAAAGGAACTCACAGAGTCGCACTTATTCTTTAGTCAAGAGTGAAAATACTGAACTTTGTTGAAATCTTCTACAGCAGTAGTATATCCTTTAGTGACTTTGACTCCTTCATTCTTGAGGCCAACAACATTTTCCAGATAGTGAGAGTAACTTCAATGTCCACTCCTTTGACTTGAGTTTTAAGAGTAGAACCTTCAAAGGGCAAGTTAGTAAAGAAAACTTTGATGAGGTCAGGATAGATTCTACCATTGAGCTCTAAGAAGTTCTGAAGTTTCTGGTGTTGCAGTAGTTTTTGCACCCCTTTGAACCCCTCAGCATCCAACCACAAGAATTTCAGTATTTTGGGGAGATTGATCTGTTTCCTTCTCATCTCATGAATGAACAATCCCATTTTCTCTTGGTTCCCATTGAACCAAGTTTCAATGAGTCCTCCTCCTGATATTTCTTGAGAAGCAGTTGAGGATGAAAGTAATGAAGATCTTAGTGAAATACTTTGGCAAAGATCTCATTGATTTGATGAAGTCAAAGATGAAGTCAAAAGTCAACTTTGCAGCGGTCAACAAGTCACTCAGATAAAAGAATTAGAAGATTAGTGTGTCTAACAAATGCTTAGGTAAAACCACTTTATCTTTTCTGCTACATAAAGTTTCTTCACTCAAATGATTTTGCAAAATGCCTCTAAAACAGTTTTAAACAATTAAAAACAAAGCATTTTGACAAAAGCTTTTCTAATAAATGTTTTTAACTGATAAAGTTTTGAAAGAACCAATTAAAATGGCTTAGAATGATCAAAGAAGTGTTTATACAGTATTTTAATCGATACAAATTACTTTTAATCGATTAAAACTCTTTAGAACCCATTATGACTGATCAGATTTTAAATATGAGCGATCAGAACTTATTTCAATCGATTAAAACACGTTTCAATCGATTAAAATCACTTAAAGGGTCAGAATGATCAATCAGAATGCAGTTATGACCGATCAGAGTTGGTTATGATCGATCAGAATTGAATTATGACCGATCAGATCTGTTTCAATCGATTAAAACGAATTTCAATCGATTAAAACAACTTGGAAATATTTTGTGAAGAGTTTCAATCGATTAAAACGCATTTCAATCGATTAAAATAACTTGGAAAAATTTTGTACAGAGTTTTAATCGATTAAAACTTCTTTTTATCACTTTAAAATAACTTGAAAAGTTTTATAAGAAAGTTCTGCAGTATATCAATCGATTAAAACACGAAACAACCGATTGAATCAAACTTAGAAAAGTTTTGTAAAGTGTTTTAATTGATATAACCGTTGCAGTATCAACTAAAACAATTCTGTTAAAGAAACAAGAACGCATTAATGGATTGAAAGGACTTTTAACAGATTGAAACGGCTATTTCAACAGATTAAAACAAACTTTCAACAGATTAATTAATGCAGCAGTTTTTGAAATTACTCTTTAAAAACAGTTTTGCTTGAACTTTTTAAACATACTTTGAATATCAGTTTTTACACATCCTTAAGCAATCATTCAAGCAAACCTTAGAACTTTTTCAAGAAAGATTCGCAACAATTTTTTGAAGTTATTTTGAAAATCTTTCTTGAGGCAACTTGCATTCTTTTGAAGAAGAAACTCTCTGCAGATTTGGATAAACTGGTTTGAGCTTTCTAGTTTCTTCTTTGTAAATTCTTTTTCATTCTTTTGTATTGTGTTGTGCCTGGAATTTGGGCACAAGTTTCTCTGCAGCTGGAAGTTGGTTGTGGAGGTTATCAAGAACTGGAATTTGGTTCTTGGTGAAAGGTTTGGTGCCTGGAATTTGGGCACTGGTTTCTCTGCAACTGGAATTTGGTTGTAGAGGTTATCAAGAACTGGAATTTGGTTCTTGGTGAAAGGTTTGGTGCCTGGAATTTGGGCACTGGTTTCTCTGCAACTGGAATTTGGTTGTAGAGGTTATCAAGAGCTGGAATTTGGTTCTTGGTGGAGAGGTTAAGTGCAGGAACTGGAATTTGGTTCTTGTGATAGATTAGGTGTAAGATTGTTGAATCTGTAAAACATTTAATCTAGTGGAACCCAGCTGGAATTTGGCTGGAGACTGGACGTAGCCCTGGTATTGGGTGAACCAGTATAAAATACCGGTGAAATCTTTCTTAACCTTTCTCTCATTTAAATTCAGTTGCTGCGCTTATTTTAATTGATTGCTTTGAGATTCGTGAATAGATTAGTAAACTTAATTTTCGAATTAGATAATCTGTGAATTGCGAAAAACTTTCAAAGATCAATTCACCCCCCTCTTGATCTAAAACTACTTTTCTAACAGAGGATTCACCTCTGCTGAACTTCTTTCTTCCACATTTGGAGCGCTTGAACATGATGTTTGAGAAGTGAACCAAATACAGTAACAGGAGAATAGTTTACCTTGCCAAGAGTGAACACAAGGTATTCGAATAACTTAAGGAATGATTCAGAGTAACAGAAATGAGAGGATTCTAACTCTTCAGCTACTTTGAATAGTCAAATTTGTTGTTTAGTGGGTGACCTCAGCTTGTTCCCTGCGTTAGAAACAGAAAAGATAGAAAAGAAACAATGGGTGCTGCAATTTAATCCTTTACTTGAATTACTGATGTAGTTGGATAGATATCACATTTAAGAGGGTAGTTGAAGCGGTAAAAGAATTATGTAGTTGCAAATGCACTTAATTCAACCTGCAGTAAACAATCAGAAGCATACAGTACTAACCCTAGAAAATTAATCAATTGTTTTACCATGTAATCAATTAATTTCACTTAATGATATAGAAGCAGATATCAAAAGCAAAATGAATCGATTAAATCGAAAATTTAATCAATTAATTCAAAAGAAAAAATGTAGAGCAAGAAAAATTTAATGAAATAAACCGATTATAAACTTTTTTAATTGATTATTATTGCAGTGAGTCAAGAATAGAAATTGAAAACCAGGAAATTAACATATTATTTCTCAAGTTTAATCAATTAAAAGCACACAGTTTGAAAATATTCCAAAATTTTCAGAAAAAGAATCGATTAATCATTATATTAATCTGTTAAAAAACACAGAACCATAATGGAGAAACTATTCTAGAATACAAGATAGATCCATAATACCTAATTCAGTTCTAAACATATTAAGTCTATCTCTAGGCAGTGGTTTGGTGAACAGGTCAACCAATTGTTTATCAGTATCAATGAGTAAAATTTCACAATCACCCCTAGAAACATGTTCTCTAATAAAGTGATGTCTAATTTCAATATGCTTAGTTCTAGAGTGTTGAATTGGATTTTTAGTCAGATTGATTATACTAGTATTATCACAAATCAGAGGTACCGTCTTGAGAAGCACCCCATAATCCTTCAATTGTTGTTTGAGGTAGATACTTTGGGCACAACAGCTTCCAGCTGCAATGTATTTAGCTTCTGCAATTGAAAGAGCTACACACGCTTGTTTTTTGCTATTCCATGATATGAGGCTACTCCCCAGTAGGTGACATGTACCAGAGGTACTTTTCCTATCCAATCTACAACCTGCAAAGTCAGAATCAGAAAATCCAACAAGTTTAAGAGAAGTACCTTCAAGATACCATAAATCAACATTGATGGTTCCTTTAAGATACTTGAGAATCCTTTTAGCAGTAGTGAGGTGAGATTCCTTTGGATTTGCCTAGAATCTAGTACAAAGGCAAACACTGAACATAATGTCAGGCCTACTAACAATGAGGTATAGAAGAGATTCAATCAAACCTCTATATTTAGTTTGATAAAAAAATTTCCCATTTTCATCTAAATTTAAACATTAGTTAGTAGACATGGGAGTGGAGGATTCTTTGCAATTATGCATATTAAATTTCTCCAACAACTCATTACAATATTTAGATTGATTTAGGAAAATACCATTCTTTAATTGCTTAACCTGGAGACCAAGGAAGAAATTTAGTTCTCCCATCATAGACATCTCAAATTCGCTTTGCATTTCTTTAACAAATTTATTACACAAGGCATTATTAGTAGAACCAAAAATGATATCTTCAACATAAGCCTGCACTAGAATAATATCAGATCCAAATGTCTTAATGAATAAAGTTTTATCAATTTCACCTTGTTTGTATCCTTGATCAGTTAAGAAGTTACTTAGTCTCTCATACCATTGTCTAGGGGACTGCTTTAATTCATAAAGAACCTTTTTCAGTTTGTAGACATGGTCAGGATGTTTGTGGTCTTCAAAACTAGGAGGCTGAGAAACGTAAACTTCTGCATTGATGAATCCATTTTGAAAGGCACTCTTGACATCCATCTGAAGCAATATGAAACCACTAATACACGCATAAGCTAATAACAATCTAACAACTTCAAGTCTAGCTACGGGTGCAAATGTTTCATCAAAATCAATTCCTTCATGTTGATTATATCCCTTGGCTACTAACCTAGCTTTATTTCTAGTAATAATACCGTGTTCATCTAATTTGTTTTTGAATACCCACTTAGTACCAATTATATTGATATCTCTGGTTTTAGGAACTAATTCCCACACATTATTTCTTTCAAATTGATTAAGCTCATCATGCATGACATTAATCCAATATTCATCATTTAATGCATCCTTAACAGATTTAGGTTCAATTTGTAAAATAAATGCCATATGGTTACAGAATTGATTAAGAGAGTTTCTAGCGGATACTCCCTTATTGATTTGCCCAATCACATTGTTTAGAGAAAGATCTTTTGGGACAATCCAATCTTTAGGAAGCTCATCCAAGTAGTATTCTTTCTGTTCTTCACCAATTCTCTCTGGTGGGTCAGCTTTTGTAGGGTCAATCAATTGATCACTTTCTTTAACAGTACGTTATTCTGTATTTATGGAAAGTTTTAACTGATAAAAATTATCAGCTAATTCGTCATCATCTGCAGTACATGTATTTCTCTGCAACACTCAAGGAGGCTCATTAAAAACAACATGTACTGATTCTTCAATAAATTTGTCTTCAATTATAGACTCTATATGCATGAATGTTAGAAGAATAGCCAAGAAAGATCCCTTTATCAGATCTTTCATCAAACTTGCCAATATTTTCTTTCCCATTGTTTAAAACAAAACATGTACATCCAAAAACCCTGAAATAGTTTATGTTGGGTTTTCTTCCTTTGTAAAGTTCATATGGAGTTTTCTTAAGAATGAGTCTTATCAAAACTCTATTCAGAACATGACAAACAGTCTTTACAGCATCTGCCCAAAAGTATTTAGGTAAAGAGTTTTCACAAAGCATTGTTCTAGCAAGCTCCACAATGGATCTATTCTTTCTTTCCATAACACCATTATGTTGAGGAGTTCTTGGAGCAGAAAAGTTGTGTCTTATGTCATACTTTTTATAGAATAATTCAAACTTTTCATTTACAAATTCTCCATCATTGTCACTTTGAATAGAGGTAATGAAATAACCTTTCTCATTTTGTAAAACCTTGGCAAGCTTTTTAAAAGATTTGAAAGAATCTGATTTGGCTTTTAGAAAAACAGACCATGTAAATCTGGAAAAATCATCAACAATTACCATGATATAAAGATTTCCAACTAGGCTTTTGTTTCTTGAAGGACCAACCAAATCTAAGTGAAGCAGTTCCAAAGGTCTACAAGTAGAAACAATGTTTTTATTTGAAAAAGAATTTCTAGTTTGTTTACCTTTTAAACAAGCTTCACAGATTTTGTCTTTCAAGATTTAAAGCTTAGGCAGTCCAGAAACTAAATCTTTAGAAATTAATTTGCCCAGATGATTAAGATGAATATGTGCAAGCCTTCTATGCCATAACCAAGATTCTTCTTCTTTAATAAGAAGACAACTTTGAGATGAGATAGAATGATTGATATCTAGCATGTAAATGTTTTTTAATCTCTTAGCAACCAACATTATCGTATCAGATTTTGGCTCACAGATTAGACAGATTTCTAGTTTGAAAATAACCTTGTGACTAAGATCACATAATTGGCTTATGCTGATTAAGTTGTGCTTGAGACCTTCAACAAAAAGAACATTGTGAATGGTCACGGTCTCACCATCTCCTATGTCTCCAGATCCTAAGATTCTTCCCTTGTTGTTATCTCCATATGTTACGTGACCTCTAATCTTCAATCTCAGTTTCTGAAATTTGGAAATATCACCTGTCATATGTCTTGAGCAGCCACTGTCCAAGTACCAAAAAGATTCTTGCTGGTGTTCCTAAAAAATCAAGCATAAAGTATTTGGTACCCTTAAATAATTTGGGTCCTTAATGGTCAAGTTTTCTGTTTGACATATTTTGGAACCCATCTCATTTTTCCTTGTGGCACAAGATGTTTTCTAATATGACAGAATTTTACAGTATGCCCTTTTTTCATACAATAGTGACAAGATGATGTCGTCGCCGTCAAAAGAGGCGGTCGGAGTGACACGATGGTTCCAACTTCCGTTTTCGCATTTTGGATGGGTGGTTTTACAACACCTTTAGGTTGTCCGATAACCGGGCTAGACCCAAGGACGAGGTTTTCGAAAGGGAGCTTTTAGGTTGTCCGATAACCGGGCTGAACCTAAAAACAAGGTTTTCGAAGAGGGTTCTTATGGAGTCGCCATCGACGTTTTTACCAAAAATATCGGAAAAGGAAAAAAAGAAGGCGTTGGTTTTTAAGAAAAACCAACTTTGACCATTATAACCAGAGTTGGGTAAATGAGTTAGTTACGTGTGGGGAAGATATTAACACCCCCACAACACCCTTTTCGGGCTCCCTATGATAGACCGGTTATTTCATAAACAAACTTTAAAATGACACTTTTACCCTTTTATTTGCGAAATTAAAAGATAATGACTACATGACCTTAATAGCTAATGCACATATAAATGACAAAGCGATAAAAGAGAGGGAGAGAGTGAAGAAACATCTGGAGCAAGCTTTGATTAATTCTTCTTAAAAAATAGGACACGTTTTGGCAGTCCTTCGCTCTACAACGTTGACTTTTCTCTCTCGCAACGCTATAAAAACTCTCTAAGAACACTCAGAAAACTCCAGAAATGCTTCAGAGGGGCTCTAGGATAAGAATTTTAAGAAATATTAGAAGGAAAGGTGGAAGAACTGTGTGAAATTATGGGGAGAGCGCCCCCCCTTTTATAGGGATTTGCGCCTGTCAGGTCGAGACCGCCATCTCGCCAATCGAGACGGCGATCTCGCCTTTGGAAAATGACGAGACGACCGTCTCGCCATTCGGGACGGCGGTATCGATTTTGCAAGTGGCGAGAGGGTCGTCTCGCCAAACGGGAAGGCGGTCTCGCCACAGCAAGTGGCAAGACGACCCTCTCGCCAAACGAGACGGTAGTCTCGACCTTGCTAATGGCGAGACGGCGGTCTCGACCCTTCAGGTGAAAATCCTTATTTTTTCGTACAAAAAGGCTTCCTACTCTAATATGAGACCTAATAGTCTATTCTAAGGACCTTTTAGGACTCGTCCATCTTCGAATTAGAGGTCTTCTGCTCTTTATTTTGAGGCCGGACAAGATTTGGGGTCTACAGATGAGAAGGGTGATGATGTTGATTTTCTGAAAGAGAAGAAATTCAAATACCTTTTGGTTTTAACCCCAAACTCAGATTTATAACCAATACCAGTATGATCTAAAACACAATTTTGAGACCCAAGAAGTGCATGTAAATTTGTTTTACCTTGAGTAAACTTAGATAAAGTTTTAATCAAATACTCAACCTTTTTCTGCAGAGAGATACACTTTTCACAATCTTTGTTAGCAACAACATTATCATAAGATGAATTATTGTAGATCATTTCAAGATGTTCCATATCTGTTTTGCATTCTAATAATTCTTCTTCCAGAACTTTAACCCTATTTTCTAACCAGTTATTTAGTCCTTTTAACTAATTATTTGTATAGGATAAATTCTTAGCTTCATGATGCATTTCATTGAAAGCAGTTAATAATGTGTTGTAATTCATTTCATTCTCTGTGGGAGTTGAACTTACACGAGATGAAGAAGATTCATAGCCAGCCATTAAGCATAGATTCACTTCTTCACTTTTAGATCCAGAACTTGAGGATGAATCATTGTCTTGCTAGGCTATATAGGCCTTCTTCCCTTTATACCTCATGTCTTTCTTGTTTTGACTCTTGGATTTTTCTAGACAGTCACTTCTTATATGTCCCTGCTTACCACAAGAATAACAAGTATAAGTATTTTGAAGGGAGTCAGTCCTTTCATCATTGTACGTTTTAATCTGGCCAATTTTGTTCTTCTTCTTAAGAAATTTCCCAAACTTCTTAACTAGCAAATAAAGATTCACAGATCCTTCTTCATCAGAATCACTACTTTCTTCAATTGTCTTAAGAACAATGTTTCTGCTTTTCTTTTCTGCATTTTCTTATTCTTTAAACCTGTTGATCTCCAACTCGTGTTCCCTTGCTTAGCAAACAGTGAGGCAGTATTTATCTCAGTTGAGTCTTTTGACTCTGATATGGCTGTCACTTTTGGTTGTCAAGATCTATCCAAACATTTTAGGATCTTGATGTTTAACTCTTCCTTGTCAAACGTCTTGCCTAGTCCAATGAGGTGGTTGACTATATGTGTGAATCTTTTCTGCACATCTGCAATGGTTTCACCTTGCTGCATCTTGAACAATTCATAATCTCTGATTAATTCATGCTTCCTTGCCCTTTTCACATCAGAGGTACCTTCGTGAGTAACTTATAAAATCTCCCACATTTCTTTGGCAAAGATGCATTGAGAAACCCTGAAAAACTCATCAAGATTTAAGGCAGAGGTAATAATGTTCTTAGCAATATAGTCATATTGAACTCTCCTATTTTCTGCATCAGTTAAGTCAACTCAGTTTTTTTCAATAGTTTTACCATCCACTATATGAGTTGGTTTGAAAGGACCATTAATAATTGTATCCCAAATACCCCTATCAAGAGATTCAATAAAGATTTTCATTCTAACCTTCCATAAGGGATCATTCACACCACAAAATAGAGGAGGCATGTTTATGGAAGCCCCTTCAGAAAAAGTCATCTTTCCCTTAGCCATTTAAACTTTCTTGGACCGAATTCTTAAGTAACTTACAAGAACCAGCTCTAATACCAATTGTAAGAATTAATGGTTGAGTTCAAGAGGGGAGTGAACTGAACTTTGAAACCATTTTGAAAAATGCTTTCTTTGTGGAAGAATGATTAATCTTTATTCAATCTTTTATTAGGCATATTCGATTTTTAACAAAGAAAGAATATAAAACATAAATGAAAAGAGAGAAATACAGAAATACAACACAAGAGTTTTTATACTGGTTCACTCTTTTCAAGAGCTACATCCAGTTCTTGACAAACCTGTCAAGTTCCACTAAAACCAAGTGAAAATACAAACCAGTAGATACAAACCCATTTACCCCAAGATCTACCTTATAACACCACAAGATAGACTCTTGAAAATCACCCAGCAACTAAACCTAGTATCCAGGTGCAGATTCAAACATAATCTACATAATCAAAATTCGTACAAAGTATTGGAAAAGATAAACCTGGACAGTAGTTTTTGTAATACGAAGTTCGAAGCAAATTTCCTAACACAAAACTTTCTCTCTTGAAGATCTTCCAACAATCTTGATCAAAGCGCCTTATAATATGAATGTGTATGAATGCTAAAAAAAAACACACACGAATATGAAAACTTAAAGATTGCTTTAATCGATTTTCAAAATTGTTTTTTTAAAAAGAGAAATAAAAAATGTATTTATAGAGTAAAAGAAAAAAGCTGACAGTTTTAATCGATTAAAATGATGTTTTAATCGATTAATTTCACTTAAAATTATTTTAATCGGTTAATTCGAGCTTTTAATGGATTAAAAATACTAAAAGAAAAAATGGTAGCTTTCTATTTTAACATATTAAAACTTGTTTTAACATATTAAAAATCTGAGATACTCAAAACATGAATTATGACTTAGAACATTTTAATCTATTAATTTATCAATTTAACATATTAATACTATGAAACTCTTAATGAAAAAATAATCAAGAACATTTTAATATGTTGATTTTACTGCTTAATCAATATTCATTTCTTATTTTAAGTAATTTTAACATATTAAAACTACTTTTTAACATATTAAAAAAACAGTTTATTTATTCTTTCAAAACTTAAGGTTGATTTTCATAAAATATGTCTATAATATATAATAGTTGTAGGTGCTATCACAAAATACATTATAGCAAGAGATTATGTTTTGTTCCTATCTAGTTATCCACACAAACAAAATAATGATACTTTATATCTTCGTCGAATCCAACAAGTGATTCACATGGAAAAAGCTACAAATACAAAAATACCTGAGACCTCAATATGCTAATCCATCGAAAACATCTGTAAAACGCATTTTGATTTGAAGTATTGCGTAGTTTGGGTGGTTTTATCGGTTAATGAGATAAAATGGAATATGTGCCGGTCAAATAAAGTTACCTTTTGTCGTGCTCTGGAAAATTCATCAGAATGAATTTGAGTTCAATTACCTAAAATGCAATAATTATGGATTTTAAAAAATTGGTTTATCAACTTCTTGTTTTCTCCCTATTTTTAATTGGTTAAAACTTTTAGACTTGTTTGAAAACAATGACCTAGATAACAGAATTAAAATTATAAATTTTAAATATGAAGGTTGCTATTATTATTACTTTCTATTATTATCATCATTATTATGTAGTTAAACTTTCCAAATTTCCTCCATTTTGAAAATAATGTTTTTTTTTCAACATATTTTTTAAAATTTAATTTTAATTTTTATATCTTAAAATTTGATAAATTAATTACCAGGTATTAATAAAAAATTAATTTAATTTTGTGGTTGTAAAATATTCATTAAATATTAATTTGAAATATATATATATATATATATATATATAATTAAAATCATATATAATTTATGAATTTAATTATTTGTTAATTTTTGTAATGATAAAAAATTATTATTTAATATTAATTTTAAACATAAAAATAAATTATATATTTCAAAGGTTGAAATATTAATTTTATATATATATATAACATACGTATAAGAAGAAGGAAAGTTTTCCACGATCATATATAAGAGGAAGGAAGGAGGATATCGAAATGGAAATGGGCGAAAGAAGCGGAGAGTGAGAGATAGAGAGAGAGATGGGTTGCATGATGAATTTGCACACGGCTGGCGCATCACTTTGGTTCCCCAGTCCAAGTGAAGGCCACAGGAAGGAGGCTGGGTTTTGCTATTTTCCCCATCACCATCGCCGTCGCCCACGTCATCATTCTTCTTTCTCTTGCGGTGACTTTCGACCCCCTCTCGCTTCACACACCATCCATTCCCATTCTCTGGTTCGTATCTTCAATTTCACTTTCATCATTCTTTCTTTCTATTTAATTCCATTCTCAATTCACCGTTATACCAATACAGACTGTGACCAATGAAGCGCTGAATGTTATGATTTCTGGTGCTCCCGCTTCTGGTAAAGGAACCCAGTGCCACCTCATCGCCAACAAGGTTCCTTCCTTTCTCTTTCTACTCTTCGTTTCCTTCAATTACTGAATTCTTCTCAACTATGCATTTTTATTCGATTCATCTATATTCTATACGGCAGTACGGTTTGGTGCATATTGCTGCTGGAGATTTACTTAGGGCAGAAATTGCCACCGGAAGTGAAAATGGAAAGCGAGCCAAAGAATACATGGAGAAGGGACAGTTGGTCCCTGACGAAATTGTTGTCATGGTATGTAACCTAATCATGCCATTTCCCTTCAATTCATTCTTCTTCTCACCTCTCTCTCTCTCTCTCTCTTAATTTTTTTTTTTAATGCTATAGATGGTCAAGGATCGTCTCTTGAAACCAGATTCTAAAGAAAATGGTTGGCTTTTGGATGGTTATCCCAGGAGCTTATCTCAGGCCACTGCACTTAAGGGATTTGGGTTTGAGCCTCATACTTTTCTTCTTCTAGAGGTAAACATTTGTTGTTTTCCTCAAATATATCTATCTTTCATTACCCATTTTGTTATTTAAATTAGTTGGATGGTATTAGAAAAACCTTGCATCTGGAGTTCAGGACTGACCCTGTACAGCTTTGGCTTTGCCATGTACCTAACAAATCCGTCAATGATGTAACATCTATGGTCATGATATGAGACCTTGCAATTGCCGGAGACCCCTGTATTGCTGTTATAAAAACCAAAAGCTGCTGGTCTTAAATGCAAAAAAGTCAAAGTAGCTTTTATTATCGTTTACTTTTGAATTTGCAGGTTTCTGAAGATGTGCTGGTGGAGAGAGTAGTTGGACGGAGATTAGATCCTGTTACCGGGAAGATATATCACTTGAAGTATTCTCCTCCAGAGACAGAAGAAATAGCTGCAAGGCTTACCCAACGCTTCGATGATACTGAAGAAAAGGCATGAATATATCCCTAATCTGTTCATTCCGGAAAGATCTCAATTCTTTTTTTAGACGATGCTTCTATGCCTACACTCACTTCTAGAGACTAGAGACTTATAATTGTTTGCTACTGAATGTTCTTTACCATTGTTGTTTGCTTGACTTAGGTGAAGTTGCGGTTGAACACCCATCATCAAAATGTGGAGTCAGTCCTTTCCTTGTATAAAGATATAACTGTTAAGGTATGCTCTGTAATCTCTCTCTCTCTCTTACATCTGCACACATGCTTATTCAACACTAGACACATGACACAAGCAATCATGTTCAACATCTATGGAGTGGACATCATTTATAAAGCATTTACCTATTTATCATTTTTGTACCAATGTAAATGGATTATCCTTCCTCCACAGTATAAAACATGGATATCCACAAGTGCATACCTTGTTCTTGAGATGCCACTGTATCTCCTCAGTATGAAAAAAAATGGACTTCGTATGTTTTGAATTAAACTACAATTAATGATATAAAACATTTGATGTATTCAGACGATGGAACATTTACATTGGTTGATTGGTGTTTATTGCTTAATTGGGTCAAGCTTGAATGTTGTGCTCCTTCTAGTGTTTTTAGTGCCTGGTTTCTGTCAGTTTATTTTGTCTCCAATAAGATTCTACTAACGCAAAAGCTAAGATGTGGGAAAGAAAAATAGCTTGGACAGGTTCTGCTCCATATAATTGGGTGAAGCCCAGCTAAGGTGCTTTTTTTTTTTATCTTCAGATTGATGGAAATGTCTCAAAGGAGGAAGTATTTGCACAAATTGATAGTGTACTGACAAGTCTTGTAGAGAAAAGGAAGGCTGCTTCAGGATCTGTTGTAGCATAGAACGCCATCTTTTGACATTTTGGTATAGCATGGTGCACTGCTGGTGATAGTGGATTTTAAGTTATTTACCCATAAGAATCTTCATTCAATTTCTCCTGAAGCTTATCTCACGGCTTTATATCCCTCAATGTAGAAAGCGGTGCGATGATTGGTTTGGACCATGAATGAGGCCCTGTGTCAGTGTAGTGGGCAGAATATTTTCCAAGCTCATTTTTAAGAGAAAATGATCACCATAAAATCGTTTTTATGTAATGTCTTGCTTGTAATTGAGGATTTGTTAATTATTGTGTGTTGGTTCCTGCTACCGCTTGGTCGGTATGTGGTATTCATTTATAGGATTGATGGTGTTTAACCTCTGAAAAATATCTATTTTTATTTTAGTTCTTTATTTTTAAAAATCAGTTTTATTCTATACAATTTTTTTTCTCTGAAATATTCAACTTTACTTCTTAGAAGACGCGTTCAATAGGAGAAAAACATAATAAGATAAGAGATTTTGATAAGATGTGGTGAATACAATTTATAAAATTAAATCGATAGAAAATAAAATGAAATTTGATTTAAGAACTGAAAATCAATTAGAATCAAACCATTTATTATATTTAAATTTAATGTTATATTATATGTATTGAAAAGTACATAATTTTATAAATTATTTTGCGATATGATTGTATTAAAATATGAAAGTAAATTTATGTTATAGGGTTATATAATTTATTTATTAATATAATATAAAGTTGAAATTATGAATATAATAATTATATAAAATTTAAAACATATTTCTTTATTTAATAATTTTTTATCATAAAATGTTATTTTAAAAAAAATTGCAATTTAATAGTAATAAAACTCATAAAAACAGAATTTGTAAGATATGATTTTTTTTTTAATTTGATTCAGATTTTATTAATTTAAAATATAATTAAATAAAATTGAATATAATTTAGATTATACTATGTAATTGACAATAAAATAAGTACATCTAATTATTATAAGGATACTTAAAAGTTCAACTAATCTATAAAGTGAAATTAAAGCTAAAGTTTGATATGAGTAGATAGAAATATCATTAACATTTCTTTTTTTAACTTATAATAGTCAATCACTAACTTTTTAAAAACAATATAAACTTTTTTGGTTATAGAGAGAGTGGCGTTGTTTTAGTATCTATAAATGGTTTGTAGGGTGTGGTTGGAGCAGTTAGGCATTTTCAAATCCTAAACTTCACTAATTCACATTTTAAATTAGACAATACATTTTTATGGTTTATATTCTTCACCAATCTTTATATCATTTGACTTTCAGGTATATAATAATAATTTGCATCTCTTTTTAATAATCTCTCTGTTCACTATGTCTTCATGTTAGCTTTTGCTTTGCTTTGGTTCAAAATAAATAAATAAATAAAATATTTTTTAAATGAATCTCCTTCTCTTATCTTCCTTTAAAGAAACACATGGAAATACCGCACTCTTACTTATTTATGCTAATTAGTTCTTCGAAAGATCAAATATTTTAAATATGTAAATAAAAAAAATGTATTGTTCATTTTAAATATTTTATAAAAAACATTATAATAATAGCACTGAGATGGTTGAAATTTGATTTGATGACTTTTCTTTATAAAACTGGTGGTGTTGAATTTAAAAATACATGTTTCTTATAATCTCTTTTATTTGGCGACCGAGTAAAGAAAAATACTCAACGTGAGAGGAGAGAGTCAGAGTGGAGACATGAAGACTTGGTCACTAATTCTGTGAAACCGCGTTTCCCAATTTCCATTCTCATTCTCATAAAATCCTCTTCTCATCTTTCTTCTCTAATAACTAATCACTTCACCATGAGAGTAGTGAATTCTTTTACAACTCCATGGCAGCTTTACTCCTTAATCGCTCTTTCTTCTGCTACCTCTTCCTTTTCCTCTTTTGTCTTCCACCTATAAACACACTCTCCACTGTTTCCATTTCTCAACCTTCCAATTCCAACAACCAAACATTTATTTGTGTCTTGCAAGGTCCAAATCAACAAGGACAATCAAATCTCAACTGTACCACCTTTCCTCGGTCTCAGACTCAGGCTATTAGACTTGATGCGAATCCAAATGTTTCCTACTCTCAGATTGTGGGCGGCAACGGGTTTGTGTGCGCTTTAGGGCCATCATCTTCTTCTATCTCCGTGATGGGCTGTTGGAGATTTTCTGCCAATGCTACCAATGTTCCCTATAGACGCATCTACAATGGACCCCTTCTCCAAGATATTGACAGTAGCAACTCCCACGTTTGCGGTCTTGTAAATAATGACAGTAGCCTTCAGCTTCAGTGCTGGCAATGGCATGACTTCAATTCGAGCAGTGGGAGTGTGAGGAACATGTCAATGTCGAGCATTGCCGTGGGAGAGAATTTTGTGTGTGGATTATCGCCGAGGGGGGATGTAAATTGTACGGGCACGGGGAGGGTTAATAGTAGCAGAGTTGTTGTTGGTGTCCCTGCGCCTGGTGGGAATTACACTTTTCTCGCAGCTGGGTTTAGGCATGCCTGTGTCCTCTCCAGGAATGGTAGTTTGCTTTGCTGGGGAGACATGGAGGGTGAGACACCCCAAGGGAGGTTCGTTTCTTTGGCGTTGGGAGAGAACCGGAGCTGTGCACTTGGGCACGACAGAAGAGTTGTCTGTTGGGGGTCCAATAATTTCATCATCCCACACACTTTGCGAGACACTTTTTTTGAGTCAATTGTGGCAAAACAAAGTGTTTTCTGCGGAGTCGTGTCTGCCAATTATTCTTTGCTCTGTTGGGGTTCTCAATTTTTTGAGTCAGACAGCAAGGTGTTTGACGATGTTCTCCCAGGACCTTGTAGGAACCAGTGCCCGTGTGGGCCCTTGCCCGACTCTGCCAAACTATGTCACTCTCCTGCCGTAATTTGCCAACCCTGTTCCCCTGAAGTGGTTCAATCTTCATCTCCACCTCCACCACCATCATCAAACCACACTGGTTGGAGCAGACAAATGGTCGCATTCCTAGTTGTTGGTTGTGTGGGTTGCAGTTCCCTGTTGCTAGTCATGGCTTTCTTCCTTCACAGGTATTGCAACTCTAAACGCGGAGGAAGCCGTGTCCATGACTCTGGCCGGTTGGACGGGTCATCCCACTCTCAATCACAGCCTCAAGCTGAAGCTGGATCCCGGGTTCTTCAGAAGCGTTTGAGCCACGTGATCAGCATGGGAAATGGGAGCCCGTTGGAGGAGTTTTCCCTCGACACACTGCTTCGAATCACCAACAGCTTCTGCGAGGACAACAGAATTGGGATTGGCAGCTTCGGTTCGGTGTATCATGCGATTTTGGAGGACGGGAAGGAGGTGGCTATAAAAAGAGCCGAAGCCTCATCCTCCACCTACACTGTCTTGGGTGCCCAGTTGGACAAAGACAATGCGTTCGTGAACGAGCTTGAATCTCTGTCCAGACTCCACCACAAGAACCTGGTCCGCTTGGTGGGGTTCTATGAAGACACTAAAGAACGCATTTTGGTGTACGAGTACATGGACAATGGGAGCCTGAGTGACCATCTCCACAAGCTCCAAACTTCAGCTCTCATGTCATGGCCGGTGCGCATCAAGGTGGCTCTGGATGCTGCCAGAGGCGTGGAGTACTTGCACCAATACGCCACTCCACCAGTCATCCACCGTGACATCAAGTCTGCCAACATATTATTGGATGCCAAGTGGACTGCCAAGGTCTCTGATTTTGGACTCTCCCTAATGGGACCTGACCCTGAAGATGAGGAGGCCCACCTTTCACTTCTGGCCGCTGGCACTGTTGGCTACATGGACCCTGAATACTACAGGCTTCAACATTTGACCCCCAAGAGTGACGTCTACAGCTTCGGCGTGGTTTTGCTAGAGTTGCTCTCTGGCTACAAGGCCATTCATAAAAACGAGAATGGGGTGCCAAGAAATGTGGTTGATTTTGTGGTTCCATTCATTGTTCAAGATGAGATTCACAGAGTGTTGGACAAAAGAGTGCCCCCTCCCACGCCTTTTGAGATAGAGGCCGTGGCGTTTGTGGGTTATTTGGCAGCAGATTGCGTCAGGCTGGAAGGTCGAGACAGACCAACCATGTCCCAAGTTGTAAATAACTTGGAAAGAGCATTGGCTGCATGTTTAGCCCAACCAATACTCTCCAGGTCCACCACTCACTCTTCTCAATAGCTATTTCCTATTTCCTTTCCTTTCTGAAACAGTCAACTTTTGTATATTGCACCACTTTTCTTTCTTCATCTTTCCAAACTAATTTCGACGCCACGCCTCGCACCAGACGAGTCAAATACACTAACCTGGTCCAATTTTTTGTTTTATTTTGTAATAATTTGTAACTGATGACGCAAGAAGTGTATATCATCCATTCATAATTCTATTCTGTACCAACCAGCAAGGAAAATAAATTACACCGTGTAATGAATCAGTTCGATCAATGCGCATTTTTTAAGCAAAAAAACATGGTTCACGTCCCTCTTTTTCATTTTCTTTTTTTAACCATTACTCGCTTCTAGGGGTCAATGTTTCGTTTGGACAAAGTCAAACAGAGGGAAAATTTTGAAATAGGAGACCAGTAGCTAGTCTTAAGATCTCCGAACCAACCAAAATATTGTACTTTTCAACTTGAATCTTCAGATTTATCGTTGACATGTTGTGTGTCTAGACTGTTTCCATTTATTTTAACAAACTCACGTCTCAAAAGGAACCAATTTTCGGTAGCTTTGGTAGATAGAAGAAATGGGAAGCAGAGCAAAACGTTTTTATGTTTCAAACTTGAGGTTTTTTTCTTAAAAAACGGTGTACCAACAACTCCAGCAACAATCGGAACCAGTGGTATAAAGTGGGTCAAAATATTTGAATCAAAAGATTGGAGTTTTAAAAGTAGAGATGTTTCTGGCAAATAATGAAAAAAATATAGTTAAAAAGAAAAGGAAAAAGTAAAAAGAGCTTGGACAGTATACACAAGATACCTAAACACGCAAAGCACTAAAATAGCAAAAAAGGGGATGGTAGGAAAACTTTTAGGATGACATAATTATCATATAAATGTATGTCGGCTAGGTTACGAAAGTGCTACAAAGTTGGGTAACATAATTGAGTGGAAGTTGCAAGGATTCACGTTACAATTACATTAGCTCTGAAAACAAACCCATCAGAGAAGGGCCTTGGTGTCCTTGTCATGATTTTGGAGATTTCAATGCACAAGGTTCTGCATCAATTAGCATCTTAACAACCTCTCTCATGGTGGGGCGCACAGATGGAAGCTTAGTGGTGCACTTAATGCCAATCTTCAACACTTTAATCATATCTTCAACACACTCAGATGCCACCCTTTCATCAAGAATGTTGACAATACTTTCACGGTCATTCAGATGAGTCAAAACCCAATAAACAATATCCTTCGCCTCTCCATAATCCTCTTCAATGGGTTCTCTTCCAGACACTAATTCTAACAGCACCACTCCAAAGCTATAAACATCACTCTTTTCAGTGATATCAGTGGCATAAGCAAGTTCTGCACAGAAGAAGAAAGCAATACATAATTAACCATTAACCATATGCTATATATAGCATATTCACACATGCATAGATAGGAAGCATATGCCAAACAAAAAACTCAACATTTCACATTATCTGTCGTGTAGGGGAAACGGAAACCTTTGACTTACAGTTATTAAGATGACTAGGTCATTTGTTTGTTAAAATTAAAACACACCTATAACTGCTCTGCTAATCTCAGAGACACAAGAACTGAGAAGTGATCGAAAGTTGGAACTGACACGATAATTTTGCTCAAGAGGCTTTATTCAATCACAGAAATTCACCTCATCAACCACTCAATGACAACAAGTACACTGAAACATGAACATTAAACTGAAATTTCGCGTTGGGAAAAAGCATCTGCAAACTTACCTGGAGCAATATAACCAAGTGTGCCAGCTAGACAGCTATAACCCAACTGCTTATCAGATTTTTCTACAAACCTTGCAATACCAAAATCAGCAATTTTTGGCTCATAATCCTCGTCAAGCAAAATGTTGCTGGATTTTATATCCCTATGAATAATGGGCGGGTTACAGTCATGGTGTAAGTAAGCAATTCCTTTGGCAGCTCCCAGAGCAATTTTATACCTCTGTTTCCAATCCAAGTCTGGCTTCCCATCTTTTATCTGTCCGTGAAGAGCTTGAAAAAGATTACCATTTGGCATGTACTCAAACACTAAAAGATTGGATCCTCCTTTAAGTAAAGAAGCATAGAGTTTAAGTATATTTCTATGTCTAATTTTCCCCAAAATCTCCATCTCTGCAGCTAATATTTTCACACCATCTATTTTCCCTAGATGCTTGACAGCCACCATGGCTCTATTTTTTCGCAACTCCACTCGATAAACCTTTCCTGTACCACCACTACCTATCAAATTATCTTCATCCAGATTACATATTTCATCGGCATCGATATCTACTTGGTGGAAAGATGCAAGTTTCCATTTTTGACATACTTCCTTCTGACGTTGCAAGTTTTTTTCTGCACCATTCTTGAGGCTTCTACAACTCAAAAGCAGCAACCCAGCTAAGATAACAACAAAAATTGAAGCAATGAGAAAGAGAAAGACAAATTTATCAGCAGAGATCCTTGGCTGACCATGATTTTTGGCACAAATCTTCAAATCAGAATTCATGGATGGTTTTAGGTTTCCCTCAACACACAGCCCCTTGTTTCCAAGAAAAGCTTTCTCTCCTCCAACAATAAAAAGACCAGATGGAATTCTTCCAGAAAACAGGTTTTCAGAAAAATCCACCGAGCTTAACTTTATTGCTTCCAAATTATCTGGAATAGAACCTGTAAGCTTGTTTCCAGATATGTTAAGAGAGTTCAATGAGCTCATAAGTGAAACTGACTGAGGGATATTTCCAGACAGAGAATTCCGAGCAAGATTCAAGTCCACCAGCCTTTCACAATGACCCACTTCTGCTGGTATTGAACCAGTTAAGGAATTCACTTCTAGATGCAAAGAGGATAACTGTTTCAGAGATCCAATTTCAGGAGGTATTTCACCAGAGAAATTATTGTTGCTCAAGTAAAGCTTCTCCAAGTTCACCAGCTTGCCAAGCTCTGGGGGCAGCATACCTGAAAACCTGTTCTTTGTCAAAACTATCTGACTTAAGCTGGTAGACAATCCAATTTCAGAAGGAACCACACCACTGAAATCATTATAGGCCAAGTCAATTATTTTTACGTAGGGAAGTGCCCAAACCTCATCTGGAATTTTCCCAGATAACTGGTTCATACTGATCCTAAATCTCTCCAGAGATTTACATGTTACATAAGACTCCGGAAAAGTCCCTGAGAAATTGTTTTGTAATGCAAGCAAAAACCTCAACTTACTTCTTTCACACAAGAACTTCGGGAAATCGCCTGAAAATTGATTCTCAGATATGTCAATACTTTCAAGTGGTGAAAACCGGCCAAAATTTTCTGGAATCGTTCCGGTGAAGTTGTTTCTATATATTGAGAACCCAATGAGATGGCGCATATCCGCAAATCCTGCAGGAAGTTCTCCGGAAAATCTGTTTTCATATAATTGAAAAACAACCAAGTTCTTCATGTGCCCAATTTCCTCTGGCAACCTACCATACATGTTGTTTACAGAAAGGTCAATCTCCTGCAGATTGGTGAGGTTTGCAAGCTCTGCTGGAACCTCTCCTGTCAAATTATTTGAGAAGAGCTCAATCTTGTTAAGATTATGTAACTTGGAAATTGATCCGGAGAGTCTTCCAGAGATCTTGTTTCTTGACATATCCAGTATCTCTAATGCCTTCAATTCATACAGTGATTCTGGAATCTCTCCTATCAAACGGGAGCCCCCAAGATAGAGCCAGGTCAAGTTCTTCAGGTTTCCAAGATTCCCTGGAATCTCACCTTCATTGTATTCATTTTCCCCAAGACACAGTGAAACCAGTCCAGTTAGATTCCCCAACCAGCTGGGGATGCTGCCAGAAAAGTAGTTTGCTGAAAGGTCAAGAATTTGCAGGTTTCTTAGCCCAGACAAGTCTGGGATTGCTCCAACCAATTTATTTCCTGTTAGATTCAACACTCTGAGGCTGGTCCACCTGCTTATATCTGATGGAAGCTTTTCGGAAATTAAATTGGATGGTAGTGAGAGAACTTGCAGGCTCTGTAAAACTGAGAGTGATGGGAAAATGACACCAGAGAGGGACTTATTGTCCAGTGAGATTTCTGTGACTCTCCCAGAAACTAGATCACATGTAATTCCATAAAACTCACATGGAGAGTCTGATTCATTCCAGGAAGCTAAAGAATTCAAGGAGTCCTTCAAATGGTTCCTGAACTGAAGAAGAGCTTGGGTTTCCAACGTCAGAGACTCACAAGGCGGGAAAATAGAGTAGGAGGTGAGAAAGAGCATTGCCAAGAACTGGAAAAAGTTTAAGAGACAGGGACTCTTGGCCATTAGGACAAGATTCAGGGGCAAAATTGTCAGTTCAGAAGAGAAATAGAATCATTGGAATGCCAGCAAGGTGGATGATATTCGATTTTGGGTGATCAATAAACCATTATTGCAGGGACCATCCTGGAAACAGTTGATCAGGGAACAAAATCATGCACTGACATTAAATTATAAACAAGCTATACATTAATAAACAATGCAAAGGAAAAGCAGCATGGTGATGTCAGAGTGCTAAAAAACGTGACGTTGGAAGGTCAATTTTGTTTGTATCTGTAGAGCATTATTGCCCTGTCATTACTATGATTCTAATCAAAGAATTGAAGAAAGGGATAATGCTTTGAAGTCACTCATTCGTAAATTTGGCACAAAAGAGGTTCTAATCTAATTTGCTCTGAAAGCAAAGCACACATAATTAATTATAGCAACTTTAGTTCTTCTTTTCTAATCATGAGTTACTATTACTAACAACCCTGCCATGGACATCAGAATGAAACTGAAATTTTTTCTATTTATTTTCAGTGGCGGAATAACTAATCAATCACAAGGTAATACTCACAAGATAGAAAAATAGCTTTTCAATTGGAATAGGTTTAAATTGTAACTATCACAACTTACTACTTCAACATGAAGAAACACCCTGTCTGTGCTCTTTTTCCAATTCCAAACTCAAAACATAAGAGTAGAACAAGAAAGTGAATAAAAAAGATTGGAAGAAAAAGAAATTTCGATTGAGTAGCAAGGATTTTTAAGCCTTGCTTGAAAAAGGATCTGATACCTGATTTTGAATGGACGTATATCAACTGTGCTGGATCTCTGGAGTCTGTCTTCTCTTCTCCAAAATGAGAGGAAAAACAGAGTGTTGTTTTGTGGGTAGTAAGTAGTAGAAAGATTGTTGTATTAGTGGGATGTGTTGGAAAATGCATGGACACAGAGTTGAGAACAAAAGGATATTGACAGTTCCATAGTGTATTGGTATTGCATCGGAAGTTTCCAAAAGATGAAGAAGTGCGTGCAAGAGTGAAGAAATTGGTAGTGGGGCAGAATTGGAGATATTAGAGAGTGAGACAGGAGAGAGTGAGCACTAGCACTAGCACTAGCTCTTGGAAGTGGCGTGTGTTGGTGTGAAACTGAGAGACACAGACAGAAACAGAACAGTTTCCAGGAACATATAGCGTTTGCCTAGAAATTGAAATATGCTAAAAGAGTAAAAGCAAAACAGAAAAAGGGTAGCTTATGTTTGACACTATTTCATAATGTGAAGGAGTGAACCAGTGATTGAGGTTTGATTTGGTTTGGTGTGGGGCAAAAATGCTTTGGAGATTGGCATTAGAAGGTGCTATTCTCTCTCACACTGATTTGGACTTGTTCCACCTTCCATCCTTTCATCCATCCGCTACTAGTGGAATGGATGGACCACTATAAAGAACACACAAGTACACACCCATTTTCCCATCCACTATTTCCCTCATCAGCCATTTCTCACTCTTCCTCTTTTTTCATTCCACTGCATCAATAGCATCTTTTTTCACGAATCAATTCCTATAGATATTACTCAATCATCAATAATCATCCAGCTTCCACGTATATACATACTGAATAATACTAACCAAATACTAAACAGAAGAAGCTTTTACCTTATATAAACAAAAATACTTGAGAAAATTCTGTTTATATGAACTAAATCCATTAATAATTAACATGTTATAATATGGATAAATCTAATTTATGCAATAATATACTTATTATCAATTGATCTGTATTAAGCATATAGATATTTGTGATACTTTCTGGCATTTTATGCACTTCTCATGGATTGGGCTGACAGATTTATCCATCAATTTTTAAACGTGACAATTATGAATCAAGCAAAGTGAAAGCTAGCTGGAAATGGATTATCAACGAGTACGAAAAACAATATATTGTTTAATAATTTTTGTCATCTATGGACAGAACAGCCGTGAGTGTCTTGACGAGGGTTTGGATAAGAGGAAAACTGTCGGTCATTTCTTGAAAGAATATTTCTAGAAAGTAAGAAAATAAATGTTATTCTACAATGTTTTTAATAACAAAAACATATTTTCTTTGGAAATTATATCAAACAAATAATTGAGGAAAACAGAAACATGCTTCGATGTTAAAAATTGTACTAGTAAAAGACAGTGGCTTTTCACAGAATTCCTAGTCCTCCCAAGATACATAGTATAAGATCATTTTCTCTTTTGAGTTCTGTTTACAATGTAATATAAACGAAGAATGTCACATAATGTAGAGAATTTAGTTTTGTTACAAAGGAATTTGGTAGCTAGCTTTTTGGTATTCCAACGAACTCTTGTATGAGATTTTCTACTATTTTTCTGGATGTAACCTTATCAATCTCGTACGCTTTCATCTCATTCTTCATACCTGCCACCCACATAAAAATATTTTATCAAATCACTAAATTTCTTTAATATTTAAAGATAAAAACAATTAATTTAAAAAACTGAGAAGATTCAATTATCCCAAATTTTTTAAGAATAAAAATGAGTATGATAATTGAACTTAACAATATATATGATATATAGGATATTCTTATTTCAAAACAAAATTATTGACGTCTATAATAAGATTAAAAAGAAAGTTTCAGTTCAATCCTATCTTTTAATCCTTGATTTAGGAATTATATTTCAATACACACTCATAAGTGTCCCCTAAAAATGGACATCAAACTCACTAGAAGAACACATTTTAAAGACAAAAATGCTAAAGGACTAAAATTTTATACCGGACAGTACCTTACACATATTAATCGATCTTAACAATATTTTCAGCCATGAGGCCAGTCTCGTTCTTAAACTTTAACAAGCATAACATGGATGTCTAAATTTTGGAAGGAAAGGTAAAAAGAACCTGGAAAGTGCAGAGTTTTGAGTGGAAGCCGAGAAGCATTGAAATCGAAGAAAAAGAGCAGACTCTCCAATAGCTTCGTAGATTCGGTACATATCAAAACTTCTCTCTGTTGGGTACATATCATAAGATTCTGATAATAAATGTTATAAGTTAATTCAGAATTTGATTAGGCAAAGAAAGTTAGGCACAAACCTTGAAGTTCTTTTGATCGTTGTAATACCCCGAAACGACGATAAGTGCTCGAAGTTTCTCAGACACTGAAGCACAATCAAAATAAAAGTAAGAAATGCGTTGTATTTGTGAAACCAAATGGAAGGTTTTATGTAATACTGACAGTGGAAGTGTGCTATTTCTTGTGCAAGATTTTCTGCGCGAGAAACAAGTTGTTCGATTGAAATTCCGATACAGCTCATGCCAATTTGCATTGACCTTGAATCTCCACTTTCTGCTTATTTCAACAAAAATACATTTTTACTATGAAAAAAACATCATAAAAGAACATTAACACCTAGCCAACACTCTCGTGTCTTTCGCCCTAATTACTTCCAAACTGTCCGAAGCAAAAATTTACACTAAACTTCACAACAATCAATTACAAGAGTATAAACAAAATCGGGTGAGAAATATAGTTATTATCACTCACTTCATTACTTATACAATATGATATGATGAGACTTTTCAAGATGTAATATTTTCATTAACCCAACAATCTTCATCATGATTAAAATTATTGAAAGTCCCACATCGCCTACCTCATATCATTTGGTATGGTTTAAATACATGTTAGACTACTCCACATATTGCCAATTGGTTTTATGTTGGAATCTTAACATGGTATCAGAGCCAAAGCCTAACATCTTTCCGGTTATTGTCATGGGCCAAAAGTTGCCCTTTAGTTGGGTCAAAAGTACCCTTTGCCTGGTCCGGCAGGCTTCGTTGGAGGGGGTGTGTTGAAAGTCCCATATCGCCTACCTCATATCATTTGGTATGGTTTAAATACATGTTAGGCTACTCCACATATTGCCAATTGGTTTTATGTTGGAATCTTAACAAAAATAAACACATCTTTCTTTTTATCTTCATTGTCTACACCAGTAATTATCCATACTCCACCATAAAGAGTATACTCATTTGAAATTAAATTATTCTAAAAATTTTCTTTCACTGCACACGCATCAATACTAACCAACGTCCGTGTATAATCACCACACACCTTGCATCAATATTAGTCAATGTCGTTACACACCTTTCATTATACACCTGCATCACTGCTAACTAACGCTTTGTATAATCACTACACATCTTGCATCAATATTAGCTAATGCCCTTACACACCTTTCACTGCACACCTACATCACTGCTAACCAACACCGTGTATAATCACCACACACCTTGCATCAATATTAGCCAATACCCTTACGCTAGCAAAAACTCGCCATTTTTCATGATAATGCGGTTATGCCATGAGGATACTTAACTCATCTTTTTAAAAGATATCACCCTCTCCTAACATGAGAGACGTCTTGTGTAATCTAGATTGTATCAACACATCTTTAACTTGAGTTTGCCACAAGCCAAAATGGATTGTTTCATCAAATTTCTCTATGTTTTGCCACAAGCCAAAATGGATCATTCCATCAAATTTCTCTATGTCACATTTGATAGCAATTGCAAATGACATTGCAACTTCAGCAACCAAGAATGATTCTCTAAAAATAAGAAATTAATTTTTGTGGAAGATCAGACTAAGTTGCAACCACAAAACATATTAAGAAAAATCCTACTAAACCATAAGCTCTGATATCACTCTAATAGAAAAAATGTCATAAAGAACATTACCATTTATCCCCAAGAATATAACATGAAAACTCAAAAAAAAAAAAATCATGATTGTTATCTAATGATAACCAAAAAATAACACAATGTGAAAATTTTTACAATATATAGACAACTCTCTCATACCCTTGACCCAAAGTACACCCACATTCTCTAAAGTAAAAATTTAAAGCCAACTCTCTCATGCCCTTGACCCCAAGTACACTCACATTCTCTAAAGTAAAAATTTAAACTAAACTTCACAACACTATGTTACAAGAATATAAGAAAAGTTAAATACAAGTTTAAAGTGTCTTTAACTAAGATGAGAAACCTTATGAACTTTAAGTCCATTATATAACTATTGTCACCCACTCCATTGTTTATTCAATATGATGTGGGACTTTTCAAGATATAATATTTTCATCATCCCATGTTGTGTCAAATTCAACGTATCATATCTCCCGTATAAACATATACGACAACCAAAATATATATATAAGAAGTGTTTGGAAATATAATCAAACATTAATAACAACGAGAATACAGTAATATATGTATTCTTCAGTTAATCCATGACGTATTATCTCATTAACATTTTAAATTGCAGGTTTAAATTCACTTTTTTTTTTTGTGATTTCAATAATCATAATGTAATCAATCATGTGAATTAAAAACTTCGGTGGCAAGGTGGGGCACATAGGTGAAAATGAAATATTTCATATCAAATTGGTGCATAATTGGATCTACACTGCCGACATATAGCAGAAAGAGAAGCAAAGTAATGTCATTTAGTTTCACTCATTTATGAAATGGAAATGATAGGTCAAGTTCACGTTTACATATATAAATAAAAGTCAATACCTTGTCCTATCCACTTTTTAAAATCCTTTCTCAAGATATCTGCTACTTGGAGGGAGGAAAGGTCATGCATTTTGTACTTCACTGTAAATTGCAAACACTTCAACAGACATAAGTAAACCAGATATACAACTATCAGATACAAAATATGCGCAATACCACGTATATATGATCAAGTTGAAAACTTGTATGTCATAGCTATATGTAATGTATGCAGCATCTAAACATATTAAAAAAACAAGAAAACTCAATAGCAATCACATGTGAACATCGAAATTTGCATGTGCTACAAGATTAAATTGATAGAAAATGGTGTGGGGGCATACATAATTGGTAAAGGCCATTGCACCCATAACGACCAGCACCATTGATCAATAATGAAGCCGTGTACTTATCTTTAGAGGTGCAGCCAGGGTCCCTTAGATTCGCAGTATCCAAAAGAATGCCAGCTAGCTGCAAGCATCAAAGATAAGACAAAAGTTCAATTTGTTTTTCGGTAGACATGAGTCACAGAATAGCGTGGCTTGTGTCCACACCATTAAAATCGGCATGAGT
This sequence comes from Sphenostylis stenocarpa, assembly GCA_963425845.1. Classification (NCBI taxonomy): domain Eukaryota; kingdom Viridiplantae; phylum Streptophyta; class Magnoliopsida; order Fabales; family Fabaceae; genus Sphenostylis; species Sphenostylis stenocarpa. Next base: position 10,963,022 of record OY731408.1, read on the forward strand.
CATGCTAGCAAGTCTGAAATCAGGAAAAACACCCAGTAGAGAATAACACTCTTATAATTGCATGAACCTTCTTTTCTTTCTTTCTCAATAAAAAAAAAAGTTTCCATGATCTTAGAAATCACATTAAAATATCAGAGAAGACAAGTTCTACACCAAAAAGGCAATAGCCTACATGGTAAATTCATTCAGTCACGGGATTTCATTTTCTATAGTAACAAGTTGGACCAGAAGGTAAAAAAATTCAAAACAAGTACTGATTATGACAAATTTTCTCGCACGCTCTCCATCTAACAGGAACTGTAGTGACTGTCACTGAAAAGGGGTAAATTTTTGTACTATGACATATTTCTCAGTTTCTAGTCCAGTGCAAAATCTAAATGATGTGAATGGCTTATGAGAAATAGAGGAGGTATCTTAGCAATTGCTCCAGTGTCATACATTTAGTTAAAGGAAAAAAGAGGCAAGTCAAAATTTTTAGAGCTACGAGTTTTGAGTACCAGAAGTTTACTGAATGATTTGCTAGCCAAAATTCCAGGCGAATAACTCACAAATTTGTCTGCTATGGCAGTGCAACAAGAGCTTTCCTGTAGCAATGGAAGAAACAACTTATTCTTCTATATCATTCAACATCAGTTCACAGGATAAACAAATCTTCTACTAACACTTGTTCAGAAGTGTTAATACTTCAAGTCCATATCTCTAAAGAGATGATGAAAAGATTATACTCATGCGTGAGAGCTTTTTTAGGTAGCATCATTTACTTGAAAAATTCTTGCAGTTCTGTGTAAATATTTGAAGTGTAGAGCATTTTTTAGCGATTGAGCATTTTTTTCTAATGTCAATCTCTTATACCGAAGGGAGTTTATACTCAGGGAAATTCAAATTTCAAGCTGACGATGATGATAAACAGGGTAAATTTTTTATTCATTACGGCAGTCGAAATGGGAACCATAACAAAACAAATTGACATAATATCATATATCATGAACTTATCAGACCATAGAATAAACATATAAGGCAGCACAAGAGACTTGTTTAAACGCTTAAATCATTTTTTTCTCTCCATAGTTTACTTCCATTTTGATTTTGGTTTCTGTTCTTTGAGAGGTTAACTTATTGGTTACAATTGTTTTTAAAACTTTGATTTTGGCCCAGTTACTGGTAATATGTGAAAACACCTAACTTGAAAGGTGTAACCATTTTGAGCTAGTTTATTTATACTAGAGGGAGTAAAACCTAAACAAAGTAAACCAAGTAAAAACTAAACAAAATAGAACTATACGGATTAAACCTGAAACAGAATAAAATGATAAAGATCAAATCATCAAAATTTAAGGTTGCAAAATTACAAGGACCTACATCTTGAACTTTTAAAAAAGATCAAAGCAAATTAAGGTAAACTATGAGAACCAAAAATAATCGTAGAGAGAGATCACTGAAAATGTCTGGGGAATTTAAGGCCCACCTCTCCTGCGGTGACAGTTTTAACCCATGGATATATTGTCTCACCCTGAGAAATAAATTTCATGGATGGTGTGCATTAGTTCTTAAATGCTTAAAAGAAGCGTGTATAAAATGGACAAACAAGGCAAGGTAAATTAACCTTTCTGCAGTGAAAATTTTCAACCACAGCATTCTTAAATTTCTGCTTTCAAAAGAACAAAATATCAATCATTTTATACAATTATAACCAGATCTGAGCAGTGTGTTGAATGCATAATTTGTTACCTCTTGCTTACTGGCAATCCTGCTGCCCTTCAACAGTACGATCTTAAGACTTCCAAATAGATCATAGTATGACAAATCAATCTGTTGAAATTTAGTCAAATGATTAAGCATTCATTTGGAGTGGACACATTCCAAAGGCCTTTTAATTAGATGTTATTGTGAGGTTAAGGTTTGTAATGAAGGCGCATGGCCTGATTTACTCAATATAGTTTCATTCAATTGTCCTACAAATTTTGAGAAAGATCATGGGAATGCCAGAAATAGTTGGTGAGAAGTACAAATTGCCAATGTCGTGTGTGACTGTACATTAGTCGCCGTACTGCATTTTATTGGTTCTGTTTTGGGGGGTGTCTAGAACACTTGGATGGGCTTTGTATTCCTTTCTATTTGGTCTTTGGAATTGTATTGTTTTGGTGTTTTATGCTTAGTGAGCATTTCTTATTCCCTCCCAGGCTTAATAATATCTTTGGTTTATCCCAAAAGTAAATAACATGACTAATTTAATGTAAACAGCAATTTTTTTTTTTTTAAGTTATAGCAGTCTCGTTGAACTAACCTCATCTGCAAAAATTAAGGATGACTGATTAATATGACATGAATCAAGCAACCACTTGAGTTCAACATGCGAACTAAGATTTGTTCGGTTAATGTTAATAATTGGTACTGTGCAGAATTGATCGCTCTCTGAAGTTACATTTAGGTAGAAGGAGTATGTGATGATTGAAGCCACAGTTCCCACGTCTGTAAACAGTTCGTCTAAAGTGTGAATCAAAGATGAGCTTTAGAATATATTCTTCAAGAAAACAATGATGATTAGAAAAATCATGGATTCATTTCACAAGATTTCAATGCATGTTAACATTTTGTGTTCTATACTACAGAAGCTAAAAAATAAGAAATTACCGGCACCATCTGAACCCATTACAGCATGTAAGAATTTGCCTGGTACACCAGCATTGACATCATCCTTTCTTGCTTTCAAATATGCATTCAGCTCGTCAATTATTTGACATGACTCAACAATTTCCATTTCTGGTGATACTCCACTGTAATATGAAGCTGCAGATAGTGGAAGTAGAACACTCGATAGCTTTTCTTTTCTTCTGGTGACAGAATATGTCTTTTCTGTATTGGTTATTACATGTGGTTGTAAGGCCTGATGTTTTTCATTAGCTTCAGGAGTCTGGGGATTATGGCCATATCCAATATGTTTTGGATTAGTTTGTTCAATCAACTCAGATTGAATATCCAGTTGTATAAATGGAGCAATTTTGCTGGTTTTTAACCACCTTTTAGATGGAGAATGTTCAGAAGAATCTTCCTTGAATCCCAAGACTTCTGAATTCTCTAGTGACAACTGCACAACCTCGTCAGACATATCTGAGACAAAGCTCTAAGGTATGGTGGTTCCACCAATATCTGATATATATAGACGAAACATAATTATATTGGTGGAGAACACAAGGCTTGCCTTGATAGCACATAAATAAGAAATTATGAATAGGATGTTTCTTTCAGCACTAATGTAAATTTTGGAAATGGTTTTCAGAAATGTAAAAAAAAATGTATGTATTCCGGAAGTTGAGTCCTTATGAACCCAGACTGTCCATGTAATTTTTAACAAACAGGACATTCAAGCTAAGTCTATCAAGACATACTCTTCCCCTATCTTGGACTTAGACCAGAACATTTCTGAGAAAAAACAGAAGACTCCCATAAAATAGAATAAGGTCACACACAAAAAGGTTTAAAAATACTTGAAATACCACTCCAATCTAGAAAGTAGAAATCGAGGACAGGGTCTCACATGTATATTCCAATTGAGTGTTCAAACCTCACCACCAGATCTTAGAAGGCAATAGAAGTATGGATTCTCAATATCTGGTTCCTGCATTTAAAGAGGGCAAAGGAACGTTTGACTGAATTCATCGCCTTCAATTTGATAAAAAATTAAATTGGAAATAAAGAATGGAAAACCGTAACATCTAGTAGCATTGTGAAACTAAATTAAACATGCAGCATAAGAGGTTTGTAGTAACTTTGTCACTAAATGCATAGCCAAAATCATGGCTGAGAAAGTAATTAAGAGATAAGAGTAGAAAAGAAAAGATGATCAAGATGATAATTTTAAAGGCCTAAGGCTAAGGGGACGGCAGAATATTTACGTTAGATTACAGTACAGTACAGAGCAAGAAAGGGAAAAACAAGACAACATTTGTTGGATTCTCCGAAAATGATGAAATCCATTATGCCGTTATTATTATTTGGTAAATCCCTATTATCTCTACGTGCTTTGTCAATGACACACTACACAACATGCCTATGCCAGTAGTATAAACGCAGGCCTTCGCCGCTTTCAAATAATAATGTTGTTATTACCTATTTATATCAGAAAAGTTATACTACAATAAATATTTAAAGAATTAAAAACAAATTAAAATTAATAATGAAAATTTCATTAATATTTATAATTATAAAAATGTGTAAATTAATATTATATTTTCAAATAAATGTAAAGTAAATAAAAATAACATTAAAATAAATGTAAACCATACTAATAGTAAACTAATTCAACGGTTTTAAGAAATAAATATAACTACATTAATTATATAGGAATGGTAAACATAAAATATTTTAAAAATAAATAAATAAACATAATTTGAATTTTAATAATAATAATAATAATAGTAATAAATTATTATATAACTGAGAACTTTGAAAAAAAGAAAAATACCAAACAAAGATAAGAATTCAGTAGACAAGAATCTATATCTATATCTATATATTTCAATTAAAATTTCAAGTTTAAAATCTCACTTTCTCATGTTTTTCTCTTCTCTATTTTCAATAATTATTATAATTATGTTTCAATCTTTATTCGATTTGAGTTTCTCCCTCCTTCCATTTATTTGTTTCTTCATCAATTCTAGCTCAGTTTCTTCCAACATCCACGTTTATTTATGATCTTGTGATTTTTTTATTTTTTTTAATCTTCTTCACTTGTAATAGACTGTAAAACAATTTTTTTTTGTATATATATATATATATATATATATATATATATATATATATATATTCAGTACACGAGTATTAATTAATATTAAAGATTATTTATATATATCTTGATCTCCCAACCTATTAATATGTATTTTAATGATAACATATTCTTAAATAGAATAATTTATATATATTCTATTTTTTATTTTATTTAAATATTTTTTTAAAATAAAATTATGATAAATTAAAATTTTAAATCAAATAATATCTTAAACGTAATAATTAATTTTATCATAAGAAATATAAGAGTGGAATATTTTTATCTTTTTATAATCTCTAATGAAAATACAAATTAAAATTTTAAAATAAATAATATCTCAAATAAATAATATCTGAAACGTAATAATTAAGTTTAATGATCTATAGCGATACCACAGTCAGACACTCCCGGGAAAATCATCTTCCCATTTTTATGCGCCATCTTGGAATCTTTCCCTAAATAAACTTGAAGAGATTTACAGAATTTCAAAAACATATAAAAAAAAAAAAAAAAACTGAATGATCCATAATTGCAACTAATATTTTATCTTTTAGCGCATTGTGTTATTCTTATGGTGTGTATAAATATTATAAAAAAAATTAACATCTATAGACTTGATTGAGAAACATTTTACTACAAATTAATACATCTCATTACTCTTTTCCTAGATCTAATAAATGAGTGCGGACAAAATATTGTCCACAAGTAAAAATAAATCTCTCATAACTTGCGATGAACTTTTTTTTTGCAAATATTCGTGAATATGAATAAATACCTACTACCACAACACAATAATGTGTTAACAAAGCAACACACCTTCGAATCTCTTTTAACACACTAACCTTTTACAAGTTCCATGAACCTTATTCAGTGGAATTGACATGCAATTCACCTATTCAAGCGGTGTCGAAGAAAGTATTACGTGATGGGTATTAAGTACCATTTCAAATATACAACATTAGAACTATTAAATTTCAACAATTTGATATAAAAATGATTGAATGAGTTTCTATCCTACTATTCATTTAATTAATTTAAAATAATAACACACTTATTCTTAAGATTAAATTATTCTTTCTAAACTTCTGACGCTCTAAAGCATGGATCTATAATAGAAAAGAGAAGAGTTTCTTTATGGTGTGTAGTGAATTAATAATAATAATAAAAAAAAAAACTAATTTTCAGGTTGAAGTCGAATACATCAACAAGATTTAATAAATAAGACCTATGTGTAAACCTCACATTTAGAAGAAATCAGAGCTAGCCATACAACAAATAAAGTATCTTTAATTGAGATATAGCAAAAAAAGTTGAACGTGGCTGGAAGCATTAACTTGATGATTTGCTTATCATGACATAGGTTGAATAGAAGCAAGCATAGTATCAAATTAATGGCATAGTAGAAATGAGTAGCAAATTCATTCTCATCCAGCATGGATAGAGAAGTAAATCCTCTCCTACTTTAGTATTCCTAATTACAATCCAAACCATATAGGCTTAAACATATAATTAATAGAGTATCAAGGTCCATCTCAGATGTAAAAGTTGGCATGGCAGATAGAAAAGCAGGGAGAAGAGAGAGAGACAGAGAGTGATGAGATTCACCTATGTCCTAACCATGGTTGGTGAGTAAGTGAAGTACCCAAGGGAACCAAAATATCTCCCAGGGTTACATGCAAGTGTTTTGAGTTCCGCATCCATTGATGTGGTTCTCAACATGATGATGACATGTACTACTTATGCTAAGTGGGAAAATAAAACACTATCCCTCCTAAGGATTAGTGGATTCGGCTCAAACTCCATAGTTTAGCCTCATTGAATTTACAGGAAAAAAGAAAAAGAAAAAACAGTGGTTAGATATTGCCTCCCCTTACCCAAAGGGAAGATTGTCAATTGGTTGGTTGGTTAAAACCCTTTTTTGTGAAAATTGAAATGAAGTTGATAAAACATATTTATGAAGACATGACTGATCCTAACATAAAGCCTAAGACTAGCTAGATGTTACCATACAAAAAAGCTGGGACATCCAATGTCCAGGATTGCTAAAACTTCCTCTTCATCCAGAGGTGATTAGCAGTGATTGATTGGAGGGAATACCTATTTTTGCAGAACTAACTTGATTTCTAGTTGATGAGCTACCTATCTGTGATCTCCCATTTACAATTTTTCAAACCATTCTGCACTTCTACTTAGCCCGCCTTGGGCCTAAGCTAAGAAGATGGTTCTTTTGGGCTTGGCCTTTCCAGGGCCAAGCTTTGCTATTCTTGTTTTTTTTTTTTTTTTCCAACAAGTCAGCTAGCCATTTCCGATGGCCAGCTTGTGTTGGTTCGGTGGTTCTCTTGAAGGAACCCTTGATTCAAGATGCAACATTTTTTTGAGAAAAAGGAATGCATGACTCTCCAAATGTGGAGGAACATTTTAGCCCCTACGGAGGGCTTCTTATATATGCTGGAAAAGCCCAAATGCCATTGATGGACTTTGCATTGTGTTAGTGAAAGAGTGGGTGTGTGTGAGAGAGAGCACCATGGTTAGGGCAAAGGTTGATGTTGATGATGATATGATAATGATGAGAGACTTCAAGAAGCAACTGGGAAGTTTTGACATAGCTAGTTTGAGATGAGTCTCTAGCGATGAGGAATTGGAGCTTGAAGAGGCATGGTCACGCCTGCGGCACAGCGAAACACACTGTCAAAGATGTTAGCGCCTCATTAATCATTCACTGGGAATGGGAATGGGTGTGAAAGAAAAGGAGCAGAAACCAAACCTGATTGCAAGGCTGGGGAAGGAGCAAGAGACATGGGTGTTCCATAGTGTTGCCCATAGGCACCTGCTGCAGTGGAAGCAATCGGAGAATACTGAAAGAGGTGAGGGGGATAGTTCACACCATAACCCTGCCCGGAACTATACCCACCGCTTGTGCCACCACCGCCACTCCCTTCTCCGCCGTACTGCAGATACGGGTAAAACGCTGCAGCACCCGTCATCATCCCTCCTGGCCCACTTCCATAAACCGGGTACTGAGCTGTCGCTCCTCCGTACACACCATAGTAGCTCTGCACCATGCATCACATTTTCCATTTTTCACGTCATTCAATAATAGCTAACAACACTTTAATTACTTTAATCATTTGTTTATTTGTTTAAGCTTAAAAGGTGGACCACTACCACTAGCACCAGCAACCGCATGCTTTTTTATTAAAAAAACTTGGCTGTGCAGTGCACAGTGCAGAAGCACTTGAATTTAGAAGACTGTGAAAGTATGAATGAGTATGACTCAGAAATGGACCACAATCCCCCGGTTTCACTTTCACCCTCTTGAGAAAAAGAAAATATTGGCGGAGAAAAGACAGGACAGACAACACTTTGACTAAGCCTCACTCACTCATTGCTCGTTTGCTTGTCCCAAGGAAGGGAATCATTTTTACAAACAGTGCATATGCCACCGACTTACCATGTTCATCTCCACATTCTGTAGGGTACAATTATGTGTTTTCCAAGATAAAATCCATCCGCATATAAATGGTGAAACTCTAATGCAATTACCACTCTACCCCGTATAGTGAAACTCTTTGCTTATCTATGCATGCATTTATGGAACTAATACTCAAAAAAATTATTTTGATTTCTTATAACCACGGATTATTTAAATTTATTGTACTACTTATGCGTTTTAATTTTGATTATTTATAAAAAAGGTAATTGTAAATATTAATTCTTTTACTTCATAAAAAAAATAACTTTCTCAATATTACACATGCATTTTACAAAAGGCTAATGAATTTATATATATGATTATGCATGATTTATTATATTTTCGATACAAATATTGGAAATTTTCCAAATTTCAGTTTAATGCGATGAAACATGATTCATAGCTCAGGCTCTTTATCAGAGATTTCTTCCGAGCAATTTAATAAAAGTTGTTCAACATTGCAACTTGCAACTGTCTTCCTACTAAATAGGAATGAATGATTAGTAATTGATAACCTAACGATAATAAAGAGAAAAAAATCGGAGAATATTATTTTGTAGGATTTGGGAGATTAATCAAGACGATTATTAATTTTAGAAACCTAATATATTTAAATGCAATAGAAAGAGAGAGAAAAAAGAGCGGAAATAGTTTGATTTCAAGTTGAAAAGGTACTGTGTCGTAAAAGCAATGCTTGAAAACGCATCCTAAGTAAAAGACATAGAGTAGAAAAAGGAAAAAAAAGGTAAAAGTGAAAGTAAAAAATGTACAAACCGTAGGGTAAGTGTAATCCGGCGAGTAAGGAGAGTACCTGAAAGTAGTGATGAAAGAATAAGGAAAGAGAAAGGGTTAGAATGTGAAAGAAGTAAAATGCATGAGACAGACTAGTGCAGACAAGAAGAAGATGGTGCATGAATTGGAGCTTGTGGAGCCTTGGTGCATGTGAAGTATACATGCACCAGCTAGTACTCCACCTTCGTCAAATTAAACGCGTACATTAAATCTGAACAGTTACAGATAAAAGGTCAAAGGACGTCAAAGAGTATTTACAGATGTGCATGGTCCTTTTTCTTTGCCCTCGCACATGAGAGAGAGAAGGTTGACGAAAAACCTCTCTCTCTCTCTCTCTCTCTCTCTCTCTCTCTCTCTCTAGCCTAAAGGTATCATGTGCAGGTTGATGGTGTGAAAAGAACACAGATGAAGTGGGTGACAAGGCAGGGTTGGTTTAGCAGTTAGTGATAAGGCTAGTAAAAATATGTTTGGGAGGTTTTGTTGTGAATGAGTTGGCACTGCACGTGCCATGATCCCACCTTAATAGTACAACTGTAGAGGAGAGAGAGAGAAAGAGGAGTAGCATGTATAAAAGAGTAAAAGCATATTCATACCCATAAACATTGTAAGGTATCCCTTGCTGGATGGCATAATGAGGGAAGGTTGCTGCTGAAGGAAAAGCCGATCCCACTCCCCCGCCAAATCCTGTCTGGAAAGAACCCATTACTCTAAAGTTCCTCCCTCCGCCTCCTGCCATTATCGTTACACCAATCTTAATCATCATTACAACACAACCTTACACTCTTTTATTATTCATTTCTAGATTTAAGATAAAATATGCGTCTTTCATCATCAACAAAACAAACATTTGCTTCACTCATATATTTATATGTATATACAAGAACATGTGTGTATATATATATATATAGTATAGTACAGTAGGATGTATTTCGGTGCAAAAAAACATGAGTGAAAAATAACTAAACGGAATAAATGCAGTGGACGTACTGCTTTGGTTCCATGCTTCTCAGGGACATTTCTTCCATTTGTTTCCCAAAAATATACATGAAATAAAACTCACTTGGATAAAAACATAATGGAACTTTCCACTCTGGAAGAATATTCAATCTTAGCTGCCATTTAGCTGTGTTGTCTTCCATTTTTATCAAAGAATATTTCGACATTCATCCACACACACACACACACACACACACACACACACACACACACAATATATATATATATATATATATATATATATATATATATATATATATATATATATATATATATCATGACTTGGATTTCACTCAAACACACTAATAATTTTCGGGAGGAATATACATTAACGAGCTTGAACGTGGGGTACGTTGATAAGAAATGTGAGAGCTAGCTAGCATCTTTCACAGTGACAGACTAAAAGGAGAAGATTTTATGGAACTTATGTGAGATCTTATACATCATGCTTTGAGACCTTAATTCAGATAAGAACTCAGATCAGATGGGATTATTAGATGATGAAATTACGCTGAATAAACAAAAGATAGAGAAGAACAAATATAGATTTATATATACGGACCATGCTTTGGGGTTGAAGGTTTAGATCTCTGGACACCCAAAGAAGCAAGGTTGCAGTTAGCTCTCCTACCGTCAATTACAGGAGCAGCATCCACACAAGCTCTCATGGCAGCTTCCGGTTCGCGAAATGTAACCTGAAATGGAAATAATAAACACCAACTCGATCATAGTCAGCACAAATATGAAAACTAAGGATGATAAAATTCACAAAACCAGCTGCTCGCGCAACGGGAGACCAGTTTTCCTTGTGAAAGAGAACATTTAATATCGTATATTGCTTCATTTAGACTTGAGATCTAGGTGACTACTGACATATATACATACATATATATGTATATAAGAACTCAAGTATAGAATACTAGAACTTATGGAGCTGTATAATAATGGTATAGAAACGAAAGAGATAGAGAGAAGATGAACATACAAATCCATAGCCTTTAGATCTTCCAGTGGCTTTGTCAGTGATGACAACAGCCTCCAAGATCTCACCAAATTGCTCAAAATACTTCTTCATGGTCTCCTTTTGAGTCTCCCAGGCCAAGCCTCCAACAAAGACCTTAGTGTATGTGGTGTCACCGAACTGGCCTGCCAAATTAACTGGAGTCATGTTGAATTTTGCGGATCCAGAGAAGCAATGGAAAACACTTAAATCCTCTCTCTTGTTGTGGAGGATGATCTTAATCTTATTATCCTCTAGCTAGAGTCAGCTCAGCTATGACAAAACTTCCCAGTGTTATTTTGTGCTTTTGTCAAACAATGAGTGTATAGAGAGACAGATCTAGGTGATGGGGCAGGAGAAAACCAGAAATACCCGCTAAATTTAGAGGGATGTTCTCTAGGTTGTGGGTGGTGGTGCTTGGTGGATATGAGTGGTGATATTGAAGAGATGAGAAGAGAAGAGAGACAATTAGGTCAGAGATAAAAAAAATAAGAGATAGAGAGAGAAAATTGGGAGGGAAGAGAAAGCAAAAGTTGGAAAAAGAGGAAAGGCCTCACATAATAAGGACATGAATTATATACAGAGCAGCCCCCACCTGCTTCCATTATTCAATTTTCAATTTTTCTAAGAATCTCAAATCTCAAACCGGACCAACCACAGTTCTTCTGGTTCCATGTCATCCCATCCCAACCATTACCTCATATAGCATTTAATTTTATTTATCATTGTATTAATTATTTCCCATGCATTTAATTTCATTTATATATGTTCGTAAATTTAGGAGTTCCTTTATAATTTATCATCACCTATTAACCCATTTTACACAAATTTTTATTCCAAAGGGAGTGGTCCGACGAGAGAGGTAGACCGGGTTTGGAGCCTGAGCGAACCGGATGATGAGGTGTGTAATCGACGCGCTTATGATTATTTAGAGGGTTTGTGTCCACGCGCAATCATGGGGGCGTGGGAGTGGATGATGCAGCAACTATTATTATGTTCCTTCGTCTTTGCACTTTCTATTATTTTGAGGAGACATGAGGTGTGGTGTGGGTGCATGATTACCCTCATATTTTTCCTTAATTACCAACTTACCCCTCTACCAGCTACTCCATTTTGGACCGCACTCCCTCAAAACGGAACGGAAAATGGCGCCAACAGTTTTTGGAGGGAAGTCAACGGTCAACTGTCCAATGGCGGTCTGTTATTCACAAAACAGGCGTGTACCTTGCTTTTCCACGTTGGATTATTTATATTTTATTTACAAAAAGCTTTTATTGTTCCAAAATGTAAAAGATTATTATTTTCTTCATAAGTGAATATTTAATTCCCGACATTTATTGACTTATGTTAAAATTTCGTTTCCTTACACACCTTTCCAAGTTTTAATTTATGTATGAAAAAATATATTACAAAAATCATCTCTTTTAAACAATTCAACTCATGTAAGAGTTAAAAGTAATGTTTTTAAAGTCAGATTGGTGGGTGATGGATTTAAAAATTTAATTAGATTTGAATTTAATAAAATAATATTTTTATAATATAATAAGATTATTAATAATAATATTTTTTATAAAAAAATTATTATATAAATTATAATGGAAAATATATTTAAAAATATAAGATGGATAATAATTAAAATAAAATTATGATATAATAAAATAATTATCATTTAAAATTGATATAATTAATATTAGATAAATAAAAAAATTAAATATATTATATTTTTTATAAATAAATTGATATTAACTTTTTTAGTATTCAACTAAAAACCCGACCAGGCTTTTCAAATTTTACCAAATTTATTTTGATTAAAATTTTGTGTCAATTAAAATATAATTATTTAAAAATAATTCACTGATTTTCAGACTAATTCTTTATTTTCTCGATTAAACTAATTGGTCCCATCCAATTTTTAAAACATAGATTAAAAGAAATCTTCGTATGGAAAAGAAGAACAATGTTATTGATGTAATTAATGTTTCAAGTTAATATGTAGAGTTAATTTAGATTCAAACAATCAGAAATGAATTTGTATTTCACTTTATTGAAACTTTGAAGATATATCTTAACAGAAGTAGTTTTATAATAAGTTTTAAATGCAATTCATGGTCTATGAAGAGTTTTTTTCTTCTTCTTCTTTTTTAGTTATTTTGTAATTTTGTTTTATATTTTATAAGTTTTAACAAGATTCCATCTCATATATTTTCAAGAATTTAATTATAATGGAAATGTAATTAATCACTAAACACTATTCTCTCAAGTCTTATTTATACATCTCAAATTATAATTAATGTCTTTTCTTTACAAATCTCAAATTACTAATTTTTATATTATTTATTTGTAGACTAAAATATTTCAGTTAATATGAATAAAAGAGTGTCATGAGGAGCATTTACCAAAAGATTAAAAAATGTATAAAATTTGAAAAAATAGATTATTATAAACTAAATAATTATTTTCATTGATTGTGATGAATTAGATAATTAAAGCGTATATATATATATATATATATATATATATATATATATATATATATATATATATATATATATATATATATTGTTTACAACGTAATGTTAGTAAGTTATATTTGATGATCACACTATCTCTATGTGTGTGACTGTGACCCCTCACAACATTACAGATGTTTTGATTGTGTTGGAATTTTGAAATAAGGCGTGCTGGCTTATCTAGTTTTTAAAAGGGTAATTGTGGATAATCAACACTAAAACTTTAATTATCCTAATCACTTTTAATAATAACAATCTTAAACAAAATGCCTTGCTTTAAAAATCTCCTGATCTTGTTGTAAATTCTTAATATATTTTTAATCTTTACAGATAAAAAAATAGTAAGTATACCAATAGTTTTATGAAGTCAATTAAAACTATATAACGAGAGCCAACAAGAGCTTTTAAATATTTAAAGCTAATAAATAATAATTATTATTATTGAAATGTGTTTGTATTTTAAAAAATATTAGAATTTTTAACCTTAAATAATAAATATGATTAATAATATATTATCTTACACGCCTTTCACATATTAAATTTGTAAAATAAAAATATATTTAATTTTTGTAAATATTTTTATAAATTTATCTTACACAAAACTGAATCAATTAATAAAATTGGTTTTATAATATTGAGATATCTCATTATTTTTAATATTTTGTAAAAATTAAATATGTAACGAAAATGAAAAAATTATTCTCAAGATAAAATGATATGATGAAAATTTTTCTCATAAAATATTTCACCTCGATTATAACAAATCGATTTTATAAAATTATATTAAATATCTCCTAATTGTAAAAATAATGTTTACATTTATATTAAAATAAAATAATTAAAGTATAATACACATAATTTAACACACGTCTTTGAATAGAAACATTGAATGAATCATAAGAGACTCCTTTGATGATGCATCATGGTCACCAACAGGCCCACGATCACCTTTCATCCTCTGGCCTTCATTTTTTTTTTAACTTAGGCCGAATTATAATATTTTAGTGCGATATAAATTATTAATATCTCAAGATAAAACGAATATTTCATTTTGTGCAAGTTGTGTAAAAATAAATGAATGGGTTTTTGTGCACTTAATTTGAATACATTTTCCCACGTATTTGAATACTTATAGCTTGAGTATTCGAATACTTTAAAGTGGAGTATTTGGAAACTTGTAACATGGTACAAAATTGATATATAGAAAGAAAAAATAAATAAAAAATAATCTGAATATTTGAATACTTTGATACAACATTCTAAAAAGTATATATGATACAATATTTGAATATTTAGAAGAATGATTTATGGACTCGATCTGATGGACATATATAACTTTATTTAATGGAAAATATTTAAAAATATTTGAAGATGAATAATACAAATATAATTATTTTAGATAAAAGTTAACGAGTCATTTTCTTAGGGCATAAAATATTGAATTTAATATTTTGAATCTGAGCCAGGGAATTCCTTTAGCTTCTCCACCACATCTCTCTCTGACAACTTGTGTGTATGTCATCACACAAATTAAAGTACATTAAGTAGCATAAATTAAAGATGAACAGTTGCAGTCAAACACCCATTTTTATAAAACTTTATCCACTAATTTTATATTCCATTTTTCAAATTAAGTTATTAACTCATGAGGCTAGTTTTACCAGAAGGGAAAAAAAATTATGGACATTAATTATACATACACCTTGTGATGGTGCAAAGATAAGCTACGAGAAAGATTTTTGTTTGATGTTTGGTGGATTTGTGAGTGAACCCCACCTCACGGCTCACATGGACCTAGATTCCATGGTCCACCTTCTACAGAATTGCGTATTGGAATGGGGAACTAGCTCCATCTGCTACACACTACCATGCATGTCTTTCAACCAAAACCTAATTAGTCCAGGTATATATATATATATATATACACACACACACACACACGTCTACATTAAACGCATGAGTCTTTTGAAAAAAAGCGTCATGGAAGGGTCGACGTCTCTAAACAGATACAGAACCATTCATCTTATGCAGCAGAATCCGAAACTATGTGATCCCATGTAATCAACAATCGGAATGGGTAGACCTCACTCAGAAGAACATAACGATATGCATGTGTTACTTGCTCCCTGAATTTGCAGACATTAATTATTCTAAGAATCCCCAGGAAGGTGCTTGCATGCATGTTGTTCGCTTTGAAAATCAAGTTGATTAGTATATTCATTGGATGTTATGATATGAAGGAAGTTAGTGGATGTGGATGGAGCACAGGAGCTGAGCTATGTTTGCAGTGAAAGAGAAATGAAGGGTGAAAATGGTGGATGGAGGGAATGGATGGCAATGTGGTGATATAAGTGAAGAATGTGGGGCGTTGTTTGTGTTGGAAAAGGAGAGGAAAGTTGGGAGGGTAGAAGAAGAAAAGGTAAAGAGAAGAAGAAATGTGTAGAGTATGAATGAATGAATAAGATATTTGAAAGGTGGGGTAGTGGTAGCTGTCTCCAACTTTAGGGTGAGGAGTGAGCAGAACACAAGTTAAGAGAAGAAAATAAATTTCCAATTTCCAAATTCGAACTCTTATTCATTCATTCTCCTTCATCACCTTTATTATGTGTTATAATAATTCTTATTTTGTCAAATGGTGTTTTCTTAAACTTGATGAATTGGACTTGAATTCTTAGAAAAAGAGGACTTCTAGGTATGTTAGTCGGCGGCATGCCACTTTAATCATTGAACCGGACTTGCTTTTATCGCTTATTATCATCAACTTAGTCAACAATTGCGTTCTTCTCGATAACAAAACATCCTTCTACTTCTCTTATCAATCTTCATCAACTTTCTTCTTCTTCCTCAAATTGTAATAAGATTAAATAAGTTTTAAGTTGACAAATATACATATATATATAGATCTCTCTAGAATTACAAAATGAAGAAGAAATGAGAAATGGCATAATTGTAGAGTTCTTTTTGGTCCATGGTTCGTGTTGATGACCACTTATTGGAATAAAATCTGATAATATGAGTGTGGCATGGGGAAATTTGGTCCCCATATTTTAAGACACACCTTAAACCCAAAAACCTTTTTAGGTATTATTGCCTCCACACATCTTCCAATTTTAGTGGGTTCAATACCACCTCAACCAGTTCATGTTCATTTTTTAGATCCACTCTTCATATTTATGAACCCAGGGACCCTTTGTGTAATACTAATATTTTCTATTCAAAATCACCTACCAACTAACCTATTCCGAACTTATACCACATATTTCATAGATTGCTCAAACACTCGTTGAATCAAATCTATTTTGTTAACTCAAAGTTTTAAGACATACAAATTAACAAAGTAAATTTTGTCCTTTATTAGCAAAATAAATTGTATACTTAAATGAATTTTGAGAAAAAAAGAAAAGAAATGATTGCTAAAAATATTATAATTGTTTTTTCTCTTCTTATTAAACTCATCGAAGTTATTTTTAAATTCCCCTCGAAACTAACCCATTATCGACATTGTTTCAAATCAATTTAAGTAAATTAGAAACCTTGGTCCGTTTCTCTATGGATGGATAGATTGGTGGGTCTATGGTCCAGCCTGTAAAAAAAATAAAAAAAGAAACAAAAAAAGGATTATTTATTTTACAAATCAATATAATAAATAGACAAATTAGTTAAATGTTCTAAATTATATTTATAATTCAATTTGAAAAATATTTTTTTATTAATATAAGAGAAAATTAAGTTTGTAAAATAAACTAATATTTTTTTAAGAATATTAAAGTCTTGACAAAAACTACATAACATAAATTTTAAATTTAAATACCTAATATACTTAAAAAAAAGAAGAAGGTATACTATAGACTGACCCAGCCCAACAGTTTTTGAGGTGTTGGGCCATCAACTAGGCCCGCCCCATATTTACATGTTGTCATCCGTACAACCAACCCATTTACAATACTAATTTTAAATGAATGGTTATGAGTATCTGATCTACTTTATACACCACAATGTATAAGTTTATGGAGACAAAATTATAATATTTATTTAATATAAAATACAGATGTAAGATCATGATAAATAAAAGTAAAATTAATACATTTTTTTTATTAATTTTTAAAAAATCCACCAAAAAACATACATAAACCCTAAATTATAAAAAATATGACGGGAAGGTAGATCGGTTAAAAGATGGATAAGTGAAGAGTGAACCCTAAGCGAGGATACAGTGCCATCCGAGACAGACGGCGAGACGCAGCGGTGGTGGACGGCGCCGCTTGGGTTGGAGTGGGTGGTTGTGAAAGCTGAAGAGATTAATATTTTGAAGATTAAGATTGTGGAAAGATGAGGCCAATTTTGATGAAAGGTCACGAGAGGCCACTCTCCTTCCTCAAATACAACAGGGACGGCGATCTCCTCTTCTCCTGCGCCAAGGACCACAACCCCACCCTCTGGTTTGCCGACAACGGCGAACGCTTGGGCACTTTTCGCGGCCACAACGGCGCTGTTTGGTCATGCGACGTCTCAAGCAAGTTTCTCAACACATTTTCATTTTATGCGAGTTCAATTTCAATTTCAATCTCAACCCAATTTCGATTTCAGGAGATTCGGCTCGACTCATTACGGGAAGTGCGGACCAGAGCGCCAAACTATGGAACGTCCAAACTGGGCATCAATTGTACAGCTTCAATTTCGATTCTCCCGCCAGGTCCGTTGATTTCTCCGTCGGCGATAAGCTCGCCGTTATCACCACTGATCCCTTTATGGAGTTGCCTTCTGCAATCCATGTCAAACGCATTGCTAACGATCCAACCCAACGTAAGTAACCTCTTTCTTCTTTATAATTTACCTTTTTCTCTTGTTATTGATAATGCTTCCTTCGTTTGTTTTGTTTCTCAGAGATCGGGGAATCTGTGCTTCTCATTAAGGGTCCTCAGGGAAGGATAAATAGAGCTATTTGGGGACCCCTCAACACTACCATTATTAGTGCCGGCGAAGATGCTGTTATTCGCATTTGGGATTCTGAGGTCACTTCACTTCCATTTCACCACCCTCTTCTTTTCTTTTCAATTTGCTAACTAACACTATTACTTGATTTTGTTGCAGACGGGAAAACTGCTCAAAGAGTCTGACAAGGAATCTGGCCATAAAAAGACTGTAACTTCACTTGCTAAGTCTGCAGATGGTTCACATTTCCTTACTGGTTCTCTTGATAAGTCTGCTAGACTTTGGGATACTAGGTCATTGACTCTTATCAAGACCTACGTCACAGAACGCCCAGTCAATGCAGTTGCAATGTCACCTCTTCTTGATCATGTATGTATTTGCACATTCTAACATTATGCCTTCTGCTGTATTTGATTGATTGGAACTCAGGGTTTTTTAATTTTAGGAAAGCTGGTTAGATGTATTCCGTACACTTTTCTTCCTCTGTAGAAATTTATTCCAAAATATCTGCTTTAGTTTCATTTCATTTTTTAGTTGGTATTATGCAACTTGTATGACTGTCTGAATTCCATTCCCTGCGTGTAGGTGGTAATTGGAGGTGGTCAGGATGCATCAGCTGTTACAACTACTGATCATCGTGCTGGCAAATTTGAAGCCAAATTCTTTGATAAGGTAAGTATTTTTTCCCTGTACTATGTTGATTTCTGTCATAATATTTTGAATTTCTATTTATTGCTTTTTATATTTATTTCGAATTTGTTAATTTCATTTGAATAGATTCTTCAAGAAGAAATTGGGGGTGTGAAAGGGCATTTTGGACCAATTAATGCATTGGCTTTTAACCCTGATGGAAAAAGGTTTGCATCCTCAATATCTTTCCATGTGGTGTTTTACTAACACATTTGCCCAATATGTGTGGTATAAAAATAAAACCTCTGTGTAGCTAATGAAAGCTGTCCCAAATAAATTTCAACATTTGGTTACACAGATCAATATTTACATGGAATTTTAACCTTTAACCTTGAATGAGGATTCCAATAGTTAATACATAGTTGTCATCGTGATATCATTAGATACAGGAAGAATGTATAATATTTTATAACTTGAACTGGTTCTGATATTGTCAATGTTCATGAACTAATGAAATTATTAATACCCAAATGTTGTTTGTTTACGGTTGATATCATATTTTCCCTCTAAATTAAAAGGGAAATAATTCATGCTAAACAATGTATTTTTCTCTTCTGTATTATATATCTGTAATTGTCTTATGATGAGTTTGAAGAAACAACTTTTGACATATTTAGGCTTTTAGAGATAGATCAATTTTATTGAGACTATTGTAATTTCAAACAATATGTTGCAAATGTATCTCTCCATATAATTTGTGACATTTGGTTGGCATTATGTCTCGATATCTAATAGTGTTTAATCGATAATGTACATTAGTGGTACAGGATTTTAAATAACTGTCAGGCTGTTTCTTTTACTTCTAATGGATCTTTACTTTTTTTTTTTCTTTTGTAGTTTTTCAAGTGGAGGTGAAGATGGTTATGTACGGTTGCACCACTTCGACGCAGATTATTTTGCCATTAAAATATAGTACTAGATGGTTAGGGTTTCCCAGAATTTAGCTTTTAATTTTACTCATCTAATTTTTTTCTAGCGCCAGTTTATGAACGAAATTATGCATTTGTTTTATGTTTGTATTAACATTATCAATTTTGGTCTGAGTGGAACTCATAATTTAGTATCGCATGTCACATGATTTTGCTAAGATTAATGTTTGGGATATATATTTGGATTAAAGCACACCACTTTTTTGATACGGAACTGAGACATACATGCTATATGGGATGATTTCAACCTCCCCCGCTGTTCAAATAAAGGATGATTTTGCACTATCTTGTTTAATAAAAGGACGTTTGTATATTTTTTAAACCCATGTTTTGATAATAAAGTTTAAAGCGCGGTTGATCATAAAGAAATGGGCTGTTTAATAACTTTGAATTTTTTTATAATATTGCTGTTTTATGTGAGATATATAGCAATGTCAAGTTTGGAGGTGGTATTAAATGAAAATTGAAAACAAATCAATCTTTTACAAGTTTTTTTTTTTGTTTTTTAAAAAGACGTGTTTTATAACTTGAGTGCAATATCCATTACTCAAATTGAAACACCATAAGTATCATTAAACATGTGTTCCAGAAAAACCTCGTCCAGTGAAGATAATTATTTCTCCTCCTTCTAATAGTCTGTTTTTTTTTTTTTTTTTTTTGCCATACACGTCTGGAAAACAAAGCCTATGAAGAAAATGTACATGTTATGTCTTCACACACATGACAGATGTTTATTCTTTCCACCTAGTTTAAGTTTCAAAGGGTTCTTATTGAAGAAGAAAGGGGCAAAATTTTTGATATTGGCCTTTTTTGGCTCCTAATTTCATAATGGTGTACTCTACCTGGCGTAAGTTGACACTCCAGTCAATGCCATTTGCTGCTAAGGTGTAAGTGGTTCTTATTCTAAATGTAGATGAATAATGTATTTATTTCCCTTTAACATACTTGTTCTTGTTTATCTACAAATTAGTTTTACCAAACTCATGCCCATTAATTTTATACATAGATGCTGAATATCTGACCCTTCAGTAACCTATGACAAGCATTTTCTTTTTTCTTGTTTTGTCAATTGTCACTTAATCCCATCACACATCTCACGTGGACCTAGATCCCACGGTCCATATTCTATAAAACTGCGATTGGAATCGAGAGCAGATAGATTTGTTGCAACGACAATTATATCCTTTAAGCTGTGCTATATTAGCAATTAATAAACTATTATGGAAACAACCTTCTGACGCATTTTTACTGTCCTACATCAGATATGTAATAGAACATGACATACAGAGAATTGGAGATGTTCATAAGATAAAACATATGGCAAACCTCACATACAGAGATCAAAGGTTAGTAGGTCCCCACTAGGTTACAAGTTACAACAAAATGCTTTCCTTCTAGTAGTATGTTGCTATATGATCTCACCTAAATTATCACATAGACTAGAAAAGAAAAAAGAAACGATGGCCATCATGAAAACAGTGAACCTGAAAACCAGAATCGCCTGACTATGATGCATCTTCATGATAGAGGTGGAGCCCCAGCCCAAGGCGTGCACAAGCTCTGCGAAAAGCCATTGCTTCTGCCTTCTGTACAGGATCTCCATAACTTGTGTCGTCTACTGAAGCAGTACCAGTTGATTCCCTAAATATCTAGAGAAATAATAAAAGGGGTTTACTTAGTCATTAAGACACAAGAAACATGAACCCACAAAATTCCGAAGTTTATCTGGTCATTTTCTGAAATAATGTGTAATAATACATATTAGAAGCTATTAAAAATAAATAATTTTGTAATTAGCTGGAAGTTAGAAATATAAATAGACCTATTGTATATTGTGGAAAGCAGAAATGAAATACAGTCAGTTGAGTTTTCCTCTATATTCTTTCTATATGAATTGTGAGTGAGTTCCCTCTATACTACTCTGTTTGAGTTGTGAGTGAGTAAGAGTTTTGAATTTTGACATTGGTATCAGTAAGCTCGGTACGTTGGGACAATGGTGACAGTTAAGGAACTTGAAGCGCGTATGGAATCCTTTGAGAAATCATTCCTCATGGCTCAAGATTCAACGAAAGAAACGCTGGATTCTTTCCAGAAATCTATCGACACTATTGTATCTTCACTTGCGACATGGAATGATGGGCAAAAAATCATAATTCAAGATGACCTGGAAGGTGCTTCTTCCAAATCTGTGATTGAAAGAGCACAAATCCAATTTCCTTCATTTGATGGTACAAATTTCCGTGAATGGCGAGCAAAGGTAGAACAATTTTTTGAGTTGGAATCCACACCAGTTCATCAACGTGGCAGATTGCTTTTATTATCAATGGATGGAAAAGCTTTTTCGTGGCAACGCCATTACATGCAGCAAACGTCTTTCAAGAACAAGTCTTGGGAACAAATTCTTCAAGATGTGGCATACCGATTTGATGATAGTTGTTTTGATGATCCAGTAGCTGAGATTTCAAGATTAAAACAAGAAGGTGAATTGATCGAATATCTAGAAGCATTTGATTCCTTATTGGCCCGGGTATCTGTTTCTGAATCCTTAGCTCTTAGTTTTTTTTTGTCTGGATTGAAAATGGAATTGGAGAAATCTGTAAGGGTTCATAGGCCTCAATCTCTTCAAGAGGCTGTGCATTTGGCAAGATTGCAAAAAGACATATTGAAGGAAAGAGAGAGACAAAGCCATCAAAGGAGATTAGGGTCCCTAGAGACACAATCAAGAGTAACCAGATCATGGATAACTCCAGCAAATTTTCAAAAAAGTCATTCCATCACTAGTCTTCAGCAGAATATCTCTCAAGATTCCAATACTATTCCTACAACAAATTATTCCAAGAATGCATCAAGAAAGGAAATCAGTGAAAGGATAGCGAGAGGATTGTGTCGATTCTGCAGTGAAAAATGGGACAAGAATCATAGGTCCAAATGTAAGGTTTGGGGTAAGCTTAATGCCATTTTTTGTGCTCAAGAGGAATTAGATGATGATGATGATATTGATCGATGTGGTGATGAAGAGCAAGAGTTAATCAACAGTAGCTTAGCATTGGTTCAAGATCACGATGTGCATATTTCACTTAATGCCCTACAAGGAGTAGCGGGAGGAAGTACTTTACAGTTAAGAGGATTAATCAAGAAACAGATGGTGCCTTTTCTAATGGACACTGGAAGTACCCATAATTTTATTGGGGAGAAATGGGTCAAACTTCTTGGTTTAAAAACTCAGTTCATCAAAGATTTTCCTGTGATGGTAGCATCGGATAAGAAGATTTTAATCACTAGGAAATGTGAGGCAGTAAATTGGAAATTCAATGATCATAACTTTACAGCAGATTTTCTGGTTTTGCCAAGCAACACTTTTGGGGTGATCTTAGGCATGCAATGGTTCAAGACATTGGGAGAAATTCACTGGAATTGCAATAATCTTACCATGAAATTTACTCATCAAGATCAAGTTGTGACTCTTCAAGGAGAACAATCCTTTATGGAATTGCAAGAATGGACTGGGAAATTGAGATTGTTACAAGGCACATGTTGGGCGCTTGTTATACAAGATTCAAATTTATTAGCTGTGACTGACAAGGTTGATCTAGGAGAATTAACAGAAGACCAATCTGAACAATTACAGGTTGTCTTGGACAACTTTCAAAATCAATTTGTCGAACCAACCCAACTTCCAACTACCAGGAAGTGTGATCACAAAATTCAATTGACAACTAACACTCCTGTATTTTCCAAGCCCTATAGATATCCTCATGTACAGAAAGAGGAAATTGAGAAACAAGTACAACAGTTACTTTCAACTAGTTTTATCAGAGAAAGCAATAGTTCTTATGCATCTCCTCTAGTGTTGGTCAAAAAGAAGGATGGCTCGTGGAGATGTTGTACTGACTTTAGGAAGTTAAATGCTATCACCATCAAGAATAAATTTCCTATACCACTTATCGAAGATCTTCTAGATGAGTTAAATGGAGCTTGTTATTTTTCAAAGTTGGATCTCAAAAGTGGATACCATCAAATTAGAATGGCTGAAGAAGATATTTGCAAGACTGCATTTAGAACACATAATGGGCATTATGAATGGGTTGTACTTCCTTTTGGTTTATGCAATGCTCCAGCAACCTTTCAGTCCCTCATGAATGATATATTCAGGAAATATTTACGGAAGTTTATATTGGTGTTTTTTGATGATATATTAGTTTATACATGGACTTGGCCAGATCATTTAAAGTGTTTAACAATTACATTGCAGATTTTGGAGGAGAATAATTTGGCCGTGAATTTTAAGAAATGTAGCTTTGGGAGGAAGACAATTGAATACTTGGGACATGTGATAACTATGAATGGAGTTCAACCGGACCAAGAAAAAGTCTCTGCAATTCAACAATGGCCTACCCCAACTAATGTCAAGGAACTCAGAGGGTTTTTAGGTCTTTCGGGATATTATAGAAGATTTATCTTGAATTATGGGAACATTGCAGCACCTTTAACAGAGTTGTTAAAAAAAGACTCGAAATTCAACTGGACTCCACATACTGAAACAACATTTCAACAGCTCAAGAATTCATTAGTTTCTAAGCCAGTCTTGAGGTTACCTGACTTTCAAAAATCATTTACAATTGAGACAGATGCATCTGGGGGAGGTATTGGTGCAGTTCTCCTCCAAGAGGATCATCTGATTGCTTATATAAGTAAGGCTATGGGACCAAAGTACAAGTTGTTATCCGCTCATGAAAAGGAATTTTATGCAGTGTTATTTGCAATAAAAAATTGGCAACACTATTTGTGGGGAAAACATTTCATTATTAAAACTGATCAGAAAGCGCTACAACAATTATTGTTACAGCCACCTACAACTTTGATGCAAAATTGGGGATTACAGAAGTTAATGGGTCTTGATTTCAGTATTGAATACAAAAAGGGAAAAGATAATCAAGTAGCTGATGCATTGTCTAGAGTGGAGATGCAAGGAAGTCTAGC
Source organism: Sphenostylis stenocarpa (assembly GCA_963425845.1). Classification (NCBI taxonomy): domain Eukaryota; kingdom Viridiplantae; phylum Streptophyta; class Magnoliopsida; order Fabales; family Fabaceae; genus Sphenostylis; species Sphenostylis stenocarpa. The sequence goes on from OY731408.1 coordinate 10,988,088, forward strand.
TGCTATATTGCACTTATCTACAGAGTTAATGACAGAAGCTATTCACTCTTGGAAAGATGATACAAAATTACAAAAGTTAGTTGATAAATTGAGGTTAGTTCAACATCCTTTAAAGCACTATACTTTTGAAAAGGACATATTGAGAAGAAAGGGAAAAGTGGTGGTTGGATGTCAGCCAAACCTCAAAACGAGGATTCTCAGTTTTTTTCATAATTCAGCAATAGGAGGTCACTCAGGTTCTGATTTAACATATAAAAGAATTAAGGAGCATTTTTACTGGAAGGGTTTACAGCGAGAAGTTAAGAATTGGATTAAGGAGTGTGAGACATGTCAAAGGTTCAAACCAATAAATCAATTACCAGCAGGACTTTTACAACCATTACCTATTCCTCTTAGGGCATGGAAGTCAATTTCTATGGACTTTATTACCGGCTTGCCTAAGTCTAATGGGATGAGTATTATATTAGTAGTCATTGATAGGCTAACTAAATATGCTCATTTCATGCCTTTAGGTCATCCTTTTACAGCATCTAAAGTTGCCAATTTATTCATGAATAATGTGGTGAGGTATCATGGGTGGCCAGAGGAAATAATTTCTGATAGGGACCCAATATTTATGAGTAATTTTTGGGCTGCGTTGATGAAAGCACACGGGGTGCAGCTGCTGAAGTCCACAGCTTTCCATCCACAAACTGATGGACAGACTGAAAATCTCAATAAAACTTTGGAAGCTTACTTAAGGTGTGCTACTGGTGACATGCCTAAACAATGGATCAACCACTTAGCAATGGCAGAACTTTGGTACAATACTAAGTTTCATACTGCAACTCAGATGACACCTTTTGAGGCACTATATGGTTATAAACCTATATTACCTAATTTAGTGAACAGTAGCGAAAATGTGGTGGAAGCTGTTAACTATGTGGTGAAGACCAGAGAACAAATTGGCAAATTATTACAGGAGAATCTTCGCAAGGCACAGGAGAGAATGAAGTTGTATGCAAATAAAGGGAGGCTTGATAGAGAATTTAACTGTGGAGACATGGTCTATTTGAAAATACAACCATACAAGCAGCATTCGTTGGCAAACTCATCTTTTCACAAGTTATCAGCTAGATATTATGGGCCTTACAAGGTGATTGAAAGAATTGGAAAGGTGGCATATAAATTGGAACTTCCAGTTGACTCTAAGATTCACAATGTCTTCCATGTGTCACTATTAAAGAGACATCATGGAAATCACACAGTTACTGTTCAGCTTCCACAGTTTGATGAAGATGGAGATTTGCAACCTAAACCGTTTGCTATATTGGATAGAAGAATGAAACAGAAGCACAATCAAACTATTACTGAAGTACTTGTGCAATGGGAGGAAACAAATCCTGAAGATGCAACTTGGAGAGAGTTACATGATTTACAAATGCAGTTCCCTGATTTTGAGTGGAGAGTAATTGAAAGGACTTGAGGTCAAGTCCTTGTTTTAAGGGGGGGAAATTGTAATAATACATATTAGAAGCTATTAAAAATAAATAATTTTGTAATTAGCTGGAAGTTAGAAATATAAATAGACCTATTGTATATTGTGGAAAGCAGAAATGAAATACAGTCAGTTGAGTTTTCCTCTATATTCTTTCTATATGAATTGTGAGTGAGTTCCCTCTATACTCTGTTTGAGTTGTGAGTGAGTAAGAGTTTTGAATTTTGACATAATGACAGTAACTACATTATTTCAATATGTTCAAATACAATCAGAGACAATAAGAAAGAGAAAACTTAAAATCAACAATGATGTTCATCTAAGTGCTCTGTGCCATTGAGGCTCTATTGATGCTTAATTGCCCATAAGACCTTTACACATTCCACTCCGGGGAAGAACCAGTTTTCAATGATGTTCTTATTGTTATTAACCGATTCGGTTCTTGATAAACTGGTTGTTGAACAGGTTTAGAACATCCAACCCCAGAACTAGCTCAGATGGTTCATGAGAAATAGGAAAGGTTAAATTTGGTTGGGCGAAGCTAAATTTGTAGATTGGTTCATTCAGTTGCGTTTTCAATGCAGAATGAAAATTAGAACAAGCCTCGTCAGTTCAGTTTAGCTGCAGAGATAAAATCACTAATACTGTGTTTGATTTTGAGGAAAGAAATAGAGGGAATGAAAATCAAGAAGAAATAAGTTGAGAACAGAGAAATGGGTAAGAAATAAAATCAAATGTTTAGTTGTTTAACAGAGTACATGTAAGCGAGAAATAGAGAAAAGGTATTTTGAAAGTTGTGTAATTTGAGAGAAAGTAATAAAAGAGATGAATAGAAATATGTGAGAAATAGTGCAGTAGATCCACAGATTATTTCTTCTCTTCTCTCCCTATTCCAAACACAAAAATCAACTCTTTCTCCGTCCACTCCACAAAAAACATCATAAGGGGTTTTTTGATTGTTGTTAGTTATAATATTGTTTTGGAAAAGAAATGTAGACAATTGAATAATGAATTTCTTTGTAGAGTGTGAAGTGGTAAGTAGGTACCTCAGCATCAGTCCCATAAAGGGTAACTCGGTAGACGACGGAGACAGACTTGGCATCAGCGGAATAGGAGATATTCCGAACCTCACCAGACCACTCTAGCATTGCATTAAGAAGATATCAAATGATTAAACATCACAAAAGAAAGAAAGAAAAAGCAAAAAAGGGTTATATTATGTGATACCAGGAGCGTGTAAGTTCAAAATGCGGTTGACAAGATGCCTGTGAAAAAAGCAATAAATTGAATATGGTTGGGAATGAAGCGAAGAAAACAGAGAGTAAGGTTAGGGTTAGAAAATAAGACGAACCAGGGAATGTATCTGACAGGGAATCCATCTTTCTCGAGGCGGGTTTTAACGAGAGAGTCAGGGACTTTCTTGTTGAGCTCTTTGAGTATTTCAGAGAGCGGTCTAGAGATTCCAGAAGAGGGAGCCTCTTCTTCTTCCATTTTCTCACTCTCTGATGCTGCTGCAGCATAGCTCGATTTCGAATATTGCCGATTCCATTTCCGACACCTCAATGCTCCGTCTCTGCTCAAATTTTTCAATTTCAGAAATGTTGATGCCATCATCCTCTAAACTACTCTCCACCGTCCCTCCCTTCCCGTGAACAATTTTCTGTAACTTCGGGTTCAAATTCACACTAGATTATTTTACTTTACTTATTGGAATTAGTGAATTTCTAATAAACAATAAAAAAGTTTTTTTAATTTTCAAATTTTTGGTTTTCTCGATTTTCCTATGATTGCACAGCGGGAACCATGTTTTTGGTAAATACTATTTGTTTGAGAACCCAACTGACACGTTTTTTAAGTATTTTATATAGTTTAAAAAATTATTTCAAAATACTTTATGTGAAACTGAGATATTCTTAAATGAAAAATTATATACAAACAAATCAAATAATAAATGATTAAATATTTAAAATAAAAAAATGTAGGTATATTATTATTCTTCTAAAAAATAAATAGAATCATTTTCTTTTCTTCTAGAAGTTAAATCCATCTGAGCTACACCATTTGATATTTACTTTAGTTTTTTTTTCTCTCGCTTTACGTATTTTGGATTTTTTTTTTTGTTTATTATTGTGAATTAGTATTATATTGGACTTTTTTTTTTAGTTTTTTAGTTTTAGAAAGAGATAAATGATTTCATTCATCAATCTGTTCAATTTTGTATAATTTTAAACTAGCAACTCAAAATAGATTGAGACATTTTGTATAATTTAAAATTAATTAGAAAAATAAGTTAAATTTAATATTTTAGTAACCTTTGCAGCCCCGATGCAGTGTTCAACCTGTTGAGGCCCTGAAGCTATGAACAACTCGCTGATTTGAACATTAACTGGGTTAAAATCCAACTGAACTGTAAAGTAGAGGTAGAGTTTGGAGGTTTGTTAGGTCTTTTTCAAACTTTGAGATAAGTTTTAGTTAGAAGACAAACTAATTGTGCAGTCATCTTTTGACTAGAGTGACACCCTTTTATATTAGTTTTCAAGTTTTTTTTATTAAATATCAAATTACATATAACAGAGTATGTATGGTGAAATGATCTTTTAAATATGTAGTTAAAGAGTGAGATTAGGAGACGACCCAGTGATGGAGATATTTTTCATTTATAATAATTACTGGATTTTAGTTAGAAAACTTTTGCAAGTCCTAATATTTTTACTACCAATTGACCAACCTCTTGTATGGAAAGTCCCAAAAGTAATTATAATATTGAAATGGAAGAAAAATGTAGAATTTGACTTGAGTTTTGGTACATTGAATGTATTTTTATTTGCACAAATGGAAGAAGCATACATGATAAGTGAATCACATGAGAGCCATTTGTTTGAGATTAATAGGATAACTATCATCAGAAGGTCCATTGACAGCTCTCCAAGCAATCACATAAAGTGCTGATTCAGTTGGGTGGAAGGCATCCCAAAACACAGTCTGCTTTCTGTTTAGACATGGAAGTTGAAATGGGAGACATGTTATTTGACCTCTGTTCCTTCCTAGCCCACAGCAAGCTTGATCCACAACAGTAAACGCTGCAAAACAATAACCATCACATTTTATCAACTTTGAAATTAATTTATTGCTTCAGAATGGATTACTGTGTGTATATATATTCCTTACAGTATGCTGCAGGGTTGTTTAGGATATCGCCCAAGACATGGTAAGTGTTTGCGTACACAAACGTGGAATCAGGATGATCTCTGTTGAGTTGGTCCACCATTGATCTAAGCCCCTCGTTGAAGGGTCCAACCATCTGATTAATCGAGTCCACGCACCTTCCTGCTGGGGCTAAACCGCTCGCTCGAATATTAGGGATGCAACCCAGTGGCGCAATTCCTGCTAGGAAGAACTTCCTTAACCCCAAACTTTGAAGTGTCTGCATAGAACCAATACATGCAACATTTTTCAAATTCATTAATTCACTACCTTCATCCAAAAGTAACCAACCTCTTCAAGGGGAAATTAATATGTTGTTAAGAATTGACTAATAATTCAGCATTATAAGAGATAAGAGAGAAATTCAACTCAATTTACCAAAATTTGTCGCCCCAAACTATTGACAAGAAGATTGCCAAACTGCTGGGCAGTATAACTAGAACTGGAGCTGTATAAGCCAGGCATAAGGTAGTTGTTGATGTAGTCATTGCTTCCGGTCACCACAACTGCTATGGACTTGGCTAAGAATTGGTTCATTGCAGTTGCATTCATCATTGTCCTATACTGATTCAACGTGTTCTCGAAGTTCAGGACTTGCCGGTTCATGCTAAACCGATCACCCTGCATCAGCATCATCATAGGCAGCCTTTAGACACCGTGTATACATAAATCAAAAGATTGCAAAATGAAGTAGGACTTTTATCTTTGTTACATATTAAAGAAGTTCTATTGATATATGATGTAGATCAAAGCATGAGTAAAAGCTAGAGAGTTATCCAGAAAAGTGTGGTAAAGTACATAGTTTCTCCCTGACTCATCAAGAATCCCGGCAGCAGCTGAGGCATAATTCACACCATTGACTATTCTGGATCCAACAGTGGAGGGGTCTGCAAAAGGTGGAGGAGAAGGAACACCCAGCATGTCTCCTGAGAAGTAAAAAACTAAGAGTTAGAGGGGGGAAAAATGGGTAAGCTAGCTCAATATTAATGATGTAGATGTATATATGATAGTGATTGTAAGATCAGTCATTACCAATGAAGTCTATGAGGGATCTTCCATTAGAAAATCTACCAGTAGCTCTTCTGCCGAAGTCGATGCCGTAAGGAAAGTAATTTGCTCTTGCCACGGTGTTTAGGAAGTTATTGTTGCCAACTTCAACCAATGAATCTCCAAAAACGAACAAAGCAGGTACCCTCTGTGAGATTACTTCTGTAATCTCATTCAAGCATAGCAGCATTAAGAGCATTGCTGCTGCTGCTGATGACGCGCTTGCATGTTCCCACACACCCATGTTCCTCATTAGAATTCTCAACAAAAGATGAGTGAAAAATGAAGCTTCTTCTGCACAATATATAGAGGTCTGGTGGCGAAGGACATTCAGGAACGTTTGCTCCAAAAACCAAACGAACCCCATTAATTATGTGCTGGCGTGCCTTTACTCACGGTTTTGGTTGCTCTTGCACCCACCGTTTTCCATTTTCATCGTCTTTATGGCAACCGGGGTTTTAGTGTGTGTTGTACTCAATTTCCATACATGTTATCTGTCAGCTAGTGTGTTTCGATGAGTGTAACTGAAATTTTCTTCTGAAAAAAAGTAAGAACAGGAATTGCGCGCGGTGAGATCACTTTTTAAGCTTTTTCATCTCTAGAAAACGTGAACAAGTTAATAAGTAGAAAGCGTGTGAAAGAACATTTTGTGGACCTGATATACATTTGAGATTATCACTATGAATTAACATTAAAAGATGTTGAATTTAGAGAAATAACTCCAACTTATTGTTACTCAAACAAACCCGATGGTTACGTTAAAATGGTGTTTGTGGCTGGCTCGGTTGCTTTTAGCACGATGCTTACTGGTAAAGCACGTGAGTTAACTAGATGAGGATATTCTGCAGCAAAACCGGATAAGCATGGTTGAAACTCAGTGTGGGGTTTTAAGGAATGAAATGTAACGGAACCAGTACACTGAACTAACAAATTAAAGTTAGGGAGGAATAAAAACCAATTTTTTTTTTTCTTTTCTCTTTTCTTGTCTGAAAAGAAAACTAGTAAATTGAATGGAATGAAGAGCCAAATTGTTAACATTATTGGAACTTGAGCTTATCTTTAACTTTCGTCGTACTAAGAAATAAAAAAATGTAATATTCTAAGTAGATAAGAAAAAACTTCCCCGTAAAACTTTTTTCCATATTATTCATCATTTATTACTAAACTCATCAACAATATAGGTCACTCCTTAAGTGAAAAATAAAAATTAAAAAAAAGGGAAAAAATTAAAAATCATTTATACAGGGATATATTGTTGTGTAATATTCCTTATTATTTTTTCCTAGTTTAAAGAAAATAACTTTTCAGTGCCATTTGGAAGAAAAATATATAAATGTTTAATAATATTTTTTCTAGTTTTTTTTAGTTTTAACCATGCACCATATTAGTTTTTAATGATTTTTTAAGAGTAAATCTCTTGATTTCTAATGCAAGGATATGTATGTTGAAACAAGTGCGAAAGATACTAAGTTTTAATGTCATTGTTATTGATGGAACAGGAATGTAATGTAATGTAATGGGAAGAATGGGAAAATGGCCTGCCTGAATCCTGCAACTATGGGGGTACAAGATGGGAAGAATGGGACAGTAAATAGTTCCTTTTCTGCACACAACCAAAATCATGTAAATTAATTCCTTCTCATTTTTCACCTTCTCTACCCAGCTGGCTTAACGCGTTAATCATTACCAAAAGTTCATTCCTCAGTGTCCTTTCTACCTCCAATTTACCAACGTATCCTTCTCTTCTCTTATCTTCTGTTCGTTTCTTTTCCAATGCAACCCAAGTTACGTATTAATATAACGTAGGCACTTAAATACTACGTGAGTTTTTTTTTTTTTTTTTTTACTCAAAGTTTGATATAGGGGATTTCAGATTGTTTGTATTCAAAGTTTATATTTAATACTAAATGAAATATTTAAAATAATTTAAAAAAATAATAAAGAATTGTGAAAGTAAATTTCTGAAAAATAAATATGCAAGAAATTAAATAATATAAAGATAAATATAACCAATTATTAAGGATAAAACAAAAATTAATAAAAAAAATTAATAAAAAAAAATCAACTAAATTGATAATCCAAATTGTAAACAACTCCATTGAAAATGTTTGTTTCGAATTTACAATATTTTTCATATTATAAATTGTACAATTTGACAATGACCATTTTTTTACCTTTATTTTATCCTCTCTCTATATATATATTGTTTTTTGTAATAGCAAAACTGAACCTCTTTTACTTGTTGTACTTAGAATTAGGTTTACGTAAACTGAATTCCAACTTTAAACTTATAACTTTTTTTTCTAAATAAAAAAATTAAAAAATATATATAATTAAAAATAATAAATTTAATATTAAAAATAAAATTTTAATTTTAAAATTAAATAATATTTATATAAAAAATAATATATTATTTAAATATATATTAAATTATTTAAATATATTTAAATAATTATTAAAAATATTAAATAATAATTTTGTATTATATTTTTTATATATATTATTTTATTTTTGAATAGGAAATTTAAAATTTATATATTTTTTTATTATATGAATTATTTAAGTTATAATTTTAGAAAAAAATATAATAAATAAAAATTTAATTTAGGTAATATATTAAAAAATTAAATATTATATTATAAAAATTTATGTAATAGTTTTTATTTGATAAATTATAAATATTTTATTAAAAAATTCATGCTAATTTTTTTTTTAAAATAATAAAGTAAAAATATTATTTAATTAGTTACAAATTATTATTATTAATATAAAATAAACTTAAAAATAAAAAATAATAAAAATTAACAGAATTTAATGTATAATATAAAAAATAACATAATCATTGATAATAAAAATTGAAAAATAAAATTATTGACAATAATGTTAAGATAATTTTAATCTCAAAAGTGGTGTCCAGTTCTACAACAAGGACGACGTCTATTACGTTTTGGATTTCGTCGGTGTGGTTGTTCTTGAATTTCGAGGAGAAATTTGTGGAAGATTTTCTTCTTCATAAACCTCTATTATTTTCACTCTATAAAAATCTTTCTACCTTTATTATTTTTCTTTAATATCATGTTCTATAATTTTTATTTTGCTACTAATAACTTATTTTTAATTTTACTTTTAATATTTTATATATTAAATTTATCAATTTTTTTCTAAAATTATAACTTAAATAATTCATATAATAAAAAAATATATAAATTTTAAATTTCCTATTCAAAAATTAAAAAAATATAAAAAAAAATAATAAAAAAATATTATTTAATATTTTTAATAATTATTTAAATATATTTAAATAATTTAATATATATTTAAATAAAATATTATTTTTATTATTTTTTATATAAATATTATTTAAATATTATTTTTAGTATTAATTTTATTATTTTTAATTATATATTTTATTTAAAAAAAAGTGGTAAGTTTAATGTTGGAATTTGGTTTACGAGAAACCAAATCCCAAGTATAACAGATAAAAGAGGTTCGAGTTAAGTAAATAATTTCATGAGAGGTTTAGTTGAGTAAATAATTTGATCAGAGGTTACATTACGTATATATATAATATAATAATATTATTTTAGTAAAAAAATTGCAAAAACAACCATAAAAATAACAAAATAAAAATTTCAAATTAAAATATGTCAAATGGTTATTCTCTTGTAACTGTTTCACCTTGTTGATACACATTCACTCATAACTTTCACATTATGTGGAACTTGTTTCTTAACTACTTTCAACAAACTTTCGATGCACTAGTAAAAAAATCCTTCCATATAACTTTCTCTCCATATATTTATGTTCATTTTACTCTTTAGATCTTCGATTCCTAATTTTTTGATGTTCTTCTCTTTTAATTTCTTGATTCTCAATTTGCCGATATTTTGTCTTTTCTAAAAAAACTCAATTCTAACTACTCTTCAACCTCAATACGCTATTCTAGATTTCTGTCTTCACTCTTTCCAACCATTTGATGTCTAATTAGACTCGATTTATTCTTTCGATCTTTTTGTAATTTTTAGACTTAACAAAATGTCCCTAAGAGAATACTTTAATGAATATTTGATAAATACATGTATTCTCTTATTTTCGATACCAACTTAAAATATTTTATCCTTATCAAAAAGTTGTTTTCTTATCTCATGTTTTCATTATTACTCTCACTCCCCTCATAAATGCAAAATTCTCGTAATAAATGCGACTGTCTGTACTATCACTCCTTCATCCGTCATTGGTCCAATTTCTATCTCAAAATATTTGATTTATTTGGATATGGGCTTACACCAAGCCCATTACCATTAAACTTCCTTGGAAAACATATTTTCTTTTAAAACAACCAAACTATTCATCTTTCTTATCCTTACTCACTTTCTCACTTCATAAACTGATTTTTTATATCCTAATCTTCAAATGGCTTCATCCTCTGCATCCTCCCAAACCGCCATCCAACCCATAACTACTCAGTTGGTGGAACTAAACGAAAAAACTTTTGCACCTTTTTTTGGTGCATAAGAAGAATCTCAAAAGATTTACTCTACCCAGGTATTAATTTCCTACTTCGTTGGTGGTGTCTCATTTGCTTTTAGAGGGTCATTGATCCAAAATTTCGAACATTCCCAAGATTTCCTTACATCCATCAACGATAACTCCATTCTTCAACAACACGACTCTGAGAAATTCAGAGCTGATGAATATAGAAGAAATAGAGTTTGAGATTAATCTCCCTTGTGTATAAATCACACATAGGGTAATCTATTTATAATAGAGAGATACAACTAAAAGAGTAACTGAAAGTAACAAAATAAACAAAAGATATTGTTTGATATTGTTGTTAACAATATCTAACAATATCAAATAATATCTAAACAATATCTAACACTCCCCCTCAAGTTGGAGCATACAAATCGTATGTGTCAAGCTTGTTACAAATATAATCAATTCTAGGCCCCCGTAAAGATTTAGTAAAAATATCTGCTAATTGATCACTTGAGTTAACAAACTCAGTCTTGATGTCTCTAGACATAATCTTTTCTCGAATGAAATGACAGTCAATCTCAATGTATTTGGTCCTCTCATGAAAGACAGGATTAGAGCTAATATGAAGAGCAGCCTGATTGTCACACACAAGTGACATTTGAGTGACATCTCCAAATTATAACTCTCTAAGCAATTGCTTGAGCCAAACAAGTTCACAGGAAGCTGAGGCCATTGTCGCCGCCTCCCAAAAGGGGCGGTCGGAGCGACGCGATGGTTTTTTTGACCCTCTTGCTTTCGCGTTTTCTATGGGTAGTTACAATGTCCTTAGGTTGTCCGATAATCGGGCTAACCTAGAGACGAGGTTTTCGAAAAGTGTTCTTGGGTTGTCCGATAACCGGGCTAACCCAAGAACGGGTTTTGAAGGGTTCGTGGCGTCGCCACCGATGTTTTTACCGGAAACATCGGAAAAGGAGTTTAAAAAGGCGTTTGTTTTCGAAAACCAACTTTGGTCATTAGAACCAGAGTTGGGTAAGGGAGTTAGTTACGTGCAAAGGAAGTGTTAGTTCCTTTACGACGCCCCTTTCGGGTTCCCTATGATAGGCCGACTACTTTGGATAAATAATTAAACTGGAAAATTGCGCTTTTACCCTTTTATTATGCGGTATTTAAAGATTATGACTACATGACCCTAGCGTCTATTTCATAATTTTAAATGAAAGCGGTAAAAATAGAAAGAGAGAAGGTGCACCTCCAAAGCAAGCTTTTATATTTCTTTAAAGAGTGGGTGCTTTTTGGCAACCCTTCACTCTACAACTCTCAGAAACTCCAGAAATGCCTCGGAGGGATTCTAAAGAAGATTTAAGACGCTCAATTTATGCCTAGAGACACTCAGAAACTCCAGAAATGCTTCAGAGGGGTTCTAGAGAGAGAAAATCTAGAGAGAAGGAGGAACTACTGTATGTGGTGTGTTGTTCTGTGTGGAAAAAGGGGAAATGGAGCCCCTATTTATAGTTTTTCGCGCCTGACAGGTCGAGACCGCCGTCTCATCTGACAGGGTCGAGACCGCCGTCTGGACAATCCAGACCGCCGTCTCGACCATGGCAGGAAGTCGAGACCGCCATCTCGATTAGGCAGAAGTCGAGACCGCCGTCTGGATAATCCAGAACGCCGTCTCGGCCTTTTCAGGTGACGAGACCGCCGTCTGGACAAGCGAGATGGCAGTCTCGTCCCTGGCGTGAGGCGAGACGGCGGTCTGGTCCTTCCAGACGGCGGTCTCGTCCCTTCAGGGCGAGAAACTTTATTTTTTGGGCCGAAAAACCCTCCTATCTTAGTACGGGGGCCTAATAGTCTCTCCTAGTGGCTTGTTAGGCTTCGACCGTCTTCAAATAGGGGGTCTTCTGACTTTATTTGGAGGCCGGACAAGATTTGGGGTCTACAGCTGCCCCCCCTTTACCTGACTAGTCGGCTGTTGGCTTTGTTGTGCCAGACAGGTAGACAGGAAGGTAAAGGAGTTGACCCTCTCGCCCGGCTACCCTTCGGACGTCCCGTCTTGTGGCGGATGATCCTCTGGGGAGATGTTGTATTTATGCACCTCCGGGATACTACTCCTGACGTAGCCGATCCTTCGGTTGATGGGTATAAACCCCCCATCAGGATGGTAGTTACAGTCCATTGTGTGGGACTGGATGGGTATGAACCCCCCATCAGGCTGGTACGGTCCGTTGTGTGGGACCGGATGGGTATGGACCCCCCATCAGGGTGGTAGTGGCGGCTTACAGTTCAGGTGGCCCATGCGCCGTTTAGGCACTCCTTGTGTGCTGGTTGATAGGTATGAACCCCCTATCAGGCTGGTATAGTCCGTTGCGTAGGACTGGTGGTGGTGGCGGCTTACTGCTCGGGTAGCTCATGCGCCGTTACCCTGGGGAGTGACTTCTTGCTTTTGGTAGATGTGTTCATCCGGGTTATGCCGGGAATTTTGTTGGTTTGTTCATCCAGCTCTACTGGTGGCCGGGGATTCTTTGTTTTTTTACTTTTGGTGGTAGTCATCCGACTCTTGCTGGTTGGTCGGGTTATCTCTCTTTGTGTTCGACTCTTGGTAGTCGATTTGGTTGAGGTGATGGCTTGATCCTGCCTTTTTCTCGCGGTTTTATCTCTTTTTTCTCGCGATTTTGGATTTTGGCTTTTTCCTGAGCGTATGCCTTTTCTCTTTTAAGCTTTTTTGTTACGCTGACTTTTGGAAAGGATGGCAAAAGGTCGGCGAAGTCGTACCGGGATACCCTTTTTTATTGTTCTTAAGAATGCAGGTATGAATGCTTTTTGATCTTTTATTTGTTTGTTTTGCTTTTGACAAAGTCATTTTTGTGCAACTACTTGTGCGTGTGGATGCTTTTTATGTAATTTGTTTTAGTTGTGGGCAATCTAGAAAGTAACTGGTACTCTCCTTCTTTTTGTTCTCTCGTGACTATTCTTTTTGCACTTTTTGTTTTGACCCTATTTTTTGCTTAGACCGCCCTTTGCGGGTTTTCGATCTAGCGGGTTTTGATTTTTGTCTGAGGTATTTTGGTGGGCTTTTTTTTTATAAAAGCCTTATCTTTTGCCTAGACCGCCCTTTGCGGGTTTTCGATCTAGCAGGCTACCCTGTACTTTTTTACTTGGGACGGCCCCGGTTGGTGATGTTCGTTTTTGTCTTTATGCTTTCTTGAATTGCTTGTTTTATGCATGCTCATGTTTCGTTAATACAGAGGCATTTACACAGGTAGGTAAAGAGAAGAAAAAGACAATTTTATTGATATAACCAGATGGTTTATTTTTACATGGGGGTTTACAATAGAATTTGTAAGCATGGCTGGCCAAGGTTGGCTAAACTGTATGAGGGTGCCACAATTATGTCTGTGATTCCTGTTTCCCCGTTTTTCCTAGTCCCTTCAGTTGAGATGCCCGAGCCCGGAGTGAAGACTATGCGAAGTCTGCTTGCTATTGTGGAGGTATTACCTTAGTCGCCTTTGCGATTTTCGGCTAAGGTAATCATTGCTCTGTATATATATATATATATATGTATATATATATATATATATATATATATATTTTTTGAAACCTCTACTTTTTGCCTAGGACGTGTCCTAGCGAGGTATGTAGGACCTATCTTTTGCCCAGGACGCTCTTTGCGAGTTTTCATCCTGACGGGTCATGAGCAATGTTTTTTAGGCGTAGTATTTTTTCACCGCATCTGAGTTGACAGGATATCGGAGCTCTTCTCCATCCATATTGGTGAGGATAAGGGCTCCTCCTGAGAAGGCTCGCTTGACCACAAAGGGTCCTTCGTAGTTGGCTGCCCATTTCCCGATTTTGTCTTTCTGGGCTAGAAGCAGTTTCTTCACTACTAGATTTCCTTCTAGGAAAGTGCGGGGATTGACCTTCTTGTCGTAGGCCTTCTTGATTTTCCGCTGATAAGCTTGCCCCCGGCATATGGCGTCCAGCCATTTTTCTTCGATTAGGTTTAATTGATCATACCGGTTTTGGACCCATTCAGCTTCTGTTAATTTGGCTTCCATGACAACTCGCAGAGAGGGTATTTCGACCTCTACTGGTAGTACGACCTCCATTCCGTATACGAGGGAAAACGAGGTAGCTCCTGTGGAGGTTCGTACCGACGTTCGGTAACCATGTAAGGCAAAAGGAAGCATTTCATGCCAATCTTTATAGGTGACCACCATTTTCTGAATGATTTTCTTGATATTTTTATTGGCTGCCTCTACTGCACCGTTCATCTTTGGTCGGTACGGAGAGGAATTGTGGTGCTGGATTTTGAAGTCTTGGCATAATTCCTCCATCATCTTATTGTTGAGGTTGGTCCCATTGTCAGTAATGAGCTTATGAGGGATGCCATACCGACATATAATGTTTTTCTTGATGAAGGTAGTCACCACTTTCCGGGTTACATGTGCGTATGATGCCGCCTCAACGCACTTGGTGAAATAGTCGATGGCTACCAATATGAAGCGATGGCCGTTGGACGCTTTGGGTTCGATGGGTCCGATGACATCCATGCCCCACATAGAAAATGACCATGGTGTAGCCAGGTTATTGAGAGGTGCAGGTGGCACATGAATGTTATCGGCATATACTTGGCACTTATGACATTTCTTGGCATATTGGTGACAATCAGCTTCCATCGTGGACCAGTAGTACCCTGCCCTGAGGATTTTCTTGGCCATGACATGCCCGGGTGCGTGGGTTCCAAAAGTCCCTTTGTGGATTTCTTTTATCAATGTTTGGGCTTCTTCTTGGTCCACGCATCTTAAGAAAGTGGAATCGGGGCTCTTTTTGTAGAGGGTTCCTTCAATCAACGTGAACCCTACGACCCTTTTGCGAATGGTTCGCTTATCGTTGTCACTTATTCCTTCGGGGTATTCGCCCTCCATGAGGTACCGCCTGATGTCATGGTACCATGGGTTTTGATCGCGCTCGCCATTTACTGCCATGCAGAAAGCTTGTTTATCATGCAGTTTGACTTGAATGATTGGCATCTCATGTTCTTGGTCCAGGGCAAACATGGATGATAGAGTGGCGAGGACGTCGGCAATTTGGTTGTCCTCCCTTGGGATATACTGGAAAGTGACGCTTTCCATTCTCGAGACCAGCTCACGAATGTACTCTAGATATGGGATTAATTTGGCGTTTCGGGTTTCCCATTCACCTTTAAGTTGGTAGATGACGAGGGATGAATCACCGAATATTTTGAGCTTAGTAACTCCATGATCTAAAGCCGCTTGGATCCCTAGTGCACATGCTTTGTATTCGGCCATGTTGTTGGTGCAGTCAAAATTAAGCCTGGCCGTTACAGGGATGTGTTTCTTTTCGGGGGATATCAAAATAGCTCCTATCCCGTGTCCAAGCATGTTTGAAGCCCCATCGAAGAACATGGTCCACATCTCTTCTTTGGTCTCTTCGTGTTCGATGTGCATGATATGCTCATCGGGAAAGTCATCTTGTAAGGATTGGTATTTGTCTGTGGATCCATGGACTAGATAATCCGCTAGGGGACTTCCTTTAATAGCTTTCTGGGTGACGTGAATGATGTCAAATTCTGAGAGGAGAACCTGCCACCTAGCTATTCTTCCAGTAAAAATGGGCTTCTTGAAGAGATATTTGATTGGATCCATTTTGGAGATCAACCATGTCGTATGTCGAGCCATATACTGTCTGAGACTTTGAGTGACCCACACCAATGCGCAACAAGTTTTTTCGAATGGTGTATAATGGGTTTCGTAGTCCGAGAATTTCTTACTAAGATAATAAATGACTCGTTCCTTTTTTCCGGTTTCATCATGCTGGCCGAGCACACATCCCATGGACTCTTCGAGGATTGATAGATATAGGATCAGAGGTCTCCCTTCAACGGGTGGTACCAACACTGGTGGATTGGTTAAACATGTTTTGATTTTATCGAACGCTTATTGGCATTCTTCGCTCCACACCGTTGGCTGATTTTTGCGCAACAGTTTAAAGATGGGTATACATTTATCCGTTAACTGTGCGATGAAACGGGCAATGTAGTTTATCCGGCCCAGAAAACCTCTAACCTCCTTTTTCGTGCTTGGTGGAGGCATTTCCAAAATTGCCTTGGTTTTGTCGGGGTCCACCTCGATTCCTTTTTCACTGACAATGAACCCTAGGAGTTTTCCTGATCGTACTCCGAAAGTACATTTTGTCGGGTTCAGTTTGAGTTGATACTTCTGAAGGCGATCAAAAAGTTTTCGGAGATATTGAATGTGGTCCATTTCATTTCTGGACTTGGCGATCATGTCGTCCACATATACTTCTATTTCTTTGTGGATCATGTCATGGAATAGCGTGACCATAGCCCTTTGGTAGGTAGCCCCTGCATTTTTCAGCCCGAACGACATTACCAGATAGCAGAAGGTGCCCCATGGTGTAATGAAGGAGGTTTTTTCTCTATCCTCGAGGGCCAACTTGATCTGGTTGTACCCCGCATACCCGTCCATGAAGGAATACAACGTGTTGGTAGCGGTATGGTCTACCAGTGTATCTATGTGTGGTAGGGGAAAGTCGTCCTTTGGACTTGCTCGATTGAGGTCCCTGTAATCCACGCAGACCCTGACCTTCCCGGTCTTTTTGATGACGGGTACTATATTAGCCAACCACTCTGGGTATTTGGAGACCACCAGGAAGTTGGCATCCAACTGCCTTTGCACCTCCTCCTTTATCATTAAGGACCAGTCGGGTTTAATTCTCCTGAGCTTTTGCTTTACAGGTCGGAACCCCTCTTTTAGTGGCAATCTGTGTTCCACTATACTCGTGTCGAGCCCAGGCATGTCATGATATGACCAAGCAAATACATCCACATATTCCCTCAGAAGCTGTATCAATCCCTTTTTCATGCCACTTTCCATTTGGGTGCCGATGTTCACCTTCTTCTCCTCATCCTCTTTTCCCAAATTGACAGTTTCTATTTCCTCCTGATGCGGTTGTATGATGCGTGTTTCCTTTTCCAGCATTCTTTGCATGTCCGGAGAAATGGTCTCCTGCTCACTGTCGGACTCAATCCATTCGCCTTCCGTTTCCGGGGTCCACGGAGATTCATCAATCACAGACATGATGTGTTTTAGGTTCTGTTTTAGTCATAGATTTTATTATTCAGTTTATCTTTGAAAGAATAATAAATGAAAGAGGGAAAAGAATAAATATGACATAATGCCTCGTATATTAATGAAAATGAGAATGTATTTACAAGCCCTTTTAATCAAAATTCCCGCGGCCACGGGCAGGGACCGTAGGAGATATAGATAAAGCTTAAATAACAAAAGACCCTAGGGCTGATCCTCCCAATCCTCCCTCTTTGCTACTCTGGTTTTGACAGAGGTTTGTCATCCGTGCTGGAAGCAGAGGCGTCGAAAGTGATCCACCCGGCGTCGATTAATTCTTGAACCCGATACTTAAGGGTCAAGCAATTCTCTGTAGAGTGACCGGGTGAGCCCGAATGGTAAGCGCATTTTTCGTTTGGCTTGTACCATTCGGGGTAGGGAGGCTCCAACTGTTTCTTGGGAGGGACACAGGTCAGGAGCTTAGCTTCCAACAGCTGAGGTAGCAGCAGTCCGTAGGAAGTGGAGATTGGAGTGAGCTTCCTTTCTTTCTTGCGGGGCTGCGTGGGCGTTTGCGGGGTAGAAGAAGGAGTGGCGAAGTTGATTGCATGCACAGATTCGTCCTTCTTCTTGCCAGCAGGCTTCCTGAACGAGATGCCAGCTTGGGAAGACTGTGCTATTTTCCCGCTCCTTAGTCCCTGCTCTACTCTTTCCCCAACAGTGACTATGTCCGAAAAGAGGTTGGAGGTACTGGCTATCGCCTTATCGTAGTACGCTCCGGTCAGTGAGTCGATGAACATAGCCACTGTCTCCTTGTCCATCAAAGGAGGCTCTTTCTGGGCTGCCATTTCCCTCCATCTTTGGGTGTACGCTTTAAAGGGCTCGTCGTTCCTCTTGCTCAGAGTTCTGAGATCTGACCTATCGGGGGTCAGATCGATGTTATATCGGTAACGACGAAGGAAAGAGTCTGCCAGTTGTTTCCAGTTCTGGACTTGCCCTCTCTCTAACTGCATGTACCAGTTGAGAGCTGTGTCCGCCAGACTCTCCTGGAAGCAGTGGATCAGGAGTTTTTCGTTGTTAGCATGGGCGGCCATCTTACGACAATACATCGTAAGATGGTTCTTTGGGCAGGTCATCCCGGCGTACTTAGGGAAGTCCGGGATCTTGAATTTGAGAGGGAAGTGGATGTTCTTTACGAGGCACATGTCGGCCACCTCCTTGACGTCGAAGTTATGCCCTTCGACCGCCTTCAGCCTCTCTTCCAGGGCGGAGAGTTGTTGTTTGGACACTTCTGGAGTAAGGATGCGTGCAGTTTTAGCATCCTTCTCGCCAAAAAAGTATTCCTCTTCCTCTTCCTCATGAGGAGGGACATGTTCAGCTTGGTCCTCGCCCTTGCTTTGCCCCTGGCGTACGACCTCCATTAACTGGGCCACTTGCTCGCGGAGGGTATTGACCTCCGCGGTGAGTTTCCTGTTCTGCTCCTCCAGGTTTTCCATCGCCTTCGCCTTCTGTGCACGAGTACGAGTGGGGAGAGGACCAGCCACTTTCTAGAATGCCCGAAAGAATTTTCATTAATGCATGTTGAGTGCTTAAACTAACATGGAGTATGCTTATGCATGAGAGATTTTATTTAAATGATGCTGATTGTGCTCTCATTTTTATTTTCTCTCTTGGTTTTTCTTTACTCATGGTATGATGTAGTATGAATGAGTTGACTTTGTCAGAAGTTGTTTTATTTATTTTCTGGTATTTTGACGTTCATTTGTTTATTTTATAGCCTTTTATCTCTTCTGTCGGAACTGCGTGGCTACTTAGCTTACAAAGAACCTGAAACCAGGCTAGCTAAAAGACAGACTGTCCGAGATAAAATATTTAGCGTCCCTTATCTCTTCTGTCGGAACTGCGTGGCTACTTAGCTTACAAAGAACCTGAAACCAGGCTAGCTAAAAGGCAGACTGTCCGAGATAAGGGTGTTTGTTTGTAAAATATTTTTGTGATTTTTGTTCTGTTGTTTGTTTATGCTATGCAACATACAAATGCAACAATCATATGCACACACAATTTGATCATCCCCGAACAGGCGAGATTTCGTTTTTATCACGAGGTAGGGTTTTCCTGCAGAAAAGTGCATTGGTCAGGGTAGGTTCTAACTGTTCTCACCAGGCTAAGGCCCCCAAGGTGACCCCATTATAGGGTCCCCACTCTCCAGCCGTCCAACCATGCTCAGCACTAAGGCCAAAGTCGGTCTTGTTGCCAAAAGAGGAAGGTTATCACCTTGAGTGGTGGTTTCCGATCACAATGGTGGGCACAAGGCCCTAACTACAGCGAACCGTACCTGCCACCCACTCCCTATGGTTATCTCACTTGCCCCCGGGTATAGAGGGAACTGTAGTGTGCAAGGGTTTGTGTGCAGTTTATATTTCAATCAATTGCGTAAGTATAAACAAACAACAGTTATTTGAAAGCCAAACAATAAAGCATGTTATAATACAAGGCAGGGTAAAAGCGTTATTTTCTTGGTTTAATTATTTTTAAGCCGGCCCATCACTAAATGGGATCAACTCTCTAGGCTTCCCCAGTGAAGTCGCCATCTGTCGCCGCCTCTCAAAAGGGGCGGTCAGAGCGACGCGATGGTTTTTTCGACCCTCTTGCTTTTGAGTATTTTATGGGTAGTTACAACGTCCTTAGGTTGTCCGATAACCGGGCTAACCTAGAGACGAGGTTTTCGAAAAGTGTTCTTGGGTTGTCCGATAACCGGGCTAACCCAAGAACGGGTTTTGAAGGGTTCGTGGAGTCGCCACCGATGTTTTTACCGGAAACATCGGAAAAGGAGTTTAAAAAGGCGTTGGTTTTCGAAAACCAACTTTGGTCATTAGAACCAGAGTTGGGTAAGGGACTTAGTTACGTGCAAAGGAAGTGTTAGTTCCTTTACGACGCCCCTTTCGGGTTCCCTATGATAGGCCGACTACTTTGGATAAATAATTAAACTGGAAAATTGCGCTTTTACCCTTTTATTATGCGGTATTTAAAGATTATGACTACATGGCCCTAGCGTCTATTTCATAATTTTAAATGAAAGCGGTAAAAATAGAAAGAGAGAAGGTGCACCTCCAAAGCAAGCTTTTATATTTCTTTAAAGAGTGGGTGCTTTTTGGAAACCCTTCACTCTACAACTCTCAGAAACTCCGAAAATGCCTCGGAGGGATTCTAAAGAAGATTTAAGACGCTCAATTTATGCCTAGAGACACTCAGAAACTCCGGAAATGCTTCGGAGGGGTTCTAGAGAGAGAAAATCTAGAGAGAAGGAGGAGCTACTGTATGTGGTGTGTTGTTCTGTGTGGAAAAAGGGGAAATGGAGCCCCTATTTATAGTTTTTCGCGCCTGACAGGTCGAGACCGCCGTCTCATCTGACAGGGTCGAGACCGCCGTCTGGACAATCCAGACCGCCATCTCGACCATGGCAGGAAGTCGAGACCGCCGTCTGGATAATCCAGACCGCCGTCTCGATTAGGCAGAAGTCGAGACCACCGTCTGGATAATCTAGAACGCCGTCTCGGCCTTTTCAGGTGACGAGACCGCCGTCTGGACAAGCGAGACGGCGGTCTCGTCCCTGGCGTGAGGCGAGACGGTGGTCTGGTCCTTCCAGACGGCGGTCTCATCCCTTCAGGGCGAGAAACTTTATTTTTCGGGCCGAAAAACCCTCCTATCTTAGTACGGGGGCCTAATAGTCTCTCCTAGTGGCTTGTTAGGCTTCGGTCGTCTTCAAATAGGGGGTCTTCTGACTTTATTTGGAGGCCGAGCAAGATTTGGGGTCTACAGCCATAGCTCTATATTCTGCTTCTGCACTAGATCTTGCCACAACACTCTGTTTATTACTTTTCCATGAGACCAAGTTACCACCAATGGAGACACAATATCCAGATGTAGATCTTCTATTCGAAGGAGATCCTGCCCAATCAGCATCTGAGTAGCAAACAACTACTGTATGGTTATTAGAATCATATAACAATCCTTTCCCAGGAGATCCTTTAATATACTTTAAGATACGAATGACTGCATTCCAATGATCTTCACATGGGGAATTAAGAAATTGGCTTACCACACTGACTGCAAAGGAAATGTCAGGATGAGTAACTGTAAGATAATTCAATTTTCCAAACAATCTTCTATACTGCTCAGGATAAGGTATAAGCTTCCCCTAATTTGGTAGAAGTTTAGTATTGGGATCCATGGGTGTATCAACAGACTTTGAACTCATCAACCCAGTTTCCTCCAAAATATCCATGACATACTTCCTCTGAGATATAACAATACCATCATTGGACTGTGCCACCTCAATACCCAAGAAATATTTAAGTTTGCCAAGATCTTTGGTCTGAAAATGGTGACAGAGATGTTGTTTCAACTGAGAGATGTCATGGCTGTCATTACCTGTAAGAACGATGTCATCAACATATACTATCAAGTAAACACATCCAGCACTCGAGTGTCGATAAAAGACAGAGTGATCTGCTTCACACCGAGTCATACCAAATTGTTGAACAACCTTGCTAAACTTTCCAAACCAGGCCCTAAGAGACTGTTTTAGGCCATATAGGGATTTGCGAAGACGACATACCATCCCAGAAGACTCCCCCTGAGCAACAAACCCAGGAGGTTGCTCCATATAGATTTCTTCTTGCAAATCATCATTGAGGAAAGCATTTTTAACATCTAGTTGATAAAGAGGCCATTGTTGAAGAGAGGCCATGGCGATAAATAAAAGAACAGAAGTCATCTTTGCCACGGGGGAAAAGGTATCTCCATAATCCAACCTAAAAATTTGAGTATAACCTTTGGCCACAAGACGAGCTTTGAGGTGATCAATAGTACCATCAGGTCCAACTTTGATAACAAACACTCACCTGCAACCAACAACAGATTTCCCAGACGGTAACGAGACCAATTCCCAAGTTCCACTATTATGAAGAGCACTTAATTCATCTAACATGGCTTGACGTCAACCAGGATGGGTAAAGCTTCACAGACAGTTTTTGGAATGGTCACAAAAGAAAGAGAGGAAAGACATGTATAAAAAGGTAATGACAATCGAAGATAACTCAAACCAATATAATGGGGAGAGGGATTATGTGTAGAACGGATACCTTTTCGGAGGACAATGAGAAGGTCAAACTCAGGTGTCACATCCGAAGGAGACAGAGTAGTTGACACTTGAATGGGGTCACATGGTGGTGGTTGTGATTGGTTTCGGCAACTATAAACCTGAAGAGGCGGTGAAGAAGAAGCTGACTACGAAGCAAAAACTAATGGTGAAGAAGATACAATTAGAGGGTCACAAACAACAGGAACATTCAATGTACTAGGAGTGTTGACAAGATTGGATGGAGACAGAGGTGAAGATTGACTTTTAAAATAAAAAGAGAACTCATCAAAGGTGACATCTGCAGACACAAAATAATGGTTAAGAGAAGGAGAAAAACATTTGTATCCTTTTTGAGATTAATCTCCCTTGTGTATAAATCACACATAGGGTAATCTATTTATAATAGAGAGATACAACTAAAAGAGTAACTGAAAGTAACAGAATAAATAGAAGATATTGTTTGATATTGTGGTTAACAATATCTAACAATATCTTAACAATATCAAATAATATCTAAACAATATCTAACAAGAGCAAACTTTCTTCCTCAAGCATCCAAAGTCTATCGTTCTGGTCCACCCTAAAAGAAATCCTCCTATATTAAGTGGCTCAACCGAGTCGAAGATTTGTATTTATGACCTTCATTACCTCTCCCGCTCTGATATTGACTTCTTGGACAGGTTGATGTTTCTCCTAGCGGTCCAACTCTAGAACAAAATCCTCAACGCCATTGAACTCCCCTATTTCCCCCACCTTACTTGATGTATTCGCAATAACGGATCTCAAACCTGTTGGGAAAAAATACTATCTTAACGCTTTCCCATCAAATAAAACTATCGAATAAAAAAATCGATGAAATAGGAAAGCATACGGTCATTTCTTGCAAGAACATTTTATCGATGATCTTTCAGTTGAGGTTTTTGATGAACATGTCTTCTTTGTCTACTTGCTATGTACACATATCTTTTTCCCCGTTCTACCCAATATCCTCCCATTACTATAACTTAGCCTTCTTGCCAACATATGTTTAGTCAAGTTATTACTTATGCACATATATGTTGCTTTCGATGAAGCAGTTGATGTTGTTCGATCCAATCGTCTTGGCGGCAACCTCTCAGGTTTACTATGATTCATTCAATTATGGCTAACAACCCTTTATGAACCGCGACTCCCTCGCCCTTCAGTAACATCAACCCTCATTCTTTCATATCCTTTAAAAGGCATTTGATGGCCACCCGTCACCCTAAACACTATAAACCAGACCTTACCTTTCATAATTCCTATCTTAAGTTTTTATTATCACGTACAAATTTTGACCAAACTCTTGTTCCATTCCCAAAAGTGGGTTATAACCTTGAAGACATCCGCGAACCATCTTGGCTTAAATCTAAACCTCCAACCACCACCCCTGGACTTCAAGCTGAACTTATCGACACCCAGACCAATTTTCTGAGTTGGGACATATTGGTCGTTGGATTTCAAAAGAAAGACGTTCAATTCTTTCCATATGTCCCTCAACATTTCTTGCCCCAATTTGGGCTCAGCCAAGCCCCACTTACGACAAGATTCCACCAACTCATTCCCAAAAACATTACTTATAACTATTCGACCCTTCAAGAAACCCTCTCACAACTAATGCCAACAGAACCCATCGAATATTATCCTTTCCCTTTCAAAACCAACTTTCTGAGCACCTTTGATTTTTATTTCTGGTGGGATCAATGGTTTTCCTCAAAACATCTACCTTTTTCTCCTTTAAAATCTCGAATAACCATTCATCCTGACTTTCCTCCACAGGACAAAACAAAGACTTCAAAAGGTAAATATGAGCATTATCTTCAAATTAATGCATTTGAGAATTGTTATCAAGAATGTTATGATCCTATTCGACTAGAATCCACCTTTAGAAATGTAGTGTATTCTTTGAGAAACAAAGTTCAACAGAATAGAGAAAATAGGAAAACTATAAACCCACTAGATAGAACTCTTTTCGAGAGATTTTGTCCCATTAATTTACCAAATTTCCCTTATGCTTCTTTCGGTATTGCTAAACCTTTAACACATCCCAAATGGGTTTGTGAACTTAGATCTCCTCATGAATTATTACACCCAAAATAACCTAATAAAGCCATTATTGTGTCCAAATTGTCTTATTATCCCTACCTTTACCTACCTGACACGACTTTACCCCATTGGCTTACCCACATCGACCATGTCATTATTTTAAATAATATTTCTTATGGTGAGAAGTCTTTTTGTTTTTCAAGTTTATCATTTCTTTTATTCATTTCTTTCTTATGATTATTTGTAATATCTTTATTGCAATCTCTTCCTTCATCCAAATTATCAAACATACACAAGAAACATTAGAACCCATCACAATACCTGCATCTCCCAAAATCCAAAGAAAGAGGAAAACAAAGGGTCTCACACCTCTCCCAATATGTTTTGATCCTTTCTTTTACTAAACACGTTCTTGACTCTTTATTTGCTCGATTTTACTTCATTGGTTCTTCCTAATCAATTCATATGTTATTCTAGAAAAAAATTCAAATAAAAAATGACATCTTCGACCTCCACTCCACATCCATCTGTATAGGTAACACTCACTTCTTCACAAAACAAGTATAATCTTTAACTGCATCAACACTAAAAAACTTTATATAATCAGATCTCTGCACCACCTACCACCACAACTTCTCTCATAGCACACACCATCATCGAATCAGAATTTGATGATGAGAACAACACTTCGCTCACCCGTCGAATCCAAAAGAGAATCTAGGCTAGACTTCATATAACTTCTATACAAACTTTAAAATCCTTCATTAATACATAATTTGAGGCTTACCATCATTATCTTGATTTCTACCGAATGAAACTTCAACCAATATTTTAAGCAATCTGGAATATGTAGTTGAAGTCTCCATCGATCCACCACGTTCCACTTCTCCACATAAGGTACAACATTATTTATTATCTCTTTCAATCATTTTTCGATTTGTTCAAAGACTAACTTCGTCTGTTGTACATAACACTCCCATTTCCGCCAAAAGTCAACTTGCTTTAATCGAGATTCAACCTAAATCAACTATCCCAAATATCAATCCAATTCTCTTTGTTCACAAATTCTCTTTCATAACACAATAAAATATTTTAATCCTTAACAATTTTTTATACATGTCATTGCAGAATCTCTTGAAATGGTTGCAGTTCCATCCACAACCAAACCAACTCCCCAGATTGTTAATCTTCCTTTAGTGGGTCCTTCCTCTAGAACCTATTCTGAAAGTCAAAGCATTTTTATGGATGAAATCGAAAAGGACCCCTTCAGAATCCTAGAACTCATGACAATACATGGAAAAGTTTTTGAGACTACAATTAGCTCTTCGTCCACTCCCTCATTGAGCTTGGATGTTATGAACTTGGTGAAGGAATTTAGATCTTTCATCTATTTCTCGTTTCTTGAGACTTCACACAAAAAGCAAGAGTTTCAAGAGATTTTATACAAAATTGAAGTCATCTCACTCGAGAAATTTCCACAAGGTTTTGAGACGAAGTTAACACTATCACAAATTTATTCAATTAAAGTCGAGCTTTGAGGAAATAACGTCTAACTCTAGATTCCAAGAATGCTGAAATCGAACTTGCTCATGCCACAAAAATTGAACTACTGAATTCTAACAAATCCAAGTTTGAAGAGCTGAAGAAAAATCAATCTGAGTCTGTCAATATGCTTATTTATGAATAAGACAAATGTGCAGCACTCCAACATCAAATCGAGGCTTCTGAAATAGAGATTTTTGAACTTTCTCTTTCCAAATCAAACATTGAAGAAGAATCTTCCAATCTGCTAGCCACCTCCAAGGATTTAGCCATTAGTCTTCGCAATGACATGATCAAGCTAGCAGACATCAAACATCAGAGAGATTTGATATCAAATGCATGGGAAACTATGCTTAGCAAATTCAACAAACTTAGATCAGAACACAATTCTTAATTTTATTTTGTACCTCAATTTTTCTTGTAAATATACTGTAGACCCCAAATGTTGCCCGACTCCCCAATAAAGCCAAAGATAACCCATTTCGAAGATGGTAAAGACTTTGTTAAGTCCCTAGTAGCTTTTTCTAGGTTCCATTTAAGATAGGAAGGGTTTTCAGAGGAAATAAAAATAAAAAATTCCATCGGAAACAACAGATGGTCGTCTAGGACAGTCAGACGGCTGTCCATGCCTACTTTAAGCCAATGGACGGTCGTCCACTTATATGGACGGCTGTCCATGGTCACTTTTTGCCATGGACAACCGTCCACTTTTTCCTGGTGCGGTTCCCTATAAATAGGAGCCCCATTCCTCAATTTTTTCACACCTATCCACTCCTACACTCTCTAGGAAGCCTTTTGGCACTTTAGAGAGACTCTGGGCATTATTTCGGAGTTCAAGTGAGTTTTTCGGTTTCCGTTTAAGGTAGAAATCGGTTAAGGAAGTCTCCTTTCGAGATGTTCGACCCTCGATAGGGTGATACTCTTATTTTTTGTTCGAGGGAGGAGTGACTCTATAGAGTGCGGGAATTGCTAAAAAGCGTCCTCAAGTTCGAGATTTATAAAAGCTCGCTTCGGAAGTTCTCCTTGATATCCCTTCTCTTTTACTGCTTTCTTTTACTGCTCTCCTTATATGCATTAGATATTAGGGCCATGTAGACATTTAAATTCTGCAAATAGATAAAATAATAGGGTAAAAACATAGTTTCTTTAAGTATTTATTTTATAGTCCATCATAGGAAACCCAAAAGAGGCGTTGTGGGGTGCTAACACCTTCCCCACACGTAACTAACTCCCTTACCCGACTCTGGTTGTGATGGACAAAGTTAGTTTTTTCTAAAACCAATGCCTTTTTACCTTTTTCAGTGTTTAAGGTTAAAACACTAGTGGCGACTCCATAGAACTTTTTACGAAAACCTCGCCTTTAGGTCCAGCCCCGTTATCGGAAAACCTAAAAGCGTTGACCACTTCTTTAGAAAATGCGAGTCATTTCAAAACCATCGCGTCGCTCTGACCGCCTCTTTTGACGACAACGACAGATGGCGACTCCACTGGGGAAGCTAGAGAGTTGATCCCATTTAGTGATGGACTAAGTTTAATAAACAAAAACTTGAAATTATGCTTTTACCCTTCCTTGCTTTTATAACATGCTTTATTTTATGACTTTAATAACTTTTGTATGTTTATTTTCTACAATTATTTAGAATAACAACTGTACACAAACCTTTGCACATAACAATTCTCTCTATACCAGGAGCATGTGGGATAACCTTAGGGAGTGGGTGGCAGGTACAATTTGTCGTAGTAAGGGCCATGAGCCCACCGGTATGGTTGGAAACCACCACTCAAGGTGATAACCTTCCTCTTTTTGCCTAAAGACTGACAAGGCCCTAGTGCCATGCATGGTCTGAGGGTTGGAAGAGTGAGGACCCTATAATGGGGGCACCTTGGGGGCCTGACCGTGGTGAGGATAATTAGAACCACCTTGAATATGCACTTTTCTGTAGGATACTCTACCTCATGATAAAAACGTCGTCGCATGGTTCGCGGATGAGTGAATTATTTGTGCATTTGTTGGTTGCATTTGTTTGTTGCATAGCATAATCATGCAACAACAAAAATAAAATCTCAGAAACCCTTTCATAATAAACAACCTTATCTCGGACAGTCTACATTTTAGCTAGCCTGGTTTCAGGTTCTTTGTAAGCTAAGTAGCCACGTGGACCGACAAAAGAGATAAAGGGTTATAAAACCAAAATTTTCATAATAAGTCACCTTTATCTCGGGTAGTCTTCATTTAAGCTAGTATGGTTTCAGGTTCTTTGTAAGCTAAGTAGTTACGTTGACCTACATAAGAGATAAAGTGGTAATAAAACAAATAAAAAGTAAAATACAATAAAACTCATTTTAATAAAGTCAAAGCATTCATTTAGAACAGTCTAAAGCAATAAAAAATACCTTTTACAATAAAATGATTTTGGCAAAGTCAAACCATTCATACCCGCATCATCTCGTAAGTGGTAAAACCAGGAGAGAAAATAAATACATAAGAAAAGTATGCATACGCATCATCTTAATAAATCCCTCATCACTAGTGCATAATGAGTTTTAATAAGTCTTAGGAATTTTTTTTGGGAAAATTGTTGGGACAAATCGCTTTTGGGTATTTGCCACTTGTTCTTCACTTTTTCCTCTTTGTTTTGATATAATGTGCATCCAAATTCGACATTCCATTCAAAAGTTATCTTACTTTGAACATTTTCTGCCTTTTTGTACTAGTGCATGCATAAACACATCCATGCAAGAGGGCATTAAATATCCCTAAGACAAAGGTGAAAGAGACCCATGTGCACTTGTAATCTTCCACAAGAAAGTGACAAGTGTGCTAAGGTATATGGTGAACTTTGTTACACTTGTCAAATCTATGATGGGGAAGGAACCATTATACCAAAGTGGGTATGGTGCTCCATGAAGCGTAAGCTTTAAATAGGATACCAAAGTCATTGTCTTAAGACATATCTATCCCACACTAATCATTCATTTCATTTCAAAATAAAAATAAGCGTTCTTAAATTCATGTGCATTATAAAAAGTGGCTGGTCTTATTCCTGTCCTCACTGGCGAACAAAAGGCCAAGAGGATAGAGAATTTGGAAGAGCAAAATCGTAAGCTCACCATTGAGCTTAACATCATAAAGGAGCAAATGAAGCGATTAATGGAGCACGTAGAGGAACAAAATCACAAGCTCACCATTGAGCTTAATTCTGCGAAGGAGCAGATGACGTATTTAATGGAACTAATGCACCAACAACATCTTCACAACAAGGGCCCCCACAATGACCATATGGGCAAGAGAGTGGAGCAAGGACTGAAAATTGGGAAGATTATGCAACCTTCCTCATCCTCATCATTCAAGAAGTTCCTTAGCAAGAAGGAGAAGGGCGGCTTGAACGCCATCAATCTTGCTACTCTTTCTTCCTCTTTACGACTAGCTATGCAACCACAAAATCAAGGAAGGAAGTTCACTCCTATTCCAATCTCCTATCGGAGTCTGCTGCCAAGGCTGTTAGAAGCCAAGCTCCTAGCACGTATGCCTCCAAAGAAGATGGGTCCACCCTATCCCGAGTGGTATAAGCCGAACGAAAATTGTGATTACCACTCGGGTGCTCCTGGGCATTTTGTGGAAGATTTCTTGAACTTGAAGTATAGTTGTTAAGTGGTAAAAAGTTGATATAATTATACCTTGAATTGTTATAAAACCACTTAACTTATGTTAATTCTAATATATTTTTCTCCCAATATAGGATGAATTTGAGGATACCTTGATACAAGAGTAAGGAGCATAATTGTCAGCATAATTGGAGTAAAATTGAAAGAAAGAAGAGCGCTTAAGCGAATGAATGATGCAAGACCTGACCTAAATTCTCTTATAAAAAGATAAGTTAAGCAGTCTTGGAGGAGAGGAGACACGACTACTGTTAGGGTTTTGTCTAATCTTCATCAATTCTTCACTTCTTCATCAATTGGAGCATTGTAATGGCCAACATGAGTGACTAACTTCATTATCTTAGGATTTGGTGCACTTCCTTTGAACTCTTTTGTATCATGGTGATATTTTGAGATCTTAATCTATGCTTTGATGTTGTTATTCTTATCCTTTATGCTTTGGAATGATTTATTCTTGATTGTTTGAGGTATGATTGGAAAATATATCTTGAACCCTAGATCACGGTAAGAATATTTGTTACGTTAATTGCCAGGAATGGAATGAATGTATCCATTGCTTAACACCCTAACCCTAATGCTAGAAAATCTGTTAATTGTGTAAGAAATCAACATTTATTAGGTTTTCTTATGAATTTCATGTGTGAGGAATCAACATGGATGATTTGAGTAGGTGACATCAACATTGTTAGGTTAATTGACGTTCTTAATTGACATAGCCATTACAAAAGAGGGATAAGGAAGGAAGTCAATCCTAAGTACCTTTAATTGATATTTTCTCAACAATTTACAGTTCTTTGTCATTTAATTTCAATTAAACTCTTGTTTGCAAAACTCAATCTGTTTAATCTACTTAGTAAGCATAATTGGGAATTTTCATTGAAACTGTTCCTCGTGGGATTGACTTTTATTTAATCGAAATACTATACTGCGATTGATAATTTTGGTACGCTTGCCAATAATTCAACAAGTATTTACAGTGCCATTGCTTAGGTGAACAATGTTCTTTGAGAATTCTTTGTTTAGCTTATTGAGTATTTTATTTTTATTTCTGTTTTTATTATTATTATTATTATTATTATTATCATCATCGTTATTATTATTATTATTATTATTATCATCGTTATTATTATTATTATTATTATTATCGTTATTATTATTATTATTTAGTTTTTAGTTTGTGCTAATATTTGTTTGAGTTACTCTTTTGATTTATGTGTTTAAGAGGACATGTATCTTCAGAGCAATTAGAATTTAATCCAGAGATTGAAAAAAAACATCTTGGAGGAACCGGGGTAGAAGAAGAAGGGAAACTCAAGAACAAGCCACAAGAGAATCTGTTAATTCTTCTTTCACACTTCATTTACCAGACACAATTATAGAAGATATGACAGAAGACGGAGAAAATCTGAATCCAAATCCAAATCAAAATCCAAATGCAAATTCACCTAGAAGAACTCTTAGAAATTGTGCTATGCAGCAAGGTCCAAGACATTTTTCCAGCATTATCATTCCGGATTATCATACATTGCAAATGAATCCAGCTTTCTTAAGCTTGATTAGTGCTCATCAATTCACTGGATTGGATCATGAAGACCCTTATATTCATTTGTCTACTTTTTATGAGTTGATTGGTACCATGGGATTAGAGCAGCAAATCTTAAATCTGCATATTTGATATTATTTCCTTTTTCTTTGGCAGGTAGGGCAAAGGAATGGCTGAAAGCACATCCTAATCAGAGTCTGACTAATTGGAGTAGTGTAGAAGAGAAGTTTCTGAATAGATTTTTCCCACCATCCCGCTACATCAAAGCAAAATCCGACATCACTTCTTTTAGACAAGGAGCAGATGAACATTTTTGTGAAGCATGGGAGAAATTTAAATCATTGTTAAGAAGATGCCCAAATCATGGATTTGATGACGTTTATCAGTTGAATATTTTCTGTACTGGCTTGCGACATGATGCAAAGATGCTATTAGAGGCTGTAGCAGGAGGATCCATGTTGGATGTAGAAATTGATCATGCCACCAGAATTATTGAGGCACTAGCCTTTACAGACCAACAGGCCCAACATGATAGACATCCACTTCAAAGGAAGGGAGTTCTTGAACTTAATAGCTCAGATGCTATCTTAGCCCAAAATAAACTTATAACGCAACAAATTGAAGCATTGAACCAGAAAATAGAGAAATTACCTCAACAAATGCACACAGTACAATCTATTCTTAATCAACAGATGAGTTGTGATGTGTGTGGAGGTGATCATGCAAATGAACAATGTTCTTATCAAGACAACATTCAACAAGAAGAAGCTAATTATATGGGTGCCCAAGGTAGTAGTCACGATAGACAAGGTAATTTTCCTAATCCTAACAATTATCAGAATAATACTGCACAAGGATGGAGAGGGAATCAAAATCAAAATCAGAATCAAAATCAAAATCAGAATTTTGGGTGGAACCAATGTGTTAGCTCATCTACGAGACAACCTACATTTCAACAACAGTCATATCAGCAACCTCCATATCAACAGCAACAACAACATTATCCTTCAGTGCCTGACAGAATAAGTAAATTGGAGGATACTTTAGAAAAATTCATGCAAGGTACTATGGCTAATCAGAAAAATACTGAGGCAAATTTAGAAAAATTCATGCAAGGCACTATGACTAATTAGAAAAATACTGAGGCTTCATTCAGAAATATAGAGATCCAGATAGGCCAACTGGCTAAGCAACTATCTGAGCAGCAGCAAGGAGGACAATTTTCAGCTAATATACAAACCGACCCTAGGGAGAAATGCAATTCAATAACTACGAGGAGTGGTAAGGTTATAGGAGAAGGTATTGAAGACAATCTGGCTGTAGAGAAGGAAATCCTACAAGAAAAAGAAGATGAGTGTGAAGGAGAAAAAGAGGAAAATAAAAGAGAGAATATAGAAAAAGAAAAAAATACTGAAAAAGAAAAGAAAAATAAAAAGAGTGAGAAAAAGAGGGAGAAAGATGAGAGTCAAATACTGCAATTGAAGGATTTACCATATCCTCGTCATCCTTCCCAGATAGATAAAGAAAGACAATTCACAAGATTCATGGATATTTTCAAACATTTACAGATTAATATTCCATTTATGGAAGCTATGGAGCAGATGCCGACTTATGCAAAATTCATGAAAGAGTTGTTTGAAAGTAATGAAGATCTTATTTACTTTGGCAAAGATCTTGTTGATTTGATGAAGTCAAAAATGAAGTCAAAGGCAACTCTGTGGCAGTCAAAGGTCACTTAAGATAAAAGAGAAGAGGATTAGTATGTCTGCAGCTCTGCTTAGGTATAATCATTTTTATCTTTTCTGCTGCATGAGGTTTCTTCACTTAAAAAGATTCTGCAATTGCCTCTAAAAAATGTTTTAACCATTAAAAACAAAACATTTTGACAAAAGAATTTTTAAACAACTATTTTAACTGATAGTATATGTGGTTTATCAACTAAAATGTTCTTCACACTTCTATAACAGGTTTTCAACTGATATAACTTCAAAATAACCGATTGTTTTCATTTAAAGAAGTGTTGAAAACTTTCTGTCAGTATTTTAACTGATACAATTTTGAAATAACCGATTAAAATCACTTAAAAAGATCAGGGAAGTGTTTTTTCAGTATTTTAGTCGATATAACTTCGAAATAATCGATTAAAACCACTTGGTATATCAGATGACCGATCAGAGTGGCTTTATGACCGATCAGAACCGGATATGATCGATCAGAATGGGTTTATGACCGATCAGAACGAGATATGATCGATCAGATTTGAGTTATGACCGATCAGAATTATTTTAATCGATTAAAACGTGTTTCAATTGATTAAAACAACTTGGAAAATTTGTACTAATCGTTTCAATCGATTAAAACATATTTTTATCAGTTAAAATCACTTGGAAAAGTTTATAAAAATGTTTTACAGTATTTTAATCGATTGAAAGTCGAAACAATCGATTTAAACAGATTAGAAGATTTTTTTATAAGAGTTTTAATTGATATAAACGTTGTCGTATCAGTTAAAACAAATCTGGAAAATAATCAAGAACGTTTTAATAGATTAAAAGAAGTTTTAACAGATTAAAACAAGACTTTTAACAGATTAAAAGATTATTTTAACAAATTAATTAAACCAGCAGTTTTGAAAATCTTCTATATAAACAGAGTTGCTTGAACTTTTTTAAACACATCTTTTACACAACTTTTAGCAATTAATCAGGCAATCAAAAGTGCTACTTTCAAGAAAGAATCACACTTGTTTTTGTGAAGTTCATCAAAGTACTTTCTTGAGGCAAAATTGCATTTCTTTGGAGAAAAAACACATATTGCAGAACTGCATAAAACTGGTTTGAGCGTTTTAGTTTCTTCTGTTTGTTTCTTTACTTTCTTTGACTGTATTGTTGGTGCATGGAATTGTGGGCACTGGTTTCTGTAGCTGGAATTTGGCTGCAGGGTAGATCAAGGACTGAAATTTGGTTCTTGGTGAAAGGTTAGGTGCAAGAACTAGAATTGTGGTTCTTGTGGTAGATTGAGTGTGTGATTAAGGTTGTAATCTGTGAAACATTCAATCTAGTGGAACCCAGCTGGAGTTTGGCTGGAGACTGGACGTAGCCCTGAGATTGGGTGAACCAGTATAAACCTTGGTGATATCTTTCTAAACCTTTCTCTTCTTTAATTTTGTGACTGCATTTATTTTTGATTGATTGTTGTGTATGATTCAAGAATTGGTCAGATTTCTTAATCTTTGAAATAGATAATCTGTTTATTGCGAAAATCTTTCAAAGATCAATTCACCCCCCCTCTTGATCTCAACCTCTTTTTCTAACAATTGATATCAAGAGCAAGGGTCTTGAGAAATACTCAAGGCTTTCGGTCCAAATTTTTTAATGGCTGAAAACAAATTACCTTTTTCTGAGGGGGGTTCTATTAATAGACCTCCACTGTTTTATGGAACAGATTATCCTTTTTGGAAGATTAGGATGAAGATCTTTATTGAATCTATTGATAGAAATGTTTGGGATGTAATTGCTAATGGCCCATTAATTACAAAAAAAGAATGGTCCAGTTTAAATGATGAAGAAAAGAAAAAGTTCAAAGTGATTGTACTGCTAAAAATATAATTACTTATGCACTAAATATGGATGAGTTTTTCAGGGTCTCCCAATGCAAATCTGCCAAAGAAATGTGAGAAGTTCTTGAGGTAACTCATGAGGGAACAACTGATGTAAAGAAAGCCAGAAAACATACTCTCATAAGAGAATATGAGCTGTTCAAAATGCAAACTGGTGAAAGTATTGCAGATGTGCAGAAGTGCTTCACTCACATCATCAACCATCTAATGGGCTTAGGTAAAAATTTTGATAAAGAAGAATTAAATATTAAAATTCTGAAATGTCTTGACAGGTCATGGCAGCCTAAGGTCACAGCAATCTCAGAATCAAAAGATTTATCAGTCATGACAACAACTTCCTTGTTTGGCAAATTCAGAGAAAATGAGATGGAAATTAACAGATTCAATGAGCAAGAAGTCTCTGAGAAAAAAGGTAGAAGTATAGCACTCAAGGTTGAAGAAAGAAGTCAAGAATCAGAGGAGGAAAGTGAAAATCTTGGACTACTTGTCAGAAAGTTCAACAAATTGCTCAAGAGAAAGATTCAAGATAAAGAAAAACATAAAAGGTATGAGAAAAAAATCTGATTCTTCTAACTATAAATGTTATGGCTGTGGTAAGCAGGGTCATGTAAGAATGGAATGCCCTGAAAGGAACAAATACAATGACAAGAAAGAAGAAAAAGTCAAGAGAAGAGCATATATAACATGGGATGATAATGATACTTCATCAACGGAAAATTCTGATAATGAAGAAGCCAACTTGTGTCTAATGGCAAATCAAAATCATCAAACCAGCGGTGTAAGTTCTAACTCTTCTTCAAATTTAGTGAATTATAATTCATTACAAGAAGCATTTAATGAAATGCATGAAGAAGCCAAGAAACTGCAAAAAGAAAATGATAGGCGAAAAGGCTTGAATAATTGGCTAGTAAATAAAGTAGACTCTCTTGAAAAGAAAATTCTTGAAGATGAAACTGATCTTGATTTTTTAAAATTAATCCATGATAATTCTGACTGTGTATGTAATAAACCATGTAATAACTGTTCAGAATTACAAAAGAAAATTGATTTTTTATCACAAACTGTTTCAAAGTTTACACAAGGTCAAGCTAATCTTGATGTTCCTCTTGGGTCACAAAAGCTTATTTTTGACAAATCAGGAATTGGATTTAAATCTAACAAATTCAAAAAAACAAATAGGAAATCATACTCTGTGATTAAATATTTTTACTGCATGAAAAAAGGTCATTCTGTAAAAAATTGTAGAATTAAGAAGTATGCTATTCCTAGAGGTAGAATGAAATGGATTCCCAAAAATTCATTTTATATAACATAATTGGACCCAGTAATTAAAAAAAAAGGGGGTACCAGAAATATGCCTAATCTGTTTTGCAGGAACAAATTCTGGAAGTCCCTTGGTGTTCAATACAGCAGAATTGATTCTGATTTGGTAAACTGAATGTTTTAATTGATACAAAACTATTTTAATCGGTTAAAATCACTTACAGAGAATATCAGAAAATATGTCCATACAGTTTTAATCGATTGAAATACGAATTAATCGATTAAAATTATGTCAGGAATTTTAGTTTAGCTGTTTTAATCGATTAAAAAGGATTTATATCAATTAAAACCACTAAGAGGTCAAATTTAATCGATTCTTCTTCGTTTTAATCGATTTAAATTCTGGTATCATTTTCTAAATCTCTTCCAGTACAGAAACAATCAATTCTTTTATGTATTAATCAATTATGTCACTGTAGCATTTTCAAACCTAGTATTAAGAATCAAATTAATAGGTAAATTGTTGATTAATCGATTAATTTGTTCCTGAAAATCATTCTTACAAACATCCAATTGAAAATTGGTCAGCAAAACAGAGTAAAAAATTCAAGTTTTGTGTTGATCAAAATCTGCATAATACATTTATTGCATCTGTTGACCAAGTCAAAAATATATCAAAGAACAATATAGCTGATGTACCCATTGTCCAAGAATCTGCGCCTCTGCCTTTAGTCAAGGAGACATGCACAATTAAAGCTGTTCTTTGCAGATTCTGTCAAATTGAACTACAATTCACATCCGTGACTCTTCATTCTGCTCACTTGAAGTCCATCATTCTCATTCATCAGTTTCTGGTTCAAATTTCTTCTCTCTTCCTTCTTGTATTCACGTTTTACAATCACTCTCTAAACTATACAACAACATGCTGAGGAGATCAAAGTCAAGAAAGAAGCAAAAAGGGGAATATTCCTCTACTGCAAATCCGGGTGGACATCTGGAAGCATGGTTTGATGGTGATATAGGAAGAATGAACACCTTCATTACCGAATTCAGTCAAAATCAGATTGTAATTCCAAAATTTATCAAATGCAAGTGGCTTGATGAAGAAGGATTTATGGGTTTAAGAAGAAATCTGAAAAGTCAAAAGCTGAGAACCTTCATGGAGTTCACAGGGAATATTCAACCTGATCTGGTTCGGGTCTTCTACTCAAATTTAACAGTGAATGGTTCAACAATCAGATCTCAAGTGAAGGGAGTGAATATGGAAATTACTCCTTCTGTGTGGGAACAAATTACTGGTCTAAAAGATAGAGGTGTCAAAGTGTCAAGAGGAAATATTACCTGACTTCAACAAGATACA
The DNA here is from genome assembly GCA_963425845.1 of Sphenostylis stenocarpa. Lineage (NCBI taxonomy): Eukaryota > Viridiplantae > Streptophyta > Magnoliopsida > Fabales > Fabaceae > Sphenostylis > Sphenostylis stenocarpa. Next base: position 11,025,595 of record OY731408.1, read on the forward strand.
ATTTTTCAAATCTTGCCTTAAGGATCCAAATGATTCGGTAAGAATTTTAAATGCTGGAAAACTCTTACTTGAACACAGATTGCTTGCTTTTATTGTGGCATGGGTGCTTACTCCAAGAGGAAGTAATCATGCCATACTTAATGAGGGAGATCTTGCCCTCATGTACTGCATCTCTAACAATATTAAGGTGAATTGAGTTTATGTGATTAAAGATCACATGTTGAAGGCAAAAAGGCTGGCGGATTACAAACTGCCGTATGCCATGTTGATTAACAATTTCTTTAGATTTTTTCAAGTTGATCTTACAGGGGAAAGCATAGAAACTTCTAAGGCATCAAATGAGATTGATGACTCCACCTTGAGAAAAATGGGGTATATTAAAATCGATGATGAATGGATTTCTAAAATTGATGCTGGAATGTCTGAGGATGAGGAAGACAATAATGAGGAAGATGAGCAAGGTCAAATTCCTTCCTCTCCAGCTGCTGCAAAGGTTCCCGAATCGCCTAGTGGTCAAGCTTCATATGAAAATATGGAGATCATCCCATACATGGAGCAGCCTGACCGTGGGACTCCCTTGTCTCAATTTGAAAGAACAATGCTTTCTCAAATGGCCACATTGCAGGAAAACCAGAGAAAGCACATGCAGATGACCTATCAGCATTTTCAATAGACCAATAATCAGTTCACCAATCTTGGACATCAGATTGCTGATATTTACACCAAGCTGGAAGACATGCAGCTTAATCAAGGAAACTGGGATGATTGAGTCTTTGGACAAAAAGGGTCCATTCTTATTTTTTTTCTCTCTTTACGTCATATTTCTTTTGCTTCTAAATTCTCTTTTATGGACTGTAATATTAAATGGTTATTAACCAGAAACAATATTTTTAGCTTTGATTAATATAATGTAGGTTTCAGGACGAATTAGGAAAATCTAGATAGAATTTAACATAGATCCCTGATATTTTTAGCTGATACTAAATGGATTTAATCGATTAAATCGATTAAAAGAAACACTTACATAGGGAAATCACAACAGAATAATCGATTAAAATGCGTATCAATCGATTAAAATCTATATGTCATCAACTAAAACTAGTTTACATCAGTTGAATTAGCTAAATAAGATTCTATTCGGATTTTGATGGATCTATTGGTTAAAAGTTAATCGATGTAGTTGATATTATTGTAAAACACTTTTCTAAATGATCGGTTTTACAAAATTTGCACTGGATTAGGCATGACAAATACATCAAACATTACTAAGATTTCAAAACTGGCCGTTTTAATCGATACAAACAAACTTTAAATCGATTAAAAGCACTTATACAACATTCTTCATTACTGTTTTAATTGATTAAATGTCGATTTACTCGATTATATCAACTTATGGTTCAAACTTTCAAAACTCATCACTGTTTTAATCGATTAAAACTTTATTTCAATCGATTAAAACCATTAACAAGAACTTTTTAATCGATTTTGGCCTGTTTTTAATCGATTATTACTCTGGGAAGAAAAATTAAAGGCTTTAGTTAATGGTTGTTCTTGTAACATGCTACTAAAGCATGGTTCCCTTATCTTTACACGTGTTAATTGTATTCATTACAGACGTGTTAATGAAGATAAGTTTGAATCAACTTTGATTGATCTTTACATGAGTAAAGTATCGTATCCAAATTTTTTTTCTTCTCTTCTTCCTATCTTCGAAATCTAATACCTGTTACATATCATACATCATTCCTCTGTTCCCTATTTTTGATGAAGTTAAAAGGGGGAGAAATAATTGCCTTAATTTTGATCAATTTAGAGGGAGAAAATAATAATTCTGTAGTTGAGGGAAACAGAAATTTAGGGGGAGAAATAGGAAAATGATTAAATGTTGATTACTCACTAATCTATTTTATCAAGTGACTTCTTTTGCAGAGTTATTATTCAAAGTGGTGTTTGTCTTCATCAAATAGGGGGAGACTGAAAGTAATGAAGATCTTATTTACTTTGGCAAAGATCTTGTTGATTTGATAAAGTAAAAAATGAAGTCAAAGGCAACTCTGTGGCAGTCAAAGGTCACTTAATATAAAAGAGAAGAGGATTAGTATGTCTGCAGCTCTGCTTAGGTATAATCATTTTTATCTTTTCTGTTGCATGAGGTTTCTTCACTTAAAAAGATTTTGCAATTGCCTCTAAAAAATGTTTTAACCGTTAAAAACAAAACATTTGACAAAAGAATTTTTAAACAACTATTTTAACTGATAGTATATGTGGTTTATCAACTAAAATGTTCTTCACACTTCTATAACAGGTTTTCAACTGATATAACTTCAAAATAACCGATTGTTTTCATTTAAAGAAGTGTTGAAAACTTTCTGTTAGTATTTTAACTGATACAATTTCGAAATAACCGATTAAAATCACTTAAAAAGACCAGGGAAGTGTTTTTTCAGTATTTTAGTCGATATAACTTCGAAATAATCGATTAAAACCACTTGGTATATCAGATGACCGATTAGATTGGCTTTATGACCGATCAGAACCGGATATGATCGATCAGAATGGGTTTATGACCGATCAGAACGAGATATGATCGATCAGATTTGAGTTATGACCGATTAGAATTATTTTAATCGATTAAAATGTGTTTCAATCGATTAAAACAACTTGGAAAATTTGTACTAATCGTTTCAATCGATTAAAATGTACTTTTATCAGTTAAAATCACTTGGAAAAGTTTATAAGAATGTTTTGCAGTATTTTAATCGATTGAAAGTCGAAACAATCGATTTAAACAGATTAGAAGATTTTTTGAAAAGAGTTTTAATTGATATAAATGTTGTCGTATCAGTTAAAACAAATCTGGAAAATAATCAAGAACGTTTTAATAGATTAAAATAAGTTTTAACATATTAAAACAAGACTTTTAACAGATTAAAAGATTATTTTAACAGATTAATTAAACCAGCAGTTTTGAAAATCTTCTATATAAACAGAGTTGCTCTTAAACACATCTTTTACACAACTTTTAGCAATCAATCAGGCAATCAAAAGTGCTACTTTCAAGAAAGAATCACGCTTGTTTTTGTGAAGTTCATCAAAGTACTTTCTTGAGGCAAATTTGCATTTCTTTGGAGAAGAAACACATATTGCGGAACCGCATAAAACTGGTTTGAGCGTTTTAGTTTCTTCGTTTGTTTCTTTACTTTCTTTGACTGTATTGTTGGTGCCTAGAATTGTGGGCACTGGTTTCTGTAGCTGGAATTTGGCTGCAGGGTAGATCAAGGACTGAAATTTGGTTCTTGGTGAAAGGTTAGGTGCAAAAACTGGAATTGTGGTTCTTGTGGTAGATTGAGTGTTTGATTAAGGTTGTAATCTGTAAAACATTCAATCTAGTGGAACCCAGCTGGAATTTGGCTGGAGACTGGACGTAGCCCTGGGATTGGGTGAACCAGTATAAATCTTGGTGATATCTTTCTAAACCTTTCTCTTCTTTAATTTTGTGATTGCATTTATTTTTGATTGATTGTTGTGTATGATTTAAGAATTGGTCAGATTTCTTAATCTTTGAAATAGATAATCTGTTTATTGCGAAAATCTTTCAAAGATCAATTCACCCCCCCTCTTGATCTCAGCCTCTTTTTCTAACATTGTTAACTAAGAAAAGGAGATTTACTGCAGAAACAGTGGAGCTAGAAGCAGGATGCAACACTATAATTCAGAAATCATTACCTTAAAAGTCCAAGGATCCTGGTAGTTTCACTATACCAGTTACAATTGGGACGTTACAAGTAGGTAAGTCATTACTTGATTTGGGTGCTTGTATAAATCTAATGCCTTTGTCTATGCTTAAAAGAATAGGAGACTTGGAAGTAAAGTCTACAAGAATGACATTACAGCTAGTTGACAGATCTGTAAAGATTCCTTATGGAGTAGCAGAAGATGTTTTAGTTAGAGTGGATAACTTCATATTTCCTGTTGATTTTGTGATTATGGACATGGAGGAAAATGAGGAAGTCCCATTGATCCTGGGAAGGCCATTTATGAAGACTGCCAAAGTAATTATAGATGTTTACATAGGCAAGTTAAAAATTAGAAGTGGAGATGATGAAGTTAATTTTAATTTGTTTGAAGTTGTACAACAACCGAAAAACAAGAAAGATTGTCTCAGAATAGATACTTTGGATGAATTATCCATCTCAATTGAAAAACAAGATTACAAGCCTGTTGCACAACCCCAAAGACATCTTAGTCTGACTATGAAGGAAGTTATTCAAAGAGAGGTACTGAAACCTCCTGAAACAGGTATGATTTATCCAATCTCTGACAGTTGTAAGGTTATTCGGAATGAGAAGAATAAATTCATTCCCACAAGGACAGTTAAGGGATGGAGAATGCGTATATATCACCTTGATCACTCACCTGTATGAGCCCTAAAGCAAATAGGCGTCGAGCTGAAGACGTTAAACAAGCGCTCTTGGGAGGCAACCCAATGTTTTGAATTTGTTTTTTTTTCTTTTTGCAGTTTAAGTTTTTTTGTGCATTTTTCTTCCTTAGGTTCTTTCTTTGCAAGATTACTCCAGGTACACAGTGTACTTCTCCTCAAGACTTTGAAGCCTTACTTCAATGGCCTGGGGACAGTCCAACTTTTCTAGAGGGGGTGAGAAAGTCTGCAGCTAAGGCTGAGGCACAATATAAGGAGTACATGACAAGTGAAGAAAATGAGGGAGGAAACTTACTTTGCTTTTAATGTTTTTAATTCCTTTGTCTTTAATTTAATGTTTTTAATTGCTTTATTTTAAATTTTGAATTCCTTGTTGTCCCATAATTTGTTTTAGAGTCATATATGAGATTATTGCTTAGTGTCTAATTCAAATCTAGAACGTAAAAAATAATTTTGATTGTTTCCAATAACAAGTGATTTTGGGATATTGAGTATGATAGTGAAAAAGAATTGATGAGGAAAATTAGGAATTAACTGAATTGGAGAAGCTAGCCAAAACCCAGGTGAGCAGAGTACCAAAAACAGATAAATTGAGTGTCAACACTTTGTGATGATAACTGATATTGATTGATTCTTTGATGTGATTGCATGTTGGCAAGACTTGAAAATGATAAAGGCATTTTTTTCTTTGTAGTAGATATAACCCAGAGCCAAATAGCCAACCATGCATTAATTATAGGACATCCATTTGAACCCCTTCTGAGCCAAAAATAATATTGTTTCTTAAACAGAACCCTTAAGCCTAAACACTATTTATCTACCTTCCTATATTTGAGAAAGGAAATGAGTATGAATGTCACTAATTTTCTTATTGTTGGGTATTGATATTGTTGTCCTACAGGTATTGTTGGGGTGTTATTGTTAAAAAAAAGTGTAAAGAAAAAGGAAAAGCAAAGCTTAAAAATTTGCAAAGCCAAAAAAAGGATACATGCAAAACCAAAAAAAAAAAAAAGAAGTCAAAAGGGGGTAATAACTTGTGAGATTATTCACTCATTGTCATTGTGTTAGGGACAAAAACATGAAGTTTGAAACCTGACTTGAGGAATTGTTAATCAAGAATCATTCATATGAGTTGAATTTCTCAAATATTTTTGTATATCCCAGAAAAACCAATAATTCTTTCTTAGCCCAACCCCATTACAAGCCTCAAAAGACCTTTTGATTTAAGTCTTGTTTAACAATTGTTGATTGCTTGAAGATGATTATCAATATTGGATTGTCTAAATGAAGTGATCGAATGAGATAAACACTTACCTGTGAGAATTAGAGATGAGTATATATAACTCTATTTGAGAGATAATGATTCTCTGAGGATAGTTGATGACTAATTATTCTTTGTTGGTTTCTATAACTTGAATGCTTATGTGTTCTATTTTCATTTGGAGTTGTGAGCATCACCCCTGGAAATTTTTATGTTGTGGTTTTAGAAGAGAAAGAGATAATAGGTGATGATTTTGTTTTAGAAAAACTACTTTGCTAGGGACAAGCAAGATTCTAGGTTGGGGGGAGTGGTTAAGTGGTAAAAAGTTGATATAATTATACCTTGAATTGTTATAAAACCACTTAACTTATGTTAATTCTAATATATTTTTCTCCCTATATAGGATGAATTTGAGAATACCTTGATACAAGAGTAAGGAGCATAATTGTCAGCATAATTGGAGTAAAATTGAAAGAAAGAAGAGCGCTTAAGCGAATGAATGATGTAAGGCCCGACCCAAATTCTCTTATAAAAAGATAAGTTGTGTTTTGAGAAAAACAAGCAGTCTTGGAGGAGAGGAGGCACGACTACTGTTAGGGTTTTGTCTAATCTTCATCAATTCTTCACTTCTTCATCAATTGGAGCATTGTAATGGCTAACATGAGTGGCTAACTTCATTATCTTAGGATTTGGTGCACTTCCTTTGAACTCTTTTGTATCATGGTGATATTTTGAGATCTTAATCTATGCTTTGATGTTGTTATTCTTATCCTTTATGCTTTTGAATGCTTTTTTCTTGATTTTTTGAGGTATGATTGGAAAATATATCTTGAACCCTAGATCACGGTAAGAATATTTGTTACGTTAATTGCCAGGAATGGAATGAATGTATCAATTGCTTAACACCCTAACCCTAATGCTAGAAAATCTGTTAATTGTGTGAGGAATCAACATTTATTAGGTTTTCTTATGAATTTCATGTGTGAGGAATCAACATGGATGATTTGAGTAGGTGGCATCAACATTGTTAGGTTAATTGACGTTCTTAATTGACATAGCCATTACAAAAGAGAGATAAGGAAGGAAGTCAATCCTAAGTACCTTTAATTGATATTTTCTCAACAATTTACAGTTCTTTGTCATTTAATTTCAATTCAACTCTTGTTTGCAAAACTCAATCTGTTTAATCTACTTAGTAAGCATAATTGGGAATTTTCATTGAAACTGTTCCTCGTGGGATCGACTTTTATTTAATCGAAATACTATACTGCGATTGATAATTTTGGTACGCTTGCCAATAATTCAACAATAGTGTTCAAAATTTGTTGAATGTTGGGTGGATCACTCTCGACGCTCCCAACATGGACATCAAGCTTCTATCACAACCAGAATAGTGAGGTTGGGTGAAGAGGGCCAGCTGATTAGGGCTCTATTTGTTTTTAAGCTTCCTGCATATTTCTCACGGTCCCCGCCTATGGTCGCAAGATCCTTAACAAACAGGGCTTTGTAAATATTTCGCGTCTATCAATATAATGAGACATTTTCATAACATTCATATTCTTTTCATTCTTTTCTCTCTTAATATTCTTTCAAAATAATTGATAATAAAATCTAAGCCTAAACAAAACCGTAAATAAAAACAATCATGTCTATGATGGATGACTCTCTGTGGGACCCAAAAGCCGAAGGTGAATGAACCGAGTCAGACATTAAGGAGGGGACCATCCATCTCCCCGAACATGCAAAGGCTGCTAATAAAGTAAGCTCAATACATATAGCCTTACCAAGAAGAAATCAAGGCCATCGATTTAGGGGCAAGAAAAAAAGAGAAATAAGTATTGATACCCAAATCAATGATAACATCAACGATGAGTTAGTACAAAAATTAAGGGAGTATATGGACGCATGTGCATGGTCTTACCATGACATGCCAAGATATCAGAATCCAACATCACAAGTCCTCTCCCTACTGACCTAAGATGAATGGTGCAGTAGAGACAACCAATTATAACATCAAGAAGACCATCCAGAAGATGGTCAAAATCTGCAAAGATTGGCATGAAATGTTACCCTCTGCCCTTCATAGGATATTGAACTTCTGTACGGTCCTCCATAGGAGCCACTCCATTTTTCCTTGTATATGGCATGGAGGTTGTACTACCAATAGAGGTCGAGATACTTTCCCTACAAATTATCATGGAAGCAAAATTGATAAAAGCTGAGTGGGTCCAAGGCCGACAACCACTTGAATCTAATTAAAGAAAAATGGTTGGACGCCATACGTCGTGAACAAAGCCTATCAAAAGAAAATTGAAAGATCTTACGACAAAAAGATCAACCCCCCATTCTTACCATGAGGGGTACTTAATGGTAAAGAAATTGCTTCCGGCCCAGAAAGACCAAATTGGAAAATGGGCAGTAAATCATGGACGACCCTTCGTGGTTAAGCGAGCTTTCTTAGGAGGAACTCCTATCCTCACGAACATAAATGAAAAAGAACTTCGACACCCAGTCAACCCTGATACGGTGAAGAAGTATTATGCTTGAAGGACATTGCTCATGACCCGCTAGGATGAAAATTCGTAAAGGGCATCCTGGGAAAAAGTTAGGGTCCACTCACCTCGCTAGGATACATCCTAGGCAAAATTTAGAGGCTTCAAGGAAAAAAAAGAAGAAGAGAGAAGAAAGAAAAATCCCCTAAAAGCAATGGTTGCCTTAGTCGAAAATCTAAAGGCGGCTAAGATAACATCCTTCTAGAAGCAGATAACCTTGCATAGTCTTCACTTCGGGCTCAAACGTCTCAACTGATGCAACTAGGAAAACAAGGGGGGCAGATATCATAAGATATGATTGTTGAAGCCTATACAATGTAGCCAACCCCAGCCAACCATTCTTCTAAATTCCATTTGTAATCCTTCTGCAAAAATATTAAACCTTTTGTTTATATATATCAATAAAATTCTCTTTCATTTCCTTTCTCTTGACCAAATTGTGGAAATGCCTCTTTATTGATGAATCATAAATATGTGCAAAGTCTTTTGTCAAGATCATACCATGCATCATAAACAAGGAAGCATTTAAAAAGAAAAAAATAAAATGGAATAATGTCTGCTAGGAGATTCTTAGGCAAAAATTAGAGCAGTCTGCTAGACCAAAAACCCAAAAAGGTGGTCTAGGAAAAAGTTAAGGCATTCACAAAAAAGGAAAAAACCTGCTAAGATATTCTAGGCAAAAATTAAGGCAGCCCGCTAGATCGAAAACCCCAAAAGGGCGATCTAGAAAAAAGTTAGGGCTTAACCAAAAAATGAATAAAAAAGTAGCTCACCATCATAATCATGAAAGTACAGCAGGAGAATGCTAATCACTTTTCTAAGATGCATCTCATAAAAGAATAGATTGTATTTAGGACATCCACACACAAATAGTCGCACAAAACGACTTTGTCAAAATCGAAAATAAAAATTTCTGCAAATAAATAGCAAAAACGATAATAATGCATAAGGAGACTAGCTCCATGTTTGTGATTGAAAAACAGGATCGCTAGGACCAAGTCTCCAAATAATGTTTTCCCTCAAAAAAACAGAGCAAGTTGCCACCAATAAGCCAACAACTCCAGAGCAAAATAAAAGCTTCCAAAAACATGAGCTTCGACTACCATCCTTCTACCCAAAAAAAGAAGGCACAAATAAGAAGTCTTCAAACATTGCTCTCCCTCAAGAAAGAAGAACGAGTTGTTGTCATCAAATAACTTAGAAGAAATAAGAGCTTCCCGAATCAAAAGCCCCAACCATTCTCCTTCTACCCCAATAAAGAGAAGGCACATAAAAGAAAAGCCGACAGAAAGACTCGATTATCCCCAAGTGGATCATTGTCTACTCCAGAGGCAAACAAAAATAGTTCCGCACGGCTCAGCATCACCGCCACATGAGTCAACAAGCATACTCACCCATTCTCTACCACATTCATCAAAGGAGAATAAAGGTTACGCAAAAGCCTACCACCAATGATCATGGAATCCAAACCTCCACATTCTCATGGTTCCAACAAAAAAAGAAAAAAAAAGAAAACTCTTCATCTCCAGCAGATGACCAGAAAAGGCCACGACAAAGAAGGTCGAATAAAATCCCCTAGTGGATCATACCGAAAAAATCTACAAAAAGAAGGAATAAAAAATTCCCATCCCTCATTAGAATAAGAGCTTCACAAGGACAACTCGCATCAACATCAATCAAGGAGCCAAGACTCCATCCCCAGAAAAGAAAAACCAAGGTTTGATCCCCAGGATGTAAAATAATTCCCTGGTGGAGCACCAAAAAGAGAAAAAACTTTATCCCCTGCGGATTCCCAAAAAGAAGAAAAATCCCGCGTGCATAAAAGAAACTAAAAAGTAAAAAGGCACACGCATTATCCCCACAAAGAAGCCAAATTTCAAAATCACGAGAAAAAGAGATAAAATTGCGGAAAAAGGTAAAATTGAATAAAAATCCTAACTTTTAGGTAACCAAATCAATCCCCAAGTGGGTCACCGTAGAATAAAGCATCCAAACTAAGGAATAAAAAATCCCATTCCCCTAGCAGAATAAGAGCTTCATAAAGCCAACTCTCACCGACCTCAATCAAAGAGCCAAGACTCCATCGCCTAGAGGGCTACCAAAATCAGATCCCCAAGGAAACAAATAATTCCCCGGTGGATCACCAAAAAATAGAAACACATCCCCAGTGAGCCTACTACAAAGATAATCTTCAAAACTCATATCCTCAGAGTCGTTTTCCTGCGCATAGGCAAGACCTGGCAGTCAAGAGCCAACATCCCTAAGTGGAACATCAACCTGTTTGTAGACCCCAAATCTTGCCCGGCCTCCAAATAAAGTCAGAAAGCTTCCTATTCAAAGACGGCCGAAGCCTAACAAGCCACTAGGAGAGACTATTAGGCTCCCGTACCAAGATAGGAAGGTTTTTTGGCCCGAAAATAAGGTTTCTCGCCCTGAAGGGACGAGACCGCCGTCTGGAAATACCAGACCGCCGTCTCGTCTCAGCACCAGGACGAGACCGCCGTCTCGATTATCCAGACGGCGGTCTCGTCACTTGCAAATTCGAGACGGCGGTCTGGGTTTTCCAGACGGCGGTCTCGATTCCTGCCAAGTCGAGACGGCGGTCTGGATTTTCCAGATGGCGGTCTCGACCCGCTGCCAAGTCGAGACGGCGGTCTGGACTTCCCAGACGGCGGTCTCGACCCTATCAGCGGAGACGGCGGTCTCGACCTGTCAGGCGCGAAAGACTATAAATAGGGGCGTCATTTCTCCCTTTTTCCACACCACAGCTGCATAGCTCTCCCTTCTCTCTAAAAACTTCTCTCTAGAATCCCTCCGACGCATTTCCGGAGCTTCTGAGTGCTTTCAAGAGTGATTTTCGGCGTTCAAGAGGTTTTCTGACGTCTTGTAGAGTGAAGGGCTGCCATAAAGCACCCTATTTTTTCCAGAGAATTAATATAAAAAGCGTGCTTCGGAGGTTCAAATTCTCTCCTTCCACCTTTACCGTTTTTATCTTAAATTATGCAATAGATAATAGGGCCATGTAGTCATACTTTTAAATTCCGCAGAATAAAAAGGGCAAAATTGTATTTTTCTAGTTTATCAATAAAATAAGCCGGCCTGTCATAGGGAACCCGAAAGGGGCGTCGTAAAGGGACTAATACTCCCGTTGCACGTAACCAACTCCCTTACCCAACTCTGGTTCTAATGACCAAAGTTGGTTTTCGAAAACCAACGCCTTTTTAAACCCCTTTTCCGATGTTTATGGTAAAAATATCGGTGGCGACTCCATAGAACCCAAATTAAATAAGTCCCTGGGTTAGCCCAGTTATCGGACAACTCAGGGATACTTTTGAAAACCTTAGCCCGGTTATCGGACAACCTAAAGGCGTTGTAACCACCAATAAAAAACGTGAAAATCAAGAGGGTCGAAAAAACCATCGCGTCGCTCTGACCGCCCCTTTTTGGGAGGCGGTGACACTGTTCATAGGCGAAACAATGCAGCCAAAAGTCTTCACTTCCGATTAAGCATCTGCCTACTCAGAGGCATTACCAGAACATCAACAAAATATCTTCCTGCTTAGAATCACCATCAAAATCAACAAATCCTCAATGGATATCCGCCTATTCAAGAGGCATCGCCTAGATCAACAAATCCCTAATGGATTCCTGCCTACCTAAGAGGCATTCACCAAGAATCCCCGACACACCGAATGACCACAGAAAAGTCAAAACACAATTACTCCCCCATGGAGTCGACGTATGAGCAAGAGTAGTAAGCCGCCACCACATACATCGTCTGATGGACCCGCTCCATTGTAAGGGAGTGTCCTGAAGACAAATATCGGCACATGAGTAGGAGCAGTAAGCCGCCACCACATACATTGTCTGAAGGACCAATTTCGTTTCAAGGGAGTGTCCTGAAGACAAATATCAGTGCATGAGCAAGAGCAGTAAGCCGCCACCACATACATCGTCCGAAGGACCAACGTCGTTGCAAGGGAGTGTACTGAAGACAAATATCGGCGTATGAGCAAGAGTAGTAAACCGCCGCCACATACATCGTCCGAAGGACTAGCTCCTTTGCAAGGGAATGTACTGAAGACAAATATCGATGCATGAGCAGGAGTAGTAAGCCGCCACTACATACATCGTCCGAAGGATCAACTCCGTTGCAAGGGAGTATCCTGAAGACAAATATCGGTGCATGAGCTAGAGAAATAAGCCACCACCACTTCCTCTATCAAAGAGATCAACCACCATAGCAAAAGGGGCATCCGGAAGATAGAGTTCCACACATCGTCCGAAGGATCAGCTTCGTTGCAAAGGAGTATTCGGAAGCCACAATCCGCCGTCATCTCTCGAAGGATCAGCTCTGCTGCAAAGGAGTATCTTGAAGACAGGATTTATGTACATCATCCGAGAGATAAGCCCCATTGTAAAGGGGTATCCGGAGGATACAACCTACCTTTACCGTCCTAAGGGTTAGCTTCCGCAGCATGGGAGCATCCTGAAGACAAGAGTCTACTACGCATTCACCACCTAAGGGGTCAACTGTCGCATCAAAGGAGCATCCTAAGGGAAAAATCGTCATCATCCGAGGGGTCATCTACCGCATCAGAGGAGCATCCTGAAGCTTTACACTTGTCGTTTGAAGGGTCAGCCTCCGCAGTAAGGAAGCATCCTGAAGACAGCACCAGATTCATGGTCACGAGGGTCAGCTACCACGACAAGAGGAGCATCCAGAGGACAACCGGGCAAGAGGATTAACTCCTTCACCCGCCAATCGACCTTATGGTACGTTAGCCCATAGTCAATTGGTCGGGTGAAGGGGGGGGGGTAACTGTAGACCTCAAATCTTGTCCGGCTCCCCAATAAAATCGAAGATAACCCGTTTCGAAGATGGTCAAGACTTTGTTAAGTCCCTAGTAGCCTTTTCTAGGTTCCATTTAAGATAGGAAAGGTTTTCAGAGGCAATAAAAATCGGGAATTCCGTCGGAAACAACAAATGGCCATCTAGGACAGTCAAACGGTCGTCCATGCCTACTTTAAGGCAATGGACGGCTGTCCACTTTTCCCAGACGGTCGTCCATGGCAACTTTTGGCCATGGATGACTGTCCACTCTATATGGACGACCGTCCATGGTCACTTTTTGCCATGGACGACCATCCACTTTTTCCTGGTGCGGTTCCCTATAAATAAGAGCCCCATTCGTTGATTTTTTCACACCTCTCCACTCCTACACTCTCTAGGAAGCCTTTTGGAACTTTAGAGTGACTCTGAGAATTATTCCAGAGTTCGAGTGAGCTTTCTAGTTTCCGTTTAAGGTAGAGATCGGTTAAGGAAGTCTCCTTTTGAGATGTCCAACCCTCAGTAGGGTGATACTCTTATTTTTTGTTCGAGGGAGGAGTGACTCTGTAGAGTGCGGGGATTGCCAAAAAGCATCCTCAAGTTCAAGATTTATAAAATCTCACTTTGGAGGTTCTCCTTCATATCTCTTCTCTTTTACTGCTTTCCTTATATGCATTAGATATTAGGGTCATGTAGACATTTAAATTCTACAAATACATAAAATAATAGGGTAAAAACATAGTTTCTTTAAGTATTTATTTTATAGTCCTTCATAGGGAACCTGAAAGGGGCGTTGTGGGGTGCTAACACCTTCCCCACACGTAACTAACTCCCTTACTCGAAAGGGGCGTTGTGATGGCCAAAGTTGTTTTTTTCTAAAACCAATGCCCTTTTACCTTTTTTAGTGTTTAAGGTTAAAACACTGGTGGTGACTCCATAGAACCTTTTAAGAAAATCTCGCCTTTAGGTCCAACCCGATTATCGGACAATCGAAATGTGTTGACCACTTCTTTAGAAAACGCGAGTCATTTCAAAACCATCGAGTCGCTCCGACCACCTCTTTTTACGGTGACGACATATACAATAACTCTATTTTCCCAATTTATCTAGTGTTTACTTATACCTGATGAGTTTTGTATTATTGTAAATATTTTGCCTTTGATCGATAATTTTGTTTGGTCGTTATGACAATGAATAATAACATAAGCATTTGTTAGATAATACTTTTACAATCTCAAAAGGATCTTCCCAATTAGGTGACCATTTCCCATAATATTTAGACTTTCAATCCATAGGCAATATCACTTTCCAAACTAAATCACCTTCTTCAAATTTTTTTAATTTAACTCTTTTACTATAAAACTTAGCAATTTTGTTTTTCTGATGTAATATTTGATCTAAAGTCATTTTTCTAACTTCATTTGATTTAAGCAACTCGTCATACATCTTATCTCAATACTCTTGTCTCAATAATTCATTTTTCCTTTGAATTCTTATTGATTCTATATTAATCTCGATCGGTAAAACAACATCATGTCCAAAAAGTAACTTATATGGTGTAGCTTTAATATAATCTCTTAGAGAAGTCCTATATGCTCATAATATTTGAGACAATGTTTCATGTCAATTCCTAGGTTTATTTTCAATATGTTTCTTAATCAAATTAATTAAAACCTTTGTTAATTGTCTCTACTTATCCATTACCTTGAGCAAAATATAGCATTGACGCTAATAATTTAATATTTCTCGATTCCGCATAACTAGAAATTTTCTTACTAATGAACACTGTACCTCGATCTGTGGATATTGAGTCTGAGATTCCAAATCGATACACAATATGTTCTTCTATAAAATCTATCACATCTTTATGCTCAACATCCCTTAAAGGAATTGCTTCCACCCATTTAATAAAATAATCAACTGCCACTATTATAAATTTATGATCTTTTGATGAATGAGGATATATTTGTTTAATTAAATCAATTGTCCACCCTCTAAATGGCCATGGTTTAACTATCGAATTTAATTCAGTAGCTGGAACATTTTGTACAAATCCAAATTTTTAATACTATTCACAAGATTTTGCATACTCAATACAATCTTTCAAAATTGAAGGCCAATAATAACCTCTTCGATATAAAATTGACTTCAACTTCCCTCGATCGTATGTGACCCACATATTCCACTATGTACCTCGGCTATAGCTATATAAGAATCATCCTTACCCAAACATTTAAGTAAAATTCCTTCCAATCCTCTTTTATAAAACTCATTGTTTAACAGAACATAAATTTTGGCTCGATGCACAATTTTTTTATCAGTCAACTTATTGGGTTTTTTTAGATATTCTATTATCGAATACCTCCAATCATCACTTCTTAGTGAATCTATTTGTAATACTCCAATTCTTTGAGTAAACTTTTCTTTAATCAGAATTAATTCATCAAATCCTTTATTCGACAATTTATACCTTGACGCTATTTGAGCCAAATCATTTGTTTCTCAATTAAATTCTCGAGGTATATGTTCGAATTGAATATTCTCAAAACTACTTATTAGTTTAAATACTTTATTAAATTTGAATTCAAACACTTATATTCCCTATTTACTTGCTCTATAGTTAACTGAGAATCCCCTCAAATTACCACATTCCTCGTTCAAAACTCAATCAACGTTTCTAATTCCAATATCAACGCTTCATATTCTGTTTCATTATTTGAACAAGTCGGTTTAATTTCAAACAATACTTTAGTAGAAATATTACTTGGGGAAATTATTACAACACCTACTCTGGACCCATTCGTGGTACTAGAACTATCAAAATATAGAACCCATCTATCACTTTCTAATAAACGTATGTCTTCAACTTACACATGCGTATGATCTGCCAACAAATCAACAACTACTTGTCCTTTAATCGATTTTAAAGATTTAAATTTTAATGAGAGTTTTGTTAACATCAACATCCATTTACCCACTTGATTATGCAAAATAGGCTTTAACACTAACAACTTTAATATATTATCTCTCGAAAAAAGGATTACATCACAAGGTTTAAGATAATGTTTCAATTTGCAATAAGCATAATACAAACTCAACATTAACTTCTCGGTTGAACTATATCGGGTTTCAGCGTCAATCAACATTAGATTCAAATAATATACTGCACATTTTTCTCCACTCGAGTATTCTTGAGCCAATAAACTTGCAATAGTATCCTCCGACGTTGAGATATTTAACTTCAATGCCTTACTTCGATCAATCAGAATCAGCACATGTGGATTACTCAATATTCGCTTTATCTCATCTAAAGCTTTCTGATGTTCACTGTTCCACTTGAATTCAGTTTCCTTCTTCAGTCTCAATAAAAGAGAAAAATACACAAGTTTTTCCTGCCAAAATCAAAATAAACCTTCTTAAATAATTAATTTTACCTAACAAAGATTGTAACTTATTTTTATTTTTAGGGGACTTAGTTTCAGTTATTGTCTTTGCTTTGTTTTTGTTGATTTCTATTCCTTTTTCATGAACAATAAATCCCAAAAATTCACCTGCATTCACTCCAAAAGAACGTTTTAAAGGATTCATTTTCAATTTATGACATCTCATTCTTTCAAAAGCTTGTTTTAACTTATTTAAATTAGTGTAGACCTCAAATCTTGCCCGACCTCACAATAAAGTTCAAAAATCCTCCGTTTCAAAGATGGACAAGGCTTCATTAGGCCCCTAGTAGTGTTTTCTAGGCTCCAATTAAGAAAATGAAGGTTTTTTTAGAAAATAAAAATTAGAAATTTTGTTAAAAACTCTAGACGATCGTCCCAGATTCCAGATTGTCGTCCTTGATTATTTTTTAGCCTGGGACGGCAGTCCTGAATCCCAGACAGCTATCCCGAGGCTTTTTACTAGGCGAGACAACCGTCCCAAAATCCCAGACGACCGTCCCGATTGACAAAGTTTGAGACGACTATCTCGACCTTCTGGAGGAACGTGCTTATAAATAGGACCTCATTCCTCACCATTTCACACACATTCTCACACTCTCATATTTTAAGACACTTCTGGGCATTTTTTGCAATGTTTCAGAGGTCCGAGTAGTATTTTTGATAGTCCATTTGGGAAAAATTGGTTAAGGAAGTCTCCTTTTGAGACATCCAGCTCTTAGGAGTTTAATTTTATTGTTCGAGGGAGGAGCGTTCTTGTAGAGCGAGGGGACTGGCAAAAAGCGTCCTCAAGTTTGAAGATTTATAAAAAGCTCACTTCGGATGTTCTTTTTCATTCCTTCTCTTTTATCGCTTTCCTTTTATTGCTTTCTTTTATGTGCATTAGAGATTATGGTCATGTAGATATTTAAATACTGCAAGTAAATAAATAGGGTAAGGGCATAATTTCTAGAATATTTATTTTCTGAATTAATCCATCATAAGAAACCCGAAAGGGGCACTGTAGGATGCTAACATCTTCCCCACGCGTAACTAACTCCCTTACCCAACTCTGGTTATAATGGCCAAAGTTAGTTTTCTTAAACAAACACCTTCTTTTCCTTTTTCAATGTTTAAGGTTAAAACATTGATGGTGACTCCATAAAACCTTTCTTTTTACGAAAACCTCGCTTTTAAGGATAGTTCGGTTAACGAACATCCTAAAAGTGATGACCATTTTCTTTTAAGAAAACGCGAATCACAAACCATCGCATCATGACCGCTCGTGTCTATCGTTCTCCCCTCCTTGGCGAAGGGGACGACGACGACAAATGACGACTCCATTGGAGAAGCCTAGAGAGTTGATCCCATTTAGTGATGGCTTAACTCAAAATGAATTAAAAGATTTGAAATTATGCTTTTACCCTTCATTGTTTGTATAACATGTTTTATTTGTATGACTTTAATTACTATTGTATGTTTATTTATTACACTTGTCTGAAATAAAAACTATACACAATCCTTTGTACATAACAGTCCCTCTATACTCGGGGGCATGAGCGATAAATCTTAGGGAGTGGGTGGCATGTACGACCAACCGTGGTAATGGCCTTAGTGCCAGCAGGTCATTGTTGGAAACCACCACTCAAGATGATAACCCTCCTTCTTAGTCTTTAGAACGTCTACACGACCTTGAACCACGCAAGGTTTGAGGGCTGAGAGACCGTGGGAACCCTATAATGGGGGCACCTTGGCGACCTGGCCTTAGTGAGGAAAGTTATAACCTAACCTTACTATGCACTTTTCTACAGGATCCCCCTACCTTGTGATTAAACGTCGTCGCTCTGTTCGTGGATGAGTGAATTGTTTGTGCATATGTTTGTTGCATTAGCATAGCATAATCATACAACAACTAAAATAAAAAAATTCTTAAAGCACAATATATATATATATATATATATATATATATATATAAACCTGCTCTTTCTTGCTATAACCAACTTTATCTCGGACAATCTTCATTTAAGCTAGCCTAGTTTCAGGAAAGTTAAGTAGTCACGTTGACTAACAGAAGAGATAAGGAGTTATATATATAAACTTGCTCTTTCTTGTTATAACCAACTTTATCTCGGATAGTCTTCATTTAAGCTAGCTTGGTTTCAGGCTCTTTGAAAGTTAAGTAGTCACGTTGACTAACAGAAGAGATAAGGAGTTATAAAAACAAACAAAAGCTTTTTTTGCTATAACCAACTTTATCTCAGACAATCTTCATTTAAGCTAGTCGGGTTTCAGGTTCCTTGAAAGCTAAGTAATCACATTGACTAACAAAAGAGATAAGGAGTTATAAAACAAACAAAAACCTTTTTTGCTATAACCAACTTTATCTCTGTAGACCCTAAATCCGGCCTCAAAATAAAGAGCAGAAGACTTCCGTTCGAAAATGGACAAGGCCTTAAAGGTCCCTAGGATTGACCAGTAGGCCCCATATTAGAATAGGAAGGATTTTTGTACATGAAAAATAAGAAATTTCACCCAAAGGGTTGAGATCGCCATCTTGTTTGGCGAGACCGCCATCTCGCCACTCGCCAAAGGTGAGACAGTCGTCTCGCCACTTGCCATAGGCGAGACTGCCGTCCCGTTTGGCGAGACTATCGTCTCGCCACTTGGCAAAAGCGAGATGGCCATCTCATTTGGTGAGACGGTGGTCCCAACCTTGTCAGGCGAGACGACGGTCCTGACCTGACAGGTGTGAATTTCTATAAAAGGGGGGACCTTCACCTCATTTTCACAACCTTCTACAACTTCTCCAACTGCATAATTTTCAAAATACTCTCCTAAAACCCCTCTGAAGCATTTTCAGAGTTCTAGAGTTCTTAGGAAGCGTTCCGAAGTGCTTCGAGAAAAGAGTGAGCTGTATTATAGAGCGGGGGGTTTGCCAAAAAGCACCATTTTAAAAAATATTTTATAAAAGCTTGCTTTGAAGGTTCCCTCATATCCCTTATTCTATTTTATCACTTTTATTAGATACTATCTCTGTGCATTAGTTATTAAGGGTCATGTAGTCAATAATTTAATTTTTGCAATGAATAAATAAGGGTAAAAGCGTAATTTTAATATTTTTATTTCTTTATAAAAATAGTCCATCATAGGGAACCCGAAAGGGGCATCGTAGGGAAGCTAATACCTTCCCCACACGTAACTAACTCCCTTACCTAACTCTGGTTGTAATGACCAAAGTTGGTTTTTCTTAAAAATCATTGCCTTCTTTTTCCTTTTCCAATGTTTTTGATAAAAATACTGGTGGCGACTCCTCGAACCCTTTCGAAAACCTCGCCTTTAGGTCTAGTCCGGTTATCGGATAACCTAAAGGCGTTGAACCATTTCTTTAAAAAATGCGAGTCAAACAAAACCATTGTATCGCTCCGACCGCCTCTTTTGACGGTGATGATAGATGCCGACTCCACTGGGGAAGCTAGAGAGTTGATCCCATTTAGTGATGGACTAGTTTGAGAAATGAAAACGTCTCTGAGTAGGCAAATGCTTCATCAGAAGTGAAGACTTTTGGCTGCATTGTTTCACCTCTGAACAAGCTAATGTTCTACTTAGGGATGTTGGATCTTGACTGCTAGGTCTTGCCTATGTGCAGGCAAATGACTCTGAGGATGTGAGTTTTGAAGGTTGCCTTTGTAGTAGGCTCACTGGGGATGTGATTCTATTTTTTGGTGATCCACCGAGGAATTATTTGTTTCCTTGGGGATCTGATTTTCGTAGCCCTCTAGGGGATGGAGTCTTGGCTCCTTGATTGTATTGGTGATATGCTTTTGTGTAACCTTTATTCTCCTTTGATGGTGGTGGAGAATGAGTGAATCTTCTTGATGACTCATCGTGGCGATGATGGTGAGTTGTGCGAAGATGTTTTTGTTTGCCCCTGGAGATAATCCACTTGGGGATTGAGTCTTTCCGTCGGCTTTGTTTTGGTTTGAGAGTTGCCTTCCCTTTATTCGGTGGAAAGATGGTGGTTAGAGCTTATTTGGTTCCGGAAGCTCTTGGTTAATTTCGCCTTTTTTCTCACTATTTGAAATTTGGCTTTTTCAGAATGATGCGTGTGCCTTTTTATTTCCTAATTTCTTTCATGCACGCATGCTTTTTCTTCCTTTTGGGATCCCTAGGGGATTTCCTTTTTCGTGGCCCGCTTGAGGGTTTATTGGCCTTCCTTTGTCATGGCCTTTTCTTTTTGGGCATCCTCTAGGGATGAAGGGTTTTCTTTTTTTTGATCCATCAGGGAATTAGCTGACTTCCTGGGGATTCGATTTTGATGTTGATGTGAGCTGACCTTGTGAAGCTCTTATTCCACTAGGGGATGGAAATTTCTGATTCTTCCTTTTTGTAGATTTTTCTGGTATGATCCACTAGGGGATTTTATTCGGCCTTCTCTGTTGTGACATTTTTTGTCATCTGCTGGAGATGAAGGGTTTTATTTTCTCTTCTTCTTTTTGTTGAGCCTTTGATGGTATGGAGATTGGACTCTTTTGATTGTTGATGATGATGAGCTCTTGAAGCCTTTATTCTCCATTGGGGAGTGTGGAGGAGACTTTGGGTGAGTGTGCTTGATGACTCATGTGGTGGCGATGTTGAGCCGTGAGGTAATTTTTTGTGTTGCCTCTGGAGTAGGCAAGGATTCGCTTGGATATTCGAGCCTTTCTGTCGGCTTTTCTGTGTTGATGGTGCCTTCTCTTCACTTGGGCGGAAGGGTGGTGATTGGAGTTTTTGATTCGGGAAACTCTTATTTCTTCTGAGTTATTTGATGATGACAACTCGCTCTTCTTTCTTGAGGGGGAGAAATGTTTGGAGACTTATTTTTTGTGCCTTCTTTTTCTAGGGTAGAAGGACGGTAATTGGAGCTCTTATTCTGCTGAGTCGCTTGATTGATGACTTGCTCCATTTTCTTGAGGGGGAGCTTTATTTGGAGACTTAGCCTAGGTGCTTCTTGTTTTCAATCACAAACATGGAGCTAATCTCCTTATATGCATGAATGCTTTTCGTTTTTTGTTATTTATCTGAAGTAATTTTTATTTCTTTCATTTTTTATCTTGACAAAGTCATTTTGTATGACTACTTTTGCATGGATGCCCTGAATGCAATCTATTCTTTTTAATCGATGCATCTAGAAAAGTGACTGACATTCTCTTGTTGTACTTCCATGAATATGCTGATGGGCCCCTATCTTTAATTCATTTTTTTGTTTGGTTTAACCCTAACTTTTTCCTAGACTGCCCTTTTGGGGTTTTCGATCTAGCGGGCTGCCTTAATTTTTGCCTAGGATATCTTAGCATATTTTTTCCTTTTTTATGAATGCCCTAACTTTTTCCTAGGCCACCCTTTGCGGGTTTTCGATCTAGTGGGCTACCCTAACTTCTGCCTAAGAATCTCATAGCAGGCATTATTCCTTTTATTTTCATTTTTTCTTTCTCTTCTTTTTAGAGAGATAGGACCCTATCATGCATGCAATGTTTGTGATATGCATCCTATAATGCTATTTCAATTAATATTTCAAAAGGATTAATCAATGTGCTTTTGCTTCTGATGTGCTTCTGTCATCATGTGCTTCCGTCAACATGATAGGTTGTACCAATTTTGATCAAAGAATAATTGTATTTGATTGTAGAGCGACTGCCATGTTAGTGTGCCCCTCCCTTTTCTTGGGGATGTCAATCCTCCTATTGATTACTATCTCCACATTTCCCTACTAATTACTAGAATGTCGTATTAAGGGTCAAGAGAAAAGAAGGAAAGTTATTTGATTCAAAGGCTTGTATTTTAGAAACGTTTTATTTTTGATAAAAAATGGTTTTTGTAAGAATGACTAGCCAAGGTTGGTCAGACTGTTTAGGCTAGTTTAAACAAACATTTTGTTTATGAGGTTGCATCTTTTATTCTATGGCGTATGCTAGGACTGATTGACTTCCCTAGCCCGCCCTTCGGGTTTTCGGTCTAGGATGTTGTGTTTTGATTTGTCCTAACTTTTGTCTAGGTTTCCTCTTTTCTTATTTTGGGAATCCTAGCGGACTTTATTTTGTAATCCTAACTTTTTTCTAGGCTACCCTTTATTGTTGTTCGGGTTTCCTAGCAGGTTTGCCCTAACTTTTGCGTAGCCCCCTTTGTGGGTTTCCTACCGGGTATCTTGCCCTCTCTTCTTTGGCCTTCGCCTTCTTTGGGCTTCTTTTGATTTTTTTCTACAACATTGGTGAAACACGGTTTTATTATGATGAGGTAAAACCTTATTTGGTGTTTCTAGTTAATCAGTCATGATGGGTTTGACTTTTATTTTGGTTAATGGTGCAATTTGATTTTATTGACGCACTTTTGAAAATGTTTGCTTAAACATGGTTATTATGAGGTTTAGACATAAATAGCAAGAAGAGAAGCAGATGGTAAAAATGACATTCTTTATAATTAATAGGGAAATATGTGCCCTAAAGATGCTCGGGGGTCGGGCTAGCCCCAAGAAGTAATCTCTAATAGTCATTGGATTTACAACCCCTAAGATTGAAAAAAAAAACACCTAATGTCTAGGGTTGCTCTCGATGCTTGAACCCCTCTGTTTGGGAAAATTGATTCAAGGTGTGGAGGGGAGACTTCCCTTTTCTCTGTGCAACTTAATCTTTTGTAGGGTCGTACCCTAGGCCATGCTTCAAAGGATTGTATTTAACAACTGGTGGCTCTCTTATTCCTTGAGGGTTACTACCGAACCCTTGTCCTGGGCGATATCCATATTTTGTCATGATGTGGGACACCTTCATGTTGTTGGGAAGTCTTTTCCTTATTCTCTTCTTCAATCTTTCTATTTTTTCCTTATTCTTGGGATCATTGTCTCGTAGCTCCTCGGGGATTAGATTCTTCTACTTCTAGTTGTGCCCTACAATACCGGTGATGCTGGCGATATCTTTGCTGATAGGCGATGTTTCTGTGTATCTCCACGGTACAACTTCATTCGATTCGAGGCATGAACAAATTCAATAACATCCTTGCCCCCTCTTCCTTATTAACTTGGATATCCAATGGTTGAGGCTTATTATCCTCTTTAGGCGGATGAACCATTGGGGGGAACTTGACGACGAAAGGTTTGTTCTTCATCTTATTCCAATTCGTGGAAAGTACATCGAATAATCCTTTCTTTTTATTATCTTATTATTATTAAAGTGAGGATGAATGTATGGAAATTATGAATGCAATAGACAGTCGAGGAGATGACGAAAAGGATAATCTCTATTCATTTTATTTAGAAAGTGTACATTCCTCAATGCAATGCTTCGAAACACATTTTTAAAAGCGAAAAGCCTAAAGGAAACCATAGGCGGGTTAAAATTTCTGTGTATTTTCTTTTTTTGAATTCCAGTGCATGGCATGTAAATGCTCTATCCTCTTTACACAATATTGAGGAATGTCCACTTTCTTTAACTGCCTATTACTAGATGCATGTTATGAGGATGAAGTTTGGTGGATGCATGCATGCAAGTGTTTGTTTTTTCCTAAATATTATCATATTTTATTTTCTAACATGGTGTATGATAGTGTTTGGGATTTTGTGTTTTTTGTATGCGGATGAGGGCATGAAGAATACCAGCCGCTTTCTAGAATACAAAAAGAATTTTATTGTTTAAAATGAATGGTTTATGGGATGGATATGCCTTAAGACAATGACTTAGGTATCCTCCTTAAAGCTTATGCTTTGTGGGGTATCATACCCACCTCGGTGTAATGGTTCCTGCCCCATCACAGATTTGACAAGTATAATGGAGGTTACCATCACACCTTAGTACACTTGTCCCATCCTTGTCGCGAAGGTCACAAACGCACTTGGGTCTCTTTTGCCCTTGTCTTAAGGATATCTAGTGTTCCTTAGCATGAATGTATTTATGCATGAGAGATTTCTATTAAAATGATGTTTATGCATACCTTTCTTATACATTTATTTTCTCTCTTGGTTTTACCACTTATGAAGTGATGCGATATGAATGATTTGACTTTGTCAAAATCATTTTATTAAATTTCATTATTTTGTGTTTTATTCATTTTGTGACCCCTTTATCTCTTTTGTAGGTCAACATGACTACTTAGCTTACAAAGAACCTGAAACCAGGCTAGCTAAAATGATGGCTGTCTGGGATAAAGTTGGTTTATTGGAAATAATGATTTTAGAATCCTTTATCTATTCTGTCGGTCCACGTGGCTACTTAGCTTACAAAGAACCTGAAACCAGGCTAGCTAAAATGTAGATTTTCTGAGATAAGAGTGTTTATTATGAAAAGGTTTTTGAGATTTTACTTTATTTATATTTTCTGTTGTATGATTATGCTATGCAACAAACAAATGCAACAAACAAATGCACAAGCAATTCACTCATCTGCGAACAGAGTGACGTTTTTATTCACGAGGTAAGGTTTTCCTGCAAAAAAATGCATTGACAAAGGTAGGTTCTAATTGTTCTCACCAAGGCCAGGTCCCCAAGGTGCCCCCATTATAGGGACCCTTCAATCTCTCAGTCTTTGAACCATGCATAGCAAAAAGGCCTTGTCGACGTTCTTAGACCAAGAGAAGAAGGTTATCACCTTAAGTGGTAGTTTTCGACAACGACCTGCTGGCACTAAGGTCATTACCATGGTCGACCGTACTTGCCACCCACTCCCTATGTGTATTCACTCTTGCCCCTGGGTATAGAGATATTGTTGGGTGCAAAAGTTTGTGTACAGTTTATTTCAAACAATTGCAGAAAATAACAATACAACAGTTATTAAAGCCATGGAATAAAACATGTTATAAAAGCAAGAAAGAGTAAAAACGTAATTTCTAATTTTTTATTTATTAAACTAGTCCATCACTAAATGAGATCAACTCTCTAGCTTCCCCAGTGGAGTCGCCATCTGTCGCCGTGTTTAGAAGAGGCGATCAGCGCGACATGATGGTTTTGATTGACTCGCATTTTTTGAAAGAAGTGGTTCAACACCTTTAGGTTGTCCAATAACCAGGCTGGACATAAAGGCGGGGTTTTCGAAAGGGTTCGAGGAGTTTCCACCAGTGTTTTAACCTTAAACACTGAAAAAGGTAAAAAATGAAGGATTTGGTTTTCGAAAAAAACCAACTTTGGCCATTACAACCAGATTCGGGTAAGGGAGTTAGTTACATGTGGGGAAGGTGTTAACACCTCACAACGCCCCTTTCAGGTTCCCTATGATGGACTAGTTTAGAAAAAAAAAAAAAACTTAAAGAAACTATGCTTTAACCCTATTATTTGATCTACTGGCAGAATTTAAATGTCTACATGATCCTAATATCTAATGCATACAAGGAAAGTAGTAAAAGATAAGAGATATGAAGAAGAACCTCTGAAGCGAGCTTTTATAAATATCGAACTTGAGGACGTTTTTTGGCAGTCCCTGCACTCTACAGAGTCACTCCTCCCTTAAACAAAAAATAAGAGTACCACCGTACCGAGGACCAGACGTCTCAAAAGGAGACTTCCTTAACCGATTTCTATCTTAAATGGAAATCGGAAAGCTCACTCGAACTCTAGAATAATGCTCAGAGTCACTCTAAAGTGCCAAAAGGCTTCCTAGAGAGTGTAAGAGTGGAGAGGTGTGTGAAAAAAACATGAAATGAGGCTTCTATTTATAGGGGAGAGAGCCTAGGAGGGTGGACGGTCGTCTAGACATCATGGACGACCGTCCATGGCTCAAAATTAGGGTGGACGACTGTCTGGTCATCATGGATGACCGTCCAGGGCTCAAAATCAGGCTGGATGGTCGTCTGGTCGTCATGGATGGCTATCTGGACACTCTAGACGACCATCTGGACACTCTAGATGGCCATATGCATGTTCTGGATGCTCTGGACATTTTGGATAGCCATCTGAACATTCTGGACAACCATCTGGACGTTCTGGACAACCATCTGGACATTCTGGACAACCATCTGGACGTTCTAACAATTTTATTTTTTATTTTCTCAGAAAACCCTCCTTTTCCTAAATGAAGCCTAGTAAACACTACTAAGGGTCTTATGAAGCTTTATTCATCTTGAGAACGAAGGATTTTTGGTATTTATTGCATGGCAGTAGACAACGAGTGTCGCCGCCGTCAAAAACGAGGCGGTCGGAGCGACGCGATGGTTTTATCGACCCTCTTGTTTTCGCGTTTTTATTGGTGGTTACAACGTCCTTAGGTTATCCGATAACCGGGCTAACCTAAAGACGAGGTTTTCGAAAAGTGTCCTTGAGTTGTCCGACAACCGGGCTAACCCAAGGACTTATTTATTTTGGGTTCTATGGAGTCGCCACCGATATTTTTACCATAAACATCGGAAAAGGGGTTTTAAAAAGGCGTTGGTTTTCGAAAACCAACTTTGGTCATTAGAACCAGAGTTGGGTAAGGGAGTTGGTTACGTGCGAAGGGAGTATTAGTCCCTTTACGACGCCCCTTTCGGGTTCCCTATGATAGGCCGGCTTATTTTTATTGATAAACTAGAAAAACGCACTTTTGCCCTTTTTATTCTGCGGAATTTAAAAGTATGACTACATGGCCCTAATGTCTACTGCATAATTTAAGATAAAAGCGGTAAAGGTGGAAAGAGAGAATTTGAACCTCCGAAGCACGCTTTTTATATTAATTCTCTGGAAAAATAGGGTGCTTTATGGCAGCCCTTCACTCTACAAGACGTCGGAAACCTCTCGAACGCCGAAAATCACTCTTGAAAACACTCAGAAACTCCGGAAATGCGTCGGAGGGATTCTAGAGAGAAGTTTTTAGAGAGAAGGGAGAGCTATGCAGCTGTGGGGTGTCGAAATGAGGGGTGGAGAGCCCCTATTTATAGGTTTTCGCGCTGTCAGGTGGCGAGACCGCCGGTCTCGTCTGACAGCAACGAGACCGCCGCGCTCGCACACGAGACCGCCGTCTCGTTTGACATAAGCAACGAGACCGGGTGTCGGGTGAACGAGACCGCCGTCTTGTTTTCGCGGTCCAACGAGACCCGGTGCAGGTGAACGAGACCGCCGTCTCGCTTTCAGTAGTCAACGAGACCCCCCGGTCTCGGTGAACGAGACCCCGGTCTCGTTTTCATAGGCAACGAGACCCCGGTCTCGTTGAACGAGACCCCGGTCTCGTTGAACGAAACCCCGGTCTCGTTTTCATAGGCAACGAGACCCCGGTCTCGTTAGACGAGACCCCCGGTCTCGTTAGACGAGACCCCGGTCTCGTTAGACGAGACGGCGGTCTCACTTGCTACGCGAGGCGAAACGGCGGTCTGGGTCATCCAGAAGGTGGTCTCGTCCCTTCGAGGCGAGAAAACTTATCTTTCGGCCCAAAAAACCTTCCTATCTTGGTACGGGAGCCTAATAGTCTCTCCTAGTGGCTTGTTAGGCTTCGGCCGTCTTCAAATAGGGGATCTTCTGACTTTATTTGGAGCCGGGCAAGATTTGGGGTCTACAGCTGCCCCCTTTACCCGTCCGGTCGACTAGCTGGCCTTCGTTGTCGGGATGATCGACTGGGGGTAAAGGAGTTGACCCTCTTGCCTGGTTATCTTTCGGATGTCCCGTCTTGTGACGGATGATCCTCTGGGGAAATGTTGTGGTCGTGTACCTCCGAGATACTACTCTTGACGTAGCCGATCCCTTTGGTTGACACGTGGTAGAACCTCCGGATACTACTTCTGACGTAGCCGATCCTTCGGTTGATGAGTATAAACCCCCATCAGGCTGGTACAGTCCACTGCGTAGGACTGGTGGTGGTGGCGGCTTCCTGCTCGGGTAGCTCATGCGCCGACTTTCCGGGGAATGATTTTTGTGCTCGTGCACTTCCGGGATACTACTTCGACGTAGCCGATCCCTTCGATGGACACGTGGTGGGACCTCCGGATACTACTCCTGACGTAGCCGAACCTTTGGTTGATGAGTATAAACCCCCCATCGAGGCTGGTAGTTGCGATCCGTTGTGCGGGACTCGGATGGGTACGAGCCCCCCATCAGGGCAGGTACGATCAGTTGTGCGGGACCGAGATGGGTATGAACCCCCATCGGGGTGGTACGGTCCGTTGTGCGGGACCGGATGGGTATGAACCCCCATCGGGGTGGTACGGTCCGTTGTGCGGGACCGGATGGGTATGAACCCCCCATCAGGGTGGTAATGCGACTTGCGATCGGCTCGGGCGCGAGATCAAGCGCGGCTCTACTGGAAGTGCTCGCTTGTGTTGATTGACTGCTTTTCGGCTTTCTTGAATAGTCATCCGGGCCATGCCGGGGATTTTGTTGGTGATCAATCGGCCTTTGCCGATTGCCGGAGGTCCTTTGTTTTTGTTCTTTTGGTAGTAATCATCCAATCCTTGTTGGTTGGTTGGATGGATCTTGTTTTTGTTTGGCTTTTGTTTGGTGGTCGAAACTTTATTGGTTGGTGCGATGACTTAACCCTGCCTTTTCTCGCGGTTTCATCTCTTTTTTCTCGCGATCTTAGGGTTTTGGCTTTTTCTGAGCATATGTCTTTTTTCTTTTCTTAGTTTTTTGTTGCGCCGGCTTTTGTAACGGAGGCAAAAGGTCGACGAAATCATATTGAGATGAATGCAAGCATGAGGCTAAATGCTTTCTATAGTATTTTTGTTTGTTTTACTCTTGACAAAGTCATTTTTGTGTGACTACTTGTGTGTGGATGCCCTAAATGTAGTTCCATTTGAGGACATTTAGAAAGTGACCGGTGCTTTCCTTCTTTTGTTTTCTCGTGATTATTCTTTTTGCACTTTTTCAACCCTATCTTTTGCCTAGACCGCCCTTTGCGGGTTTTCGGTCTAGCGGGTTTTAATTCTTTCCGTGAGGTATTTTGATGAGCTTTTCCTTTTTATAAAAGCCTTATTTTTTGCCTAGACCGCCCTTTGCGGGTTTTCGATCTAGCAGGCTACCCTGTACTTTTTACTTGGGACGACCCTGGTTGGTGATGTGCGTCTTTTGTTATTATGCTTTCTCAAATTGCTTGTTTTATGCATGCTCATATTTCGTTAATACAGAGGCATTTACGCAAGTAGGTAAGGAGAAGAAAAGACAATTTTATTGATATAACGATATGGTTTATGGAGGTTTACAAGAGAATTTGTAAGCATGGCTGGCCGGGGTTGGCTAAACTGTATGAGGGTACCACAATCATATCTGTGATTTTTGCTTCCCCATTCTTCCTGGTCACTTCAGTTGAGATGCCTGAGCCCGGAGTGAAGACTATGCGAAGTTTGCTTGCTGTTGCAGAAGTATTACCTTAGTCGCCTTTGCGGTTTTCGGCTAAGGTAATCATTGCTCTCCCTTTTTTTTTTTTTTTTTTTTTTTTTGTGTGTGCCTCTACTTTTTGCCTAGGACGTATCCTAGCGAGGTATATAGGCCCTATCTTTTGCCTAGGACGCTCTTTGCGAGTTTTCATCCTGACGGGTCACGAGCAATGCTCCTTAAGCGTAATATTTTTTTACCGCATCTGAGTTGATAGGATATCGGAGTTCTTCTCCGTCCATATTGGTGAGGATAAGGGCTCCCCCGAGAAGGCTCGCTTGACCACAAAGGGTCCTTCATAGTTGGCTGCCCATTTCCCGATTTTGTCTTTCTGTCTTGGGAGCAGTTTCTTTACTACTAGATCTCCTTCTTGGAAAGTGCGGGGATTGACCTTCTTGTCGTAGGCCTTCTTGATTTTTCGTTGATAAGCTTGTCCTCGACATATGGCGTTCAGTCGTTTTTCTTCTATTAGGTTCAACTGATCATACCGGTTCTGGACCCATTCAGCTTCTGTCAATTTGGCTTCCATGACGACTCGTAGGGAGGGTATTTCGACCTCTACTGGTAGTACGGCCTCCATTCCATAAACGAGGGAAAAGGGAGTAGCCCCTGTGGAGGTCCGTACTGATGTTCTGTAGCCGTGTAGGGCAAAGGGAAGCATCTCATGCCGAGTCCTTATAGGTGACCACCATTTTCTCGGATAATTTTCTTGATATTTTTATTGGCTGCCTCCACTGCACAGTTCATCTTTGGTCGGTACGGAGAGGAATTGTGGTGCTGAATTTTGAAGTCTTGGCATAATTCCTCCATCATCTTATTGTTGAGATTGGTCCCATTGTCAGTAATGAGCCTATGAGGGATGTCGTACCAGACATATAATGTTTTTCTTGATGAAGGTGGTCACCACTTTCAGGGTTACGTGTGCGTATGACGCTGCCTCAACCCACTTGGTAAAATATTCGATTGCTACTAATATGAAACGATGGCCGTTAGAAGCTTTGGGTTCGATGGGTCAGATGACATCCATGCCCCACATAGAAAATGGCCATGGTGTAGCCAGGTTCCTGAGGGTGCGGGCGGCACATGAATGTTATCGGCGTAAACTTGGCACTTATAACATTTCTTAGCGTATTGGTGACAATCAACTTCCATCGTGGACCAATAGTACCCTGCCCTGAGGATTTTCTTTGTCATGACATGCCCTGGTGCGTGGGTTCCAAAAGTCCCCTTGTGGATTTCTTTTATCGAGTGTTTGGGCTTCTTCTTGGTCCACACACCTTAAGAGAGTGGAATCGGGGCTCTTCTTGTAGAGGGTTCCTTCAATCAATGTGAACCCTATGGCCCTTTTGCGAATGGTTCGCTTATCATTGTCAACTGATTCCCTCGGAGTATTCTCCCTTCATGAGGTACCGCTTAATGTCATGGTACCAGGGGTTTTGATCGCGCTCGTCATTTGCCGCCATACGAAAGCTTGCTTATCGTGCGGTTTGACTTGAATGATTGGCATCTCATGTTCCTGGTCCAGGGCAAACATGGATGATAGTGTGGCTAGGGCGTCGGCGATTTGATTATCCTCCCTAGGAATGTACTGGAAGGTGACACTTTCCATTCTTGCGACCAGCTCGTGGATGTACTCTAGATATGGGATCAATTTGGCGTTTCGTGTTTCCCATTCACCCTTAAGTTGATAGATAACGAGGGATGAATCGCCGAATATTTTGAGCTTAGTGACCCCATGATCTAAAGCTGCTTGGATTCCCAATGCACATGCTTCGTATTCGGCCATGTTATTGGTGCAATCAAAATTAAGCCTGCTGTTACAGGAATGTGTTTCTTTTCGGGGGATATTAAGATAGCGCCTATCCAGGTGTCCAAGCATGTTGGAAGCCCCATCGAAGAACATGGTCCACATCTCTTCTTTGGTCTCTTCGTGTTCGATGTGCATAATGTGCTCATCGGGAAGTCATCTTGTAGAGATTGGTATTCATGCTGTGGACCCATGAGCTAAATAATCCGCTAGGGGACTTCCTTTAATAGCTTTCTGGGTGACATGGATAATGTCGAATTCTGAGAGGAGAACTTGCCACCTAGCTATTCTTCCGGTCAAGATGGGCTTCTCGAAGAGGTACTTGATTGGGTCCATTTTAGAGACCAACCATGTTGTATGTCGAGCCATGTACTGTCTGAGACGCTGAGTGACCCACACCAATGCGCAACATGTTTTCTCGAATGGTGTATAGCGGGTTTCATAATCTAAGAATTTTTTACTGAGATAGTAAATGGCTCGTTCCTTTTTCCCGGTTTCATCATGTTGGCCGAGTACGCATCCCATGGATTCTTCGAGAACTGCCAAATATAGGATCAGAGGTCTTCCTTCGACAGGTGGTACCAATACTGGTGGGTTGGTTAAACAAGCTTTGATTTTATCAAACGCCTGTTGGCATTCTTCGTTCCATACCGTTGGTCGATTCTTGCGCAACGGTTTAAAGATAGGGATACATTTATCCGTTAGCTGTGCGATGAAACGGCGATGTAGTTTATCCGGCCCAGGAAAACCTCTGATCTCCTTTTCTGTGCTTGGTGGGGGCATTTCCAAAATTGCCTTTGTTTTGTCGGGATCCACCTCGATTCCTCTTTCACTGACAATGAACCCCAGAAGTTTTCCTGACCGCACTCCGAAAGTACATTTTGCTGGGTTTAGCTTAAGTTGATACTTCCGGAGTCGATCAAAGAGTTTCCGGAGATATTGGATGTGGTCCATTTCATTTCTGGACTTGGCTATCATGTCATCCACATATACTTCTATTTCCTTGTGGATCATGTCGTGGAATAATGTAACCATAGCCCTTTGATAGGTTGCCCCCGCATTCTTGAGTCCGAAAGGCATTACGCGATAACAAAAAGTCCCCCATGGTGTAATGAAAGAGGTTTTTTCTCTATCCTCCATGGCCAGTTTGATTTGGTTGTACCCTGCGTACCCATCCATGAAGGAATACAACGTGTTAGTAGCGGTATGGTCCACTAGCGTGTCTATATGTGGTAGGGGAAAGTCGTCCTTTGGACTTGCTCGATTAAGGTCCCTATAATCCACGCAGACCCTGACCTTCCCGGTCTTTTTGATGACGGGTACTATGTTGGCCAACCATTCTGGGTACTTGGAAACTACCAGGAAATTAGCATCCAAGCCGCCTCTGCACCTCCTCTTTTATCATTAAAGACCAGATCAGGTTTAATTCTCCTGAGCTTTTGCTTTACAGGTCGAACCCCTCTTTTAGTGGCAATCTGTGCTCCACTATGCTCGTGTCAAGCCCTGGCATGTCATGGTATGACCAGGCGAATACATCCATATATTCTTTTAGGAGTAGTATTAATCCTTCTTTCGTGCTATTTTCCATTTGGGTGCCTATGTTCACCTTTTTATCCTCGTCCTCTTTCCCCAAATTTACAGTTTCTATCTCTTCTTGATGTGGTTGTATGATGCGTGTTTCTTTTTCCAGCATCCTTTGCATGTCCGGAGAAATGGTCTCCTGCTCACTGCTCGGACTTAGTCCATTCGCCTTTCGTTTCCGGAGTCCATGGGGATTCATCAATCACGAGACATGATGCGTTTTAGGTTCTGTTTTAGTCATAGATTTTATTATTCAATTTATTTCTGAAAGAATAATAAATGTAAGAGAGAAAAGAATGAATGGAATGAATGTTGACGAAAAATGCCTCGTATATTAAGGAAAATGATGTTATTTACAAGCCCTTTTTGGTCAAAATTCCTGCGGCCACGGGCGGGGACCGCAGGAGATATAGAGAAAGCTAAAAAGAAACCCTAAGGCCGGTCCTCCTAGTCCTCCCTCTTTGCTACTCCGGCTTCGATAGAGGTTTGTCATCGGTGCTAGAAGCAGAGGTGTCAAAAGTAATCCACCGGCGTCGATTAACTCTTGAACCCGATACTTGAGGGTCAAGCGATTCTACGTAGAATGGCCGGGTGCGCCGAATGGTAAGCGCATTTTTCCTTCGGCTTATACCATTCGGGGTAAGGAGGCTCTAATTGCTTCTTAGGAGGAGCGCGAGGTCGGGAGCTTAGCCTCCGAGCGGTGAGCGACGAGCGGCCGTAGGAAGTGGTGATAGGAGTGAACTTCCTCTCTTTCTTGCGGGGTTGCTTGGGCATTTGTGGGGTAGAAGAAGGAGTGGCAAAGTTGATTGCGTGCACAGACTCGTCCTTCTTCTTGCCGGCTGTAGACCCCTAATTTTGCCCGGCCTCTCAAAATAAAAGTTAGAGGAACTTCGCCCGAAGATGGAGTTCATCCGGCTTCCCAAAACCGAGGAAACCTCCCGCAACAAAAGACGAAGTTCACTCATTCACACAATAAAAGCCACAAGAGACTTCCTACACAAAGACAAAACTCGCTCAGACATCTTAATGAAGGCCAAGAAGACTTCCTATATGAAGATAAAGCTTCAACGAGACGTTTATCGGCATCAAACGACGTCCAAATACACAAAGGAAAGCTTCCGGGGGTCCCAGAACACGAAGCTGGCCAAAAGCAGGTCGAGACGGCCGTCCCAAAGTCGAGACGGCCGTCCCGACCTTTCCTGGCCATTTGGGACGGCCGTCCCAAATGGGACTGCCGGTCCCGGATCCCCAGTGGTCCCAGTCAGTGCAAAAGTGGCATTTGGGGCGGCCATCCCGAGTCCAGGACGGCGTCCGGGTTCCCGGGGGTCCGCGCCTGTGTAAATTTGCCATTTGGGACCGGCCATCCCGGTCCGGACGGCCGTCCCACCCGGACGGCGCGTCCCAAAGTGCGCCAGCTGCGAAAAACTATAAATAGGAGGCTCATTTGCCACTTTTTCACACCACAGACATCCCAGA
This sequence comes from Sphenostylis stenocarpa, assembly GCA_963425845.1. NCBI lineage: Eukaryota > Viridiplantae > Streptophyta > Magnoliopsida > Fabales > Fabaceae > Sphenostylis > Sphenostylis stenocarpa. Next base: position 11,060,248 of record OY731408.1, read on the forward strand.
GAGCTCGAAACACTTTCTAAAACTCAGAGCACTTGTCTACTTCTCTCCCTTTCTCGAATGATCTTTCCAGATTGCCTTAAATAGGTAGCAATCGGTTAAGGAATTATATTCCGGCATTTGATTCTTCTTTAAATTTTTAGTGGAGTCGATCTTGTATTGGTGAGGAGAGTCTGTGTAAGAGAGGGGTTGCCAAAACGCATCCTCACGGTTGGAGATTCTCAATACAAAGCTTGCTACGGAGGTTCTTTTCAATTCTCTTCTCTTTTATTGCTTTATTTATTGTTTTATTTAGCTTTATTTACTATTTATGCCATGTAGAGTAAAATCATGTAGATAGCTATTTTAATATCTCTTTTATTGCTTTATTTAGCTTTATTCATCATTTTATGCATGTAACATAGAATAAAATCATGTAGATAGCCATTTAATATTATGTAATAAAATAGGGTAATCGCATAATTTCTCGTAATCTTTATTTAAATGAATTAATCTGTCATAGGGAACCCGAAAGGGGCGTTGTGGGGTGCTAACACCTTCCCCACACGTAACTAACTCCCTTACCCAACTCTGGTTATAATGGCCAAGTTTGGTTTTTTATTAAAATCAATGCCTTTTTATCCTTTTCCAATGTTTATGGTCAAAACATTGGTGGCGACTCCATAAGAACCCCTTTTTGAAAACCTTTTAAAACAAATACGCGAGTCTAAACCATCTTTTCGCGACCGCTCGCATAAACGTTTCAAGACGTCCCCCTCCGGACGTCGGAAAGGGACGGCGGCGACAGATGGCGACTCCACTGGGGAAGCTAGAGAGTTGATCCCATTTAGTGACAGAATAAATTCAAACTAAGTAAAAATTTGAAATTACGCCTTTACCCTTCGTATGTTTTTCTTGTATGGCTTTAATAAGCGCTGTATGATTATTTCCGCAATTGTTTGAAATATAAATTGCACACAAAAAAACCCTTGCACACAACGGTCCCTCTATACCGGGGGCAAGAGTGAATATCTATAGGGAGTGGGTGGCAGATACGATCGGTTAGTTGGCACACGGGGCTACTCGCAGTTGTTCGGAAAACCACCAACTCAAGGTGATAACTCTCTTCTTTTGGTCTAAGGGTGTCGCCACGGAGTTCAGTGCATGACCCGAAGATTGAGAGATTGAGAGGTCCCTATAATGGGGGCACCTTGGGGACCTTTGGCCTGGTGAGAACGAGTTAGAACCACCTAAACCAAGCACGTTTCTGCAGGAAAATCCTACCTCGTGATTAAATAAGCGTGGCTCTGCTTTCGTGGATGTATGAATTGTGTGTGCATACGTTTGCTGCATTTGTATTGATGCATTAGTATAGGGTAATCATACAACAAACAAAAAAGTGAAAAACCCTAAAAATCATAAAAAATGAAAAACCCTAAAAATCATAAAATAATGAAAAAACCCTAAAAATATAAAAACATTAAGGTCATAAAAATACCTTTTTACAAAAGATTTTTGGCAAAGTCGTATCATTCATACCATATCATTCAATAAGTGGTAAAACCAAGAGAGAAAACCAATGCATTAAGAAAAGTATGCATAAACATCATCATAATAAAACCTCTCATACATAAACACATTCATCCTAGGGCATATTTATTCCACGCTAATCATTTAAAATAAAAAGTCATAATAAAAATCATTAAAATCATTGAGAAGGTGGTTGGTCTTCCGCCAGTCCTCACTCGTGCTCAAAAAGCTAAGAAGATGGAACAACTAGAAGAGCAAAACCGAAAGCTCACCGCTGAGATTACTACACTGAAAGAACAAATGGCTCAAATGTTAGAAATGATGCATCAACGAGAATCTTCATCGAGAGGGTCCTCGAATGGACAAGCCTCTCACCAGGAAGAAGAAGAGGAACCTCAAAATGAGCACGATCAATCTGACACAAGAACAGTACATATTCATGCTCCTGAAATATCAAAACAACAAATCACTCGCTCTTGAAGAGAGCTGAGAGCCATGGAAGGTCATAACTTCGATATAAAAGAAGCGGTGACATGTGTCTCGTCAAAGATATCCAATTCCCTAACAAGTTCAAAACTCGGACTTCCCAAAATACATGGGAATGACCTGCCCAAGAAGCCATCTTACAATGTCCTGTCGTAAGATGGCTGCACATGCTGATAATGAAAAACTCCTGATCCACTGCTTTCAGGAGAGCACATGGCTGAATCGGCTTTAAGCTGGTATATGCAAGCTGGAAGGAGGGCAAATCCAAACACTGGAGACATATGGCGAGATGCATTTCTTCAGTCGTTATAAATACAACATTGACCCGACCCCTGAAAGAGCAGATCTACAATTATTAAGCAAGAAAAACGGCGAATCCTTCAAAGCATATGCCCAAAGATGGAGGGAATTGGCAGCACAAGTGGAACCTCCTCTATCCGACAAGGAAACCACATCCATGTTCATCAATTCTTTAACTGGTCCCTATTATGACAAAATGATAGGGAACACATCAACACTCTTCTGCGGATGTGGTCATTATAGGAGAAAGAGTAGAGCAAGGGCTAAAAAGCGGAAGAATTGCACAACATACTTCCTCTAATTCCTCTACTCCTGACGTTAAAAAAGGTTTTGGCCGAGAAGAAGGAAGGAAGCGTAAATGCCATCAACCTTGCTACTCCTTCTCCCTCTTCGCCACCAGCTGGGCAATCACGCAGACAAGAGAAGAAATTTACCCCCATTCCAACCTCTTATGGGAGTCCTGTTGCCAAAGCTGTTAGAGGCCAAGCTCCTAACACGTATCCCTCCAAAGAAGAAAGATCCACCTTACCCGGTTGGTACAAGCTCAACGAAAAATGTGATTACCACTCGGGCGCTCCTGGGCATTCTGTGGAAGATTGCATCAACTTAAAATATAGGGTTCAAGAATTGTTGAATGCGGGATGGATTACCTTTGACGCATCTACTCCAAAGGTGGACGACCAACCCTTATTGAAGCTCGAGTAAAAGACGGGATAAGGGAGACCGAGCAGATTAGGGCTCATCATTTTTACCATTTTTTGCAATAAACATAAAGAAATAATTCAAGCTTCCAGATGTATCTCTCGTGATCCTCACCCTTGATCACGAGATTTCTGAATAAAGTGGGCTTTATATATATTTCTCTTTTCATCAATACAATGAGGCATTTTCATAATATTCATATGCTTCTCATTCTTTTCTCTCTCATTCCAAAATAATTGAATAACATCTACACCCAAATATATACCATATAAACGAGTCATGTCCGTGATTGAAAACTCTCTGCGGGATCTAAAAGCCGAAGGCGAATGAACTAAGTCAGACAGTGAGGAGGGGACCATTTCCCAGGACATGCAAAGACTGCTTGAAAAAAAATAAGCTCAATGGATATAGCCCAGGACGAGGGCTTGGAAAGGATGCTCAAGGAATAAGAGAGCCACCGCGATTTTAAGGATAACCCTTTAAAGAACAACCCTACAAAAGAACAAGTTATACGATGAAAAGGGAAGTCTCCCTCGGTACCTTAAAAAGACGATCTTCCAGAAAAGGAGGGATATTAGCATCAAGAGTAGCATTAGTCATTAGATGTCCTTCTTCCGATTTTAAGGGACCGTAAACCCAATGACTGTTAGAGATCACTCCTCGGGGTAGGCCCGAACCCCCGAGCATCTTTAGGGCACGCATTTCCCTTTGAATTACAAAAGAATGCTATTCTTACTATCTGCTTCTCTTCTAGCTAAACATTTCTATACCCCATTAAATAACCAATGTTTAGACAAACGTTTTGTTCCAAAATGCGTCAAAATGCCATAGACAAAATGAAGCCAAAGTTAACATGATTGATTAGCTAGAGACACAAATAAGAAAATCGTGTTTCGACAATGTTTGAGAAAAGAAATTATTATTAAAAGAAGCCCGTCAAGGTCAAAGACCAAGACAAAAAGATAAAAGGGAAAAATCCTAGGCAGACTAGGAAAGTTGATCAGTCACAAATAGGCAGTTGATGACGCCACATCATTAAAACAAAACGTTTGTTTAAACTAGCCTAAACACCGACCAACCTTGGCTAGCCATTCTTACAAAAACTATTATTTCAAAAAAAAAAAATCCCACTAAAACACAAGCCTTTGCAATAAATCCCTTTTCTTTCTCTTCTCTTGACCATTCACTGTAAAGCATTCAAGTAATTGACTGGGAAATGTGGAAATATAGTGATCAATAGGAGGATTGAAATCCCTAAGGAAAGGAAGAGGGGCATTGACATGACAATTGCTCTACATTCAAAAGAATTACTCTTCGATCGATAGACAAAGATCCAGAGACGGCAAATCGAGTACAGCTAATCATGTTGACAAAAGCACATGATGATGGAATTCAACTTAACGAAGTCTGAATGGGTTCAAAGCCGATATGACCGAGCTAAACCTTATTGAAGAAGAACAATTGAATATGATATGTCATGGACAAGCCTATCAAAGGAAAAGAAGAAAGGCTTACAAAAAGGTCAACCCTCATATTTACCATAAGAAGGACTTAATGGTAAATAAGTTGCTTCCAAGTCCAGAATAATAAAATTGGAAAATGGGCAGGTGAACTATGAAGGACCCCTTGTGGTCAAATGAGCTTTCTCGGAAGGGGCTCTTATCCTCGTTAGTATGGATGGAAAAGAACTTTGACACCTAATCAACTCCGGTACGATGAAGAAGTATTATGCTTGAAGACATTGCTCAAGACCGTCAGGAATGAAAATCCGCAAAGGACATTCTTGGGCAAAAGATAGGGTCCATATTCCTCGCTAGGATACGTCCTAGGCAAAAGAAGAGGTAAAAAATAAAAGTAAAAAAAAAAAAAAAACTAACTAAGAGCAATGGTTACTTTAGTCGAAAACCGAAAGGCGGCTAAGGTAGCATTCTTCCAAAAGCAAGCAGCCTGCATGATCTTCACTCCGAGCTCAGGCATCTCAATTAAGCAATTAGGAGAACCAGGAGCAGATATCATGAGACATGACTTGTATAAGCCTAAACAGGTACTGACCAACCCTGACCACCCATTCTTCTAAATACCTTTTGAAATCCTTCTATAAAAGAAATAAAACTTTTGCTCATTTATCAATAAAATTCCCTTTCATTTCCTTTCTCTTGACCAAATATTATGGAAATGCCTCTTTATTGATAAATCATAAATATGCGCAAAGACTTTTTCTTAGGTAAAAACTAGGGTAGCCTGCTAGATCGGAAGCCCCTAAGATATTCTAGGCAAAAATTAAGGCAGCCGCTAGATTGAAAACCCGTAAAGGGCGATCTAGGCAAAAGATAGGGCTAAAAACAAGAGATGGATAAAAAGAGAAGCCCATCATCATGATCATAGATAGGAGCCCATCGGCGTATTCATGAGAAGCCAACAGGAGAAGGCCGAGTTACTTTCTAAATGCATCAAAAATAAATAAACATTAGATTGCATTTAGGACATCCACACACAAAATAGTTGCATAATACGACTTTGTCAAAATTAAGAAAAAATAATTTTCTTCAAACAAGAATATTAAACATGCATATAAGGAGGCTAGTCTCCATACTCGTGATTGAAAACGAGGAGGCGCAGAATCTAGTCTCCATATGAAAATCAAAATCGCAAAAGACAAAACCAAAAACCATTTCAGCGAGAATAAGGAGCTTCAAAGAGACTAGCTCCAACCATCTACAACAATAAAAGAAGGTACATCAAAAACGGAAAAGAGCCAACGGAAAGACTTGATAATCCCAAGCGGATCCTTGCCTACTCCGAAGGCAACACAAAAATTATTTCATGACTCAGCACCACCACATGAGTCATCAAGCATAAATCACTTGGAGCTGTAATCAGCATCTTTCCATCCAGAAAATTCATCAAGAAAAGCCAACGGAAAGGCTTGATAATCCCCAAGAGGATCCTTGCCTACTCCAGAGGCAAAACAAAAAGAATACCTCGCGACTCATCTTCGTCACCACATGAGTCATCAAGCACACTCATATAAGGATCTCCACTTCATTCCCCAACGGAGAATAAGGGTTACACAAGAGCCCATCATACGAAGTCAAGCCCTTTACATCACCGGGGCAACAAAAGAGAAAGAAAGAAAATTTTTCATCCTCGAGCGAGCCTACCAGCAAAAGGCAAAATACAAAATTCATATCCTCGAGAGTTAATCATCCGGAACACCCAATATGAATATCCCAGCTGAGGTACAAAACCTTCACTCCCAAGAATGCCTATGCTTACTCAAGAAACAAGCAAAGAGCCGATATCCCCAAGAAACGGGAAATCAACCTATAAGAGGTAATACAAGCAAAGCTTTCAAGAAACATCTACCTACTCAGAGGTATTATCAAGAACAAATATTCTCAAATAGAACATTAGCCTATTCGGAGGCGAACAACAAGTAAAAAGCCTTCACCACTATCGAAGCACCCGCCTAATCAAGAGGCACAATCAAAAATCAACAAATCCCCGATTGGATTCCTGCCTAATCAAGAGGCACAACAAAATCCCCAAGTGGATCTTCGCCTAATCAAGAGGCACAATCAATAAGAGAATTCAAAATCCCCAAAGGATTCCCGCCTAAAAGAGGCAATCGACAGAATCCTGGCCAATACCGGATGGTTAACAAGAAAAGCCAAAATACAGCAATCCCTGGTAAAACCAGATGACTAAAGCAGAAAAGTCAAAAAGAAAAATCAATTACTCCCCAGAGCGCATGATCAGAGACAATAAGCCGCCAACACATATCCAAAAACCGGGTGAGGGTTTGTACTCATCAAAAGATTGACCGCAAAAAGAGAATCCTAAGAGCCTTGCAAAACGAGGCTCGTCGAGAGTTTAGCAAACGCGAACTCAAACATAGTGGGGGAAAGTACCCACAAAAATCTAGCAAATACGAGACTCAAACCGGGTGGGGGTTTGTACTCACAAGAGCCTTACAAAAGAAGGTTCGAATCAGATGAGGGTTCATTCTCATCAAACCAGATAGGGGTTGGTACCTATCAAAACTATTCATCATCCGAAGGATCGGCTACCTCTCCAAAGGAGCATCCTGCAAAACGAAGGATCGGCTGACCTCTCCAAAGGAGCATCCTGCGAGACCGAAGGATCGGCTACCTCTCCAAAGGAGCATCCTGCGAGACCGAAGGATCGCCTACCTCTCCAAAGGAGCATCCTGCAAAACGGAGGATCGGCTACTTCTCCAAAGGAGCATCCTGCAGGACCGAAGGATCGGGCTACCTCTCCAAAGGAGCATCCTGAGACCGGAGGATTAGCTACCTCTCCAAAGGAGCATCCTGCAAAACGAAGGATCGGCTACTTCTCCAAAGGAGCATCCTGCAGACCAAAGGATTGGCTACCTCTCCAAAGGAGCATCCTGCACACCGAAGGATCGGCTACTTCTCCAAAGGAGCATCCTCCAAACCGAAGGATCGGCTACCTCACCAAAGGAGCATCCTGCACACCGAAGGATCGGCTACCTCTCCAAAGGAGCATCCTGCACACCAAAGGATCGGCTACCTCACAAAAGGAGCATCCTGCGCACCGAAGGATTGGCTACCTCACCAAAGGAGCATCCTGCACACCGAAGGATCGGCTACCTCTCCAAAGGAGCATCCTGCACATCTGAAGGATCGGCTACCTCACCAAAGGAGCATCCCTGCACACCGAAGGATCGGCTACTTCTCCAAAGGAGCATCCTCCAAACCGAAGGATCGGCTACCTCACCAAAGGAGCATCCTGCACACCGAAGGATCGGCTACCTCTCCAAAGGAGCATCCTGCACACCAAAGGATCGGCTACCTCACAAAAGGAGCATCCTGCGCACCGAAGGATTGGCTACCTCACCAAAGGAGCATCCTGCACACCGAAGGATCGGCTACCTCTCCAAAGGAGCATCCTGCACACCGAAGGATCGGCTACCTCACCAAAGGAGCATCCTGCACACCGAAGGATCGGCTACCTCTCCAAAGGAGCATCCTGCACACCGAAGGATCGGCTACCTCACCAAAGGAGCATCCTGCACACCGAAGGATCGGCTACCTCACCAAAGGAGCATCCTGCACACCGAAGGATCAGCTACCTCACCAAAGGAGCATCCTGCACACCGAAGGATCAGCTACCTCACCAAAGGAGCATCCTGCACACCGAAGGATCGGCTACTTCTCCAAAGGAGCATCCTACAAATCGAAGGATTGGCTACCTCTCCGAAGGAGCATCCTAAGGCTTCACACTCGTCAGCTTCGGGGTCAGCTACCACATCGAAGGAGCATCCCAAAACTACAAAATTCATACTCATCAACCACAGGATCGCTCATCGCATCGAAGGAGCATCCCGAGGTTCACATTCATTATCCGAGGGGTCAGCCTACCGCATCAAAGGAGCACCCTAAGGGAAAAATCTTCATTCACTAGGCAAAGGGTCAGACTACCATCCTGAAGCTTCACACATATCGACTGAAGGATCAGCCTCCCTAGCAAGGAAGCATCCTGAAGACAACAACACAGAATATTTATCATCCGAAGGATCAAGCAAGAGTAGTATCCGGAAGGATGACCGGCAAAAGGGTTAACTCCTTCCCCTACCAACTAATTTTGTCGACATATCCAGCCGACAAATTAGCTAGGCAGGTGAAGGGGGGGCAGCTGTAGACCCCTAATTTTGCCCGGCCTCTCAAAATAAAAGTTAGAGGAACTTCGCCCGAAGATGGAGTTCATCCGGCTTCCCAAAACCGAGGAAACCTCCCGCAACAAAAGACGAAGTTCACTCATTCACACAATAAAAGCCACAAGAGACTTCCTACACAAAGACAAAACTCGCCCGACATCTTAATGAAGGCCAAGAAGACTTCCTATATGAAGATAAAGCTTCAGCAGACGTTTATCGGCATCAAACGACGTCCAAATACACAAAGGAAAGCTTCCCGGGGTCCCAGAACACGAAAGCTGGCCAAAACGAGGTCGAGACGCGCCGTCCCAAAGTCGAGACGGCCGTCCCAACCTTTCCTGGCCATTTGGGACGGCCGTCCCAAATGGGACTGCCAGTCCCGGATCCCAGTGTGGTCCCGAGTCGAGTGCAAAAGTGGCATTTGGGACGGCCATCCCGATCCAGCGGCACGTCCCGGGTTCCGAGGGGTCCCAGCATGTGTAAATTTGCCATTTGGGACGGCCATCCAGTCCGCAGCGGCCGTCCCACCCAGGACGGCGGTCCCAAAGTGCGCCGGCTACGAAAAACTATAAATAGGAGGCTCATTTGCCACTTTTTCACACCACAGACATCCAGAGAGCTCTGAAACACTTTCTAAAACTCGAGAGCACTTGTCTACTTCTCTCCCTTTCTCGAATGATCTTTCCAGATTGCCTTAAATAGGTAACAATCGGTTAAGGAATTATATTCGGCATTTGATTCTTCTTTAAATTTTTAGTGGAGTCGATCTTGTATTGGTGAGGAGAGTCTGTGTAGAGAGAGGGTTGCCAAAACGCATCCTCACAGTTGGAGATTCTCAATACAAAGCTTGCTACGGAGGTTCTTTTCAATTCTCTTCTCTTTTATTGCTTTATTTATTGTTTTATTTAGCTTTATTTACTATTTATGCCATGTAGAGTAAAATCATGTAGATAGCTATTTTAATATCTCTTTTATTGCTTTATTTAGCTTTATTCATCATTTTATGCATGTAACATAGAATAAAATCATGTAGATAGCCATTTAATATTATGTAATAAAATAGGGTAATCGCATAATTTCTCGTAATCTTTATTTAAATGAATTAATCTGTCATAGGGAACCCGAAAGGGGCGTTGTGGGGTGCTAACACCTTCCCCACACGTAACTAACTCCCTTACCCAACTCTGGTTATAATGGCCAAGTTTGGTTTTTTATTAAAATCAATGCCTTTTTATCCTTTTCCAATGTTTATGGTCAAAACATTGGTGGCGACTCCATAAGAACCCCTTTTTGAAAACCTTTTAAAACAAATACGCGAGTCTAAACCATCTTTTCGCGACCGCTCGCATAAACGTTTCAAGACGTCCCCAGGACGTCGGAAAGGGACGGCGGCGACACCGGCGGGCTTCTTGAAGGAGACACCAGCTTGGGAAGACTGTGCGATCTTCCCGCTCCTTAATCCTTGCTCCACCCTCTCGCCTACAGTGACTATATCTGAGAAGAGGTTGGAGGTACTGGCTATTGCCTTGTCGTAGTACGCTCCAGTCAGTGAGTCGATGAACATAGCCACTTGTCTCCTTGTCCGTCAAAGGAGGCTCTATCTCGGGCTGCCATTTCCCTCCACCTTTGGGCATACGCTTTAAAGGGCTCGTCGCCCCTTTTGCTCGGAGCTCGAGATCTGACCTATCGGGGGTCGAGATCGATGTTGTACCGATAGCGACGGAGAAAAGCGTCGCCAGCTGCTTCCGAGTTCTGGACCTGCCCTCTCTCCAATTGCATGTACCAGTTGAGAGGCGTATCCGCGGACTCTCCCGAAAGCAATGGATCGAGGAGTTTCTCGTTGTCGGCATGGGCGGCCATCTTACGGCAATACATCGTAAGATGGTTCTTGGGGCGAGGTCGGCCGCGTACTTGGGGAAGTCCGGGACCTTGAATTTGGGAGGGAAGCGGATGTCTTTCACGAGGCACATATCGGCCACCTCCTTGACGTCGAAGTTATGTCCTTCGACCGCCTTCAGCCTCTCCTCCGGGCGGAGAGTTGTTGTTTGGATACTTCGGGGTAAGGATGCGTGCAGTCTTAGCATCCTTCCCGCCGAAAAAGTATTCTTCTTCTTCTTCCTCTTCGTGATGGGAAGGGGCATTTTCGGCTTGGCCCTCGGCGCCCTTGCTCTGGCCTTGGCGTATAACCTCCATTAGTTGAGCTACCTGCTCTCGGAGGGTATTAACTTCGCCAGTGAGCTTTCGGTTTTGCTCCTCTAGATTTTCCATTGCCTTAGCCTTTTGTGCGCGAGTACGGGTAGGAAAAGGACCAGCCACTTTCTAGAATGTTCGAAAAAGTTTTATTAATGCATGTTGAGTGCTTAAACTAACATGGGATATGCTTATGCATGAGAGTTTTTTATTTAAATGATGCTGAATGCGCTCCCATTTTTATTTTCTCTCCTTGGTTTTTCTTTACTCATGATATGATGTAGTATGGATGCTTTGACTTTGTCAAGAGTTGTTTCGTTTATTTTTTGGATTTTTATTTTTTATTTTGAATTTTTATTTTATAGCCTTTTATCTCTTCTGTCGGAACTGCGTGGCTACTTAGCTTACAAAGAACCTGAAACCAGGCTAGCTAAAAGGCGAGTCATCCGAGATAAAAATATGGCTTTATGAAAGAATATTTATCGTCCCTTATCTCTTCTGTCGGAACTCGCGTGGCTACTTAGCTTACAAAGAACCTGAAACCAGGCTAGCTAAAAGGCAGGCTGTCCGAGATAAAGGTGTTTATTTGTAAAATATTTTTTGTGATTTTGTTCTGTTGTTTGTTTATGCCATGCAACATACAAATGCAACAAACATATGCACACACAATTCGATCATCCCCGAACCGGTGAGATTCCATTTTTATCACGAGGTAGGGTTTTCCTGCAGAAAAGTGCATTGGTTTAGGGTAGGTTCTAACTGTTCTCACCAGGCTAAGGCCCCCAAGGTGCCCCCATTATAGGGTCCCCACTCTCCAGCCGTCCGACCATGCTCAACACTAAGGTCAGAGTCGGTCTTGTTGCCAAAAGAGGAAGGTTATCACCTTGAGTGGTGGTTTCCGATCACACTGGTGGGCACACGGCCCTAACTGCAGCGAACCGTACCTGCCACCCACTCCCTATGGTTATCTCACTTGCCCCCGGGTATAGGAGGAACTGTAGTGTGCAAGGGTTTGTGTGCAATTTATATTTCAATCAATTGCGTAAGTATAAACAAACAACAGTTTATTGAAAGCCAAACAATAAAACATGTTATAAATACAAGTTAAGGGCAAAAGTGTATTTTCTTGGTTTATTTATTGTTTAAGCCGACCTATCACTAAATGGGACTAACTCTCTAGGTTTCCCCAGTGGAGTCGCCATCTGTCGCCGCCGTCAAAAACGAGGCGGTCGGAGCGACGCGATGGTTTTATCGACCCTCTTGTTTTCGCGTTTTTATTGGTGGTTACAACGTCCTTAGGTTGTCCGATAACCGGGCTAACCTAAAGACGAGGTTTTCGAAAAGTGTCCTTGAGTTGTCCGACAACCGGGCTAACCCAAGGACTTATTTATTTTGGGTTCTATGGAGTCGCCACCGATATTTTTACCATAAACATCGGAAAAGGGGTTTTAAAAAGGCGTTGGTTTTCGAAAACCAACTTTGGTCATTAGAACCAGAGTTGGGTAAGGGAGTTGGTTACGTGCGAAGGGAGTATTAGTCCCTTTACGACGCCCTTTCGGGTTCCCTATGATAGGCCGGCTTATTTTTATTGATAAACTAGAAAAACGCACTTTTGCCCTTTTTATTCTGGGAATTTAAAAGTATGACTACATGGCCCTAATGTCTACTCGCATAATTTAAGATAAAAGCGGTAAAGGTGGAAAGAGAGAATTTGAACCTTCGAAGCACGCTTTTTATATTAATTCTCCGGAAAAATAGGGTGCTTTATGGCAGCCCTTCACTCTACAAGACGTCGGAAACCTCTCGAACGCCGAAAATCACTCTTGAAAACACTCAGAAACTCCGGAAATGCGTCGGAGGGATTCTAGAGAGAAGTTTTTAGAGAGAAGGGAGAGCTATGCAGCTGTGGGGTGTCGAAATGAGGGGTGGAGAGCCCCTATTTATAGGTTTTCGCGCTGTCAGGTGGCGAGACCGCCGGTCTCGTCTGACAGCAACGAGACCGCCGTCTCGCACAACGAGACCGCCGTCTCGTTTGACATAAGCAACGAGACCGGGGTCTGGGTGAACGAGACCGCCGTCTCGTTTTCGCAGTCAACGAGACCCCGGTCTGGGTGAACGAGACCGCCGTCTCGCTTTCGTAGTCAACGAGACCCCCCGGTCTCGGTGAACGAGACCCCGGTCTCGTTTTCGTAGGCAACGAGACCCCGGTCTCGTTGAACGAGACCCCGGTTTCGTTGAACGAAACCCCGGTCTCGTTTTCATAGGCAACGAGACCCCGGTCTCGTTAGACGAGACCCCGGTCTCACTTGCTACGCGAGGCGAAACGGCGGTCTGGGTCATCCAGAAGGTGGTCTCGTCCCTTTGAGGTGAGAAAACTTATCTTTCGGCCCAAAAAACCTTCCTATCTTGGTACGGGAGCCTAATAGTCTCTCCTAGTGGCTTGTTAGGCTTCGACCGTCTTCAAATAGGGGATCTTCTGACTTTATTTGGAGCCCGGGCAAGATTTGGGGTCTACAACGAGGAAGATAATTCCCCTGGGTATCATGACATCAAGCGATACCTTATGAATGGCAAATATCCCGAGGGAATTAATGACAATGATAAAAGGACCATTCGGAAGAGGGTCGTGGGATTCACGCTGATAGGAGAAACCCTCTACAAGAAAAATTATGACTCGACCCTATTAAGGTGTGTGAACCAGGAAGAAGCTCAAACTCTGATGAGAGAAGTCCATGAAGGAATCTTCGGGACCCATATGCCAGGGTATGTCATGGTAAAGAAAATCCTTAGGTTGAGATACTTTTGGTTCATGATGGAAGGTGATTGTTATCAATATGCCAAAAGATGTCACAAGTGCCAAGTCTATGCTGACAATGTTCATGTCCCACCAGAACCTCTCAAAATTTTGGTTGTGCCATGACCATTTGATATGCGGGGCATGGATGTTATTGGACATATTGAACCTAAAGCGTCCAATGGTCATCACTTCATCTTGGTGGTCATTGACTACTTTACCAAATGGGTGGAAGCGACATCCTATGCTCATGTGACCAAGAAAGTGGTAACCACCTTCATCAAGAGGAATATCCTGTGTCGGTATGGCATCCCTCATCGCCTCATTACTGATAATGGGACCAATTTGAACAACAAGATAATGGAAGAGTTATGTCAAGACTTTAGGATTCAACATCATAATTCCTCCCTATCAACCTAAAATAAATGTTGCAGTAGAGACAACCAATAAGAACATCAAGAAGATCATCCAAAAGATGGTCAAAACCTACAAGGATTGACATGAAATGTTGTCCTTTGCTCTTCATGGTTATAGAACTTCCGTACGAACCTCCATAGGAACTATTCCATTCTCCATTGTATATGGCATGGAGGTCGTACTTTCGATAGAGGTTGAAATACCTTTCATGCGATTTATCATGAAAGTAAAATTGACAGAAGCTGAATGGGTCCAAAGCCGATACGACCAGTTGAACCTAATCAAAGAAAAACGGTTGGACGCCATATGTCGTAGACAAGCCTATCAAAAGAAGATCAAAAGGGCTTACGACAAAAAGGTCAACCCCCATACTTACCATGAGAGGGATTTAGTGGTAAAGAAATTGCTTCCGGCCCAGAAGGACAAAGTTGGAAAATGGGCGGCAAATTATGAAGAGCCTTTCGTGGTCAAGCAAGCTTTATTGGGAGGAGCTCTTATCCTCACCGACATGGATGGAGAGGAACCTCGACACCTGATCAATTTCGATGTGGTGAAGATGTATTATGCTTGAAGGCATTGCTCAAGACCCACCAGAATGAAAACTCGCAAAGGGCATCCTGGACAAAAGTTAGGGTCCACATTCCTCGCTAGGATACGTCCTAAGCAAAAGTTAGAGGAAAAAAAAAATCCACTAAGAGCAATAGTTATCTTAGTCGAAAACCGAAAGGCAGCTAAGGTAACATCCTTCCAGAAGGAGGCATCTTTGTATAGTCTTCACTTCGAGCTCAAACATTTCAACTGAAGCAACTAGGAGAACAAAGGGGGCAGATATCAGAGACATGATTGTTAAAGCCTATCCAGTATAACCAACCTTGGCTAACCATTCTTCTAAATTAATTTGTAATTCTTATGTAAAAAGAAATAATAAACCCTTTGCTTATGCATATCAATAAAATTCTCTTTCATTTCTCTTGACCAATTTATGGAAATGCATCTTTATTGATGAATCATAAATATGCTTGTTGCCGCCATCAAAAGAGGCGGTCGGAGCGACGCGATGGTTTACGACTTCGACTCGTGTTTTTAAAGTGATGTTACAACGCCTGTAGGTTGTCCGATAACCGGGCTGGACCTAAAGGCGAGGTTTTCAAAAATGGGTTATAGAGTCACCACCAATGTTTTATCCGGAAACATTGGAAAAGGAGAAAAAAGAAGGCGTTGGTTTTGAAAAACCAACTTTGGCCATTATAACCAGAGTTGGGTAAAGGAGTTAGTTACGCGTAGGAAAGGTATTAGCTTCCCTACGACAGCCCTTTCGGGTTCCCTATGATGGGCCGTTTATTTCATAAATAAACCTTAAAAATGATGCTTTTACCCTTTATTTATTTGCGGAATTTAAGATATCAACTACATGGCCCTAACAGCTAATGCACGGATAAATGTAAATAAAAAGCGGTAAAAGGAAGAGAGAAAGTGTGGAAACCTTTGAAGCACGCTTTCGTAATTAATATTCTTGAAGTATGATGCTTTTTGGCAATCCTTCACTATACAACGTTGGTCGCTCTTCCTCGCAATGCTACAAATTACCCTCTAAGAATGCTAAGAAACTCCGAAAATACTTCAGAGGGATCCTAGGAGAAGAATTTGGAAGAATTACAGAAGAGAAAGTTGAAGAATTGTGTGAAAAGGAGGGGAGCGCGCCCTCCTTTTATAGGGATTCGCGCCTGTCGGGTCGAGACAGTCGTCTCGCCTGACAAGGTTGAGACGACCGTCTCGCCAAAATGGGACGGTCGCCTCGCCCTTGATAAATGGTGAGAAGGTTGTCTCGCCAAACGAGACGACGGTCTCGCCATTGGTAAGTGGCGAGACGACCATCTCGCCAAATGAGACGGCGATCTCGCCATTGGCGAGTGGCGAGACGGCCATCTCGCCAAACGAGACGACGGTCTTAGCCTTCCAGGTGGAATTCCTTATTTTTTCTGTACAAAAAACCTTCCTACTCTAATATGGGGCCTATTAGTCTATCCTAGGGACCTTTTAGGCCTTGCCCATCTTCGAATTGGAGGTCTTCTGCTCTTTATTTCGGGGTTGGGCAAGATTTGGGTTCTACAATGCTCACATGAGTCATCAAGCATACTCATTCAAGTCTCCACCACATTTTTCAATGGAGAATAAAGGCTTCACAAAAGTCATTCACCAAAAATTCGAGGAGTCAAATCTCCGTGCCCTCATGGGCCCAACAAAAAGAAAAAGAAAAGAAAAAACATTCATCCCTAGCAAATACCCAAAAAGAAGATAGGCCCTGACAAAGGAAGGTAAATAAATCCCCAAGTGGATCATATCCAAAAAAAAAAAAGAATAAAGCAACCAGTCAAGGAATCAGAAATTCCATTTCCTCAGCGGAATAAGAGCTTCACAAAGCCAATTCTCACCAACATCAATCAAAGAGTCAAAACTCTATCCCTTAGAGGGCAATAAAAAACCAGATCCCCAAGAAGTCAACCAATTTCCTGGTGGATCACCAAAAAGAAAAATATATCCCTAGTGAGCCTACTGTAAAGGCAATCTTCAGACTCACATCCTTAGAGAATCGTTTGCCTATGTATAGGCAATACCTAGCAAGCAAATGCTAGCATCCCCCAAAGGGAACATCAGCCTATTCAGAGGCAAAGAAATGCAACAAAAAGTTTTCACTTCCGATGAAGCATTCGCCTACTCAAAGGCATCATCATTAGAATTAAAAAATCCCCAGTGGATTCCTGCCTACCTAAGAGGCATTTATCAAGAATCCCCAACAACCAACAAGCTGGATGACTATCAAAAAGCCATAAATCCAAGAATATCCAACAACCAACAAGTTGGATGGCTATAAAAAAACCAAGAATCCCCGACAATCAAACAAGCCAAATGTCTATTGGAAAAAACCCAAAAAGAATAAAAAAAAATCCCCAGCGATCAGCAAAGTTGGATGACTATTGTAAAAGCCAAAAAACAAAGAATCCCTAGCACACCGGATGACTACACCAGAAAAAGTTAAAAACAATTTCAAGTAGAACTACTCCCCATGGAGTAAGCGCATGACCAAGATCAGTAAGTCGCTACCGCATAGTTCAGTCCAAGGAAATGACTTAAACCAGATGGGGGTGCGTACTCATCAAGTCTTACAAAAAGGGACTCAAATCAAGTCTTACAAAAGGAGACTTCAAACATGTTTTCGTCGTCAAAAGAGGCGGTCAGAGCGACACGATGGTTCCGACTTCCATATTTCGTGTTTTAATATGGGTGGAGTTACAACGCCTTTAGGTTGTCCGATAATCGGGATGAACCTAAGGGCGAGGTTTTCAAAAGAGAGCTTCTAGATTGTCCAATAACCGGGCTGGCCTAAGAGCAAGATTGAGAGGGTTCTTATGGAGTCGCCACCGATGTTTTTACCAGAAACATCGAAAAAGGAAAGAAAAAGGCGTTGGTTTTTTAAGAAAAACCAACTTTGGTTGTTAAAACCAGAGTTTAGTAAGGGAGTTAGTTACGTGTAAGGGAGGTATTAGCTCCCTTACGATGCCCCTTTCGAGTTCCCTATGATGGGCCAGTTATTTTATAAATAAACTTTTGAAATGACGCTTTTACTTTTTTATTTGCGGAATTAAAAAAATAATGACTACATGGCCCTAGTAGATATTGCACAATTTAATGTAAGTAAAAAGGATAATAAAAGAGAGGTAGAGAGTGAAGAAACCTCCGGAGCAAGCTTTGATTAATTCTCGTGAAAAATAGTGTGCGTTTTGGCAGCCCTTTGCTCTACAATGCCGCTTTTTCTCTATAAAAACTCTCTTAAAACACTCAAAAACTCCGGAAATGCTTCAGAGGGGTTCTAAAAGAGGAATTCTAAGAAAATGTAGAAGGAAGAATGGAAGAACTGTGTGAAATGAAGGGGAGAGTGCCCCCTATTTATAGGGATTCACGCCTGTCAGGTCAAGACGGCCGTCTCGCCTGGCATGGTCGAGACGACCGTCTCGCCATTCGGGACGACGGTCTCAACTTTGATAAGTGGCGAGACCGTCATCTTGTTTGGCGAGACAGTGGTATCAACTTGTCAAATGGCGAGAGGGTCGTCTCGCCAAACGGGAGGGGGGTCTCGCCAATGGCAAGTGGCGAGACAAGACGGCCGTCTCGACTTGCCATTGGTCGAGATGACGGTCCCGAAAAGCGAGACGACTGTCTTGACCCATGAATGTGGAAATCCTTATTTTTTGTACAGAAAAACCTTCCTACTCTAATATGGGGCCTAATAGTCTCTCTTAGTGGCTTTTTAGGCTCTGTCCATCTTTGAATAGGAGGTCTTCTGCTCTTTATTTTGAGGCCGAGCAAGATTTGGAGTCTACAGCTGCCCCCCCCCTTTACCTGACTAGCCGACTGTTGGCCTGTTGTGCCAAGAAGATCGGCTGGAGGGTGAAGGAGTTAACCCTCTTGCCCGGTTGTCCTTCGGATGCTCCATCTTGCGGTGGATGATCCTCTGGGAAAAATGTGTTGTGCGCCTCCAGGATGCTCCTTCTGACAGTAGCCGATCCCTTTGGTTGACACATGGTAGAACCTCAGGATACTCCTTCTGACGGTAGCCGATCCTTCGATTGATGAGTATAAACCCCCCCATCAGGCTGGTAGTTACAGTCCACTGTGCGTAGGACTAGATGAGTATAAAACCTCCATCAGGCTGGTAGTTGCAGCCCATTGTGTGTAGTGCTGGATGAGTATAAACCCCCATCAGGCTAGTACAGTCTACTTCGTAGGACTGGTGGTGGTGGCGACTTACTGCTCTTTAGCTCATGCGCCGGTCAATGGGGAATGCTTTCTATTTTGGTAAATGTTTTTGGACCTTTCTGGTAAAGTCTTCCGGTGTGCCGGGGATTCTTTGATTTTCGGTTCATCCAACTTGTTGATTGCTGGGGATTCTTTGTTTTGATCCTTAGGTAGTGGTCATCCAACTTTGCTGGTTGTCGGGTATTTTTGATGAGTACCTCTTAGGTAGGTCGGAATCCTCTGGGGATTTGTTGATCTTGGTGACGCCTCTTGAGTAGGCGGATATCCATTGAGAATTTGTTGATTTTGATGGTGCCTCTGAGCAGGCAGATACTCCATTGGGTTTCTGGTAATGCCTCTGAGTAGGCACATGCTTCCTCGGAAGTGAATACTTTTAGCTGCATTTGTTTTGCCTCTGACTAGACTGATATTCCCTTATGGGGATGCTGGCTCTTGCTTGCCAGGTCTTGCCTATGCATAGGCAAATGACATTCTGAGGATGAATATGAGGTTTTGCCTTTGCAGTAGGCTCACTGGGGATGATCTTTCTTTTTTATTGATCCACCGGGGAATTGGTCGACTTCCCAGGGGTCGGATTTTGGTAGCCCTTTGGGGGAATGGAGTCTCGGCTCCTTAATTGATGAGTGTGAGCTGTCCTTTGCGATGCTCTTATTCTGTTGGGGGAATGAAATTTCCAATTTCGTCTTTTTTGTTGGTTTTTCCTTTTTCTGAGGTGACCCACTTAGGGAGCAAGGATTTTCATTTAATTTCGCCTTTTCTCACGATTTATCTCTTTTTTCGCGATTTGAAATTTGGCTTTTTCGGGATAATGCATAAGCTTTTTTACTTTTTAGTCTCTTTTTATTACGCTGACTTTTTTTCTTCTTTTTGGGAGATCCACTAGGGATGGAGTTTTCTTTCTTTGGTGATCCACCAGGGATTAGTTGACTTCTTGGAGATCTGTTTTTTCTTTTCTAGGGATGGAGTCTTGGCTCCTTGATTGATGTTTATGCGAGCTAAACTTGTGAAGCTCTTATTCCACTAGGGGATGGGAATTTCTAATTCCTTTTTGTAGACTTTTTAGGAGATCCACTTGAGGATTTCTATTCGGCCTTCTCTGTCATGGCCTTCTTTGTCACCTATTGGAGATGAAGCGTTTTCTTTCTTCTTTTCTCTTCTTTCTTTTTATTGAGCCCTTGATGGTTTGGACTCTTTTGACTGTTGATGATGATTGGATCTTGAAGCCTTTATTCTCCATTGAGGAGTGTGGAGGAGACTTTGGATGAGTGTGCTCGGCAACTCATGTAGTGGTAATGCTGAGCTGTGAGGAGTGTTTTTGTTTTGCCTTTGGAGTAGGCAGGGATCCTCTTGGGGATAAATAAGCCTTTCCGTCGGCTTTTCTTTTATGATGTCTGATGATTGTGCCCTCTTTTATTGGGTAAAAGAATGATGACTAGAGATTTGGCTTTTGGAAGCGTCTTATTTCTTTTGAGCTTATTTGATGATGACAACTCGCTCTTCTTTCTTGAGGGAGAGCAATGTTTGGAGACTTCTTATTTGTGCCTTCTTTTTCTGGGGTAGAAGGATGGCGGTTGGAGCTTTAACTTTTGGAAGCTCTTATTTTGCTTAGAGTCGTTTAATTATTGGTGGCAACTTGCTCTACTTTCTTGAGGAGAGCTTTATTCAGAGGCTTCCTGTTTTTCAATCACAAACATGGAGCTAGTCTCCTTATATGCATGAGTATTATTTTTACTTATAGAGATTTTTTTATATTATTATTATTGTTTTTTCTTTTTGATTTTGACAGAGTCATATTGTGAGACTACTGGTGTGTGGATGTCCTAAATGCAATCTATCATTTTTTATCGATGCATCTGGAAAAGTGACTGGCATTCCCCTGCTGGACTTTCATGATTATGATGAAGGGCCCATCTCTCTCTTTTATTCATTTTTTTGGTTTAGCCCTATCTTTTGCCTAGACCGCCCTTTTGGGGTTTTCGGTCTAGCGAGCTGTCTTAATTTTTGCCTAAGATATCTCAGCGGACTTTTTCCTTTTTTATGAATGCCCTAACTTTTGCCTAGACCGCCCTTTGTGGGTTTTCGATCTAGCGGGCTACCCTATCTTTTGCCTAAGAATCTCCTAGCAGACATTATTCTTTTTATTTTCATTTTCATTTTCCTTTCTCTTTTTTTTTTAAGAGATAGGACCCTATCATATGCATGCAATGTTTGCGATATGCATCCTACAATGCTATTTCAATTAATATTTCAAAAGGGTTAATCAAATGTGCTTTTACTTTTGATAAGCTTCTGTGCTTTTGTCGACATGATAGGTTGTACCAATTTTGTCGTCTTGATCTTTCCATGACCGCAAAATGATTGTGTTGATTGTAGGGCGACTTGTCATGTCAGTGTGCCCCTTCCTTTCCTTGGGGATGTCAATCCTCCTATTGATTACTATCTCCACATTTCCCTACTAATTACTAGAATGATGTAGTAGTAAGGGTCAAGAGAAGAGAAAGAAGAGGATATTTAATTCAAGGGCTTGTGTTTTAGAAGTGTTTTATTTTGACAAAAAATGATTTTTGTAAGCACGGCTAGCTAAGGTTGGTTAGAGTGTTTAGGCTAGTTTAAACAACGTTTTGTTTATGGAGTGACGTCTTATTTTATGGCGCTTGCTATGACTGATTGACTTCCCTAGTCCGCCCTTTGGGTTTTTAGCCTAGGATGTTGTGCTATGTCCTAAATTTTGTCTAGGTTTCCTCTTTTCTTGTTTTGGGAATCCTAGCGGACTTTATTTTGTAACCCTAATTTTTTCCTAGGCTACCCTTTATGGTTGTTCGGGTTTCCCAGCGGGTTTACCCTAACTTTGGCGTAACCCCCTTTGGTGGGTTTCCTACCGGGTATCTTGCCCTCTCTTTTTGGCATTTAGCTTCTATGGGCTTCCTTTGATTTTCTTTTCTCTTTGCACAACATTGGCGAAACACGACTTCATTATGATGAGGTGGAACCTTATTTTGTGCTTCTAGTCAATCAGTGATGATGAATTTGACTTTTATTTTGGTCAATGGCGCAGTTTGATTACTTTGACGCATTTTGAAAATGTTTGCTTAAACATGGTTATTAATGAGGTTTAGATATGAATAGGAAGAAGAGAAGCAGATAGTAAGAATGACATTCTTTATAATTAATAGGGAAATATGTGCCCTACAATGCTCGGGGGTCGGGCTAACCCCGAGGAGTAATCTCTAATAGTCATTGGATTTACAAACCCTAAGAATCAGAAGGAGAACACCTAATGACTAAAGTCGCTTTTGATGCTTGAACCCCTCTATTTGGGAAAATCTGATTCAAGGTGTGAAGGGGAGACTTCCCTGTGCAGCTTGATCCTTTGTAGGGTAATGCTTCAAATGATTGTCTTTAAAATCTGGTGGCTCCCTTATTCCTTGAGAGTTTCTAATGAGCCCTTGGTTTGGGCAATATCCATATTTTCTCATCATGTGGGTCACCTTCATATTGTTAGGGAAGTCTTTTCATATTGGCAAAAGATATTTCAAAGGTCCTCTTCAGCCGCATCCATTCAAGGTAGGGCAGACGGCTTGTTGATCTGAATGTCGTCTTTAGCTCGAAACGTGACCAACTTATTGCCTACCGTGAGTTTGTCTTTTTTGGTTGAGTGTTGAAAGAACTGCCTTAGCATCGTGAGTCCAAAGTCTTCTCAGTTTCCTCTTTGGATTATGTTTTTCTTCGATCTTATTATTTATTCCTTTATTCTTAGGAGCATCATCTTATACGTCCTTGGTGAAATAGATTCTTCCACTTCTAATATTGCCCCCGAATGCTGGCTATGCTGGAGATATCTTCATTGATGGACGATGTTTCTGTGTATCTCAATGGTACAACTTTATTTGATTCAAGACATGAATAAATGTAATGCCATCCTTGCCCCCTCTTCCTTATTAACTTGGATATCCAATGGTTGAGGCTTGTTATCCTCCTTAGGCGGATCAACCGTTGGAGAGAACTTGACGACGAAAAACTTGCTCTTCATCTTATTCCGATTCATGGGAAGCACATCAATTAATCCTTTCTTTTTATTATCTTATTATTATTAAAGTGAGAATGAATGAATGCAATTTATGAATGCAATAGGCGGTTGAAGAGATGATGAAAACAAACAATTTTATTTATTTCATCCAAACAGTGTACATTCCTCGATGCAATGTTTCAAAGTACATTTAAAAAAAAACGGAGAAGCCTAAATGAACCCATAGGCGGGTTAGAATTTCTATTTAATTTTTTTTACTCCCCATGCATGGCATGCAAATGCCCTACCCTCTTTACATAGATGATCCTCCATGCTCACTTTTTTGCCATGGACGATCATCCACTAAGCCTAGATGACAGTCCACTTTTCCTGGCACGGTTCCCTATAAATAGGAGTCTCATTTTACCATTTTCTCACCACTTTTCACTCCTACTACTCTCTAGGAAGCCTTTTGGCACTTTAGAGTGACTCTGAGCATTATTCCGGAGTTTGAGTGAGCTTTCCAATTTCTATTAAGGTAGAAATCGGTTAAGGAGGTCTCTTTTTGAGACACCCGACCCTCGGTAGAGTGAAAATTTTCTCTTTTGCGGGAGGAGCGTGCTTGTAGAGTGCGGGGACAACAAAAAAATGTCCTCAAGTTTTGAATAGTTAATATAAAGCTCACTTCGGAGGTTCCTTCCCTATTCTCTCTCTTTTACTATTTTCTTTATCGCTTTCCTTGTATGCATTAGATATTAGGGTCATGTAGACATTTAAATTCTGCAAGTTGATAAAATAATAGGGTAAAAGCATAGTTTCTTTAAGTATTTATTTTATAAACTAGTCCATCATAGGGAACCCGAAAAGGGCTTTGTGGGGTGCTAACACCTTCCCCACACGTAACTAACTCCCTTACCTGACTCTGGCTGTAATGGCCAAAGTTGATTTTTTCTAAAACCAATGCCTGTTTTACCTTTTTCAGTGTTTAAGGTTAAAACACTGGTGGCGACTCCATAAAACCTTTTTCAAAAAACTTCATTCATACTCCATAAAACCTTTTTCAAAAAACTTCATTCATAAGATTAGTTTAGTTATCAGACATCTTAAGAATGTTGACCATTTTTATAAGAAAACTCGAGTCATTCAAAACCATTGTGTCGCTCCGATCGCCTCTTTTGACGACGACGATAGATGGTAACTCCCCTAATTTTGCCCGGCCTCTCAAAATAAAAGCTAGAGGAACTTCACCCGAAGATGGAGTTCATCCGGCTTCCCAAAACGAGAAGGACCTCCCACAACAAAAGACGAAGTTCATTCATTCACACAATAAAAGCCAAAAGAGACTTCCTACACAAAGACAAAGCTCGCTCGGCATCTTAATGAAGGCCAAGAAGACTTCCTATATGAAGATAAAGCTTCAACGGACACACATCGGCGTCAATCTATGTCCGAAAAAGGAAAGGAAAGCTTCCCGGGGTCCCAGAACACGAAGACTGGACAAAACAGGCCGAGACCACCGTCCCAGAGTTGGGACGGCCGTCCCAACTGCCATTTTACAGTTGGGACGCGCGTCCCGCATGTGGGACGGCCGTCCCAAACCCAATTTAAGTGGGACGGCCATCCCGGACCCCCAGGTGGTCCCGCTCTGTGTAAATTTGCCATTTGGGACGGCCATCCCAGTCCAGACGGCCGTCCCAACCCAGACGGCCGTCCCAAAGTGCGCCAGCTGCGAAAACTATAAATAGGAGGCTCATTTGCCACTTTTTCACACCACAGACACTCCAGAGAGCTCTGAAACACCTTCAAAAACTCAGAGCACTTGTCTACTTCTCTCCCTTTCTCGAATGATCTTTCCGATTGCCTTAAATAGGTAACAATCGGTTAAGGAATTATATTCCGGCATTTGATTCTTCTTTAAATTTTTAGTGGAGTCGATCTTGTATTGGTGAGGAGAGTCTGTGTAGAGAGAGGGGTTGCCAAAACGCATCCTCACAGTTCGAGATTCTCGATATAAAGCTTGCTACGGAGGTTCTTTTCAATTCTCTTCTCTTTTATTGCTTTGTTTATTGTTTTATTTAGCTTTATTTATTGTTTACGCCATGTAGAATAAAATCATGTAGATAGTCATTTTAATATCTCTTCTATTGCTTTATTTAGCTTTATTTATATAAAATTATGTAGATAGTCATTTCAATATTATGCAATAAAATAGGGTAATCACGTAATTTCTCGAAGTCTTCTCTTTAAACGAATTGATCTGTCATAGGGAACCCGAAAGGGGCGTTGTGGGGTGCTAACACCTTCCCCACACGTAACTAACTCCCTTACCTAACTCTAGTTATAATGGCCAAGTTTGGTTTTCATTAAAATCAATGCCTTTTATCCTTTTCTAATGTTTATGGTCAAAACATTGGTGGCGACTCCATAAGAACCCCTTTTCGAAAACCTTGCTTTTATTAGAGGATAATTCAATTGTCGGACACCTCGGAAGCAATGAACACATTTTAAAACAAATACGCGAGTCTAAACCATCTTTTCGCGACCGCTCGCATAAACGTTCGAGACGTCCTCAGACGTCGGAAAGGGACGGCGGCGACAGATGGCGACTCCACTGGGGAAGCTAGAGAGTTGATCCCATTTAGTGACGGATAAATTCAAACTAAGCAAAGATTTGAAATTACGCCTTTACCCTTCTGTATGTTTTTATTGTATGGCTTTAAATAATTGCTGTATGATTATTTCTGCAATTGCTTGATATATAAATTGCACACAAAAACCCTTGCACACAACAATCCCTCTATACCCGGGGGCAAGAGTGATTATCTATAGGGAGTGGGTGGCAGATACGATCGGTTAGTTGGCACACGGGGCTACTACCGTTGTCGGAAAACCACCAACTCAAGGTGATAACTCTCTTCTTTCGGTCTAAGGGTGTCGCCACGGAGTTCCGTGCATGACCCGAGGATTGAGAGATTGAGAGGTCCCTATAATGGGGGCACCTTGGGGACCTTTGGCCTGGTGAGAACAGTTAGAACCACCTAAACCAAGCACGTTTCTGCAGGAAAATCCCACCTCGTGATTAATTAAGCGTGGCTTTGCTCGTGGATGTATGAATTGTGTGTACATACGTTTGCTGCATTTGTATTGATGCATTAGCATAGGGTAATCATATAACAGACAAAAAATGAAAAAACCCTAAAAATCATAAAAAGTGAAAAGGGAAGAAAATAGGACTCTCCTCATCAAAATCCATAAACATTCATATAAATAAGTTTTCTTTTCAAGAAAAACCAAGTACTATCATGAATCATATTAGGAACAAAACATGATAATACTTAGAAAAACAAACACTTGCATACACGCATCTACAAAAACTCATCCTCATATCATGCATTTTCATTTCTACTAGACAATGGAGGGATCCAGTAATAGACAGTTAAAGAAAGTGGAGATCCTTCTATGCCGTGTAGAGAAGTTAAGGCATTTGTGTACATATATGCCGCCGGAGGTCTATGCTAACTTTGAGAAGTCTTACGGAAGAATTCTTGACCTCCTGAAAATCAGCATTGATCCAATATTTGTTAGAGCATTGGTCCACTTCTGGAGTCCCGATTTACACTGCTTCGAATTCTCGCAGTTTGACTTGGTACCAACCTTAGAAGAATACGAACTCATGGTTAGATGGCCTCAATCAGTTGGGGTTTATGTCTGCTCAGGAGAATATACGGCCGTGAGTAAGGTTGCTACTATTATACGACTGCCTCCTCATCAATCCACCCTAGAAGGAAAAGGGAATATCAGAGGTTGGAAAATGGCTATAATAGAAGACCACTTAGTCTCTTTAGCTGAAAAGAAGGACTGGTCTACATTCAACAAGACTCTAGCATTAGCAATGTTCGGAATCATATTATTCCCATTCCATGTGAACATCGTGGATCATGCTGCAATGGACGCATTCTTTGCCTGGGATGTATATTCAAAGAGTCCTATACCTGCAATCCTTGCTGATACCCTGCTTTCTGTAGAATTTTGCCGACAGAGACAGGGAAAAACACTCAGATGTTGTACTTCAATGCTATATGTATGGGGTGTTTCTCACTTTTACGCCTCAAGCCACATGGGTGTATTTCCTGACCCTTTAAGAAGTTTCTCAAAAATCCCTCTTCAACATTGTCAAGCTTTAGAGTGGAAAGCCGAGTTAGAAAATTGGAGCATAGAGCATATATCTTGGGTTTGCCCTTGGTTCCGACCCGGTTATATTCTGGTACGATGCGGAGATTACCTGAGTATACCACTTCTAGGTCTCAGAGGTTGTATAACCTACTCTCCTAAAATGGCTATGAGACAACTTATGAGAACTCGAGCTGCGCCAACCCAAGAAGAGCTCGGAGGACTGAGTCTATGCCACTATTCCCATAGCTTTGAAGAAGTATCTGTTGTCCGGAAAGCATGGGAAAGACCAGTCTACATGGGGGACAAAGAACTTGGAAAGGCTCAGGTATCTACATCCCGCGAGTACGAGGAATGGAGGAAAAATAGAGGGATACCCCAACCATCTGTTACAATCACTACAACTTTAGTGAATGAAGAGCTGCAATTACAAGTCAATGCATTAAATAAAAAGGTTGAAGTCATGGAAGCTCAGCTAAGAGCCTTCGAAGGAAAAGAGCAAGAATCAGCCCTTATAATAGATGGTCTAAAAAGACAAGGCAAAAAGAAGGACCATGAGATAGAGCTTCTCAAGAATGATTATGCTGACTACCAAGAAGAAGCTAGACAAGCATTGAAGATGCCGAGGCTTGAGCAAGATAGCCTATTCCGGGACATGAGCGATGAAATAGCACATCTTGAGAGCACGCTTGCAGAACAGGCAAGAACGATCAAGCTAATACAGGATGATCTAGCGAATACTCGGTCAGAAGCACAAAAGTGGTGGGAAACCGCTGAAAAATACAGAGAAAACCTGGAGGAGCTACATGAAAAAGAAAAAGATGGATTAGCTCAATACGGTCAACTACTCCGTGAAAAGGACCGAATAATAGAGAGGTCTGATCAGCAGCATGCCTTGATCGTTCATCAAGAAGAGAAGATAAAAGAAGCTCATCGATATAGTGAAGATATGAGCCGGGCGGTATCTGAGCAAATCAAGACGCTCAGAAATCACGTGATAACAGCTGAAGACGAATTACGAAGAAAGCCTAATTTACCTATAGGATTCTTCAAGCTTTTTCGCTTTTGTCAACATTTGCTTCAAAGCATTGTATAGAAGGATTTACACTTTCTAATAAAAGGATTTCTCTTCCTTAAATTGTCTATTGCATTCATAAGTTGCATACATTCATACATCCCTCCTCGTTTAATAATGAAGATAATAAAAAGAAAGGATTAACCGATGTGCTTTTCACGAATCAGAAAAAATGGAAAAGAAGCCTTTCGTCATCAAAATCTCTACAACGGTCAATAAATCCGAAGATGATAACAAACAAGCACCGTTAATCATTCCAATCAATAAAAGGGAAGAAGCAATAACGCCTTTACGCTTATTCGTACCACGTCCTTTCCCTTATAAATCAAATAAAGCTGTACCTTGGAGATACTCACAAGAATCGCCAGTTAATCAAGATATCTCCAACATAGCCGGTATTGGGGGCATGACTCGAAGTGGAAGAATATATTCCCCCAAGGAAATTCAAGATAATACTCCTAAAGAGAAGGCAAAAAATAAGGCCGAAGAGGAAAAGGAATCCAAGGAGGAGACAGATGAGCTACTCCAGTACATAAGACAAAGTGAGTACTCTATCATTAATCAACTCAATCGTACTCCAGCAAAGATAACCTTGTTATCACTCATTATGAGTTCGGAACCGCACCGAAACGCATTGCTAAAGGTTTTGAATGAATCTTTCGTTCCACATGCAATATCCCAAGACAAATTCGAAGGAATCATTGGTAATATCACAACCAATAATCACCTTACTTTCACCAACGAAGAATTCCCTTTGGAAGGGTCAAATCATAATAAGCCTTTGCATATCTCTGTCAAATGTAAGGAATATCTCATTTCCAAAGTACTTGTGGACAATGGGTCGTCCCTAAATGTTAAGCCTAAAAGTACACTCGACAAAATAACAGTACAAGGAACCCACATGCGCCCGAGTAATACTGTGGTTCGAGCCTTTGACGGATCAAGACGTGAAGTAGTAGGAGAGATTAGTCTACCAATCCAAATTGGACCTACTATTTTCAACATAGACTTCCACGTGATGGATATCACGCCAGCATACAGTTGTCTCCTTGGTAGACCTTGGATTCATAGCGCTAAGGCAATACCTTCAACACTCCACCAGAAAGTCAAGTTTGTGATAAACGATAAACTCGTCACAGTACAGGCTGAAGAAGACTTTCTAATTAGCAAATCGTCTGTCCAACCATATGTGGATGCGGCTGAAGAAGCTTTTGAAACATCTTTTCAAGCACTCGAAATTGCCAATATAGAAAGACTCCCTAGTAATACAAAGGTGGCCCACATAATGAAAAGATATGGATATCGCCCAGGACAAGGGCTCGGAAAGAACGCTCATGGAATAAGAGAGCCACCAGATCTCAAGGACAATCCGCTAAAGTATGGATTAGGGTATGACCCTACGAAAAATCAAACCATACGAAGAATAGGGAAGTCTTACCCCTCGAAGATGGTATTCCGAAAAGGAGGGGTATTAGCGCAAAGGGTAGCATTAGTCATTAGGTGTCCTTCTTCCGATTCTAAGGGATGTAAATCTAGTGACTATTAGAGATCACTCCTCGGGGTTTGCCCGTCCCCCGAGCATCTTTAGGGCACATATTTCCCTGAAATTACAAAAGAATGCTATTCTTACTATCTGCTTCTTTTCTTGCTAAAAGTATCTATACCCCATTTTAATAAACAAAGTTTAGATAAATGTTTTGTTCCAAATGTGTCCAAATAAGTAAAGCGCCGCAAAGCAAAGTCAAAATAAATAGATTAACTAGAAACACAAATAAAATTTATCTTGATAAAATCAAATTTCGACAAATGTTGTGCAAAAAATATATACGCATACAAAAAAGGAAAGCCCGTCAAGGTCAAAGACCAAGACAAGAAAATAAAAGGGCTAAATACCCGGCAGGAAACCCACAAAGGGGGCTGCGCAAAAGTTAGGGTAAACCCGGTAGGAGACCCGAACAATAATAAAGGGTAGCCTGGGCAAAAGTTAGGGTTATTAAAAGTCCGCTAGGTATTCCAAAAAATAAATACAAAAAGG
Organism: Sphenostylis stenocarpa; assembly: GCA_963425845.1. Taxonomy (NCBI): domain Eukaryota; kingdom Viridiplantae; phylum Streptophyta; class Magnoliopsida; order Fabales; family Fabaceae; genus Sphenostylis; species Sphenostylis stenocarpa. Next base: position 11,090,445 of record OY731408.1, read on the forward strand.
AAACCTAGACAAAAAACAGGACATAAGCACAGCATCCTAGACTGAAAACCTGAAAGGGCGGCCTAGGGAAGTTAATCAATCGCAAAAAAGCACCATAAATCAGTAAACAATGATGCCACGTCATAAGAGCAAAACGTTTTATCTAAACTAGCCTAAACACCGACCAACCCTGGCTAGCCATTCTTACAAAAACCTTTATTACAAAAATATCACTCTAAAACACAAACCTTTGCAATAAATCCTTTTCCTTCTCTTCTCTTGACCATTTCACTATAAAGCATTCAAGTAATGAAGGGGAATGTGGTAACATAGTGATCAATAGGAAGGTTGAAATCCCTAAGGAAAGGAAGAAAAGCATTGATATGGCAGTTGCCCTACGAACAGAAGATTGTTCTTCGGCCATAGCAAAGAAAATTCCAAAGACGGCAAATCAATACAGCCAAGCTTACTATCTAAGAAACAAGATGACGTTAAGGTACGACACCAAGAATGCACCCGAAGTCAAAGCATATCAGTTAAAACTTTCGAAATATCAACTGAAATAGATCATAGGATGCATATCATAAAGCATTACATGCATTAAAACATCAATGAATGGAGTCCCATCTTCTTTCCCATCAAAAACCTAAAAAACCAACTTAAGAAGCTTGGGACGGCCGTCCCAAAGTCCAGACGGCCGTCCCAAGTGTCATTTTTCAGTTGGGACGTGCATCTCAGGTGGGGGTCCCACCATGAACGAATTTGCCATTTGGGACGGCCGTCCCAACCCAGACGGCCGTCCCAACCCAGACGGCCGTCCCAAACTCCCTTTGCGCGGCCTATATATGTGGGGCGCGGGTTTGAGCCTTGGTACCTCATTCCAAGCATTCCTATCTTGCTTTTCCTCCTCTTCCATACATTTTTAGCATTTCTAAGAGAATAGAACTCACAATGGAACACGGAGAAGCTTCGTCCAGAAGAAAACGCACCAGGACTGCTGCTAGAAGAGCTCCTATCACTAGCATGATGATGGCAGAGGCGCATCAACAACGACTGGCAAATATCCAACAATTTGCCTGGTACCCTATGCTGCGGTTAGACTTTGGGATCCTTGCCACATTTGGCTGGGAGCAAGACGTTAGGAGGTTCATCCACAACATAGGATGGGAATTCCTACTTCGCGAACCGCCCACTCGGATCCATCGCACCGCTACAATGGAGTTTCTCGCCTCTGTCAACATGATGGAAATGCCATCTGCAACTCCTGGGGTGCCACCAACACAAGTTGTCTCCTACTGGATGGATGGAGCCTACCGGACCACCGCCCTGGATGACTTCAATGTCATCATGGGATTCTGCCAGCGAGCCGATACAAGAACACCGGAATATCGGTCCGCATATCTGGAGAAACCTACTGTTCTCACCACCACCAGTATGTGGAAGGAGATTACTGGAGCTATCAATCTCCCATCTAATCTGAAGGGTGCAGCCTTCAATCCCCCTCTTCGCATTTGCCACAAATTGCTTGCTGGGACCATTCACAGCAGGAAGGAAAGCCAGGGAAAGGTCACGCTGGCCGATCTTTTTATAATCTACTGCATGCATCAGGGACACCGATGCAACCCAGGATACGCATTCCTGAAAGCTGTGAAGGAATGCGGTACTCGGGGACCAGCGGGAGCGATCATGGTGGCTCCCTTCCTTACCCCTCTTGCTGAATACTGGGGATGTACCGACGGAGAAGATCTCCCAGCTGAACTTCAACCAGAACCGATCAACGGAGGAGTGCTGACGCACATGAATATCCTCAGCAGAGAGGGGTCAGGTTTCATCTTGAACCCTATCATCTCAATTTCGTGGGATATGCGCGACTTTAACACGCCACAAGACATCCCTACCACTTCAGAGTCCCAGCAGCAATCACGCAATCAGGACTTCTCCGGCTTGTACCGACGCTTAGACGAGGAGCATACCTATATGGAAGGAGAGTTCCAGTTTATACGCCAGCAGTTTGGCCAGCTGACTGTTAGGCAAGACAGGACAGACCGCCAGATAGAGAGCCTGGTCCAGACTCAGGCGAGATTCCAGCGCCGCCTACTCCGCCGCTTCCCTTCGCCAGCACCATCTGCCCATTCCAGCCCAGAGGCAGACGATTAGGATTTATTTATATAGCTTTCTAGTGTCTTAAATATGCTTGAAACATATCCAACAAAAAGCAATAATGAATAAAAATTGTTATTTCTGTTTTACACTTCGCGTTCAAAAAGCCCATGTGTACAAAATAAAAGGCACACATGATCTACTAAAAAGCCAGATTTCAAAACAGCTCGCGATAAAAAACTAAACCGCGAAAGGCGAAAATCAAAATCATCTTCAGCAAAATAAGGAGCTCCAAGAAAACTAGCTCCAACCATCAACCTTCTACACCAATAAAAGAAGGTACATCAAAAACGGAAAAAGCCAACGGAAAGGCTTGATAATCCCCAAGCGGATCCTTGCCTACTCCAGAGGCAAAACAAAAAGATTACCTCGCGACTCGAAGACATCACCGCATGAGTCATCAAGCACACTCATTAGAGAGTCGCCGCCTCGAGGAGTCCATCAAAGAAAGATCACGCAAGAATCCATCAAAGAAAGCACAGAATCAAATCAACCCCCCGGTGGATCACCCAAAAGAAAAATTTTTTCCCAGTAAGCCTATTCGCAAAGGCAAATTACAAATTACAAATCCACAGGGAGTTAAGCACCCAATATGAATATCCCCAATGAAAGGCAAAACCTTCACTCCCAAGAATGCCTATGCTTGCTCAGAAACAAACAAAGAGCCGATATCCCCAAGAAGCGGGAAATCAACCTATGCAAGAGGCAATACAAGCACAAAACTGTCAAAAAGCATTAGCCCACTCAGAGGTATTATCAAAAACAAATAGCCTCAAGTGGAGCATCCGCCTAATCAGGAGGCAAAATCGAAAAAAAAAAAAAAAAAAAAAAAATAAAAAAATAAAATAAAATCCCCAGTAGGATTCCTGCCTAAAAAAGGCAATCAACAAAGAATCCCCGGCAAAAGCCGGATGGCTAAACAGAAAAGCCAAAAATCAAGAATCCCCGGTCAAGACCGGATGGCTAAAAGAAAAAGCCAAAAACAAAGAATCCCCGGTAAAACCGGACGACTAACAGAAAAGTCAAAACAAATATTCCCCACGGAATGGGCGCATGAACAAAAATAATAAGCCGCCAACACATCTCCAAAAACAGATAATCACAGGATTAACTACCAAAAAGTGCATCCTGAGAACCTTGTAGAGCGGGGTTCGGACCAGGTGGGGGTAGGTACCCATCAGAATCTTGCAGATGGGATTCGGACCGGGTGGGGGTAGGTACCCATCGAGCCTTGCGGAACGGGGTTCGGACCGGGTGGGGGTAGGTACCCATCGAGCCTTGCGGAACGGGGTTCGGACCGGGTGGGGGTAGGTACCCATCGGAATCTTGCGAGCGGGGTTCGGACCGGATGGGGGTAGGTACCCATCGGAATCTTGCGAACGGGATTCGGACCGGGTGGGGGTAGGTACCCATCGAGCCTTGCAGAACGGGGTTCGGACCGGGTGGGGGTAGGTACCCATCGAATCTTGCGAACGGGATTTGGACCGGGTGGGGTAGGTACCCATCGAGCCTTGCGAACGGGGTTCGGACCGGGTGGGGGTAGGTACCCATCGGAATCTTGCGAACGGGATTCGGACCGGGTGGGGGTAGGTACCCATCGAGCCTTGCGAACGGGGTTCGGACCGGTGGGGGTAGGTACCCATCGGAATCTTGCGAACGGGATTCGGACCGGGTGGGGGTAGGTACCCATCGGAATCTTGCGAACGGGATTCGGACCGGGTGGGGGTAGGTACCCATCGAGCCTTGCGGAACGGGGTTCGAACCGGGTGGGGGTAAGTACCCATCGGAATCTTGCGGAACGGGATTCGGACCGGGTGGGGGTAGGTACCCATCGAGCCTTGCGAACGGGGTTCGGACCGGGTGGGGGTAGGTACCCATCGAATCTTGCGAACGGGATTCGGACCGGGTGGGGGTAGGTACCCATCGAGCCTTGCGAACGGGGTTCGGACCGGGTGGGGGTAGGTACCCATCGGAATCTTGCGGAACGGGATTCGGACCGGGTGGGGCTAGGTACCCATCGAGCCTTGCGAACGGGGTTCGGACCAGGTGGGGGTAGGTACCCATCGAGCCTTGCGGAGCGGGGTTCGAGACCGGGTGGGGTAGGTACCCATCAAAACCTTGCAAGAACAAGGTTGATACCAAGTGGGGGTAGGTACTCACTAAAGTCCGAGCAAAATGCGAGACTCGTACGGGTGAGGGTAAGTACTCACCGAGCCTTATAAAAGGAGGCTCAAACCGAGATAGGGGTTAGTACCTATCAAAATATTTATCATCCGGAGGATCAACAAGGAGCAGCATCCGAAGGATAACCGGGCAAAAGGGTTAACTCCTTCCCCTACCAACTAATTTTGTCGGCATATTAAAACCAACGAATTAGTTAGGCAGGTGAAGGGGGGGCAGCTGTAGACCCCTAATTTTGCCCGGCCTCTCAAAATAAAAGCTAGAGGAACTTCACCCGAAGATGGAGTTCATCCGGCTTCCCAAAACGAGAAGGACCTCCCACAACAAAAGACGGAGTTCATTCATTCACACAATAAAAGCCAAAAGAGACTTCCTACACAAAGACAAAGCTCGCTCGGCATCTTAATGAAGGCCAAGAAGACTTCCTATATGAAGATAAAGCTTCAACGGACACACATCGGCGTCAATCTATGTCCGAAAAAGGAAAGGAAAGCTTCCCGGGGTCCCAGAACGCGAAGACTGGACAAAACAGGCCGAGACCACCGTCCCAGAGTTGGGACGGCCGTCCCAACTGCCATTTTACAGTTGGGACGCGCGTTCCGCATGTGGGACGGCCATCCCAAACCCAATTTAAGTGGGACGGCCGTCCCGGACCCCCAGGTGGTCCCGCTCTGTGTAAATTTGCCATTTGGGACGGCCATCCCAGTCCAGACGGCCGTCCCAACCCAGACGGCCGTCCCAAAGTGCGCCAGCTGCGAAAACTATAAATAGGAGGCTCATTTGCCACTTTTTCACACCACAGACACTCCAGAGAGCTCTGAAACACCTTCAAAAACTCAGAGCACTTGTCTACTTCTCTCCCTTTCTCGAATGATCTTTCCGATTGCCTTAAATAGGTAACAATCGGTTAAGGAATTATATTCGGACATTTGATTCTTCTTTAAATTTTTAGTGGAGTCGATCTTGTATTGGTGAGGAGAGTACTGTAGTAGAGAGGGGTTGCCAAAACGCATCCTCACGGTTCGAGATTCTCGATATAAAGCTTGCTACGGAGGTTCTTTTCAATTCTCTTCTCTTTTATTGCTTTGTTTATTGTTTTATTTAGCTTTATTTATTGTTTACGCCATGTAGAATAAAATCATGTAGATAGTCATTTTAATATCTCTTCTATTGCTTTATTTAGCTTTATTTATATAAAATTATGTAGATAGTCATTTCAATATTATGCAATAAAATAGGGTAATCACGTAATTTCTCGAAGTCTTCTCTTTAAACGAATTGATCTGTCATAGGGAACCCGAAAGGGGCGTTATGGGGTGCTAACACCTTCCCCACACGTAACTAACTCCCTTACCTAACTCTGGTTATAATGGCCAAGTTTGGTTTTCATTAAAATCAATGCCTTTTATCCTTTTCCAATGTTTATGGTCAAAACATTGGTGGCGACTCCATAAGAACCCCTTTTCGAAAACCTTGCTTTTATTAGAGGATAATTCAATTGTCGGACACCTCGGAAGCAATGAACACATTTTAAAACAAATACGCGAGTCTAAACCATCTTTTCGCGACCGCTCGCATAAACGTTCGAGACGTCCTCAGACGTCGGAAAGGGATGGCGGCGACACCATTGTGTCGCTCCGATCGCCTCTTCTGACGACGACGATAGATGGTAACTCCACTAGGGAAGCTAGAGAGTTGATCCCATTTAGTGATGGACTAGTTTAATAAATAAAAACTTAAAATTATGCTTTTACCCTTCATTGCCTTTATAACATGCTTTATTCCATGGCTTTAATAACTGTTATATGTTTATTTTCTGCATTTGTTTGAAATACAAACTGTACACAAACCCTTGCACACAACAGTCTCTCTATACCCGGGGGCAAGAGTGAATACACATAGGGAGTGGGTGACAGGTACAACCAACCGTGGTAATGGCCTTAGTGACACCAGGTCGTTGTCGGAAACCACCACTCAAGGTGATAACCTTCTTCTCTTGGTCTAAGAATGTCGACAAGGCCTTTTTGCCGTGCATGGTTCAAAGACTGAGAGATTAAAGGGTCCCTATAATGGGGGCACCTTGGGGACTTGGCCTTGGTGAGAACAGTTAGAACCTACCTTTGCCAATGCACTTTTCTGCAGAAAAACCCTATCTCGTGATTAAAGCGTCATCGCTCTGTTCATGGATGAGTGAATTGTTTATGCATTTGTTTGTTGCATTTTGTTTGTCACATTTTCATAGCATAATCATACAACAATAAAATAAATATAAAATACCAAATAAAAATCTCAAAAACCTTTTCATAATAAACAAAACTTATCTCGGACAATCTACATTTTAACTAGCCTGGTTTCAGGTTCTTTGTAAGCTAAGTAGCCACGTGAACCGACAGAAGAGATAAGGGGATATAAAACAAAATTTTCTTAATAAACAAACTTTATCTCGGACAATCTTCATTTAAGCTAGCTTGGTTTTAGGTTCTTTGTAAGTTAAGTAGCCACATTGACCTATAGAAGAGATAAGGAGTTATAAAACTAAATTTTTACAATAAACAAACATTATTTATAAACAGTCATTTAAAAATAATAAAACTCAATAAGATGATTTTTGACAAAGTCAAGTCATACATACCCTCATCATCTTAAGAGTGGTGTATATCCCAAATCTTGTCCGGCCTCAAAATAAAGAGCAGAAGACTTCCGTTCGAAGATGGGCAAGGCCTAAAAGGTCCCTAGGATAGATCAATAGGCCCCATATTATAATAGGAAAGATTTTTGTACGAAAAAAAAATAAGAAATTCCACCTAAAGGGCCGAGACCACCATCTCGTTTGGCGAGATTGCCGTCTTGCCATCGGTTAAAGGCGAGACCGTTTTCCCGTTTGGCGAGACGGCGATCCCGACCTAACAGACGCAAATTTCTATAAAAGGGGGGACGTCCTCACCCTTCTCACAACATAGAGCAACTTTCCCTTCTGCAATTTCTCCAAATTATTCTCCTAGGATCCCTTCGAAGCATTTTCGGAGTTTCTTAGTGTTCTTAGTAAGCGTCTTGTAGTGTTGCGAGAAAGAGCGATCAACACTGTAGAGCATGGAGGTTGCCAAAAAGCACCTTTCTTTTCCAAGAACATTAATACAAAGCTTGCTTCGAAGGTTCCTACATTTTCTATCTTCTTTTACCGCTTTCTTATTACATCTATCTGTGCATTAGTTGTTAGGGTCATGTAGTCAACAATTTAAATTCTACAAATGAATAAATAAGGGTAAAAGCATAATTTTAGAGTTCTTTATTTATAAAAAAATGGTCCATCATAGGGAACCCGAAAGGGGTGTCGTAGGGAAGCTAATACCTTCCTTATACATAACTAACTCCCTTACTCAACTCTGGTTATAATGGTTGTAGACCCCAAATCTTGCCCGACCTCAAAATAAAGAGCAAAAGACCTCCAATTTGAAGATGGGCAAGGCCTAAAAGGTCCCTAGGATAGACTAATAGGCCCCATATTAGAGTAGGAAGGTTTTTTGTACAGAAAAAAAATAAGAAATTTCACCTAGAAGGTCGAAACTGCCGTCTCACTATCGGCGAAGGGCAAGACCACCGTCTCGTTTGACGAGACGACCATCTCGCCCCTTGCCAATGGCGAGACCGGCGTCTTGTTTGGCGAGATGGCCTTCTCGCCATTTGTCAAGGGCGAGACCGCCGTCCCATTTTCCGAGATGGCGGTCTCGACCTTGTCAGGCGAGACGCCGGTCCCGACCTGATAGGTGCGAATCCTTATAAAAGGAGGGCGCAACCCCCTCCTTTTCACACCATTCACTCCTACCACTCTCTAGGAAGCCTTTTGGAACTTTAGAGTGACTCTGAGCATTTTTCCAGAGTTTGAGTGAGCTTTCCGATTTCCGTTAAGGTAGAAATCGGTTAAGGATGTCTCCTTTTTTTGAGACATCAAGCCATTGGTAGGCTGACACCTTTATTTTTTGATCGAGAGAGGAGTGTCTCTGTAGAGTGCGGAGACTGGCAAAAAGCGTCCTCAAGTTCAACATTTATGAAAGCTCGCTTTGGAGGTTCTTTTCTTTTATTGTTTTCTTTTACTATTTCCCTTGTACACATTAGATATTAGAATCATGTAGATAGCTACTTAAATTCTGTAATAAATAGGGTAGAAGCATAATTTTATTGTCTTTATTTTAAGAATAGTCCATCATAGGGAACCCGAAAGGGGCGTCGTGGGGGTGCTAATACCTTTCACATACGTAACTAACTCCCTTACCCGACTCTGGTTGTAATGGCCAAAGTTGGTTTTTCTAAACCAATGCCTTCTTTTTTTTTTCCTTTTCCGATGTTTTCGGTAAAAATATCGGTGGCGACTCCATAGAACCCTTTTCGAAAACCTCGCCCTTAGGTCCAGCCTGGTTATCGGACAACCTAAAGGCGTTGAACCACACTTTTAAAAGAGCGAGTCAAACAAAACCATCCGTCACTTCGACCGCCTCTTTTGACGGTGGCGACAGATGGCGACTCCACTGGGGAAGCTAGAGAGTTGATCTCATTTAGTGATGGACTAGTTTGATAAATAAAAGACTTAAAAATTTTGGTTTTACCCTGTCTTGTTTTATAACATGCTTTAATTGCTTAGCTTTAATAACTGTTGTTTGTTTATTTTATGCAATTGTTTGAAATACAAATTGTACTCAAACCCTTGCACACAACAGTTCCCCCTATACCTGGGGGCAAGTGGGAAATCCATAGGGAGTGGGTGGCAGGTACGATTTTTAGTAGTGAGGGTCATGAGCCCACCGGTATGGTCGGAAACCACCACTAAAGGTGATAACTTTCCTCTTTTGGCACAAAGACTGACTAAGGTCTTAGTGCCATGCATGGTCAGAAGGCTGGAGAGTGGGGACCCTATAATGGGGGCACCTTGGGGGCTTGGCCTTGGTGAGAAAAATTAGAACTACCCTGAATATCCACTCTTCTGCAGGAGACCCCTACCTCGTGATAAAAACGTCATCTCAAGGTTCGCGGATGAGTGAATTTGTTTGTTCCATTTTGTTTGTCGCATTACATAATCATACAACCATAGATAAAATTTTAAAAATCTCAAAAAATCTTTTCGTAATAAACAACCTTATCTCGAACAGTCTTCATTTAAGCTAGCTTGGTTTCAGGTTCTTTGTAAGCTAAGTAGCCACGTTGACCTATAGAAGAGATAAGGGGTCATAAAAACAGATAAAAACCTTTCTTTTTGCAATAAACGACTTTATCTTGGACAATCTTCATTTAAGCTAGTTTGATTTGAGGTTCTTTGTAAGCTAAGTAGTCACGTTGCCCAACAGAAGAGATAAAGGGTCAAAAAATAATAACAACAAAAAAATCAATAATCACAAAAACATAATACAATAATTTTGATAAAATCAAAACATTCATTTCAAAATAAAAATAAAATGATAAAACGATTTTGACAAAACATTCATCTTAAAATAAAATAGATAATAATATATTTTTTGACAAAGTCGTATCATTCATTCCATAAAGTGGTAAAACCAGGAGAGAAAATAAATGCATAAAGAAAGGTATGCATAAACATCATTTTAATAAAAGTCTTTCATGCATAAATACATTCATGCTAGGAAGTACTAGATATCCTTAAGACAATGGCAAAAGGGACCCAAGTGCGTTTGTGACCTTCGCGACAAGGAAGGGAAAAGTGTACTAAGGTGTGATGGTGACCTCCATTATACTTGTCAAATCTGTGATGGAGAGGAAACCATTACACCGAGGTGGGTATGATACCCCACAAAGCGTAAGCTTTAAGGAGGATACATAAGCCATTGTCTTAATGCATATACATCCCATAAATCATTCATTTTAAACAATAAAATTCTTTTTGTATTCTAGAAAGCGGCTGATATTCTTCATGCCCTCATCCGCATACAAAATCCCAAACACTATCATACATCATGTTAGGAAATAAAACATGATAATGTTTAGGAAAAAACAAACACTTGCATACATGCATCCACCAAACTTCATCCTCATAACATGCATCTAGTAGTAGGCAGTTGAAGAAAGTGGCCATTCCTCAATACCGTTTAAAGAGAATAGAGAATTTTCACGGGAAGTCAAAAAAGAAAAATGTATAGAAATTTTAACCCGCTTATGGTTTCCTTTAGGCTTTCCGCTTTTAAAAATGTGCTTCGAAGCATTGCATTGAGGAGTGTACACCTTTTGGATGAAATAAATAAAATTATTTGTTTTCATCATCCTCTCGACTGTCTATTACATTCATAATTTGCATACATTCATACATTCATCCTCACTTTAACAATAATAACATAATAAAAAGAGAGGATTAGTCGATGTGCTTTCCACGAATCAGAATAAGATGAAGAGCAAACATTTTGTCATCAAGTTTTCCCCAACGGTTGACCCGCCTAAGAAGGATAATAAGCCTCAACCGTTGGTCATCTGAGTAAATAAGGAAGAGGGGGCAAGGACGTCGTTACATTTGTTCACGCCTCGAATCGAATAAAGTTGTACCGTGGAGATACCAAAAACATCGCCCATTAACAAGGATATCTCCATCATAACCGACATTGGGGGGCAAGATTAGAAGTAGAAGAATCTACTCCCCCGAGGAGCTACAAGACAATGCTCCCAAGAATAAAGGAAAAATAATAAGATCGAAGAGAAACATAATCCAAAGAGGAAATTGAATAGACTTTGGATTCACGACGCTGAGGCAGTTCTTTCAACGCTCCGCCAAAGAGACAAACTCACGGTAGGCAACAAGCTGGTCACAGTTCGAGCTAAAGACGACATTCGGATCAGCAAGTCGTCTGCCCTACCTTGAATGAAAGCGGCTGAAGAGGACCTTTGAAATATCTTTTGCCAATATGAAAAGACTTCCCAACAATATGATGGTGACCCACATGATGAGGAAATATAGATGTCACCCAAACCAAGGGCTCATTAGAAACTTTCAAGGAATAAGGGAGCCACCAGATTTTAAAGACAATCCTTTAAAGCATTACCCTACAAAGGATCAAGCTGCATGGAGAAAAGGGAAGTCTGCCCTCCACACCTTGAATCATATTTTCCCAAATAGAGGGGTTCAAGTGTCAAAAGTGACTTTAGTCATTAGGTGTTCTCCTTCTGATTAGGGTTTGTAAATCCAATGACTATTAGAGATTACTCCTCGGGGCTAGCCCGACCCCCGAGCATTGTAGGGCACATATTTCCCTATTAATTACAAAGAATGTCATTCTTACTATCTGCTTCTCTTATTGCTATTCATATCTAAACCTCATTAATAACCATGTTTAAGCAAACGTTTTCAAAATGCGTCAAAGTAATCAAACCGCGTCATTGACCAAAATAAAATTCAAATCCATCATCACTGATTGACTAGAAACACAAAATAAGGTTCCACCTCATCATAATAAAGTCGTGTTTCGCCAATGTTGTGCAAAGAGAAAAGAAAATCAATAGAAGCCCATAGAAGCCGAAGGCCAAAAAGAGAGGGCAAGATACCCTGTAGGAAACCCACCAAAGGGGGCTACGCAAAAGTTAGGGTAAACCCGCTAGGAAACCCGAACAACCATAAAGTGTAGTCTAGGCAAAAATTAGGGTTACAAAATAAAGTCCGCTAGGTTTCCCAAAAGCAAGGAAAAAGAAACCTAGACAAAAGTTAGGACAAAATAAAACACAACATCCTAGACCAAAAACCCCAAAAAGGGTGGTCTAGGCAAAAGATAGGGCTATACCAAAAAATGAATAAAAGAAAGGGGTCATTCATCATAATCATAAAAAGTCCAGTAGGAGAATGCTAGTCACTTTTCCAGATGCATCGATAAAAAAGAATAGCTTGCATTTAGGGCATCCACGCACAAGTAGTCGCATAAAACGACTTTGTCAAGATAAAAAATTAAAGAAATAAAAATTATTTTAGATAAAAAACAAATAACGAAAAACATTCATGCATATAAGGAGACTAGCTCCATGTTTGTGATTGAAAACAGGATCATCGAGACCGAGTATCCAAATAATGCTCTCAAGAAAACGGAGCAAGTCGTCAATCAAGCGACTCAGCATAATAAGAGCTTTCGAAAATCAAGAGCTCCAGCTACCATCCTTCCACCCAGAAAAAGAAGACACATATAAGAAGTCTTCAAACATTGCTCTCCCTCAAGAAAGAAGAGCGAGTTGTCATCATCAAATAAGCTCAGAAGAAATAAGAAGCTTCCAAAAGCCAAAGCTCCAGTCATCATTTTTCTACCAAATAAAAGAGGGCAAAATCATCGGACATCATAAGAGAAGAGCCAACGGAAAGGCTTAATTATCCCCAAGCAGATCCTTGCCTACTCCAGAGGCAACACAAAATTTACCCTGCAGCTCAGCATCACCACCACATGAGTCATCAAACACACTCACCCAAAGTCTCCTCCACACTCCCCAATGGAGAATAAAGGCTCAAAGAGCTCATCATCATCAACAGTCAAAAGAGTCCAATCTCCATACCAACAAGGGCTCAACAAAAAAAGGAAAAAAGAAGAAAACTCTTGCATCCCCAGCGAATGTCCAAAAGAAAGGGCCGCAACAGAGAAGGCCGAATAAAAATCCCCAAGTGGATCTCTGCAGAAAAATCTACAAAAAGAAAGAATCAGAAATTCTCATCCCTCAGCAGAATAAGAGTTTCACAAGGACGCATCAACATCAAGGAGCCAAGACTCCATCCCCAGAAAAGAAAAATCAGATCCCTAGGAAGTCGACAATCCCCTGATGGATCACTAAAGAAAAATTTATCCCTTGCGGATCCCCAAAAAGAAGAAAAAGCCTGTGTGTATAAAAGAAACTAAAAAGTAAAAAGGCGCACGCATTATCCCCATAGAAAAGCCAGATTTCAAAATCGCGATAAAGAAGAGATAAATCGCAAAAAAAGGCGAAATTAAAATCCTAACGTTTAAGTAAACAAAATACCCATTGCCCAATGAAATAAGAGCATCGCAGAACCAGCTCACACCAGTACCTAACAAGGAGTCAAAACTCTAGGGGGCAAACCAAAAATCAAATCCCTGGGAAGGCAATCAATCCCCAATGGATCATCAAAAAGAGAAAAATCATCCTCAGTGAGCCTACGACAAAGGCAAATTTCAAACTCACACCCCCAGAAGGGTCATTCGCTTATGCGTAGGCAAGATCTGGCAAATAAAGAGCCAATATCCCCTGAATGGGATATCTGCCTACTCAGAGGCACCACCAAAAAATCCTCAGTGGATTCTGCCTTCCTAAGAGGCATTCACCAAGAATCCCCGACAAGCAGCAAGTCGGATGGCTATGGAAAAAGCCAAAAAATAAAGAATCCCTGGTGTACTGAAAGACTTTACCAGAAAAAGTCAAAAACATATACCAAAACGGAAACACTCCCCATGGAATCGGCGCATGAGCTATAGCAGTAAGCCGCCACCACCACCAGTCCTACAAAGTGGACTACACTAGCCAGATGGGGGGTTCATACCCATCAACTTGTGCATGACCTGCACATGAGCCAGAGTAGTAAGTCGCAGTCGGTCCTACGCTGTGGACCATATTAGCCTGAGGAGGGGTTTATACTCATCCAGTCCTACAAATGATGGATTGTAAACGTTACCAACCGGATGGGGGTTTATAATCATTAATCGAAGGGTCGACTACCGCAAGAAGGAGCATCCTGAGGTTCTACCACTTGTGAGCAGAGGGGTCGACTACTGCAAGAAGGAACATCCCGAAGCTGCAACTAGCCTGATGAGGGGTTTATACTCATCCAGTCCTACAAATGATGGATTGTAAACACTACCAACCGGATGGGGGTTTATACTCATCAACCGAAGGGTAGGCTACCGCAAGAAGGAGCATCCTGAGGTTCTACCACGTGTCAACCAAAGGGGTCGGCTACCACAAGAAGGAGCATCCTGGAGGCGCACACACACATTTTTTTCGTCTGTAGGGTTGACTACCGCCAAAGGAGCATCCAAAGGACGATCGGGCAAGAGAGTAAACTCCTTCACCTGCCAACCGATCTCACAGGCATATTGAGCCAATGGTCGGTTAGGCAGGTGAACGGGGGACAACTTAGACCCCAAATCTTGTCCGGCCTAAAAAAAATTAATAAGAACATTCTGGCGAGAAGGTCTTCCCAAATGGCGAGAAGGCCTTCCCAAATGGTGGGGGCGAGAAGGCCTTCCCGAATAGCGAGAAGGCCTTCCCAAATGGTGAGGGCGAGAAGGCCTTCCCAAATGGCAAGGGCGAGAAGGCCTTCCCAAATGGTGAGGGCGAGAAGGTTTTCCCAAATGGCAAATCCCAGATGGCCATCCTGACCTAGCACTTTTTCCTATAAATAGGAGCCTCATTCCACCCATTTTCACACACCATTCACTCCTACCACTCTCTAGGAAGCCTTTTGGCACTTTAGAGTGACTCTAAGCATTTCTCCAGAGTTCGAGTGAGCTTTCTGATTTTTGTTAAGGTGGAAATCGGTTAAGGATGTCCCCTTTTTTTTAGACATTTGGCCCTCGGTAGGGTGACTGTAGACCCCTAATTTTGTCCGGCCTCTCAATAAAGGCTAAGGAGACTTCCTATAACAAGATAAAGCTTTCCCGACATCTCAATATAGGCCAAGAAGACTTCCTATATGAAGATAAAGTTTCAATGGACGTTTATCGGCATCAATCGACATCCGAATAAAGAAAGGAAAGCTTCTTGGGGGTCCTAGAACACAAAATCTTGCAAAAATAGTCGAGATGGTCATCCCAGAAGTTGGGACGACCGTCCCAGAAGTCCAGACGGTCGTCCCAAGTTCCAGACAGCCGTCCCAACTTGTTTTGTTGCTCGAGACGGCCGTCCCAAATCCCAGACGACCGTCCCAACTTCCCCAGACGGTCGTCCCAGTTTTCCAAGCTCCAGACGGCCGTCCCAAGCTGCCAGGCTGCGAAAACTATAAATAGGAGGCTCATTTGCCACTTTTTCAAACCCCAGACAACTCCAAACACTTGTCTTCTCTCTCTACTTCGAATGAACTCTCCGATTGCCTTAAAAAGGTAACAATCGGTTAAGGAATTGTATTCCAGCATTCGATTCTTCTTTAAAATTTAGTCGAGTCGATATTGTATTCGGGGAGGAGAGTCTTTGTAGAGCGGGGGATTGCCAAAACGCATCCTCACAGTTAAAGATTTGCAATACAAAGCTTTCTACGGAGGTTCTTTTCACTTCTCTTCTCATTTATTGCTTTATTTATTGCTTTATGTATGCAATATAAAATAAAATCATGTAGATAGCCATCTTTTAATATTATGCAATAAAATAGGGTAATAGCGTAATTTATCATAATCTTTACTTAATGAATTAATCCATCATAGGGAACCCGAGTTGTGGGGGTGCTAACACCTTCCCCACACGTAACTAACTCCCTTACCCAACTCTGGTTATAATGACCAAGTTTGGTTTTTCTTAAAATCAACGCATTTTTATCCTTTTCCAATGTTTACGGTCAAAACATTGGTGGCGACTCCATAAGAACCCCTTTTCGAAAACCTTGCTTTTATTGGAGGATAGTTCAGTTGTTGAGCACCTCGGAAGCAATGAACATATTTTAACACAAAACGTGAGTCTAAACCATCTTTTCGCGACCGCTCGCATAAATGTTCGAGATGTCCCTAGACGTCGGAACGGACGGCGGCGACAGTGACACCTTTATTTATTGATCGAGGGAGGAGTGTCTCTGTAGAGTGCGGGGACTGCCAAAAAGCTTCCTCAAGTTCAACATTTATGAAAGCTCACTTTGGAGGTTGTCCTTCATATCTTTTCTCTTTTATTGCTTTCTTTTACTGTTTCCCTTGTACGCATTAGATATTAGAATCATGTAGATAACTATTTAAATTCTGTAATAAATAAATAGGGTAGAAGCATAATTTTATTATCTTTATTTTAAGAATAGTCCATCATAGGGAACCCGAAAGGGGCGCCATGGGGGTGCTAATACCTTCCCCACACGTAACTAACTCCCTTACCCGACTCTAGTTGTAATGACCAAAGTTGGTTTTTCTAAACTAATGCCTTCTTTTTTCCTTTTCCGATGTTTTCGGTAAAAACATCGGTGGCGACTCCATAGAACCCTTTTCGAAAACCTCGCCCTTAGGTCCAGCCCAGTTATCGGACAACCTACAGGCGTTGAACCACACTTTTAAAAAAGCGAGTCAAACAAAATCATCACGTCGCTCCAACCACCTCTTTTGACGACAGCGACATTCATCCTTCGTGAGGTATTACTTAATGTCATGATACCAAGGGTTTCTATCTTGTTCGCTATTTACTGTCATGCAAAATTCTTGTTTGTCATGTAGCTTGATTTGAATAGTATGCATCTCATGTTCTTGGTCTAGAGAGAACATGGATGATAAAGTAGCGAGGGTGTCTACAAATTGATTGTCTTCACGAGGAATATACATGAAGGTGACGCTTTCCAACCTCGAAATCAGGTCACGAATATGCTCTAGATATGGGATTAATTTGGAATTTCGGGTTTCCCATTCGCCTCTGAGTTGATATATGACAAGGGATGAATCACCGAAAATTCTGAGTTTGGTCACCCCATGATCTAGAGCTGCTTGTATTCCCAATGCACAGGCTTTGTATTCGGCCATATTATTCGTACAGTCAAAATTTAGCCTGGTCGTTACTGGGATATATTTCCATTCAAGGGATATTAAAACTGCTCCTATCCCGTGTCTAAGCATGTTCGAGACTCCATCGAAAAACATAGTCCATGCACCGTCCACGGGTACCTCGTGTTGGATATGCATGATGTGTTCGTTTGGAAAGTCGTCTTGTAGGGATTGATATTTGTTTGTTGACCCGTGTGCTAGGTAGTCTGCTAGGGGACTACCTTTGATAGCTTTTTGGGTGACATAGACGATGTCAAATTCCGAAAGGAGTACTTGCCACCTAGCTATTATTCTGGTCAGGACGGGTTTTTCAAACAGGTATTTGATTGGATCCATTTTGGAAACCAACCATGTTGTATGTCTAATCATATACTGCCTGAGACGTTGAGTTGCCCACACCAATGCACAACATGTTTTTTCGAGTGGTGTATAACGGATCTCATAGTCTAGGAATTTTTTGCTGAGGTAGTATATGACTTATTCTTTCTTCCCCGTATCATCTTGTTGACCGAGCACACATCCCATAGACTCATGCCCTTTGAACTCAAGAACGCAGGGGCTACCTATGAAAGGGTCATGGTACCATTATTCCATGACATGATCCACAAAGAAATTGAAGTTTATGTGGATGACATGATTACCAAGTCCAAGAATGAAATAGACCACATTTTGTATTTGAGGAAAATATTCGATCGACTTCGGAAGTATCAACTAAAGCTAAACCCGGTTAAGTGTACATTCAAAGTACGATCAGGTAAACTCCTTGGGTTTATCGTCAGCAAAAAAGGGATAGAGGTAGACCCGAAAAAGCCAAGACAATTTTAGAAATGCCCCACCGGAAACTGAAAAGGAGATCAGAGGGTTTCTCGGCTAAATCAACTACATAGCAAGGTTCATCGTACAACTCACAGACAAATGTGCACCCATATTCAAGCTATTACGCAAAAATCAACCAACAGTTTGGAATGAGGATTGCCAACAAGCTTTCAAGAAAATTAAGTCGTGCTTAACCAATCCACCAGTATTGGTACCACCCACTGAAGGGAAACCCCTAATCCTTTACCTATCAGTACTTGAAGAATCAATGGGATGTGTGCTCGGTCAGCAAGACAATACAGGAAAGAAAGAGCAAGCCATATACTACCTCAGCAAAAAATTCCTAGATTACGAGACCCATTATACACCACTCGAAAAAAACATGTGCATTGGTGTGAGCAACTCAATGTCTCAAGCAGTATATGATTAAACATACCACCTGGTTGGTTTCCAATATGGATCCAATCAAATACATGTTTGAAAAACCCGTTCTGACCGGAAAAATAGCTAGGTGGCAAGTGCTCCTTTCGGAATTTGACATTGTCTATGTCACCCAAAAGGCTATTAAAGGTAGTCCCCAAGCATACTACCTAGCACATGGATCAATAAACGAATATCAATCCCTACAAGACGATTTTCCAGACGAATACATCATGCATATCCAACACAAAGAACCCAAAGACGATGCATGGACAATGTTCTTCGATGGAGCCTCAAATATGCTTGGACACGAGATCAAAGTTGTTTTGATATCCCCTAAAAAGAAATGCATCCTGGTAACGACCAGGCTAAACTTCAATTGCACCAATAATATGGCCGAGTATGAAGCCTGCGCCTTGGGACTCCAAGCAGCTCTAGATCATGGGGGTAACCAAACTTAAAGTTTTTGGTGACTCATCCCTTGTTATCTACCAACTCAAGGGTGAATGGGAAACCAAAAATTCCAAATTGATCCCATATCTAGATTACATTCGTAATGTGGTTTCGAGGATGGAAAACGTCACTTTCGAGTACATCCCTCGGGAAGACAACCAATTATCCAGAACATGAGATACCAATTATCCATCTATGTTCACCCTAGATCAAGAACATGAGATACCAATTATCCAGATTAGGTTGCATGACAAACAAGCTTTTTATATGACAGTAACCAGCAAGGAGGACAAATCCCCTTGGTATCATGACATCAAGCAATAAAAGGGTGAATATCCCGAGGGAATTAACGATAATAATAAAAGGATCATTCGGAAGAGAGTCGTAGGATTCATGTTGATTGGGGGAACCCTTTACAAGAAAATTTTTGACTCCAGCTTCTTGAGGTATGTGAACCACGAAGAAGCTCAAACCTTATTCAAGGAAGTTCATGAAGGAGCCTTCGGAACCCACATACTAGGCATGTCATGGTAAGGAAAATCCTCAGAGCAGGATACTTCTGGTCCACAATGGAAGGAGACTGTCACCAGTACGCTAAACAATGTCACAAGTGTCAAATCTACGCCGACAATGTTCATGTCCCACCAACACCTCTCAATGTGTTGGCTACACCATAGTCATTCTCCATGTGGGGTATGGATGTTATTGGACCCGTCAAGCCCAAAGCATCTAATGGTCATCGCTTCATCCTGGTGGTCATTGACTACTTTACCAAATGGGTAGAAGCGACATCCTACGCACATGTGACCAAGAAAGTAGTGACCACCTTCGTCAAGAAAAATATCCTGTGTTGGTATGGCATTCCCCATCGTCTCATTACTGATAATGGGACCAATCTGAACAATAAGATGATGGAAGAGTTATGCCAAAATTTCAAAATTCAACATCATAATTATTCTCCATACCGACCTAAAATGAACGGTGCAGTAGAGGCAACCAATAAAAACATTAAGAAAATCATCCAGAAAATGGTGATAACATATAAAGATTAGCACGAAATGTTACCCTTTGCCTTACACGGATATCAGACTTCCATACGAACCTCCACAGGAGTCACTCCATTTTCCCTCGTATACGGCATGGAGGTCGTACTACCAGTGGAAGTCGAAATACCCTCCCTGCGAGTCATTATGGAAGCAAAGTTGACAGAAGCAGAATGGGTCCAAAATCGATACGATAAGTTGAACCTAATTGAAGAAAAACGATTGGACGCCATATGTCACGGACAAGCCTACCAAAAGAAAATCAAAAGGGCTTACGACAAAAAGGTCAACCCCCACACTTATCACAAGGGATTTAGTAATCAAGAAATTGCTTCCAGCCCAAAAGGATAAAATTGGAAAATGAGCAGCAAACTATGAAGGGCCCTTTGTGGTCAAGAGAGCCTTCTCGGTAGGAGCTCTCATCCTCACCAACATGGACAGAGAAGAACTTCAACACCCAGTCAATTCAGATGCAGTGAAAAAGTATTACGCTTGAAGGCATTGCTCATGACCCGCTAGGATGAAAACCAGCAAAGGGCGTCAGTGGGCAAAAGATAGGGTCCATACACCTCGCTAGGATATGTCCTACGCAAAACTTAGAAGTTTCAAAAACAAAAATAAAATAAAAAGAGCAATAGTTATCTTAGCCGAAAAACCGCAAGGCGACTAAGATAGCGTCCTTCCGGAAGCAGGCAAGCTTTGCATAGTCTTCACTTCGGGTTCGAGTATCTCGACTAAAGCAATTAGAAGAACAAAAGGGGAAGATATCAGAGACATGATTGTTGTAGCCTATACAGTTTAGCCGACCTTGGCCAGCCGTGCTTCTAAATTCCTTTATAAATTCTTTTGTGAAAAATAAATCATTTGTTTATATCAATAAAATTGTCTTTCATTTCTTTTCTCATGACCAAATTATGAAAATGTCTCTGTGTTAATGAATCAGGAGTACACATAAATAACCAGCACAAGAAAGCATAAGAAAAGAAATGAAAAAGAATAAACGCCTGCTAGGAAATTCTTAGGCAAAAATTAGGGTGGTCTGCTAGATCGAAAACCCGCAAAAGGGAGATTTAGGCAAAAGATAAGGCAATTATAAAAAGGAAAAAGTTCGCTAAGATATCCTAGGCAAAAATGAGGCAGCTCGATAGATCGAAAACCCCAAAAGGGCGATCTAGGCAAAAGATAGGGCTAAAACAAAACATACTCAAATAAAAAGAGAGCTCGTCAAATGTCCAACAACCAACAGGAAGGGGCAATCACTTTTCTAGATGCATCAAATAAGAAAATGTATTGCATTTAAAACATTCACACACAAATAGTCGCACGAAAGACTTTGTCAAAAAATACAAAAAATTAAACCTCTATCACAAACAATAAGAATCATGCATAAGGAGACTAGCTCCATGTTTGTGATTGAAAAACAGGAAGCACCCAGACCAAGTCTCCAAAATAATGCTCCCCCTCGAGAAAACGGAGCAAGTCGTCATTGAACAAAGCAACTCAGAGCAAAATAAGAAGCTTCCAAAGCCAAGAGGAGTTCCAGCGTCGCATACTCTGTCGATTCCCCTCGCTAGCACCTTCCTCATTGTCCAGCTCAGAGCAAAAAAGCTAAGATCTTTGATAAATTTTCTGTTTTCTTAAAATAAGTCGGTTGTACTCCGGACCTCACAAAACAAATGAAGCTTTTAACATTTTTCATCTATTTGCCTTTCCTCTCTTTTAACAAAAGTGTGTGTGCATGAAAGAAACAAGGAAATAAAAAGGCACATGTATCATGCCGAAAAAGCCAAATTTCAAATCACAAGAAAAAAGTATAAATTGCGGAAAAAGGCAAAATTAACCCAAGAGCTCTGACTACCATCTTTCCACCAAAGAAAGGGGAGAATTCTCTACAACCAAAGCGCAGCCGACGGAAGGGCTCTATCCCCAAGCGGATTATTGTCTACTCTAAAGGCAAACAAAAACATCTTCACACGACTCAGCTTCATCACCACTACGAGTCATCAAGCATACTCAACCCATTCTCCACTACCACCAAAGGAGAATAAAGGCTATGCAAAAGCCCATCACCAACATAATACAGGAGGTCAAACTCTGTTCCCTCCCCAGAGGGCTACCGAAAGTAGATCCCCAGTTCCAACTTTCCAATTTTCGCGTTTTTATTGGTGTGGTTACAACGCCTTTAGGTTGTCCGATAATCGGGCTGAACCTAGGCACGAGGTTTTTGAAAAGGTGTTCTTGGATTGTTCGATAACCGGGCTAACCCAAGAACTAATTTTGAAGGGTTCTTCTGGAGTCGCCACCGATGTTTTTACCGGAAACATCGGAAAAGGAGTGAGAAGGTGTTGGTTTTTAAAAAACCAACTTTGGTCATTAGAACCAGAGTTGGGTAAGGGAGTTAGTTATGTGTAAGGGAAGTGTTAGTTCCCTTACGATGCCCCTTTTGGGTTCCCTATGATGAGCCAGCTATTTAAATAAGTAAACCAGTGAAAATACGCTTTTACCCTTTATTTACGGAATTTAAAGTTACGACTACATGGCCCTAATATCTACTGCGCAATTTAAAGATAAAGCAGTAAAGAGAGAGAGAGAATGTAGAAACCTCCGAGGCAAGCTTTATATTAATCTCTTGAAAATTAGGGTGCTTTTTGGCAGCCCTTCACTCCTTACAGTGCCGGAAACCTCTCAAAAACGCTATAAAAATTCTTAGAAACTCTCAGAAAACTCCGGAAGTGCTTCGGAGGGGGTCTAGGAAGAGAATTTTAGGAAGTGGCAAGAGAGAGAATGGAAGAACTATGTGAAATGAGGGGAATGACGTGGCTATTTATAGGGATTGGCGCCTGTCAGGTCGAAACGGTCGTCTCGTCTGACAAGGTCGAGACGACGGTCTCGACTTGCAGAAGTGGCGAGACGGCGGTCTCAAGAAGCGAGACGGCGGTCTCGACCCCATAAGGCGAAAATCCTTATTTACATGCAGAAAATCCCTCCTATCCTAGTATGTGGCCTAATAGTCTCTCCTAGTGGCTTCTTAGGCTTCGTCAATCTTCGAATAGAGGGTCTTCTGGTCTTTATTATGAGGTCAGACAAGATTTGGGGTCTACAGCTACCCCCCCCTTTACCTAACCAGTCGACTGATGGCCTGTTGTGCCAAAAAGATCGACTGGAAGGTAAAGGAGTTGACCCTCTTGCCCGGTTACCCTTCGGATGTTCCGTCTTGCGGCGGTTGATCTTCTGGGGAAAATTTGTGTTGTGCACCTCCAGGATACTCCTTCTGACGGTAGCCGATCCCTTTGGTTGACACGTGGTAGAACCTCAGGATACTCCTTCTGACGGTAGCCGATCCTTCGGTTGATGGGTATAAACCCCCCATCAGGCTGGTAGTTGCAGTCCGCTGTGCGTTGGACTGGATGAGTATGAACCCCCCATCAGGCTGGTGGTTGCGACTTACTGATCTGACTCGAGCGCAGATCAGGCGCACTGCGTGCGCAGGTTGATAGGTATGAACCCCCTATCAGGCTGGTACAGTCCACTGCGTAGGACTGGTGGTGGAGGCGGCTTACTGCTCAGGTGGCTCATGCGCCGAGCGTTGAGACGTGCTTTCTTGTCTTTATTTGTCTTTTTCTGGGAATGGTCGTCCGAATTGTGCGGGGGATTTTGTTGGTGTTCATCCAACTTTGTTGGTTTGCTGGGGATTCTTTGTAGTGGTTATCGGACTTCGCTGGTTGTCGGGTAGTCTTTGTTTGTTGTTCGACTCTTGCTTGGTCGTCGAAAATTGTTGGTTGTTGGAGAAACTATTGGTTAATACATAGTCGACAAGGTCTTACCGGGATACCCCTGAGTGCTCCCTATTTTCGAATGCAAGCACAAAGCTGATTTTTTTATATGAATGTTTTTTTGGTCTTTTATTTATCTGAAGTATATTTATTTGTTTTGATTCTGACAATGTCCTTTTTGTGCAACTACTTGTGCGTGGATGCTTTTGATGCAATCTATTTTAGTTGGGGGCATCTAGAAAGTGACCGGTACTTTCTTTTCTGTTCTCCCGTGATTATTCTTTTGAATTTTTGTTTTAGCTTTATCTTTTGCCTAGACCGCCCTTTGTGGGTTTTCGATCTAGTGGGCTTAATTCTTGCCTGAGATATCTCGGTGGGCTTTTTCTTTTTATGAAGGCCTTAACTTTTGCCTAGACCGCCCTTTGCGGGTTTTCGATCTAGCAGGCTACCCTATTTTTGCTCGGGACGGTCCTAGCAGGCGCTATTTGTCTTATTTTTCTTATGCTTTCTCGTATTGCTTGTTTTATGCATGCTCATATTTCGTTAATACAGAGACATTCTCACAAGTAGGTAAAGAGAAGAAAAGATAATTTTTATTTATATAAACAAATGGTCTATTTTTCATGAGGGTTTACAAAGGAATTTGTAAGCAAGGTTGGCCAAGGTTGGCTAAGTTGTATAGGATACATCAATCATGCCCGTGATTTCTGTTTCTCTATTTTTCCTGGTCACTTCAATTGAGATGCTCAAGCTCGGAGTGAAGACTATGCGAAGTCTGCTTGCTTCTGTGAAGGTATTACCTTAGTTGCCTTTGCGGTTTTCAGCTAAGGTAATCATTGCTCTCTCTTTTTTTTTTTTTTTTAGAAACCTCTAATTTTTGCCTAGGACGTATCCTAGCGCGGAATATAGACCCTATCTTTTGCCCAGGACGCTCTTTGCGAGTTTTCATCCTGACGGGTCATGAGTAATGTCTTCAGGCGTAGTATTTCTTTACCGCATCTGAGTTGACAGGATGTCGAAGCTCTTCTCCGTCCATGTTGGTGAGGATAAGGGCTCCTCCTGAGAAGGCTCGCTTGACCACAAAGGGTCCTTCATAGTTTGCTGTCCATTTCCCGATTTTGTCTTTCTGGGCTGGAAGCAGTTTCTTTACTACTAAATCCCCTTCTCGGAAGATGTGGGCATTGATTTTCTTGTCGTAGGCCTTCTTGATCTTCTTTTGATAAACTTGCCCCCGACATATGGCGTCCAGCCGTTTTTCTTCGACTAGGTTCAGCTGATCGTATCGACTTTGGACCCATTCGGCTTCTGTCAACTTTGCTTCCATAACAACTCGCAGGGAGGGTATTTCAACTTCTACTAGTAGTACGGCCTCTATTCCGTATACGAGGGAAAACGGAGTAGCCCCTGTGGAGGTTCGTACTGACGTTCGGTAGCCATGTAGGGCGAAGGGCAACATTTCGTGCCAATCTTTGTAGGTCACTACCATCTTCTGGATGACTTTCTTAATATTCTTATTGGCTGCCTCTACTGCACCATTCATCTTTGGTCGGTACGGAGAAGAATTGTGGTGTTGAATTTTGAAGTCTTGACATAGTTCCTCCATCATTTTATTATTGAGATTGGTCCCATTATCAGTAATGAGCCTATGAGGGATACCGTACCGACATATAATATTTTTCTTGATGAAGGTGGTCACCACTTTCCGAGTCACATGCGCATATGACGCTGCTTCAACCCACTTGGTGAAATAGTCAATGGCCACCAAGATAAAACGATGGCCATTAGATGCTTTGGGTTCTATGGGCCCGATGACGTCCATGCCCCACATAGAGAATGACCATGGTGTAGCCAGGGTACTGAGAGGTGCGGGAGGCACGTGAATATTATCGGCGTAGATTTGGCACTTGTGACACTTTTTAGCATACTGGTGACAATCGGCTTCCATTGTGGACCAAAAATATCCTGCCCTTAAGATCTTCTTTGCCATGACATGCCCAGGTGCATGGGTCCCAAAAGTTCCTTTGTGGATTTCCCTTATCAAGGTTTGGGCTTCTTCTTGGTCCACACACCTTAAGAGAGTGGAATCGAGACTCCTTTTGTAGAGGGTTCCTTCAATCAACGTGAACCCTACGGCCCTTTTATGAATGGTTTGTTTATCATTATCATTAATTCCTTCAGGATATTTGCCCCTCATGAGATATTGTTTGATGTTATGATACCAGGGATTTTGGTCGCGCTC
The DNA here is from genome assembly GCA_963425845.1 of Sphenostylis stenocarpa. Lineage (NCBI taxonomy): Eukaryota > Viridiplantae > Streptophyta > Magnoliopsida > Fabales > Fabaceae > Sphenostylis > Sphenostylis stenocarpa. The sequence continues at coordinate 11,116,207 of OY731408.1, forward strand.
GCCATTTAGTGTCATGCAAAAAGCTTGTTTGTCATGCAGCTTAATTTGGATGATTGGCATCTCATGTGCTTGATCCAAAGAAAACATGGATGATAGAGTGTCGAGGGCGTCAGCAAATTTTGTCTTCCCGAGGAATATACTGGAAGGTGACGCTTTCCATTCTTGAGACTAAATCTCGGATGTGCTCTAGATATGGGATTAATTTAGAGTTGTGGGTTTCCCATTCACCTTTAAGTTGGTAGATGACAAGGGATGAATCACCGAAGACTTTGAGTTTAGTAACCCCATGATCTAGAGCTGCTTGGATCCCTAGCACGCATGCTTCGTATTCGGCCATATTGTTGGTACAGTCAAAATTAAGCCTGGCCGTTACGGGGATATGTTTCTTTTCAGGGGATATCAAAATAGCTCCTATCCCGTGTCCAAGCATGTTTGAGGCCCCATCGAAGAACATGGTCCATGTCTCTTCTTTGGTCTCTTCGTGTTCGATGTGCATGATATGTTCATCGGGAAAGTCGTCTTGTAGGGATTGATATTCATCGGTTGATCCATGGGCTAGATAGTCCGCTAGGGGGCTACCCTTAATAGCTTTCTGGGTGACATGAATGATGTCGAATTCTGAGAGGAGCACTTGCCACCTAGCTATTCTTCCAGTCAGAATGGGCTTCTCGAAGAGGTATTTGATTGGGTCCATTTTGGAGACCAGCCATGTTGTATGCCGAGCCGTGTATTGTCGGAGACGCATACCAATGCGCAACAGGTCTTTTCAAATGGTGTATAACGGGTTTCATAGTCTAGGAATTTCTTGCTAAGATAATAAATGGCTCGTTCTTTCTTCCCGGTTTCATCTTGTTGGCCAATTACACATCCCATGGACTCTTCGAGTATTGACAAATATAGGATCAAAGGTCTCCCTTCAACGGGTGGTACCAATACTGGTGGATTGGTTAAACATGTTTTGATTTTATCGAACGCTTGTTGGAATTCTTCATTCCACACCGTTGGTTGATTTTTGCGCAACAGTTTAAAGATGGGTATACATTTATCCGTTAACTGCGCGATGAAACGGGCAATGTAGTTAATCCGGCCTAGAAAACCTCTGACCTCCTTTTCCGTGCTTCGTGGAGGCATTTCCAAAATTGCCTTGGTTTTGTCGAGGTCCACTTCAATTCCCCTTTTGATGACAATGAACCCCAATAGTTTTCCTGAGCGTACTCCGAAAGTACATTTTGCCGAGTTTAGTTTAAGTTGATACTTCCGAAGTCGGTCATAAAGCTTTTTAAGATATTGAATGTGGTTCGTCTCATTTCTGGACTTGGCAATCATGTCATCCACATATACCTCTATTTCCTTGTGGATCATGTCATGGAACAGTGTGACCATAGCCCTTTGATAAGTAGCCCCTGCATTCTTGAGTCCAAAAGGCATTACACGGTAGCAGAAGGTGCCCCATGGTGTAATGAAGGAGGTTTTTTCTCTGTCCTCGACGGCCAACTTAATTTGGTTGTACCCCGCGTACCCGTCCATGAAGGAGTAAAGTGTGTTGGTAGCAGTATGGTCTACTAGCGTGTCTATATATGGTAGGGGAAAGTCATCTTTTAGACTTGCTCGATTGAGGTCCCTATAATCCACGCATACCCTGACCTTTCCGGTTTTTTTTATGACGGGTACTATGTTGGCCAGCCACTCTGGGTATTTAGAAACTACTAAGAAATTGGCGTCCAGTTGCCTTTGTACCTCCTCCTTGATCATTAGGGACCAGTCAGGTTTAATTCTTCTGAGCTTTTGCTTCATAGGTCGAAACCCTTCTTTCAATGTCAATCTATGCTCCACTATACTCGTGTCGAGCCCGGGCATGTCATGATAAGACCAAGAGAATATATCTACATATTCCTTTAGAAGCTGTATCAATCCCTTTTTTATGCTACTTTCTATTTGGGTGCCGATATTTATCTTTTTCTCATCATCCCATTCTCCCAAATTAACAACTTTTGTTTCCTCTTGATGTGGTTGTATAATGTGTGCTTCTTTTTCCAGCATTCTTTGCATGTCCGGAGAAATGGTCTCCTACTCACTATCGGACTCGACCCATTCGCTTTCGGTTTCCAGGATCCACAGAGATTCATCAATCACAGACATGATGTGTTTTAGGTTCTGTTTTAGTCATAGATTTTATCATTCAATTATCTTCGAAAGAATAATAAATAGAAGAGGGAAAATAATGAATATGACAGAATGCCTCATGTATTAAAGAAAGTGAAAGTGTATGTACAAGCCCTTTTAATCAGCGTTCCTACGGCCATGGGCGGGGACCGCAGGAGATACAAGAGAAAGCTTTTAAAAAAAGGCACCCTAGGGCTGATCCTCCCAGTCCTCCCTCTCTGCTACTCTGGCTTCGACAAAGGTTTGGCATCGACATCGGAAGCAGAGGCGTCAAAAGTTATCCACCCGGCGTCGATTAATTCTTGGACCCGATACTTAAGGGTCAACCAGTTTTCTGTTGAGTGTCCGGGTGAACCCGAGTGGTAATCACATTTCTCGTTTGGTTTATACCACTCGGGGTAGGGAGGTTCTATCTGCTTCTTGGGAGGAACGCAGGTTAAGAGTTTTCCTCCAACATCTGAGGCAGCAGCTTACCATAGGAAGTTGAGATTGGAGTGAACTTCCTCTCTTTCTTGCGAGGCTGCCTAGCCGTTTGCGGAGCAGAAGAAGGAGTGGCAAAGTTGATTGCATGCACAACTTCGTCCTTCTTCTTGCCAGTAGGTTTTCTGAATAAGACACCTGCTTGGGAAGATTGTGCTATCTTCCCACTCCTCAATCCCTGCTCTACTCTTTCCCCCACAATGACTATGTCCGAAAAAAGGTTGGAGGTACTGGCTATTACCTTGTCGTAGTACGCTCCAGTCAGTGAATCTATGAACATAGCCACTGTCTCCTTATCCGTCAAAGGAGGCTCTATCTGGGCTGCCATTTCCCTCCATCTTTGGGCATACACTTTGAAAGGTTCGTTGTTCCTCTTGCTTAGGGTTCTGAGATCTGACCTGTCAGGGGTTAGATCGATATTGTATCGATAACGAGGGAGAAAAGCATCAGCCAATTGTTTCCAATTCTGGACCTGCCCTCTTTCCAACTGCATATACCAATTGAGAGTCGTATCTGTCAGACTCTCCTGGAAGCAGTGGATCAGGAGCTTCTCGTTCTCGGCATGTGCGGCCATCTTACGACAATACATCGTAAGATGGTTCTTTGGACAAGTCAGCCCGGCGTACTTGGGGAAGTCCGGGATTTTGAATTTGGGAGGGAAATGGATGTTCTTCACTAGGCACATGTCCGCCACCTCCTTGACGTCAAAGTTGTGCCCTTCTACCGCCTTCAGCCTTTCTTCTATGGCGGAAATTTGTTGCTTAGACACCTCCGAGGTGAGGATGCGTGCAGTCCGAGCGTCGGACTGGAGAAGCGCTTTTTGATCGTAGAAGTATTCTTCTTCCTCCTCCTCTTCGTGGCGAGAGGTGTGTTCCGCTTGGGCTTCGCCCTTGTTTTGGCCTTGGCGCACAACCTCCATCAGTTGGGCCATTTGTTCACGGAGGGTATTAACCTCTGCAGTGAGCTTTCGGTTTTGTTCTTCTAGGCTCTCCATAGCTTTTGCCTTTTGTGCACGAGTTCGGATGGGGAGAGGACCAACCACTTTCTAGAATGCCCGAAAGAAATTTATTAATGCATGTTGAGTGTTGGACTAACATGGATATGTTTATGTATGAGAGATTTTGTTTAGATGATGCTAATTGTGCTCTCACTTTTTATTTTCTCTCTTGGTTTTTCTTCACTCATGATATGATGTAATATGAATGATTTGACTTTGTCAGAAGTTGATTTATTTTCTAGTTTTGACTTGTATTTTGATTTTTATTATTTCTATTTTATAGCCTTTTATCTCTTCTGTCGGAGTGCGTGGCTACTTAGCTTACAAAGAACCTGAAACCAGGCTAGCTAAAAGGCAGACTGTCCGAGATAAAAAAAATGGCTTTATGCGAAAGAATAATTAGCGTCCCTTATCTCTTCTGTCGGGCTGCGTGGCTACTTAGCTTACAAAGAACCTGAAACTAGGCTAGCTAAAAGGCAGACTGTCCAAGATAAGGGTGTTTATTACAAAAAAAAATTTGTGATTTTTCTGTTGTTTGGTTATGCTATGCAACAAACAAATGCGCACACAATTCGATCATCCGCGAACAGGCGAGAAGTCATTTTAATCACGAGGTAGGGTTTTCCTGCAGAAAAGTGCATTGGCGAAGGTAGGTTCTAACTGTCCTCACCAAGGCTAAGGCCCCCAAGGTGCCCCCATTATAGGGTCCCCACTCTCCAGCCTTCCGACCATGCTTAGCACTAAGGCCATAGTCAGTCTTTGTGCCAAAAGAGGAAGGTTATCACCTGGAGTGGTGGTTTCCGATCACACTGGTGGGCACAAGGCCATCACTACAGCGAATCGTACCTGCCACCCACTCCCTATGGATTTCTCACTTGCCCCCGGGTATAGAGGGAACTGTTGTGTGCAAGGGTTTGTGTACAGTTTGTATTTCAAACAATTGCGTAAGTATAAACAAACAACAGTTATTAAAGCCAAGCATTAAAACATGTTATAATACAAGGTGGGGTAAAAACGTAATTTTCTTGGTTTATTTACTTTAAGCTGGCTCATCACTAAATGGGATCAACTCTCTAGGCTTCCCCAGCGGAGTCGCCATCTGTCGCCGCCGTCAAAACAAGGTGGTCGGAGCGACGCGATGGTTCCGACTTTCCAATTTTCGCGTTTTTATTGGTGTGGTTACAACGCCTTTAGGTTGTCCAATAACCAGGCTAAACCTAGGGGCGAGGTTTTCGAAAAGGTGTTCTTGGATTGTCCAATAACCGGGCTAACCCAAGAACTAATCTTGAAGGGTTCTTCTGGAGTCGCCACCGATGTTTTTACCGGAAACATCGGAAAAGGAGTGAAAAGGCGTTGGTTTTCGAAAAACCAACTTTGGTCATTAGAACCAGAGTTGGGTAAGGGAGTTAGTTACGTGTAAGGGAAGTGTTAGTTCCCTTACGATGCCCCTTTCGGGTTCCCTATGATGAGCCAGCTATTTAAATAAGTAAACCAGTAAAAATACGCTTTTACCCTTTATTTACGGAATTTAAAGTTACGACTACATGACCCTAATATCTACTGCACAATTTAAAGATAAAGCAGTAAAGAGAGAGAGAGAATGTAGAAACCTCCGAGGCAAGCTTTATATTAATCTCTTGAAAATTAGGGTGATTTTTCGCAGCCCTTCACTCCTTACAGCGTCGGAAACCTCTCAAAAACGCTATAAAAATTCTTAGAAACTCTCAGAAAACTCCGGAAGTGCTTCGGAGGGGGTATAGGAAGAGAATTTTAGAAAGTGGCAAGAGAGAGAATGGAAGAACTGTGTGAAATGAGGGGAATGGCGCGACTATTCATAGGGATTCGCGCCTGTCAGGTCGAGATGACCGTCTCGTCTGACAAGGTCAAGACGACCATCTCGCCATTCGAGACGGCCGTCTCACCTTGCGAAAATGGCGAGACGGCCGTCTCGCCAAACGAGACGGCGGTCCCAAGAAGCGAGACGGCGGTCTCGACCCCAAAAGGCGAAAATCCTTATTTACATGCAGAAAATCCCTCATATCCTAGTATGGGGCCTAATAGTCTCTCCTAGTGGCTTCTTAGGCTTCGTCCATCTTCGAATAGAGGGTCTTCTGGTCTTTATTATGAGGCGGGGCAAGATTTGGGGTCTACACCCAGGGAAGCACAAATTCCCCAACGGATCGCAAAAAAGAAGAATTCATCCCCAGTGAGCCTACCGCAAAGGCAATCTTCAAAGACTTATCCTCAATGAGTCGCTTGCCTACACATAGGCAAAACCTAGCAAGCAAAGAGCCAACATCCCCAAGGGGAATATCAGCCTACTCAGAGGCAAAACAATGCAAACTGAAAGCCTTCACTTCTGATGAAGCAATCCGCCTATTCAGAGACATCATCTAAATCAACAAATGCTCAGTGGATTCTTGCCTACTTAAGAGGCATTCATCTAGAATCCCCGACAAACGTCAAACAAAAATCACTCCCCATGGAGTCGGCGCATGAGCTAGAGCAGTAAGCCGCCACCACCTTCTCTATTAGAGGGATCAGCCACCATAGCAAAGGGGCATCCAAAAGATAGAGTTCCACACACCGTCCAAAGGATCAACTCTGTTGCAAAGGAGTATCCAGAAGACACAATCCACCATCATCTCCTGAAAGATCAGCTCCGTTGCAAAGGAGTATCTCGAAGGCAGGATTTACATCATCCGAAGGACCAGCCCCGTTACAAAGGGGTATCCAGAGGACGCAACCCATTTTCCACTACGCATTCGCCACCTGAGGGGTCAGCTGCCGCATCAAAGGAGAATCCCAAAGGAAAATCTTCATCAGTCGAAGGGCCAGCTACCGCGCCAAAGGAGCATCTTGAAGCTTCACACATATCGTCTGAAGGGTCAGCTTCCACTGCAAGGAAGCATCTTGAAGACAGCACCAAACTACATTCATAATCCCGAGGGTCAGCTACCACGACAAGAGGAGCATCCAGAGGACAACCAGACAAGAGGGTTAACTCCTTCACCCGCCAATCGACCTTATGGTACACTGGCCCATAACCAATTGGTCGGGTAAAGGGGTGGCAGCTGTAGACCCTAAATCTTCCACGGCTTCCTAATAAAGCCAGAAATCACTCGTTTCGAAGATGATCAAGACTTTGTTAAGTCCCTAGTAGCTTTTTCTAGGTTGCATCTAGGATAGGAAAGGTTTTTAGAGGTAATAAAATCAGAAATTTTGTCGGGAACAGCAGATGGCTGTCCAGGAGAGACAGATGGTCGTCCATGCCAACTTTAAGGCAATGGATGGCCTTCCATGCCAACTTTTAGCCATGGGCGACCGTCCACTTTACATAGACGGTAGTCCATGCTCACTTTTTTGCCATGGATGGTCGTCCACTAAGCCTAGACGATCGTCCACTTTTCCTGGCGCGATACCCTATAAATAGGAGCCTCATTTCACCATTTTCTCACCATTATTCACTCCTACCACTCTCTAGGAAGCCTTTTTACACTTTAGAGTGACTTTTAGCATTATTTCGGAGTTCGAGTGAGCTTTCTGATTTACGTTAAGGTAGAAATCGGTTAAGGAGGTCTCTCTTTGAGACATCCAGCCCTCGGTAGAGTGAAATTTTTCTATTTTGCGGGAGGAACGTGCTTGTAGAGTGCGGGGACAGCCAAAAAGCATCCTCAAGTTTTGAAGAGTTAATATAAAGTTCGCTTCGGATGTTCCTTCCCTATTCTCTCTCTTTTACTACTTTCTTTATCGCTTTTCTTGTATGCATTAGATATTAGGGTCATGTAGACATTTAAATTCTGCAAGTAGATAAAATAATAGGGTAAAAGCATAGTTTCTTTAAGTATTTATTTTATAAACTAGTCCATCATAGGGAACCCGAAAGAGGCATTGCGGGGTGTTAACACCTTTCCCACATGTAACTAACTCCCTTACCCGACTCTGGTTGTAATGGGCAAAGTTGGTTTTTTCTAAAACCAATGCCTCTTTTACCTTTTTTCAGTGTTTAAGGTTTAAACACTGGTGGCGACTCCATAAAACCTTTTTCAAAAAACTTCATTCTTAAGATCAGTTCGGTTATCGGACATCTTAAGAATGTCGACCATCTTTATAAGAAAAAGAGAGTCATTCAAAACCATCGTGTCACTCCGACCGCCTCTTCTGACGGCGGCGACAAGTCTTACAAAAGGGGACTTCAAACCAGATGGGGGTTCGTACTCATCTAGTCTTACAAAAGGGGACTTCAAACCAGATGGGGGTTCGTACTCATCAAGTCTTACAAAAGGGGACTTCAAACCAAATGGGAGTTTGTACTCATCGAGTCTTACAAAAGGGGACTCAAGCCAAGTCTTACAAAATGGGACTTCAAACCAGATGGAGGTTCATACTCATCAAGTCTTACTAAAGGGGACTTCAAACCAGATGGGGTTTCGTACTCATCAAGTCTTACAAAAGGGGACTTTAAACCAGATAGGGGTTCATACTCATCAAGTCTTACAAAAGGGAACTTCAAACCAGATGGGGGTTTGTACTTATCAAGTCTTATAGAAGGGGACTTCAAACCAGATGGGGGTTGGTACTCATCAAATCTTACAAAAGGGGGCTTAAACCAAATGGGGGTTCGTACTCATCAATCACAAGGACAACTACCACACCAAAAGGAGCATCCTGAGGACGAGTCTCACAAAAAGGGACTCAAACCAGATAGGGTTAGTACTCATCAAACCATATGGGAGTTCATACTCATCGAATCTTACAAAAAGGGACTCAAACCAAGTGGGGGTTCGTACTCATCACCACAGGGTCGAAGGGAACACCTTGTGGTCAACTTTGAAAAAGACACCACATTCATCACCCGGAGGATTAGCAGCTGCACCAAAGGAGCATCCAAAAGACGACCTGACAAGAGGGTTAACTCCTTCACCCACTAGACGGACTTATGGCGCATTCGCCTACAATCGGTCAGTCAGGTGAAGGGGGGACAGTTGTAGACCCCAAATCTTGTCTGGCCTTATAATAAAGTTTAGAAGTTCTCCGTTTCAAAGATGGACAAGGTTTCATTAGGCCCTTAGTAATGTTTTCTAGAATCCATTTAAGAAAAGGATGGTTTTTTTAGAAAATAAAAATTATAAATTTTTCAGAAACTCGAGACGATTGTCCCGCCTGGTCAATTAGCTTGAGACGGCTGTCCCACATTATTTTTTTAGCCTGGGACGGCCGTCCCGAGGCTTTTTACCACGTGAGATAGCTGTTCCAAAATTTCAAAATGCCATCCCGACTGATAAAGTTTGGGACGGCCGTCCCGGTCTCCTGGAGGAGTGTGCCTATAAATAAGACCTCATTCATCACCATTTCAAACACCTTCTCACACTCTCTCATATTTTGAGACACTTCTGGTTATTTTTTGCACTGTTCCAAAAGTCCGAGTAGCCTTTCCGATAGTCCATTTGGGCAAAATCGGTTAAGGAAGTCTCCTTTTGAGACCCAACTCTCCGGAGTTTAATTTTATTGTTCGAGGGAGGAGCATTCTTGTAGAGCGAAGGGACTTCCAAAAAGCATCCTCAAGTTTGAAGATTTATAAAAAGCTCGCTTCGGAGGTTCTTTTTCATTCCCTCTATTTTATCGCTTTCCTTTTATTGCTTTCTTTTATGTGCATTAGAGATTAGGATCATGTATATATTTAAATACTGCAAGTAAATAAATAGGGTAAAGACATAATTTCTAGAATCTTTATTTTTTGAATTAATCCGTCATAGGGAACCCAAAAGGGGCATTGTGGGGTGCTAATACCTTCCTCACGCGTAACTAACTCTCTTACCTAACTCTGGTTATAATGGCCAAAGTTGATTTTCTTAAACCAACGCCTTCTTTTCCTTTTTCAATGTTTAAGGTTAAAACATTGATGGCGACTCCATAGAACCTTTCTTTTTATGAAACCTCGCTTTAAAGGATAGTTCAGTTAACGAGCATCCTAAGAGTGATGACCATTTAATTTTACGAAAACGCGAGTCACAAACCATCTCGTCGCGATCACTCGCACCTATCGTTCCCCCGCCCCCTTGGCAGAGGGAACGGTGGCGATATTGAGATTCCTTTGATTCAGATTTTATAACTATATCATCAATATAAACTTGCATAAAATATCCAATTAAATCATGAAAAATTAAATTCATCAATCGTTAATAAGTCACTCCAGCATTTTTTTTTAAATAAACGGCATAACTAACCATTCATATGTCCCTAATGCTCCAGGACATCGAAAAGCAGATTTTGAGATATCATTTTCAGCAATTTATATTTGATTATATCTAGAATATCCATATAAAAGACTCAATATTTCATTTCTCATCATTGCATTTATTAACATTTCAGCATTAGGCATAGGATATTCATCTCTAGGTGTTGCCTTATTTAAATCTCAAAAATCAATACATATTCTCATCTTTCCATTCTTTTTAATAACAGGAACAATATTAGAAATTCAATTTGCATGTCTGGTTGTACGTATGAATTTAGCTCTTAACAGTCTTTCGATTTCTTCTTTTATTTTATCCATGACATCTGGTGCAAAATTTTGTAGAACTTGTTTAGTAGATTTTTTTCCTTCGATTATGGGCAACCGATGCTCTACTAAACTTTGATCCAAACCTGACATCTCATCATACTCCCAAGCAACATAATCTTTATATTCTTTAAGCATCTTAATTAATTTTGTCCTCATATCTTCCTTTTACAACTTACATAAGTAGGATTTTTTTTCTTTTCCATCACTTAAATCCACTTCTTCTAATGAATCATGAGCCTCTAATTTCTTACTCCTTGTTACATTTGTTTCTTCAAATCCTAAAGGCGAAAATTCATAAACACAATCCAACTTAATGTCCTGACTGAGTGGATTTTGATTGCATACTATTGTCAATGATATCAACTTATTTGACTCGATCCTACTCCTACTCCTACTCCTACTTATCATCTCTTGACTCTCTAGCAAATGCAATGAACCAACATAGCTCTGCAATTGAGTCAAGAAACTATCATAACGGGACTCGTCATTGTCCCCGGTCATTTTGAGGTTGGCCTCCTCTCTCCGCACAAATCCTTCATCAGGATGTATTTCAACGAACCAAGTCTTATGCATTTTTGAATTGAAATCTTCATGGGTTTCAAAAGTAAATGGCCTAGTCATAACCAAATTTTTCAAAGGTTTATTCGCATATGAAACATAAGCCACAAAGTCTATTTGATCCCCTTGAATTACTTCCAATTGTCTATCTCTATTCCACATATAGAGTTTCTGATAAGCAGTTGAAGGTATTGCCCCCACACCATCCATTCCCTACCCAATGGCACATTAAAATTAGCGTGAGATTTCACCACCACAAACATAGTCATCCTCGTATGTGTTCCCACTGTTAAATCAAGGGATATCATTCTTTATGAATTCGATGACTTCCCACTAAAATCTGACACTAAAACGTTGTTCTTTATTAAATCTTCTTCTGTTGTACCAAATCTCTTCAACATCGACATTGGTAAAATATTCATTGCAATTCCCCGATCAACAAGCACTTTGTTTACTATAATACCTTCAATTTCTATTTTTAACATTAAAGGTTTAAGATGAAATCTCATTTCTTCGCTTGGAGGATCGATAACTGTTGTATTCTTATCATGTGACTCACATGAAATTGATTGACCCATACTGTCTTTGGTTGCATGTTAGACTTATAATAATCCTATCAATTTGAATTGTGTCTTTTTTATTCATATTCTACGACATATTCATTTGGCAAAATTGACATCACCCCTACATTCACACTTCCTTGTCGAAGATTTACACTTAATCCTTCTCCTTGATTAATCAAAGTAATTGTGTACACTTGACCACCTTGACTCGATCCCCATTGATCCATTGACCTTCCTTTAGATATCCTTCTCCAAAAGGGTTGTTCCATGTTTCCCCTCACCCAAGGGCTTCCACAACGAAATCCCTTTGGAAATTTAGGACATCCAGTGTGAAAATCGGGACTATATGCTAATCTGTCAAAAACATTTATGTTCCTTGGGCCATATGCATTTTGACAACTAAATACTCTGGTTCCAACCGACTCTTCTTTCCTCATCTATGGATATCGTTGATAATTCACAAAGTGTTCAGTGTCATCTCTCAATGAAATTTGTAGATTTTGATCCTGACATTCCACATTATGTTTTTGCTTGTCATTACCCTTTGCCTTCTGATTCTCTTCAAGCTTTTTTGCTGCAATCTTATCAAATACCGTGCTACATCTCAGACATAATGCTACTTCTTCATCCTTTTCTTTCTTACAAATCAAGAAATAAACCAATGTATCCTCTATTTTAGGATATATCTTATTTTCTATCTCAAAATTTTCTAATTCCAATTCAAACTCAGTCTCATCATCATCATCATCATCATCTAATTTAATATGTCGTTGGTTAATATCTTCTGCATTGATGTCCACCACATGATTTCCTAAATCATTCACCAAATTTTCAACACAATTAGTAGTGTTAAGTTTAACCCTCACGTACCTCACATGAGCCTTGAAAGGATCAATATCCACCTTCATTTGCTTCTTTTCAAATTTCAATCAATTTTGTTCAATAGCATCCTATATGGTATTCCTTAAATGAATACAATTATTAGTTCAATGTCCATATATTTTATGAAACTTGCAATATTTTTTACCTCTCCTTTGCTCTAAAGAAGACAATTTATGATCCTCACTCAATGTTATTTGCTTGTCTTTTAATTGAATATCAAAAATTTTGTTTGTCTTTGTTACATCGAAACTATAAGTTCGGTTTGCCATTTTATTAGAAACTTCACTTTTTTGTAACAACTTACATACATAAGGAGGACCAATTTTGATTTCAACTACATTTATTTCCTCATCACTTTCACTTAATTCACCTTCTTCATTTTCTTCTACAATATTTGACAATAAATTTCAATTATCTAATCCAACATATCCAAATTTATTTCTTTTTACCACCTTACTGAATTTATTATACCTTTCTTTCTCATATCTAATATGCCCGACTCTCCGAAATTTATCTGTTAACTGTGTCATATCTCTCAAAAGCATATTTACTAACTTTTTCCTTATCGAAAACTCTAAACCTGTTGCTACCATTCTCATTACCTCTCTTTCAAGGATTTGTGTAAAACATCTTGATCGCATTTGTCTAAATCTATTTAGGTAATCGTCTACATTTTTATTATGATATCTTTTCACATTCATCAAATCAATCAAACTAATTTGTGTTTTTCCTCTAAAAAATTGCTCATGAAAATTTCTCTATAACTATGCCCAATTAAACACAGAATTTGGAGGCAAGGTAGTGAACCAAATAAAAGCATTTTTTTATCAAAGAGCTTGGAGAATATTTAATCATTAAACTTTCACTTGTTAATAAGTTTTCACACTCAATCTGATACCTTGCTATGTGTTCGATATTAGAATCTCCAATATCTCCCACAAACTTTGTAAATTTTGGGATTTTTTGTCTTCTAGGCAATTTTGCTTCTAACACAAAATCAGGAAAGGAGAAATAAAATATGCTTGATTATATAATTCCATTCCTTCTTTCAGTTGATTCCAATATCTTATTACTTGATTATAAGCATTTTGTTGATAATTCTCCCCATTATTCTGATTCTTTCTTATATTATCCCAGACATGCAAAATCTGATATGCATCCTGACCTCTATTGATCATCTTAACATCTCTCTGCCAATTACCATTATTCCTTCACATATCTTGATTATCATTGTTTGGTCTTTTAGGGGGTTCATTTTGGTGATTATCTCTTGATGGTATATCATCATTTATTATGTTATTCCTCCTAGGGATCGCAAGTGCATCTACCACCCTTGTCATTTGTTCAGCTAGTCTTTGAAAAATATCCGCATTTGTTTTTACTAATGGATTTAAAATAACGGTCATCTGTTGAGATAACATATTGACCATTTCATGACTACTATCATTCATTTGTTGTCTTATAATCCCTAACATGTTATTAGATATTCTATTGTTTACATTATTAGAATCACCTTGATCATTTCCAGTATTCCCCCTAGCATTATTTCCCAATCTCAAGTGATCTTGACTTTGACCATTCATCCTGTTAGAACCTGAAGTTGGTTGTCATGGTGGCATTCCCCAAGGATATTTTTCCGCTATTGGAATTTCCCGATTATTCTTATGAGTTGATGTGTTCCCACTATTCATATGTGATCCTTTACTAGTATTATGTGTTGACTGAATAGGTTCTTGACCACTTTGAGTTACTTCGTCCTGAACTAGTTCATTTTCGTTCACGTTCTGACTTTCATTAGTATTAACATTAGGTATTAATATCATGCACTATACCAGTTCTTAATATCATGCACTAATGTAACTATAACGCCTCAGCCGCTTGAACCAGTTCACTTTCATTCACGTTCTGACTTTCATTAGTATTAACACTAGGTATTAATATCATGCAATATACCAGTTCTTAATATCATGCACTGATGTAACTATAACGCCTCAGCCGCTTGAACCAGTTCACTTTCGTTCACGTTCTGACTTTCATTAGTATTAACACTAGGTATTAATATAATGCACTAATGTAACTATAACGCCTCAGTCGCTTGTACAAAATTATCGACTATCCCCACAACCCAACACGAGACTTTCCAGTGTGTGTTGTCCTTGTCGTCGCCGTCCATTCTGACGTCTAGGGACATCTCGAACGTTTATGCGAGCAGTCACGAAAAGATGGTTTAGACTCGCGTTTTATTTTAAAATATGTTCATTGCTTCCGAGGTGCTCAACAATTGAACTATCCTCTAATAAAAGCAAGGTTTTTGAAAAAGGGTTCTTATGGAGTCGCCACCAATGTTTTGACCATAAACATTGGAAAATGATAAAAAGGCGTTGATTTTAAGAAAAACCAAACTTGGTCATTATAACCAGAGTTAGGTAAGGGAGTTAGTTACGCGTGGGGAAGGTGTTAGCACCCCACGACGCCCCTTTCGGGTTCCCTATGACGGATTAATTCATCAAGTAAAGATTAAGAGAAATTACGCTATTACCCTATTTTATTATACAATATTTTAAAAATGGCTATCTACATGATTTTATTTTCTATTGCATACATAAAGCAATAAATAAAGCAATAAAAGAGAAGAGAAGTGAAAAGAACCTCCGTAGCAAGCTTTTTATTGCAAATCTTTAACTGTGAGGATGCGTTTTGGCAATCCCCCGCTCTACAAAGACTCTCCTCCCCGAATACAAGATCGACTCTACCAAAATTTTAAGAAGAATCGAATGTTGGAAGAATATTCCTTAACCGATTATTACCTTTTTTAGGCAATCGGAGAGTTCATTCGAAAGAGGGAAAGAAGACAAGTGTCTGGAGTGTGAAAAATGCTCAAATGAGCTTCCTATTTATAATTTTCGCAGCCTGGCAGCTCGGGACAGCCGTCTGGGGTGCAGAAAACAGGGATGGCCGTCTGGGGAGGCCGGGACGGCCGTCTGGGATCTGGGACGGCCGTCCCAAGTAACAAAACTGGCTAAGACTGCCGTCTGGCATGTGGGACGGTCGTCTGGGCTGATTGGGACGGCCATCCCGACTTCTAGGACGGCCATCTCGACTGTTTTGGCCAGATTTTGTGTTCTGGGACTCCCGGGAAGCTTTCCTTTCTTTATTCGGAAGTCGATTGATGCCGATAGACGTACGCCGAAGCTTTATCTTTAGATAGGAAGTCTTCTTAGCCTTTATTGAGAGGTCGGGCAAAATAAGGGGTCTACAGCTGCCCCCCCCTTCACCTGCCTGACTAATTGTTGGTCTAATGTGCCCACAAAGTTAGTTGGTAGGTGAAGGAGTTAACCCTTTTTGCCCGGTCATCCTTCGGATGCTCCTTTACTGAAGTTTGCTGATCCTCCGGATGATAAATATTTTTGATAGGTACCAACCCCTATCTGGTTTGAGCCTTCTTTTATAAGGCTCTGGTGAGTACTTACCCTCACCAGGTATGACTCTGCATTTTGCTAGACTCTTGTGGGTATTTACCCCCACCAGGTATGAATACGCTTTTGCTAGATTATGATGAGTACCTACCCTCATCCGGTACGAACCCCGTTCTATAAAGCTCTTGTGGGTACCTACCCCCACCTGGTATGAATCTGCATTTTGCTAGATTCTGATGAGTACCTACCCTCATCCGGTACGAACCCTATTCTATAAGGCTCTTGTGGGTACCTACCCCCACCTAGTATGAACCCTATTCTATAAGGCTCTTGTGGGTACTTACCCCCACCTGGTACGAATCTGCATTTTGCTAGATTCTGATGAGTACCTACCCTCATCCAGTACGAACCCTATTCTATAAGGCTCTTGTGGGTACCTACCCCCACCTGGTACGAACCCTATTCTATAAGGCTCTTGTGGGTACTTACCCCCACCTGGTACGAATCTGCATTTTGCTAGATTCTAATGAGTACCTACCCTCATCCGGTATGAACCCTATTATATAAGGCTCTTGTGGGTACCTACCCCCACCTGGTATGAACCCTATTCTATAAGGCTCTTGTGGGTACCTGGTACGAACCCTATTCTATAAGGCTCTTGTGGGGGTACCTACCCCCACCTGGTACGAATCTGCATTTTGCTAGATTCTGATGAGTACCTACCCTCATCCGGTATGAACCCTATTCTATAAGGCTCTTGTGGGTACCTACCCCCACCTGGTACGAACCCTATTCTATAAGGCTCTTGTGGGTACCTACCCCCACCTAGTACGAACCCTATTCTATAAGGCTCTTGTGGGTACTTACCCCCACCTGGTATGAACCCTATTCTATAAGGCTCTTGTGGGTACCTACCCCCACCTGGTATGAATATGCATTTTGCTAGATTCTGATGAGTACCTACCCTCATCTAGTACGAACCCTATTCCATAAGGCTCTTGTGGATGCCTACCCCCACCTGGTATGAATCTGCATTTTGCTAGATTCTGATGAGTATCTACCCTCATCTGGTACGAACCCTTATTCTATAAGGCTCTTGTGGGTACCTACCCCACCTGGTACGAACCCTATTCTATAAGGCTCTTGTGGGTACCTACCCCCACCTGGTACGAACCCTATTCTATCAGGCTCTTGTGGGTACCTACCCCCACCTGGTATGAATCTGCATTTTGCTATATTCTGATGAGTATCTACCCTCATCTGGTATGAACCCTATTCTATAAGGTTCTTGGGATGCTCTTTTTTTGGCATTCAATCTTTTGATGAGTGCAAACCCTTATCCGGCTTTTGGAAATGTGTTGGCGGCTTACTGTCTCTAATCATGTGCCTATTCCATGGGGAGTGATTGATTTTTCTTTTTGACTTTTCTGTTTTAGTCATCCGGCTTTGCCGGGGATTTTTGTTTTTGGCTTTTCTGTTTAGCCATCCGGTCTAGCCAGGGATTCTTTGTTCTTGGCTTTTCTGTTTAGCCATCCGGTCTTGTCGGGGATTCTTTGTTTTTGGCTTTTCTGTTTAGCCATCTGGTCTAGCCGGGGATTCTTTGTTCTTGGCTTTTCTGTTTAGCCATCCGGTCTTGCCGGGGATTCTTTGTTTTTGGCTTTTCTGTTTAGCCATTCGGTCTTGCCGGGGATTTCTTTGTTGGTTGCCTCTTATTTAGGCGAGAATCCATTGGGGATTTGTTGATTTCTGTTGATTGTGCCTCTTGATTAGGCAGATGTTTCAATAGTGGTGAAGACATTATGCTTTGGGCTTGTATTGCCTCTTGCATAGGTTGATTTCCCGTTTCTTGAGGATATTGGCTCTTTGCTTGCCTCTGAGTAGGCAGAGGCTTTATTGGAAGTGAAGGCTTTGCATTCCACTGGGGATATCCATATTGGGCGTTATAGGAAATTAACTCCTTGAGGATATAAATTTGTAGTTTTGCCTTTGTTGATAGGCTCACCAGGGATAGTTTTTTTCTTTTTGATGATCCACTGGGGATTTGATTGTTTTCCCAGAGATCTATTTTGACTTGCCCCCTACGGAGGAATGGATTTTTTTACTCCTTGTTGGATGTTGCTACTTTGAGCTGGCTTTGCCTATGCTCTTATTCCGCTGGGGAATGAGTTTTTACCTTTTTCTCGGGGTTTTATCTCTTTTTTTGCGATTTTGATATTTGGCTTTTTTAAATGCGTGCGCCTTTTTTATTTCTTTTATGCATGCATGCTTTTTTATTATCTGCTGGGGATGAAGAGATTTTCTTCTTTTTCTCTTTTCTTTTTGGCGATCCACCAAGGAGTTTGTTGGCTTCCTGGGGATTCAACTTTGATTTGATTTTTTGATGATGGAGTCTTGGCTCCTGGCTTTGTGAAGCTCTTTATTGAGCTGGAAGATGGAAATTTTCTTGTTTTTCTCTTTTTGTAGATTTTTCTGAGATGCTCTACTTGGGGATTTTTATTCGGCCTTTTTCTGTTGCGGCCTCTATTGGGGAATGAAAGGTTTTTCTTTTCTTTCTTTTTTTGTTGAACCCCAGGGGATATGGAGACTTTGACTTCATATCTTCTTTAGTTGATTTTTATTCTCCTTTTGAAGTAGCGGAGATTCTGGATGAGTGTGCTCGATGACTCATGTGGTGATGAAGCTGAGTCGTGAGGTAATCTTTTTGTTTTGCCTCTGGAGTAGGCAAGGATCCGCTTGGGGATGATCAAGCCTTTCCGTTGGCTTTTGATGGCTTCCTTTTTCTTGGAAGGAAGGATGGTGGTTGGAGCTTCGAATGACTTATGTTTGACGACTCATGTGGTGATGTTGAGTCATGGAGTAATTTTTGATTTACCTTTGGAGTAGGAAAAGATCCATTTTAGGGATCATCGAGCCTTTCCGTTGGCCTTTTTCAGTGCACCTTCATTTATTGGGGTAGAAGGTTGGAGCTATTTTCCTTGAAGCTCTTTATTCTGCTAAAATGGTTTTGATTTCGCCTTTTTCTTTCGTGATTTTGATTTTCGTATGGAGATTGGATTCTGGTGCCTCCTGTTTTTAATCACAAGTATGGAGACTATCCTCCTTATATGCATGTTTATTATTCTTATTTAAAGAAAATTATTTTTTCTTGATTTTGACAAAGTCGTATTATGCAACTACTTTGTGTGTGGATGTCCTAAATGCAATCTATTTGTTTATTTATTTTTTATGCATTTAGAAAGTAACTGGCCTTCTCCCGTTGGCTTCTTATGAATACGCTGATGGGCTCCTCCTTTATGACCATGATGATGGGCTCCTATTTTATTCATCTTTTGGTTTTAGCCCTATCTTTTGCCTAGACCGCCCTTTACGGATTTTCGATCTGGCGGGTTGCCTTAATTTTTTCCTAGAATATCTTAGGGGGCTTTTGCCTTATCTTTTGCCTAGATCGTTCTTTTGGGGTTTTCGATCTAGCAGGCATTTATTCTTTTATTATTTTTTTTATCCTTCCCCTTTTTTAGATGCATGCTTGATCTTTGATTAAAGGTTTTTGCGCATATTTATGATTTATCAATAACGAGGCATTTCTATAATATTTGGTCAAGAGAAAGGAAATGAAAGGGAATTTTATTGATAAATGAGCAAAAGTTTATTTCTTTTATAGAAGGATTTCAAGGGTATTTAGAAGAACGGGTGGTCAAGGTTGGCTATATTGTATAGGCTTAAACAGTCATGTCTATGATATCTGCCCCCCTGGTTCTCCTAATTGCTTCAGTTGAGATGCCTGAGCTCAGAGTGAAGACTATGTAGACTGCTTGCTTCTGGAAGAATGTTATCTTAGCCGCCTTTCGGTTTTCGACTGAGGTAACCATTGCTCTTTTTGCCTAGGACATATCCTAGGAGGAATGTAGACCCTATCTTTTGCCCAGGGATGCCCTTTGCGGGTTTTCATTCCTGACGGGTCTTGAGTAATGTCTTCAAGCATAATACTTCTTTACCCCATCAGAATTGATTGGGTGTCGAAGTTCCTCTCCATCCATATTGGTGAGGATAAGTGCCCCTCCTGAGAAAGCTCGTTTGACCACAAAAGGTCCTTCATAGTTTGCTGCCCATTTTCCAATTTTATCCTTCTAGGCTAGAAGCAGTTTCTTTATCACTAGATCCCCTTCTTGATAAGTATGAGGGTGGACCTTTTTATCATAAGCCTTTTTAATCTTCTTTTGATATGTTTGTCCATGACATATAGAATTTAGCCGCTTTTCATCGATAAGGTTTAATTGATCGTATCGACTTTGAACCCATTCGGCTTCTGTTAATTTTGCTTCCATTATAATTCGCAAGGAAGGTATTTCGACCTCTATTGGCAACACGGCCTCCATACCATATACAAGAGAGAATGGAGTAGCTCCTGTTGAAGTTCGTACAGACGTTCGATAACCATGAAGAGCAAAAGGCAACATTTCATGCCAATCCTTATAAGTCTTAACCATCTTTTGAACAATCCTTTTGATGTTTTTATTGGCCGCTTCCACTGCGCCATTCATTTTGGGCCGATAAGGAGAGGAATTATGGTGTTGAATTTTGAAGTTCTGGCATAGTTCTTCCATCATCTTATTATTCAGGTTGGTTCCATTATCAGTAATAAGACGATGTGGGATGCCATATCGACATATGATATTTTTCTTAACAAAGGTGACCACTACCTTTTTAGTCACATGTGCATAAGATGCAGCTTCTACCCACTTAGTGAAGTAATCGATAGCCACCAAAATGAATCGATGGCCATTGGATGCCTTAGGCTCAATAGGTCCGATAACATCCATGACCCACATAGAAAATGGCCAAGGGATAGCCATAACATTGAGAGGTACTAGTGGAACATGTACATTATCCGCATGTACCTGGCACTTGTGACATTTTCTGGCATACTGATGACAGCCATTTTCCATTGTGGACCAAAAATATCCTGCCCTGAGGATTTTCCTAGCCATGATATGCCCTGGTGCATGAGTCCCAAAGATTCCTTCATGTATTTCTTTAATCAACTTTTGGGCCTCTTCGAGATTGACGCATCTTAGAAAAGTAGAATCAAAGTTCTTTTTATAAAGGGTTTCTCCTATCAACATAAACCCTATGGCCCTTTTCCGAATGATCCTTTTATCATTGTCACTGATCCTTATGTCATGATACCAAGGGTTTTTATCTTTTTCACTGTCTATCGTCATACAAAAGGCTTGTTTGTCGTGCCTTTTGACTTGGATGATGGGCATCTCATGTTCTTGTCCTAACGCGAACATGGATGATAATGTTGCAAGTGCATCTGCAATTTGGTTATCTTCTCGAGGGATGTACTCGAAACTAATGTTTTCCATTTTTGAAGTCATATTACGGATGTGCTCCAGATAAGGGATTAATTTGGAATTTCTAGTTTCCCATTCACCCTTGAGTTGGTAAATGACAAGGGATGAGTCACCGAATACTTTGAGTCTAGTCACCCCATGATCCAGGGCTGCTTGAATACCTAGAGCACAAGCTTCGTATTCCGCCATATTGTTTGTGCAATCAAAGTTTAGTCTGGCTGTTACTGGGATATACTTCTTTTCGGGAGATATTAAAATAGCTCTGATCCCATGTCCCAGTAAGTTTGAAGCTCCATCGAAAAACATGATCCACTTATTATTTTCAAGTTCTTCATGTTGGATATGCATTATGTGCTCATCTGGAAAATCATCTTGGAGGGATTGATATTCGTCAGTTGGTCCATGTGCCAGGTAGTCTCCTAAAGGACTACCTTTGATAGCTTTCTGAGTGACATGAATAATGTCAAATTCTGAAAGGAGTACCTGCCACCTAGTTATCCTTCCGATCAAGACGGGTTTTTCAAATAGGTATTTGATTGGGTCCATTTTGGAAATCAACCAAGTCGTATGTCTGACCATATATTGTCGAAGGCGCTGAGTTGCCCACACCAATGCACAACATGATTTTTCGAGTGGTGTATAATGGGTCTCATAGTTTAGAAATTTCTTACTGAGGTAATATATGGCTTGTTCTTTCTTACCCGTATCATCTTGTTGACCGAGCACACATCCCATGGACTCGTCGAGTACTGATAGGTAAAGAATCAGGGGTCTTTGAAAGAATTAATGGTTGAGTTCAAGAGGGGGGGTGAATTGAACTTTAAAACTTTTTCGCAAAACTTACTTTCTTTTGGAAGAATGAGTTATCTTTATTTAATCTTTGTGAAGGTAGTTTGGTTTAAACACAGCAAGTTTATTGACAGAAAATAAAAGAGATGAAAGAAGAATATTAACACACAAATTTATACTGGTTCACTCTAATCCAGAGCTACATCCAGTTCTTGACAAACCAATCAAGTTTCACTAATACCAAGTGAAAATTTACAACCAGTAGATACTCACCAATCTACCCCAAGAACTATCTTGCAAACCCACAAGACAGAATCTTGAAAACCACCCAGTAACCAAACCCAGTTACCGTACCAAGTGCAGATCACAATCCAACCTGCACAATCACACTTTTACAAAAGAGTATGGAAAGAAAAAACCTGGACTTGAAGTTATAATTGTCCAGAACAAATTCTAACAGCACTTTCTCTCTTTGATTGACCACAATTCTGATCACAGCACCTTATGATATGAAAAAGATTCTTGAATGCAGAGAAAGTCACGTATGAAAGTTTCACAGATTGATTTCACAAGTTTTCTCAAGTAGTGTATTGTATGTGTGTATTTTTTAAAAGATAGATCAAATCTGTATATATAGAGTAAATCAAAGAGTCAGAACGTTTCATCTCTAAAAAACTGTTTCAGAGAGTCAAAAGATAAGTTGGTTAGCAGTAAAACAGGTTTAGAAGAGACTTTGATCGATTAGAACAGAAGTATGATCGATCAGACCAAGTTATGATCGATCAGAATAAAACTATGATCGATCAGAATACATTTCAATCGATTAAAACGTCAATTCAATCGATTGATTTCATTTAAAGCTCCATTTCAATCGATTGATTTGAGTTTTTAATGGATTGAAACAACTTAATGAAAAATGACAGCTCTTCTGTTTCAATCGATTGAAAGTCATTTCAACAGATTGAAATCCTGCAAACACTTAGTTAAAAAATAGTCTCTCTGTTTCAACAGATTGAAAAAAATATTTCAACAGATTGATTTTCTAAAAACTCTTAGACTGAAAAAAATAGTCTTTCTGTTTCAACAGATTAAAAATCATTTCAACAGATTGATTTTCTAAAAAACTTTTAGACTGAAAAAAATAGTCTTTCTGTTTCAACAGATTAAAAATCATTTCAACAGATTGAAAATGCGAAACTTTGATATTAAAAAAAATTCATTGAGTTATTTTAACTTGTTGATTCCGCGAATCAATCAATTGAAAATATGATTATGTATGACCATTTATTCTGTTAAGTGATTTTAACAGATTGAAAATCTTTTTCAACAGATTGAAAAACTTAGTTTGTTCTTTTAATACTTAGATGTTAGTTTTTCATGCAGAAAAATGATTTTCAATGGGATGCAACATTATAAGGCGCTTATTACAAAATATATTGGCCTATCAAGAGATTAAGTGCTTAAACTAAAAAACCTAATCATCTACACACCCACAACCTAAGTTATATCTATGTCTTCATCAAATCCACCAAGTGCTTCAATCTCCCCCTATTTGATGGAGACAAATAACCACTGCACCTGCATTAAAAAAATAACAGACCAGAGACATATATTTTGTGGTGTGTGTGTAGTGACAGTTTTAAGCAAAATACTTCTCCCCCTATTTGACTGCATCAAATAGATTGTTTTAGTTACAGTCCAATGGGGCTACGTGGATACCCCGAATATAAAACAGAACATTAAAAACTAAGAAAAGAAAACAGAATAACAGTAACATAGAAAATCTTCATTCGTCCCCGGGGCCTTGATTGAATTGCAGTTCCACAATCCTGTTGTAAATGTCTTCTAGTTGATTATCAATATGCTGGAACCTTGCAATGAAATTTTCATCCAAATAATGCTGCCGAGCCCTCAGAGCAGCAGTCATCTGCATATGCCTCCTTTGGTCAGTTTGCAGTTCGCTCATTTGATGTAACATTGTTCTTTCGAACTGAGACAGAGGCGTGCCACGGTCAGGCGGTGGATTGTATGGAATCATTTCCAGTGGAGACACCTCTTCCATTGGATCAGACGGACGTGCTGCAGAAGTTCCAGGAATATCAGTGTTAATCCCTTCCTCTTGCTCTTCTTCTTCACTTTCTTCACTTCTCCCAGCATCTTCTTTCGAGATCCATTCTCCATCAATTTGAATGAATCCCATTTTGTGAATCACAGATTTATTTATTTCATTCGTTGGTCGGACAGTTTCAACAAGTTCTCCTTCTACATTGACACCGAAATGTGTTAAAAACTTAGAAATCAGAATAGCATAAGGATACCTGAAATCACTAAGTCTCTTGGCTTTGATCATGTGATCCTTGATAACGAAGACCCAGTTCACCCGTATCCTGTGGTGAATGCAGTACATCAGTACTAAATCTCCTTCGTTTAGCACCGCATGATTGCTCCCCCTGGGTGTGAGCTGCCACGACACAATGAAAGCTAGAATTCTTTCTTCCAGTTTTAGCTTCCCAGTATTGAAAGAGCTAACAGAATCACGAGTATTCTTCATGCATGACCGAAAGTACTGAACCTTATTAAATTCCTCCACATCTGAAGTGAATCCTTTGGTGACTTTTACACCAACATCCTTTATTCCAGCAACTTCCTTCCAGATGTTGGGTGTGATTTCAATGTCTACTCCTTTAACTTGGGTTGTCAAAGTGGAACCTTCAAAGGATAAATTTGTGAAGAAAACTTTAATCAAATCAGGATAAATCCTACCATTTAACTCCAGAAATTTCTGAAGTTTTTGATGTTGCAGTAGCTTTCGAATGCCTCTGAATCCTTCGGCATCCAACCAGGAGAACTTTAACATCTTTGGAATGTTGATTTGCTTCCTGCTCAATTCATGGATAAACAAATCCATTTTCTCTTGGTCCGCATTGAACCAAGTTTCAATCCTTCCTCCAACATTCTGTACTTGCCTTGCAGTAGAGGACTCGCCTCTGCTGGACTTCTTCCTACCAGACTTTGTGCGCTTGAGCATACTTGATCTTTGGGATGAGCAGAACGGAGAAGAACCGAGAAAAGAGAAAGTTCAAAGAAGAAAATAATACTATAGGAATGAGAATACACAATCTTTATCAGCTTCAAAAATTTTGTCTTTACTCGATTTATTGTTTCGTAGCGGTGATGATAAAGAGGAGAGAGAATTGCTACTCGTACACTTTAATTACCCTCACATCCGATATCCAATCGAGTCAATCAACTTTTATTGGATATCTTTGATATTTAAGAGAGTAGTTGAAGTTTATCTTGTTGTAAATGCATTCAATCCACTGCAGAAATTGTTTAGAGACAAAGTACATACAACTAGCCCTAAAAAAAATAATCAATTGATATTCCGTGAAACCAATTGATTTTGTAATCGCAGATACTTATAAGTGAAATAAACTGATTGAATTGAAAGTTAAATTGATTGTTTTGTACAAGAAAATTATTCAGAGTACCATTAGTGAATTCAATCGATTGAATCGAAGATTTAATCGATTGATTTATAGAAGAAAGTATGCAGAGCTACAAGGTTAATGAAATAAACCGATTAAAAGTTTATCTAATCGATTGAACTAATAACATATCAATACCAGAGAGTAAGAATCAGGAAATCAACAGATTATTTCGCAATTTCAATCGATTAAAACAAATAATAT
The DNA here is from genome assembly GCA_963425845.1 of Sphenostylis stenocarpa. NCBI lineage: Eukaryota > Viridiplantae > Streptophyta > Magnoliopsida > Fabales > Fabaceae > Sphenostylis > Sphenostylis stenocarpa. The sequence continues at coordinate 11,141,669 of OY731408.1, forward strand.
CAAGTTATTCATGCAATTATTAATCGATTGAACTTGTTATCGACCGTTAAAAAACATACAATCACTGTAAAGAATCGGTTATGCAATACTAGATATATCTAGAATTCCTAATTCAGGTCCTAAGCATATTAAGTCTCGTCTCTAGGAAGTGGTTTAGTGAATAAATCAGGCTAACTGTTTTTCAGATTCAACGAATAAAATCTCACAGTCACCCCTAGATACGTGTTCTCTAATAAAGTGATGTCTAATTTCAATATGCTTAGTTCTAGAGTGTTGAATAGGATTCTTAGTTAAGTTTATTGCACTAGTATTGTCACAAACCAGAGGTACCTTGTTTAGAGTAACTCCATAATCTGTCAGTTGTTGCTTGAGGTAGATGCTTTGAGCACAACAGCTCCCAGCTCGCAATGTATTCAGCTTCCGCAGTTGACAGAGCAACACACGCTTGCTTTTTGTCGTGCCACGATATAAGACTCGCTCCCAGGAAATGACAAGTACCAGAGGTACTTTTTCCGTCCAATCTACATCCTGCAAAGTCGAATCAGAAAATCCAACAAGTTTAAGGGATGCACCTTCAGGATACCATAGTCCAACATTAATCGTTCCCTTAAGGTATTTCAGAATCCTTTTGGCAGCGGTAAGATGAGATTCCTTTGGATTTGCCTCGAAATCTTGCACAAAAGCACACACTAAACATAATGTCAGGTCTACTAGCAGCTTAGATATAGTAGTGAACCAATCAAACCTCTATATTTAGTTTGATCAACAGTGTTTTCCTTTTTCATCTAAGTCTAGACAACAGTTAGTAGACATGGGTGTAGAGGACACCTTGCAATTTTGAATATCAAATTTCTTTAACAATTCATTGCAGTATTTAGATTGACTAAGAAAAATACCATTTCTTAATTGTTTAACCTGGAGACCAAGGAAGAAATTCAATTCTCCCATCATAGACATTTCAAATTCACTTTGCATTTCTTTTACAAACTTATTACACATGGCATTATTAGTGGAACCGAAAATGATATCATCCACATACACCTGCACCAGAATAATGTCAGTTCCAGATTTCTTAATGAACAGAGTTTTATCAACCTCACCTCGCTTGTACCCTTGATCAATTAGGAAGTTACTTAACCTCTCATACCATTGTCTAGGTGCTTGCTTTAAACCATAAAGGGCCTTTTTCAATTTGTAGACATGGTCAGGATGCTTGTGATCTTCAAACCCAGGAGGTTGAGAAACATATACTTCTTCATTGATGAGTCCATTCAGAAAGGCACTCTTTACATCCATCTCGTAGTAATCCGAAACCACTTAAACAGGCATAAGCTAATAACAATCTAACAGCTTCAAGTCTAGCTACAGGTGCAAAGGTTTCATCAAAATCAATACCCTCTTGTTGGTTATACCCTTTGGCTACCAATCTAGCTTTATTTCTAGTAATAATGCCGTGTTCATCTAGCTTGTTTTTGAATACCCACTTAGTACCAATTACATTGATATCTTTAATTCTAGGAACTAATTCCCATACTTTATTTCTTTCAAATTGATTAAGCTCATCATGCATGGCACTAACCCAGTATTCATCATTTAATGCTTCTTTAACTGTCTTAGGCTCTATTTGTGAAATGAATGCCATATGATTACAGAATTGGTTAAGAGAATGTCTAGTAGATACTCCCTTATTGATTTGCCCGATGACATTGTCTAGAGAGAGATCTCTTGGGACAATCCACTCTTTAGGAAGCTCTTCCAGAACATCTTCTTCCTCGTTCTTCAGCAATTGTTGGTGGATCAGCTTTTGCAGGGTCCACTCGATGGATCATCTTCTTCAACAGTACATCGATCTCGTGTTTCTGGCATGTTTCAACTGATGAGAATTATCGCTTAAATCTTCTTCATCTGCAAGCATCTGTTGTTCTATTCCGCACCACTCGAGAAGACTCATTAAACACAACATGTACCGATTCTTCAACCGATTTCAATCTTAAATTGTAAACTCTATATGCATGACCGTGAGTTGAGTAACCAAGAAAGATTCCTTTGTCGATTTCTCATCAAACTTGCCAATATTTTCTTTCCCATTGTTTAAAACAAAACATGTACATCCAAAAACCCCTGAAATAGTTTATGTTGGGTTTTCTTCCTTTGTACAGTTCATATGGGGTTTTCTTAAGCATGGGTCTAATCAAGACTCTATTCAAAACATGACAAGCAGTGTTTATCGCATCCGCCCAAAAGTATTTAGGTAAAGAATTTTCACACAACATTGTTCTAGCAAGTTCCACAATGGATCTGTTCTTTCTTTCCACAACACCGTTTTGTCGAGGAGTTCTTGGAGCAGAAAAATTGTGTTTTATGCCAAACTTTTCACAAAATGATTCAAACTTTTCATTTACAAATTCTTCACCATTGTCACTTTGAATAGATGTAATGAAATATCCTTTTTCATTATGTAAAACCTTGGCAAGCTTTTTGAAAGATTTGTAAGAATCAGATTTGGCCTTTAGAAAAACAAGTCTAGGTAAATCTGAAAAGTCATCAACAATTACCATGATATAAAGATTACCACCTAGGCTTTTATTCCTTGAAGGACCAACCAAATCCATGTGAAGCGGTTCCAAAGGTTTGGAAGTTGAAACAATGTTTTTGTTTGAAAAAGATTTTCTAGTTTGTTTGCCTTTCAAACAAGCTTCACAGCATTTTGTCTTTCAAGATTTGAAGCTTAGGCGTCTCGAAAACTAATTCTTTTGAAATCAGCTTTGTCAAGATGGTTAAGATGTATATGAGCAAGTCTTCTATGCCACAACCAAGATTCTTCTTCTTTAGTAAGAAGACAACTTTGAGATGATATAGACTGTTTGATATCTAACATGTATATATTGTTTAACCTCTTACCTACCAACATTACCATGTCGATTCTGGCTCACGAGATAAGGCACTTTTCTCGGTTTGAAAATGACTTTTTGACCAAGATCACATAACTCGACTTATGCTTATCGATTGTGCTTGAGACCTTCAACAAGAAGAACATTGTGAATGATTACTGATTCACCATCACCAATATCTCCAGAACCTAGAATTCTTCCTCTCGTTGTTGTCTCCATAAGTCACATGACCTCCATTCTTCAATTTCAGCTCTCGGAATTTTGAAATGTCACCTGTCATGTGCCTTGAGCATCCGCTGTCTAGATACCAAAGGGACTCTTGTTGCTGTTCTCGAAAGATCAAACATCAAGTATTTGGTACCCTTACGTATTTTGGGTCCTTAGGAGTCAAATTTTCTGTTTAACATGTTTTGGAACCCATCTCTTCCTACCTTGCGGCACAAAATATTTTCTAGTATGACAGATATTTTATAGTATGTCCTTTCTTCATGCAAGTAATGACAAGATGAGAAAGGGGATGCTGTTGTTTTTCCGTATGAAAAGAAGTTCAAATATTTTTTAGTTTTTACCCCATTCTTAGGTTTGTACCCGATTCCAGAATGTTCAAACACACAGTTTTGAGACCCAAGAAGTGCATCTAAATTCTCTTTACCTTGAGTAAATTTTGTCAAAGTTTTAGTCAAGTAATCAACCTTATTTTGTAAAACAATACACTTTTCACAATTCTTATTAACAACAACATTATCCGCAGATGAATAGATAATATCTAGATGTTCTAAATTTGTTTTGCTTTCTAATAGTTCATTTTCCAGAACTTTAACTCTATTTTCTAACCAGTTATTTAAACCTTTCAACCGATTATTTGTATGAGATAAATTTCTGGCTTCACTATGCATTTCATTGAAAGCATTCAGTAATGTGTTGTAATTCATTTCATTTTCGTAGGAGTTGAACTTACATGTGATGAAGAGGATTCACAGCTGACCATCAAACACAAGTTCACCTCTTCACTTTCGGATTCAGAGCTGGAAGATGAATCATTGTCTTGCCAGGCTATATAGGCCTTTTTCCCTTTGTATCTTGATTCTTTCTTGTTCCGATTTTTGGTCTTTTCCGGACAATCACTCTTTATGTGACCCTGTTTACCACAAGAATAACAAGTAATATTATTTTGAACAGATTCAGTCTTTTTATCATTGTACCTTTTTACTTGACCAGCTTCTGTTCTTTCTTCTAAGAAATTTTCCAAATTTCTTAACCAACAAAGTCGAGTTCTCTCGATTCATCTTCTTCGGATCCACTCGTTTTCTTCAATTGTCTTGAGAACAATATTTCTACTTTTCTTTTCTGCATTCTCTTGTTCTTTGAACCGATTGATTTCCAACTCATGTTCCCTCAACTTACCAAAAAGTGAAGCGGTAGTCATTTCAGTCAAGTCTCTTGATTCCGATATAGTCTGTCACCTTTGGTTGCCACGTTCTGTCCAAACACTTTAAGATTTTGATGTTCAACTCTTCTTTGTCAAAAGTCTTTCCTAACCCAATTAGATGATTGACTATGTGCGTGAACCTTTTCGCACATCCGCAATTGTTTCTCCTTGCTCGCATTTTAAACAACTCATAGTCCCTGATTAACTCATGCTTTCTTGCCCTTTTCACATCAGATGTTCCTTCATGTGTAACCTCTAAAATTTCCCACATCTCTTTGGCAGAGGCACATCTGAGACACCCCGAAAAACTCATCAAGATTTAAAGCGAGAGGTAATAATATTTTTTGCGAGTATAATCATATTGGACTCTCCTATTTTCTACATCGGTTAATTCAACCCAATCTTTTTCGACTACTTTACCATCTACAGTATGAGTTGGTTTGTAAGGACCATTAACAATTGTTTCCCAAATGCCTCTATCAAGAGATTCAATAAAGATTTTCATTCTAACCTTCCGGAAAGAATAATTCACACCGAGAAAAAGTGGAGGCCTGTTTATGGAGGCTCCTTCGAAAAAGTCATCTTTCCCTTAGCCATTGGACCGATTTCTTGAGTAACTTACAAGAACCAGCACTGGTACCAATTGAAAGAATTAATGGTTGAGTTCAAGAGGGGGGGTGAATTGAACTTTAAAACTTTTTCGCAAAACTTACTTTCTTTTGGAAGAATGAGTTATCTTTATTTAATCTTTGCGAAGGTAGTTTGGTTTAAACACAACAAGTTTATTGATGAAAATAAAAGAGATGAAAGAAGAATATTAACACACAAATTTATACTTGGTTCACTCTAATCCGAGCTACATCCAGTTCTTGACAAACCGGTCAAGTTTCACTAATACCAAGTGAAAATTTACAACCAAGTAGATACTCACCAATCTACCCCAAGAACTATCTTGCAAACCCACAAGACGAGAATCTTGAAAACCACCCGATAACCAAACCCGATCATCGTACCAAGTGCGAGATCACAATCCAACCTGCACAATCACACTTTTACAAAAGAGTATGGAAAGAAAAAACCTGGACTTGAAGTTATAATTGTCCAGAACAAATTCTAACAACACTTTCTCTCTTTGATTGACCACAATTCTGATCACAGCACCTTATGATATGAAAAATATTCTTGAATGCAGAGAAAGTCGCGTATGAAAGTTTCACAGATTGATTTCACAAGTTTTCTCAAGTGGTGTATTGTATGTGTGTATTTTTTAAAAGATAGATCAAATCTATATATATAGAGTAAATCAAAGAGTCAGAACGTTTCATCTCTAAAAAACTGTTTCAGAGAGTCAAAAGATAAGTTGGTTAGCAGTAAAACAGGTTTAGAAGAGACTCTGATCGATTAGAACAAAAGTATGATCGATCAGACCAAGTTATGATCGATCAGAATAAAACTATGATCGATCAGAATACATTTCAATCGATTAAAACGTCGATTCAATCGATTGATTTCCTTTAAAGCTCCATTTCAATCGATTGATTCGAGTTTTTAATGGATTGAAACAACTTAATGAAAAATGACAGCTCTTCCGTTTCAATCGATTGAAAGTCATTTCAACAGATTGAAATCCTGCAAACACTTAGTTAAAAAATAGTCTCTCGTTTAAGCAGTTGAAAAAAATATTTCAACAGAATTGATTTTCTAAAAACTCTTAGAGCTCTGAAAAAAATAGTCTTTACTGTTTCAACATGATTAAAAATCATTTCAACAGATTGAAAATGCGAAACTTTGATATTAAAAAATTCATTGAGTTATTTTAACTTGTTGATTCCGCGAATCAATCAATTGAAAATATGATTATGTATGACCATTTATTCTGTTAAGTGATTTTAACAGATTGAAAATCTTTTTCAACAGATTGAAAAACTTAGTTTGTTCTTTTAATACTTAGATGTTAGTTTTTCATGCAGAAAAATGATTTTCAATGGGATGCAACATTATAAGGCGCTTATTACAAAATATATTGGCCTATCAAGAGATTAAGTGCTTAAACTAAAAAACCTAATCATCTACACACCCACAACCTAAGTTATATCTATGTCTTCATCAAATCCACCAAGTGCTTCAGTCTTCCTTCCACAGGTGGTACCAACACTGAGGGATTGGTTAGGCACATTTTGATCTTTTCAAAAGCTTGTTGACATTCGTCATTCCAAACTTTTGGTTGGTTTTTACGCAACAACTTGAAGATGGGTGGCCACTTGTCTGTTAATTGCGCAATGAATCGTGCAATATAGTTTATTCGACCCAAAAACCCTCTGATTTCTTTTTTTGTTCTTGGTGGGGGCATTTCTACAATTGCCTTTGTTTTATCAGGGTCTACCTCAATTCCTTTTTTACTGACAATAAACCCAAGGAGTTTTCCTGATCATACTCTGAACGTACATTTAGCCGGATTAAGCTTGATCTGGTATTTCCGAAGCCGATTGAATAATTTCTTTAAGTATTGGAGGTGATCCATCTCATTTTTGGATTTGGCAATCATATCATCCACATATACATCGATTTCTTTGTGGATCATTGTTGAAACATTCAAGGACTTGATGTTGAAATTGATGGACATGAAGCTTGTTGATTTTGATGATGATTCAAGAACACAAGACTTAGAGAGTTAAAGACTTGTTTTGTAGTGTAATAACTCTGTTTTGTTTAGATTGAGTCTGTAATTTTAGAGCTTGAGATAGTCGGTACATAGTCTGCACCTTAGAAGCTTCAAAAAGCTCAAATTTATCAAAGTGGCTCGGCTTTAATCGATTAATTGGTGAAATAATCGATTAAAACAGTGAGAAAAACCATTTTCTGTATTTGCTCACTAGTTTAATCGATTAACACCCCTGTTAATCGATTAACAGGTCTTTTAATCGATTAAAACAGAGAGTTTTCGGGTTCTGTTGATTTTGGCTCTGTAATAATCGATTAACACTTCATTTAATCGATTATTTCAGTCAGATTTTGATTTTTAACTTCAAATCAACCCTATTTTCGAAAACCCTATTTCCAAGAACCCTAGTTTCGAAAATCCCAATTCCTAAACCCTAATTTCTCTACTTAAGCTTCTCTATGGCACTCAGAAAAGAAGAACAACCTTTTTCATACAAAAGTTAAGTGTTGTGAGTGCCAGAGAACTGTTTGTTGCAAGAAAAAGGGGCTTTTGGAACCTAGTGTGGGCTAGAAGCGATAAAAATCACTAAGTGGAGTTCTTAGTGGATTGTGTGTTGTGCCGTCTCTAGGGAAAGCTGTTCTTCATCTCTTGTGGATTTCAAGAGAAGTGTTTTCTTTACTTTATCTTTTCCATTGTAATCTGTTTGTAACAACTTTGATTATAGTGACAGCGTTAATCCTCTGTTTGAGTGATTAGCAACTGGACGTAGGGTCTTTTGATCCGAACCAGTATAAATTTCCTGTGTAAGATTCTATCTCTACTCTATTTACATTTACACAGTTTTTTAATCAATAAAATTTGGGGAAAATTTTGAGAACCAAATTTTTGTTAAGAAACCAATTCACCCCCCTCTTGGTTTTTGTCCGACCACGCGAACATTTCGCTGCGCGATTCTAACAAGTGGTATCAGAGCTTTCTTTGGTAGTCATTCAAACTTTTTGAAAATGGCCGGACAAAATCAAAATTTTGCCGAAGGTGCGTCTATCAACAGACCCCCACTTTTTGTGGGTCAAAATTATCCTTTCTGGAAAGTAAGAATGCAAATCTTTTTAGAGTCTGTTGATAGAGGCATTTGGGACGCTATTTTAAACGGTCCATATGTTCCTAAAGTTACTGAGAACGGTGTTGATGTTCCCAAACCTTTTTTTAGATGGACTGCAGAGGAAAACAGAAAAGCACAATTTGACGTTAGGGCTAGAAATATAATTTCATCTGCTTTAACCCTTGACGAGTTTTACAGGATTTCTGTTTGTAAAAGTGCTCAGGATATGTGGGAAATGCTAAGAGTGACCCACGAAGGTACTGACGATGTTAAGAGAGCACGGAAAAATTCCCTAATCCAAGAATACGAGATGTTCCGGATGCAACAAGGCGAAACGATATTTGACGTTCAAAAGCGTTTCACTCACATTGTGAATCATCTCACCGGATTAGGTAAAATATTTGACGTTGATGAATTGAATGTTAAAATTTTAAAATCTTTGGATAGGAAATGGCAACCTAAGGTGACAGTCATCTCGGAGTCATAAAATCTTTCCACAATGTCTATGGCGGCGCTATTTGGAAAGCTAAGAGAGCATGAGCTTGAGCTTGGAAGGCTAAATGAAGAATAAGGACAATATCAAAAGAAGAACTTAACCTTCAAAACCGAAATTTCCAAAGGTAAAAATAAAAAGGAAGAAGAAGACTCGGAGAACAAAGAAGAAGAGTTGAGTCTTATGATAAAGAAGTTCACCAAATTCATGAAAGCAAAAGGAAGGCATCCATTCAAAGGTAAGGGAAAGGTAAAAGAAAGTACTTCCGTTAATATAAAATGTTATGGTTGTGGTGAAGCAGGGCATGTAAAGACCGAATGCCAAACAAGAAAAACAATGAAAACAAAGGCAAAAAGGTTTTCAAGAAGAAAGCCTATATTGCTTGGGACAACAGTGATTCAAGTTCGGAATCAAGTGACTCGGAAGTTGACATCAATATTTGCTTAATGGCAAATGACAACATATCTTCCAATTTTGAGGTAAGTGATTCCGACTCATCTTCTAGTGATGATGATAATAACTATGATGAATTGTAAAATGCATATAATGAACTGTTTAGTGCTTTTAAGAATTTGAAAAATGAATATAAAGTTGTAAAGAAGAATCTAAGTAGATCCGAAAAGGAAATTGACTCTTTGAAAATGAAAATCACATGTTTAGAAGAAAAGGAATTATTAGAAACGAAAATTGTATGTTTAGATGAGGATAATGATAAGAACTTAGCATGTGCAACTTGTAAAGAGCATGAATATGACATAGATATTCTTAATCATTTGCTTGATAAAGCCAAAAAGGAATTGAGTAATAATAATAAGGATAAAATTGTTGTAACTCAAAATAGTGTAAATCATCAAGTTTCTATGAAAAAGCCTAAAACTAAAAAGAGAAGAGTATGGGTGGAAAAAGGAACTAAATTATCTATTGTTAGAAATATATCATTTTCAAAAGCTACATCTAAAGCATGTTTTTATTGTATGAAACATGGTCATACTTCAAATAGATGTAAAATAAAACATTTTGGTGTTCCTAAAGGAAAATATATTTGGGTTCCTATAGTTAAATGAATTGTTTGTCTCTTGTATTTTTTTTAAAGAAAATTAATCATTTAGTATGTTTTGAATAGAATGCTCATTAGGTCAATTATAAAATCATCTCCCTATGAATTATTAAATGGTAGAAAGCCTAATGTTGCTTAATTGAAAATATTTGGATGTAAGTGTTTTGTGTTAAATAATGAAAAAAAAATTAGGAAAATCTTACTCAAAAGCTGATGAGGGCATTTTCTTAGGTTATTCATTAACTAGCAAGGCTTACAGGGTGTTTAATAGAAGAACCTTAAATATTGAAAAATCTATTCATGCTACTTTTGATGAGATTGACCTTGGGGAAAATCCTCTTGAGTCAAATAAAGAATTTATAGGTGATGATGAGTATATGATGAGTCATTATATTCCCGTATTTTCTTCCTTTTCTCGAACTTATTTTAATTAGTGTTTTGGGCTTAACTTTCTATTATTAGTGAATATTTATTAATTGGGTTTCATTGGGCCAATAATTAGATTTTAATTAATTTAAATCTATTTGATCTAATTTTTTCTCATTATTAATTTTAGGACAGTTAAAGCAATTTTGGGCCTAGAAGATTGGGCTAGATGCCATTTTACAGTTTAAAGCAATTTTGGGCTTGGAAAATTAGGTCAAATGTCATATTTTATTCTATATGGGTACTAACATTGGTTTACTGTTTTATTTATCATTTTTTCTACAGATCTCCAAAAATCATTATTTTCAAAACATTATAAACTAGACACATTCAGCTTTCCATAGGATCCAAAATCATTCAATTCGGAGATAAATTGGATTTTACATAAATTATCCAACACGGGTCAAGCGCACCAGGCCGGCCCAATGGACATGCTTCAGTAATTTAAGTCTCCTAAATTCATTAGACTTCCAAAAATAGTAGCAATGATGGCGTTTTAAAGCTAACTCAAAAGGCTTTCAAAGGATACTGAAATTGCTTAATTTGGATAAGTATTGAAAATACTGCACGTGTTTGAAGTTCACAGACCTGCACTAAAGCCAACTTATGATGTGTTTCATGGACCAGTTGAGCCCAAACCTCAATAAAGATTAGGGTTAGGGTTATTTATATAAGAGAGGCACATCACACATCAGAAGACACACATCACACAAGGACTACTCAGCCACCACACTTCCACCTTTCATCTTCTGCAATTTATATTCAAGTTTGTTTACTCTTCTGTCATTATTTTTAAATTCTTGTTTCGATTTTAATTATGTTTCTTCTATTGCGTTTTCAACTTTCCATGGATAGCTAAATCTTTGTATTGATTTTCTGAGAAGAATGCAAGTAGATCTTTGAGGTTTTGTTCTTCAATTTCATTTTGTTTGTTCTCTTAACTCTTCATCTTCTAATCTCAGTGTTGAATTATAATCTGTTTATGCTTAATAAACCGAAACTAATATCACAGTTTGCTTAATTCGGTGTTAAATATGAGATTATGTGATGTATGCAATGCTTAATTGTATAAGGATAATTTGGGGTTAATCTTCGCTTAGTTGGTTAATTTCATGTTGGAATAAGGGTTAAGGAAAATTTGGGATTAATCTTCGCTTAGTTGGTTAATTTCATATTGGAACAAGGGTTAAAGCTAATTTGAGATTAATCTTCACTTAGTTGATTAATTTCGAATTAGAATATAATTTGGGATTTATCTTCGCTTAGTTGGTTAATTTCGAATTAATTTCGTAATCTAGGATAAGTGACACTGCATTAGAATCAGGAAATCAATTGCATTTTAATCTGTTTTTAATCCGCATTTTTATAATCTGCTTTTGTTCTATTTCATCTAATATTTTAATTTTGAAAAACTCCCCTTTTAATTTTTTGTTACTAAAAATTGATAAGCTTTTATAGAAATTCGTGGTCTTTGGGAGACGACCTAGGAAAGCTTCCTAAGTACTACATTTATCTGTTTTAATTATTTGATCAAGTACGACATCGATCAAATTTGGCGCCGATGCTTAGGGACCAAGATTTTGGTCTAAGTTTTCAATTTTTATTTTCTGTTTCTGTTTTCATTTTTTTTTTTATTTAAATATTTTATTTGATTTTCAGTTATTTAGATATTTTATTTGATTTTCAGTTAATTGAATATTTTATTTGATTTTCGATTATTTAAATATTTTATTTGATTGTTAGTTATTTAATATTTTATTTGATTTGTCTGTTATTTGGATATTTTATTTGATTGTTAGTTATTTAATATTCTATTTGATTTGCTCGTTATTTAAATATTTTATTTGATTTGTTGTTATTTGGATATTTTATTTGATTTTTAGTTATTTAAATATTTTATTTGATTTCTAGTTATTTGAATATTTTATTTGATTTTAAGTTATTTAATATTTGATTTTCAGTTATTTGAATATTTTATTTGATTTGCTTGTTATTTGGATATTTTATTTGATTTTTAGTTATTTAAATATTTTATTTGATTTCGTTGTTATTTGAATATTTTATTTGATTTTCTATTTAATTTAACATTCTTACTTCTCTTAATACTATTTTGATAGCCCACTGTTGTTCTAAAACTCTTTTGGGTTAAAAAATAAAAAAATAAAAAATAAATAAATAATAAAAATAAAAATAAAAATAAAATAAATAAATAAATAAATAAATAAATAAATAAATATATAAATAATAATTCAAAAAAAAAACAATTTCATCTCTAATTTGTTTTTCTAGCTTTATTTTAAAAAAATTATAATTTTCATTCTCATAGGAAACTCTACATATAACTTGGTAGTGTGAGAGTGCATGTCTAGGAGGGTTCGGCTAGGAAAGACTTGGTACTTAAGTGTGTCCATTAGTGACCCACCTCGCTTTCCTGGGAACCTACCTGGTGTACTTATTCACGGTCCTACCGTTGTCATTCTAGTAAATAATTGATTTCTTTTTAGAATTTTTTTTAACTCTTGGGAAATACATGAATTGTTGAATATAGTGCATGACTAGGAACAATCCCGACCTTTTACAACCTTTTGATCCCGAGATAGACAGTAACCTTTCATAGATTAGTTAGACATTCTAGAAATTCATCTCTTGAGTCTCGAACCATTAGATAGTCATAGTGAGAGTACCGCACCTAATATACCTTCTTCCGATAATTTCCAAACTAATAACATGGGTGATCAACCTATTGGACCTCGTGAGAGGACTCTCGTGGAGATGGCCGCACCTCGATTTCACTTATGCAAATTTATGTATCCAATACTCTGAAGAGGATGTACCATTTGTGCTTAAAACTGGACTAATCCATTTGTTGCCCAAGTTTCATGGTTGTGCGGTGAGGATCCATACAAGCATCTCAAGGAGTTCCATATAGTCTCGCTCCACCATGAAGCCACAAAATGTTCCTCGAAGATCACATATACCCGAAGGCTTTTCCTTTCTCTTTGGAGGATCTTGCCAAAGACTCGGTTGTACTACTTAGCTCCTGGTCCCATAACGAGCCGGGATGATCTCGAAGAGAGTCTTTCTAGAGAAATTTTCCCTGCTTCCGGGACCACCTGCCATCGGGAAGGATATATCGTGTATCGGGAAACGAGATGGGAGAGAGCTTATACGAGTATTGGGAGAGTTTCAAGAGACTTTGTGCAAGTTGCCCTCACCACCAAATATCAGAACAACTACTACTGTAGTACTTTTATGAGGGGATGAACACAATGGATAGGAGTATGATAGATGCAGCTAGTGGAGGAGCTTTAGGAGACATGACACCCGTTGCCGCTAGAGATTTAATCGAGAAGATGGCATCCAATTCCCAAGCAATCTAACATGAGGAGTGATGTCATAGTCCTTAGAGGTGTACATGATGTGGGTTCATCGGATTTAGTGGAGAAGAAGCTAGAAAGTAAGATTGATGCCCTCACCACCCTAGTCTCCCAACTTGCTCGCAAATCGGAGACCTGCACCACTTGCAAGGGTTTGTGGCATTTGTACTTCAATTGAGCATCCCACCGATTGCTGCCAATTATTGCATGAGTCTACAGTGTTCTGAGCTCCACAAGCTTATGCAAGCAAACATTTTCAATAATAGGGCCCCGAACCAACAACAAAATTCCGACCTCTCAAGCAATAGATACAATCTAGGGTGGAGGAATCACCCAAATCCGAGATGGTCCAATCAGCAGAGACCAACAACGAACGTAATCCTTTGCCACCACCACCATTTCATAATTCTCGCTGGTCCAAGCGGACCTTATGTGCCTCCACCAATGCAACAACAATATCGTAGGTAGCAAAATGAAGCACCAGCTCCTCAACCTTCTTCACCTTCATTAGAGGAATTGGTCAAACAAATGGTTGAGATGAACATACAGTACCAACAGAAAAATGATGCCTCCATTCGGAGTTTAACCAACCAGATTGGTCAACTAGCTACCGTCGTGAATCAATTTCAAAATCAAAATTCGGACAAGCTCCCCGCACAGTACCGTGGTTAATCCTAAGAATGTGAGTGTCATCACATTGAGGTCGGGAAACAGATTGACATACCCACCGCAACACCTCCACCCTCATCTCGTAGCTGCCTTAGTTCCTACACCTGAGCAACCGAGCTTGGTAGCCGAAAATTGCATATAGATGGACCTTCTTCCAGCCCCGCTTCTGACCTACAACAACCTCATATCCCTCTTCCATTCCCTCCCAAAGCAATTCCAAGCAAAAAGATGGAAGAGGTTGATAAAGAGATTCTAGAGACCTTCGGGAAAGTTGAGGTGACATACGTCCCGCTTGATGCCATCAAGCAAATTCCCGGATATGCTAAATTCCCGAAGGAGTTAGTGCACCCACAAGAGGAAGATGAAGGGCGGTGAGACAATCGCATGGGCGGAATTGTGTCTCGCTTTGATAGGTAAATTTGTTCCTTACATTCCCGAGAAATGTAAGGACCCGTGTACATTCTCGCATACCTTGTATTATTGGCAATAATAAATTTGAGAATACCATGCTTGATTTGGGTGCTTCAATTAATGTCATGCCTTTGTCTATATTTAAATCTCTTTCTCTTGGACCCTCGCAACCTACTGAATATAGTTATTCAGTTGGCAAACAAGAGTGTTACCCACCCTATGGGTTTCATTGAGGATATCTTAGTTAGGGTTGGTGAGTTGATTTTCCCTACTGATTTTTACATTCTTGATATGGATGAGGGATTTTCACGTGGTTTTGCACCCATCATTTTAGGAAGACCATTTTTAAAGACAGCACGAACCAAGATTGATGTGCATGCAGGGACCTTATCTATGGAATTTGATGACATTGTGGTGCACTTTAATATTCTAAATGCCATGAAACACCCATCTGAGGAGATAGATCCAGGAACCACCATGATCAGGAAGACTTTGTTTGTTTTAGCGGAACAAAGTTGCTACTTGATGACCTCAACACCTGTACCATCTGAGGAGATAGATCTGGGACCCACCATGATTAGGGAGTTCTTCTTTCCCCTTCAACTCTTTTATCTTGCTTGTCCTATTTGTTTAGTGGATATGATTGTGTTTACATTGAGGACAATGTCTAATTTAAGTGTGGGGTGGGAGATGTAGGATTGTAGGTTTATATTCTATGTTTTGTGTACAATTTTGCATATTTTTCTTTGATCTCTGGGTTTTGTTTAGGTTTCGGGCACTTTCTTCACTCTTGGGATAGGAGTTGCTTTATGCTTTTTGGATTGAAATCCCTGTTTTTCTCTGCTTGTCAAGTTGGTTACGATGTTTGAGAGGTTGAATTGAAGGCGACAATCTTACCCTTTGTGAGGAATTGAGCCACTACCTGTTCTTTCTTGAGTGTTATGCCTCTTGATTGCTTGCACAGTAGCCTTGGCTTGACTCTAATTGATCCTTCTTGATTCACATGCATGTTTGGAGATGATTAAGGCATTTTTGTTCTGATTAGACTCTAGCCAAATGAGCCTACCTTGAATTAATTCCTTTGATAGCCCCTTTGAGCCTATGTTTCCCTTTATTTCTTTTGAAGCTCATTAAAAGCCTTAAGTGAAAAACCATGATTACCTTAACCTTAGGGATTTTTGGAACTTTGGAATTGTTTTGGGAATAAGTTATTGAATAAGTGTGGGGGTGCATTTTGTTTTTCATTGGATGATGTACTGGCTATTTGGTTATCTCTGTTGTACAGTTTTTGTGTTTTCCTTTCAGTGTATTTCATGTAGTTTAAAAAAAAAAAGAGAAAAAAAAAAGGAAAGTTGTGGTTGAGGTAAAGGCAGTAGTGGAGGTTTGATATTAGAGGTTTTTGGACATGCATCTTGTGCTTATTTTTTACTTATTCCTCATTGCTCCTCTAGTTCCTCTGGTTCACAGCTACTTATCCCATATGATATCCTCTACCTTGTCCCTACCCCCATTACAACCTGAAAAGACCTTTTGATCTTTTTATGCATGTGCGTTGGGTGTTGATTTTAGAGGCTTGCCAAGTCTATCTGTTTTTTGCTTTTCTTGAGTATTTTGAGAGTATACAGTAGCCTAGACACATGAGAGTATACAATGCATCTTGTGAGGTTTTGTCACTTTGATTCACCTTTTGACCTAATTGACCTCTTGCCAGGTTTTGAAATGCTTGGATGATTTCCATGAGTATCTGGTTTCTCTGACTCTTTGTGTGTTGGATATTGTCTAGTCCTTTCGTTTCCTAGGTTTCATTGATGAATATGTATATCTGTTTATGTTTTTGTTTGTCCTTATTTTTGTTTTTGTCCTTTGCATAATTTTCTTTAATGTTTTTGAATTTATTTCCTTGTTTTGGTTCTTGATTTTGCCCAGGAGTGCAAAAGGCTAAGTGTGGGGTTATTTGATGAGTCATTATATTCCCGTATTTTCTTCCCTTTCTGAACTTATTTTAATTAGTGTTTTTGGCTTAACTTTCTATTATTAGTGAATTTTTATTAATTGGGCTTCATTGGGCCAATAATTAGATTTTAATTAATTTAAATCTATTTGATCTAATTTTTTCTCATTATTAATTTTAGGACAGTTAAAGCAATTTTGGGCCTAGAAGATTGGGCTAGATGCCACTTTACAGTTAAAGCAATTTTGGGCTTGAAAAATTGGGTCAAATGTCATATTTTATTCTATACGGGTACTAACATTGGTTTACTGTTTTATTTATCATTTTTTCTACAGATCTCCAAAAATCATTATTTTCAAAACATTATAAACTAGACACATTCAGCTTTCTATAGGATCCAAAATCATTCAATTCGGAGATAAATTGGATTTTATATAAATTATCCAACACGGGTCAAGCGCACCAGGCCGGCCCAATGGACATGCTTCAGTAATTTAAGTCTCCTAAATTCATTAGACCTCCAAAAATAGTAGCAATGGTGGCGTTTTAAAGCTATCTCAAAAGGCTTTCAAAGGATACTGAAATCGCTTAATTTGGATAAGTATTGAAAATACTGCACGTGTTTGAAGTTCACAAACCTGCACTAAAGTCAACTTATGATGTGTTTCATGGACCAGTTGAGCCCAAACCTCAATAAAGATTAGGGTTAGGGTTATTTATATAAGAGAGGCACATCACACATCAGAAGACACACATCACACAAGGACTACGCAGCCACCACACTTCCACCTTTCATCTTCTGCAATTTATATTCAAGTTTGTTTACTCTTCTGTCATTATTTTTAAATTCTTATTTCGATTTTAATTATGTTTCTTCTATTGCGTTTTCAACTTTCCATGGATAGCTAAATTTTTGTATTGATTTTCTGAGAAGAATGCAAGTAGATCTTTGAGGTTTTGTTCTTCAATTTCATTTTGTTTGTTCTCTTAACTCTTCATCTTCTAATCTCAATGTTGAATTATAATCTGTTTATGCTTAATAAACCGAAACCAATATCACAGTTTGCTTAATTCTGTGTTAGAGATGAGATTATGTGATGTATGCAATGCTTAATTGTATAAGGATAATTTGGGGTTAATCTTCGCTTAGTTGGTTAATTTCATGTTGGAATAAGGGTTAAGAAAAATTTGGGATTAATCTTCGCTTAATTGGTTAATTTCATATTGGAACAAGGGTTAAAGCTAATTTGAGATTAATCTTCGCTTAGTTGATTAATTTCGAATTAGAATATAATTTGGGATTTATCTTCGCTTAGTTGGTTAATTTCGAATTAATTTCGTAATCTAGGATAAGTGACACTGCATTAGAATCAGGAAATCAATTGCATTTTAATCTGTTTTTAATCCGCATTTTTATAATCTGCTTTTGTTCTGTTTTATCTAATATTTTAATTTTGAAAAACTCCCCTTTTAATTTTTTGTTACTAAAAATTGATAAGCTTTGATAGAAATTCGTGGTCTTTGGGAGACGACCTAGGAAAGCTTCCTAGTACTACATTTATCTGTTTTAATTATTTGACCGAGTACGATATCGATCAGTATATAAGAGAAGCTCTTAATGAATTATATTTGGAAGAAAATGAGCCTTCTCAAACGCCTGAATTAGCAAAAGAATGGCAATCACCTAGAGGACTCTCAATGGACAATATCATTGGTGATATCTCAAAAGGGGTAAGAACTAGAAATATGACTAATTTCTGCATGTCTGTAGCTTTTGTGTCTCAGATAGAACCCAAAAATGTTGAGGAAACACTTAAAGATGACCAATGGTGCATAGCTATGCAAGAGGAACTTAACCAATATGAAAGGAATCAAGTCTGGGAATTAATCCCAAGAGAAGAGTCACATCAAGTTATTGGAACCAAATGGGTGTTTAGAAACAAACTTGATGAAGATGGAAACATAACAAAGAATAAAGTCAGACTTGTTGCCAAAGGCTATTGTTAGGAGGAAGGTATAGATTATGATGAAACTTATGCTCCTGTTGCCAGGTTAGAGCTATACGCCTACTTCTTGCTTATGCATCTTTGATGAAATTTAAATTATATCAAATGGATGTTAAAAGTGCATTTTTAAATGATTTTATTAAAGAAGAAGTTTATGTGGAGCAACCCCCTGGATTTGAGGATTTTAGTTATCCTAATCATATTTTTAAATTAAAGAAAGCATTATATGGGTTGAAACAAGCTCCTAGATCTTGGTATGAAAGGATAAGTAGTTTTCAAACATCAAATGATTTTTCTAGAGGAAAAATTGATTCTACACTATTTATAAAGAAAGTAAAAGAACATATCTTATTGGTCCAGGTATATGGTGCTGATATTATTTTTGGATCAACTGATAATTCGTTATGTGTAGAATTTGCTAAGATAATGCAGGGAGAGTTTGAAATGTCTATGATGAGAGAATTGACATTCTTCCTTGGACTTCAAATCAAGCAACTTAAAGATGGAATTTTCATCTCTCAAACCAAATACTGCAAAGAGATTCTTAAAAAATTCGGAATGGACACCTCAAAGGAAGCTAACACACCCATGGGAACTTCATGCTATCTAGACAAGGATGAATCAGGTTTGGAAGTTAATCAATCTATGTATAGAGGTATGATAGGTTCACTATTATACTTAACTGCAATTAGACCTGATATTATGCATTATGTATGTGTGTGCGCTAGATTTCAGGCTTGTCCAAAAGAATCTCACCTAATTGCAGTAAAACATATCTTAAAATATTTAAAAGGAACTACTGGTTTTGGTTTATGGTATCCATCTGATGCTTGTACTAGTTTAATAGGATATTCTGATGCTGATTATGGTGGATGCAAAATTGATAGAAAGAGTACTAGTGGGACATGTCATTTGTTAGGTTCATCCTTAGTATCTTGGCATTCTAAGAAACAGGCATGTGTTGCTTTATCTACCACTGAAGCTGAATATATTGCAGCTGGTAATTGTTGTGCTCAAATTCTGTGGATGAAACAACAGTTAGAAGATTATAGTATATTTTTAAATGACATACCTTTGATGTGTGATAATACGAGTGCAATCAATCTTACTAAGAATCCAGTAATGCACTCTAGGACTAAGCATATAGAGATTAGACATCATTTTTTGAGAGATCATATCAGCAAAGGAAACTGTAAAATAGAGTATGTTGATACAAAGCATCAATTAGCAGATATTTTTACTAAGCCTCTACCCAAGGATAGATTCTATGATCTTAGAAGAGACTTAGGGATATTAGAAATAGCTTAAATTCTGCTCATTTAGACAGTTTTTGGATGATTATAATGTTATAATTCATTATGTAGGATGTTCATAGGTTATCATGTGTAAAAACCTCAAAAATTTGATGTACTCTCTGGAATAATCGATTAATTAGAGTTATAATCGATTATTTGCATCCAAAACACCCAAAACATGACATTCCTCTCTGGAATAATCGATTAATTCGTCCATTAATCGATTAAAACCAGTGTTAATCGATTAACAACTCAAATTAATCGATTAAATGGGTCTGGAAGTGGTTTAATCGATTAATTTGGGTTTTAATCAATTAAACCTGGCAAGTTTGGATTCCTAGTCGTTGCCAACGGCTCTTTTGCCCCTTCTCCTCTATCATATGTCCGTTGGAGATGTTTGGCTATAAATAGAGACTTCCATTTCACTTCTACTCACCTCTATCTCTTGAAATCAAGCTTTCTTGCATCATTCTATCAATCTTGCCTTCTTCTCACTTAACTTGTCCTCTTAAATCTTCTTGTTACTCTTCTAATCCTTCAATGGCCTCATCTTCTCGTGCAAAAATCCCAACTAGAAGAAGATTTGCACCCTCATCTCAACCCCATCCTAATTCTGTAGAAGGATGGATCTCTGATGCAGATGGTCGACAGGAATTTTTGTCCTATTGGAAGAAACGTGCTATTATTTCTCCTAAGTTCCTTATTGGTGAGCAGTTCATCAATAGGGGATTCAACTTTCCTAATCTCCTTGAAATTCAAAGAGTTCTCCCTTTCATCCAAATGCAAGGTACGTATTATCCTAACTTAGTTAGGGTATTTTACTTTTAATTCAAATTTAGAGATCAAATTGTTATCTCTCGTGTAAAGGGGGTCACAATTATTCTTGATGATGATATTTGGGAGAATGTTGCCCACTTTCCAATTAGAGAAGATGTTATTAACGTGTATGGTGAGTTAGATGATTTTGACATGTTCTTAGCTTACCGTTCTTTTCTGCGTAATCCCTCCATGGAGATTGGGCGTCTCCTTCTTGCTGGACCTTTGAAGAAGGAGGAACGCATGATTTTACATCTACTTGTCTGGATCCTATGTCCCCGGGCTACGAATCATGCTCAATGTTCTTCAATTGATCTTCATATTATTCATGCCATAATGAATAATGAGCCTTTAGATTAGGGCGTTCTTGTCACCATGACTATGTTAAAAGTCAAACGCCATCCCACCTTCAAAATTCCATATGCCCTCCTTGTCTCTCGCATTCTTGAATACAAAGGAGTAAATGTCGAAGGTGAACAAACAATACGAACAAATAACTTGAATCGCATGCTAGACAGCACATTGATCCAACTACAAATGGTGCGTGTCAACGATATTTTTGTTCACAAGGATGACGTTCCAAACCAAGGTGACGTAAATGAAGATTCTGATGAAGATATGCCTCCCGCTGCTGAGTTTCCCTCTGATCAAATCCAAAGTGTTGGAACTTCCTCTACTCATCATGAAACCCGACAATCCATGGAAGACATGTTATCTGACATGAATCAGAGGATGCAGTCATTCTTTACTCTTTCTGGAGTACGGCATGAGGAAATAATTCGCCGTATATCTGATGTAGATGATAAAGTGTGTCGTTTAGAAAATCGATTTGATGCACACTTTCATAGTGATGATAGTGAAAAATTTTAAATTTGTTGTTATTTTTCTTCTTCTTATGTTGTAATGAATGCTTATTTTTTATATAAAATGTGGTGTTCCTTTATTGTTTTAATTGAGGGGGATTTATCTCCAAATTATGCATATTTTGAGGGGGAGCCCTTATGATTGTTATGGTAATGTATTGAAGATTTATTTTTTATTATAATCAAAATAGGGGGAGAAATATTTAAAGCCTACTATGATTGATTTAAAATATTATCTGGTATGTTTAATGTGTTTGTTAGTATGACAGATAAAACAAGTTATTACAAGGCTTTAAAAGATAATTTTGATCATCATAAAAAAGGGGGAGATTGATGAAACATTCAAGGACTTGATGTTGAACTTGATGGACATGAAGCTTGTTGATTTTGATGATGATTCAAGAACACAAGACTTAGAGAGTTGAAGACTTGTTTTGTAGTGTAATAACTCTGTTTTGTTTAGATTGAGTCTGTAATTTTAGAGCTTGAGATAGCCGGTACATAGTCTGCACCTTAGAAGCTTCAAAAAGCTCAAATTTATCAAAGTGGTTCGGCTTTAATCGATTAATTGGTGAAATAATCGATTAAAACAGTGAGAAAAATTATTTTCTGTATTTGCTCACTGGTTTAATCGATTAATAGGTCTTTTAATCGATTAAAACAGAGAGTTTTGGGGTTTTGTTGATTTTGGCTCTGTAATAATCGATTAACACTTCATTTAATCGATTATTTCAGTCAGATTTTGATTTTTAACTTCAAATCAACCCTATTTTCGAAAACCCTATTTCCAAGAACCCTAGTTTCGAAAATCCAAATTCCTAAACCCTAATTTCTCTACTTAAGCTTCTCTATGGCACTCAGAAAAGAAGAACAACCTTTTTCATACAAAAGTTAAGTGTTGTGAGTGCCAGAGAACTGTTTATTGCAAGAAAAAGGGGCTTTTGGAACCTGGTGTGGGCTAGAAGCGATAAGAATCACTAAGTGGAGTTCTTAGTGGATTGTGTGTTGTGCCGTCTCTAGGGAAAGTTGTTCTTCATCTCTTGTGGATTTCAAGAGAGGTGTTTTCTTTACTTTATCTTTTCCATTGTAATCTGTTTGTAACAACTTTGATTATAGTGATAGCGTTAATCCTCTGTTTGAGTGATTAGCAACTGGACGTAGGGTCTTTTGATCCGAACCAGTATAAATTTCCTGTGTAAGATTCTATCTCTACTCTATTTACATTTACACAGTTTTTTAATCGGTAAAATTTGGGAAAAATTTTGAAAACCTAATTTTTGTTAAGAAACCAATTCACGCCCCTCTTGGTTTTTATCCGACCACGTGAACATTCTGCTGCGCGATTCTAACAATCATATCATGAAATAATGTTACCATAGCCCTTTGATAAGTAGCCCCTGCATTCTTAAGTCCAAAAGGCATTATTCTATAACAGAATGTACCCCACAGCGTAATGAAGGAAGTTTTTCTCTATCTTCAACAGCCAATTTAATTTGGTTATACCCTGCATATCCATCCATGAAAGAATAGAGAGTATTCGTAGCGGTGTGATCTACCAGCATATCAATATGTGGTAAGGGAAAATCATCTTTTGGACTTGCACGATTTAAGTCCCTGTAATCTACGCATACTCTGATTTTTCCATTCTTCTTTATAACTGGCACGATGTTTGCCAACCATTCAGGGTATTTTGACACGATTAGAAAATTGGCATCCAACTGTTTTTCTACTTCTTCCTTAATTTTCAAGGACCATTCTGGCTTTACTCTTCTGAGCTTCTGCTTAACTGGCCGAAATCCCTCTTTTAGTGGTAATCTATGTTCCACTATGCTTTTATCAATTCCAGGCATATCATGGTAGGACCATGCGAACACGTCCACATACTCTCTTAGTAATTGTATCAATCTTTCCCTGACATCCTCGTCAATTTGGGTACCAATATTTACTTCTTTCTTATTATCTTCTTGTCCCAAATTGATGGCCTCAGTTTTTTCCTGATGGGGCTGTATTGATTGAGCTTCTTTTTCCAACAGTCTTTACATGTCCGGGGAAATGGTCCCCTCCTCACTGTCTAACTCAATCCATTCGTCTTTGACTTTCGGATCTTCCAGAGAGTTTTCAATCACAGACATGACTGTATGGTTATACTTTGTTTTAGATTTCTTTATTAAGTGTATGCGAGAGGAAAGAATGAAAGAGAATACGAATATTATGGAAAATGCCTTATTGTATTGATAAAAGGAAAATATTTACAAAGCCCACTTTAATCAAAAATCTCGTGATCATGGGCGAGGATCACGAGAGATACATCGGAAGCTTTTTAATATTTTTTTATTATATTTTTTATGTTTATTATATTATTAGAAATGACAAAGATGATGAGCCCTAATTTGCTGATCTTCCTTATCCCATTTCTTATTCGATCTTAGATAGAGGTTGATCATCCACTTTTCAAGTAGATGCATCAAAGGTAATCCACCCTGCATCTATTAGATTCTGGACCTTATGCTTTAAGGCCACACAATTTTCAACGGAGTGTCCCGGAGCGCCTGAATGATAATCACAGTTTTCATTAGGCTTATACCATTCTGGGTATGGTGGCTCTATTTTCTTGGCAGGGATGCGCACGAGGAGTTTGGCATCCAACAATTTTAAAAGCAGACTTCTATGAGGTTGGAATGGGGGTGAATTTCCTTTCCGATCTGCGTGACTTGGTCTGCTACGAGGAGGAAGAAGGAGTGGAAATGTTGATTGCATTCACAGTTCCTTCCTTCTTCTTTCCAAAGCTCTTTTTAACGTTTGGAGCGGAGGAATTGGAGGAAGTATGTTGTGCAATTCTTCCGCTTTTCAAACCTTGCTCCACTCTTTCTCCTATAATTACCACATCTACAAAGAGTGTTGATGTGTTCCCTATCATTTTGTCATAATAGGGACCAATTAGAGAATTGATGAACATGGATGTGGTTTCTTTGTCGGACAAAGGAGGTTCTACTTGTGCTGCCAATTCCCTCCATCTTTGGGCATATGCCTTAAAGGATTTGTCGTCTTTCTTACTTAGAAATTGTAAATCTGCTCTTTTTGGTGTCAGATCAATATTATATTTATAACAACGAAGAAAAGCATCCGCCAGATGTCTCCAGGTTTGGACTTGCCCTCCTTCCAGTTGCATATACCAATTTAAGGCTGACTCAGCCAGGCTCTCCTGGAAGTAATGGATCAGGAGTTTCTCATTGTTAGCATATGCAGCCATCTTACGGCAGTACATTGTAAGATGGCTTTTAGGGCAAGTTATTCTCATGTACTTTAGGAAATCCGGAGTTTTGAATTTGTTAGGGAATTGGATGTTTTTAACGAGGCACATATCAGCCGCCTCTTTAACATCAAAGTTATGCCCTTCCATGGCTCTCAACCTCTCCTCTAGGGCAGTAATCTGTTGTTTCGATATTTTCGGCGCATGAATATGTACTGCCCTTGTATCAGATTGGGCATGCTCACCGTTAGGTTCCTCTTCCTCTTCTTGGTGAGAGGCTTGTCCACTCTGAGGACCCTCTTTGTGGAGATTCTGCTGACACATCATTTCCATCATTTGAGCCATCTGCTCTTTCAGCGTACTAAGCTCACTGGTGAGTTTTTGGTTTTGTTCTTCTAATTGTTCCATCTTTTTAGCTTTCTGAGCACGAGTGAGGACGGATGGAAGACCAGCCACTTTCTAAATGATTTTAAATATTTTTATTATAGCTCTTTATTTCAAATGATTAGTGTGAGATAGATATGTCTTAGATAATAACTTTGGTATCCTCTTAAAAGCCTATGATTAAGGGGTACCATACCCACCTCAGTGTGATAGCTTCCTTTTTAAAGGTTGACATCATACCTTAATGTGCGTATATCTTCTAGGAAGATTATAAACACGCTTGGGTCTCTTTTGCTATTGTCTAAGGATATCTAATACATCCTAGAATGAATGTGTTTATGTATGAGAAATTTTATTATGATGATGTTTATGCATACTTTTCTTAGTGCAATTATTTTCTCTCTTAGTTTTACCACTTATTGGATGATGTGGTATGAATGATACGACTTTGCCAAGAATCTTTTTATTGTAAAAGGTACTTTTATGGCTTTGAATTGTTTTTTATTTTTTTATTTTTTTTTACCCTTTATCTCTTCTGTCAGTCAACGTGGCTACTTAGCTTACAAAGAACCTGAAACCAGGCTAGCTTAAATGAAGACTGTCCGAGATAAGTTTGGTTTATTCTTATCACTTTTATGATTTTTAGGATTTTTACTATTTTTGTTTGTTGTATGATTACCCTATGCTAATGCATCAATACAAATGCAGCAAACGAATGCACACACAATTCATTCATCCACGAGCAGAGCCACGCTTATTTCGAGGTGGGGTTTTCCTGCAGAAACGTGCTTGGTTTAAGTGGTTCTAAACTGTTCTCACCAAGGCCAAAGGTGCCCCCATTATAGGGACCTCTCAATCTCTCAGTCCTCGGGTCATGCACGGAACTCCGTGTCGACATCCTTGGATCAAAAGAAGAGAGTTATCACCTTGAGTTGGTGGTTTCTGACAACGGTTGTAGCCCCGTGTGCCAACAAGCCGGTCGTATCTATCACCCACTCCCTATAAGTATTCACTCTTGCCCCTGGGTATAGAGGGACTGTAGTGTGAAAGGGTTTTTGTGTACAATTTATATTTCAAACAATTTGCAGAAAATAATCATACAACAGTTAATAAAGCCATACAATAAAACATACAAAGAAGGGTAAAGGCGTAATTTCAAATCTTTACTTAGTTTGAATTTATCTGTCACTGAATGGGATCAACTCTCTAGCTTCCCCAGCGGAGTCGCCATTTGTCGCCGCCGTCCGCTCCGACGTCTAGGGACATCTCGAACGTTTATGCGAGCGGTCGCGAAAAGATGGTTTAGACTCGCGTTTTATTTTAAAATATGTTCATTGCTTCTGAGGTGCTCAACAACTGAACTATCCTCTAATAAAAGCAAGGTTTTCGAAAAAGGGTTATTATGGAGTCACCACCAATGTTTTGACCATAAACATTGAAAAGGATAAAAAGGCGTTGATTTTAAGAAAAACCAAACTTGATCATTATAACCAGAGTTAGGTAAGGGAGTTAGTTACGCGTGGGGAAGGTGTTAGCACCCCACGATGCCCCTTTCGGGTTCCCTATGACGGATTAATTCATCAAGTAAAGATTAAGAGAAATTACGCTATTACCCTATTTTATTATACAATATTTTAATAATGGCTATCTATATGATTTTATTTTCTATTGCATACATAAAACAATAAATAAAGCAATAAAAGAGAAGAGAAGAGAAGTGAAAAGAACCCCCGTAGCAAGCTTTTTATTGCAAATCTTTAACTGTGAGGATGCATTTTGGCAATCCCCCGCTCTACAAAGACTCTCCTCCCTGAATACAAGATCGACTCTACCAAAAATTTAAGAAGAATCGAATGCTGGAAGAATATTCCTTAACCGATTGTTACCTTTTTTAGGCAATCGGAGAGTTCATTCGAAAGAGGGAGAGAAGACAAGTGTCTGGAGTGTGAAAAATGCTCAAATGAACTTCCTATTTATAGTTTTCGCAGCCTGGCAGCTCGGGACGACCGTCTGAGGTGCAGAAAACAGGGATGGTCGTCTGGGGAGGCTGGGACGGCCGTCTGGGATCTGGGACAGCCGTCCCAAGTAACAAAACTAGCTGAGACGGTCGTCTGGGCTGACTGGGACGGCCATCTCGACTGTTTTGGCCAGATTTTGTGTTCTGGGACTCCCGGGAAGCTTTCCTTTCTTTATTCGGAAGTCGATTGATGCCGATAGACGTCCGTCGAAGCTTTATCTTCAGATAGGAAGTCTTCTTAGCCTTTATTGAGAGGTCGGGCAAAATTAGGGGTCTACAGTCCTCACTCACACACTTTCTGAGAACTTCCCAGAAGGTCACTCATCCCACAATTTCTCCAAGTCAAGCACGTTTAACTATGAAGTTCTTATGTGATAGGTCACCGAAAAGTAAATGCATTTTGTTAGTATAAGTAGTATCAATCAATTTTCTTAAGCTATCCTTCAACTGTATAGTCTCATACCTATACAGCCTCTAGATCCTTCTGATTCGGGTGTGTTTCAGTTCATTCATATGACCCTTCCGCCGGAAGCCTACCAGGAGTCGCTCCTTGTCCATGCCTCACTGCACCGGCGATCACTCCCCGCTCTCGTCAACGCCCGGGATGTCACATGCCCACCAGCTTCCGCTTGGTTCGTCTCCAAACCACATCGTACTAGGAGAGGCTTTGGCTCTAATACCATTTGTAACGCCCCAGCCGCTTGTACATAATTACCGACTATCCTCACAACCCAACATGAGACTTTCCCATGTGCTTTGTTCTCACTCACACACTTTCTGAGAACTTCCTAGAAGGTCACCCATCCCACAATTTCTCCAAGTCAAGCACGCTTAACTATGAAGTTCTTATGTGATAGACCGCCACCGAAAAGTAAATGCATTTTGTTAGTATAGGTAGTACCAATCAGTTCTCTTAAGTTATCATTCAACTGTATAGTCTCATACCTATACAGCTTCTAGATCCCTCTACTTCGAGTGTGTTTCAGTTCATTCATATGACCCTTCCGCTGGAAGCCTGCCAAGAGCCGCTCCTTGTTCATGCCTCACTGCACCGGCGATCACTCCCCGCCCTCGTTAGTGCCCGAGATGTCACAGTAACAAATATGTCCCACCCGACATGTCAAGTTTTTTCTAGTGTAAATAATTCGTTGTTTGATATAATTAATACAATTTACGCACTGAATTACTTAAACACTAAGTGAATTTTTCTAATTTCACTCAATGTTCAATACACAGTAGATTTCAACGAAAGATTGTTCGCATTCAATATTTATATTTAATATGATCTGAAACATTTAAAATAACTTGCAAAAATAATAAAGAATTGTGAAAGTAAATTACTAAAAATAAATGTGCAGGAAATTAAATAGCATAAATATAAATTTAATCCATTACCAAGGGTAAAACAGAAATTGATAGAGGAAATAAACTAAACTGACGATCCAAATTGTAAAGAACTTCATTAAAAATGTTTGTTTCTAATTCACAGCGTTTTTCAGAATGTAAGTTGTACAATTTGACAATCACCCTTTTTTACTTTTATTTTATCCTATATATATTATTTTTTGTAACCACAAAAACAACCATAAAAATAATAAAATTAAAATTACAAATTAAAATCTCTCAAACGGTTATTCTCTTGTAATCTGTTTCACCTTGTTGATACTTATTTACTTATAACTTGTACATTCTACGAAACTTGTTTTTTAACCGCCTTTAGCAATCTTTTGATGCACTAGTAAAAAATCCTTTAATACAACTTCTTCATATATTCATGCTCATTTTAGTCTTTAAATTTTTAATTCCTACTTTTTTTATATTCTTTTCTTTTAATTTCTCGATTCTCACTTTGTCGATATTTTATTTTTTCTTGAGAAACTTAATTATAATTACTCTTTTGCCTCCTTGATATGTGATTCTCAATTTTTGTCTTCACTCTTTTTTATTATTTGATGCGTAATCTCTTTAATTTTTAAACTTAACACGTACCTATCTGTCTTTTGTAATCAATTTTATAATCTATCTAGCAACATTCTAAGTTCATCTATTATATTATTACATTTCCTATGTGTGAATCGGAAGCTTGTTATAATATTTTGAGCATTATGTAGATAATAAGCTCGTACTATAGTACACTTTAACAATCTATAGATCCATAGGGCCTGTAATTACCAAAAAGCTTGGGATGGTGAAATATAATACTTAGCCGTCTCTGTTAAAAACCTAACCAGCTTAACATTATATGGGTGAAAGGCACAAATGTGGCAGCAAGTCGTTAGAAATGGTTTTAAGAAGTTGCCAAGAACGGAGTGGAAAGTTACTTGACAAAATTAACACTAATTGCAATGTGTCTGTTAGTGTAACGTAGTAAACTTGAAATAATAAAACTTGAACTACTCGACAACAAAGGATGCTATGTGGTACCTTCTGTTGCAAATTACAATTAAATGACAACCATAAACCTATCCAGCCTAGTTCTCTGTAAACCTGTGTTAATGCTTCACATTTTGTTCCTCATTAGGTTCAACCTAGGTTAAGTGATCAATTAGGACACGCAAGTTCTCTCACACAGGAAACTCTTTTTATTATTTTTAATTTTTGGTTTCATCTTTTCACGTATTAATGTTTGATATAAGGAAACTATAATTACCTTCCAAGTTTTCAAATATTATAATAATATTTGAGGTTTGTTCTTGAGGCACAGAAAAAATGCCAGCTAGATTCACTGTAGCGTTTACAGTTCCCAGACCATACTTTTTCTGCATAAATAAATGAATGAATAAAGCCACACAAACAAACCTCGTCACCTCTTACACTGAGTCTTACTTTTGATGCGATGAGTATCGGAGAAGAAGAAGGCAAAGGGAGCTCCAGGAAGCGTGGGCGTGAGCCGGAAAGTGCATTCCGGGGAGTGCGCAAACGCAGCTGGGGACGCTACGTCTCGGAAATACGGTTGCCGGGCCAGAAAACCCGGATATGGCTGGGCTCATTCGGGTCCGCTGAGATGGCAGCGCGGGCTTATGACTCCGCCGCTTTTTTCTTGAAAGGAGCCTCTGCCAGCCTTAATTTCCCCGACCTCGTCCACTCCCTCCCTCGCCCTCTCTCCTCCTCCCGGAGAGACATACAATCCGCCGCCGCTGAAGCCGCTCTCCACCCTCCCTCCGCCAATACCGTACCGGAGATCGATCGGTGGTGGGACCATTTGGGAGACGAATCCAGCATTTCGGCGACGTCGTTTGAGGATGTGAAGGAAGCCCCTCTGATGAGCCCCTTGAGGGTGGACTCCACTTTTGGAGATTTCTCATGGAATCAGCTCTTTGATTTCAACCATGATGACATTCTCAACATCCCCTCTTCTCTCTAACTCTTGTATTTGCACTGCTTCTTGCTTTCTGTGTATAACTGTTGTGTACTTTTCCACACTTTCTACTTCTAAACCACTGTGCCAACGAGTTATCCAAACCACCCAGAGAGAATACTAAAATAGGATTTTAATCCAATTCAATAGTGCAAGTAATTATCAGAGATAATTAATTTATATAACCACATAAACAAATTTAAATTAATTTTATTATGTGCTTCATATTATCTTTTACTTTTTTTCATTTATATTTTTTAATTTATTGTTAAATTAAACTACTACCATTTTATTTTATATCAAACATTTGGACATTAATTAAATAAATAAAATATTTTTATTAAAAATAAAAAATATAGGAAAATATATTTTATCTAAAAAACAAATATTTTAATTTATTAATTAATATCCGAGTAACATAATCGACTAATGTCTGATATATTTATTAAGTAACGTCTTATATTTATTGGAAATTTTAAATAAATTATATAAATT
The DNA here is from genome assembly GCA_963425845.1 of Sphenostylis stenocarpa. Taxonomy (NCBI): domain Eukaryota; kingdom Viridiplantae; phylum Streptophyta; class Magnoliopsida; order Fabales; family Fabaceae; genus Sphenostylis; species Sphenostylis stenocarpa. The sequence continues at coordinate 11,172,621 of OY731408.1, forward strand.
ATTTTATACAACTTATTGAGGTAAACTAAAAATGGTTTTAGTCATTTTAATTAAAAAATATTTATTAGTTCTCAAATTTTAAAATAAAATATTTTAATATATATTTATTATAAAAAATTATTAGTAAATATTAAACTTAGATACAAATAATTAAGGAAGTCACAGAAGTCAATTTAATTTTCTCAAATTGACTTAATACGGTTGAATTAAAAATAGATAAACTCAATTAATTTCGCTTATTTATCATAAAAAATGAAATGATATTATATTTAATGTAAAAGATTAAAAAAATAAAAAATAAAATAATTACTTTGTTAAATGAAACATACAAATAAAAGGTTGAAAAAGAAAAAAATACACGTAAGAGTAAGTATAAATTGACTAACTAACTTATTAAAATCACAATAATAAGATCCAAACCCAAACTTAATACTAGAACAAAGAACATAGAAAATTGCTAGATGCAAATAACGACTCAAGCCCATTTATCATGATTATAAAAATCCAAAACATTCAATTTACCTACGTATGTATCAATTGCTTTTTCTTCCAAAAATCAACTTATTATTAATTTATAAATTTAAAAAAATTAAATTGATTTTTTTAAAAATACACGATTGAGTTTTTATAAATAAATTTTAATATACGAAGATAATTATTTTTTTATCATGTTAGTGTCTATGAAAAGAAAATTCCAATCAATTGTATATATAATTGAATGCTTTGAAAACAAACATAGCTCATGTTTATATCTAAAATGATTCCAAAATTTTCGTTTTAGTTATCTTTAAAAAAAAAAGTTTTCAAAATATGTTTTTCTGAAGAATCATTATTAAACTTAATACAAACTTAGCTCAAACCACACTAACTTTTTATTGGGCCTGTGTGACAATTTTTGTAATTTCAAAAAAAATAGAAAAACAAGTTAAAAGCCCTTAAAAATCCATTATATTTTTTATAATTTCCATTATATTGAATAGAAAATATGATTAAGGTGAAGATGATAAACAGTAATATTAGAGTGGGTGTTTTATTTGATGATTAATTAAATTAGATGAAAGATTTTAGATCATAATTCTTATATTTTAAGCAAACTAGTCTTATTATGTTAAAGTAAAATCACTATTAAATATTTGTGATTGAAAAAAATATTCCGTTCGAAAAATGTGTACCAAGTGAAACGAATTACATTTCAAGACGAAATAAAAAAATTAATTTCAAATAGACTAATACAAATAAATAATTTTAAAAAAATCATAGTATTTCTTTTTAATAAAATTTAAATTTTATTTTTACAATCGTCTGTCAATACCTTCTTAAGAAGATTATTTAAAATTTAAGTAAAGAAGATTATTCAAAATTTAAAAATAAATTTGAAGTCTCACTTTAGAATCAGACTTTGATAAAATGAAAAAAAAAAATCATTACCTTACTACTTTAGATTTTAAATTGTTTCACATTCTCATAATTACTCGTGTTTTAAAATATTTGCATGTTGTTAAATACCTAACCATTCTAATCATGCCAAACTTAAATTTAACTTACCACCTAATTTTGATTTAGCTTATTATGATACGAGTTAAGCCGAGGAATAAAACACAAAATTAACTTAGTCACTTTATAAAACATTTGAAATCAGGCCATGGAAAATATATTGGATTCATGCATCAACATATCCATTATTTAATATTAAAAATTACATTGAGTGTGAGTCATTAACATGACACGGATCTTTTGAGAGGATTCACTAAAAGGACAATATCAATGAGATATGAGTTCAATTCATATAAGGATTAACACCACTGTTAACTTAAAATTTTAAGATTTTAAGTTATAGGTTTTTCTTTCTTATATATTGCTTCAACTTTTTTATTCTTACACAATATAAGACTTAACTCATATATAGATTACCCAACACGCATCCCTCAAGTTTAGTTTGTGTATACAACCTAAAAATTTAAGATTTTTATATTTAGTTTTTAATAAAAAAATTTAACTTTTGATTATATCTTTTAGTTTGTATTTAATATCTCTCAATATGTTTTGATAAGATATCATGTTAAAAAAATATTGATTAATATGATACAAAAATTAGAAAAAAAAATCTAAAAACATTTCATGCATCACTTAAAAAAACATAAACAGACGATCAAGACAAAATAAGAATAAATATTTTTTTAACTAAATACGAAATTTGTAAATATTTAAGTAACAACAATGAAGAAAAAATTATTATTAGAGATTAAATGCAAAATTAATAGTAAAAAAACCCATTTAAAAGCTTATGAACATTTTATAAGTTGGAATGAGATAACTAATTTAGTGGCACTTAGTGCTTATTTTAAAGGCTTAATTGTATTTTTTTTATCTCCAATTATTGTTTGTAATGTTTTTTGTTTAATTTAATTTTTCCTGATTTTGTTCATTTTTAAAATATTACAAAATTTGTGTTAATAAATTAATAAAGAAAATTAAAATAATTAACCATAACAACATGGTGGCCTCATTAATTAATTTTAGTTTTGTCTGTGGCAACCTTTCACTGGCTAATTAATACGCAATTATGGGGAATGGGGCTCCATCTTTTGTTTCTTAAAAACATTGGTCAATGGTCACAATATAACGTAGGAATTTAAATATTCAAAAGCAGCAACAATTGTAAGGACCGAAATTTATGTTTTTTGTTTCCATCCAACCCTAAAATATTTTTGAAATCGATGAATTGCACTAAAATGTGTTGTACAAAGTTAGGTTAGGCAACCAACACAACTTTAGTACACACTTAATTGGTGTTACAAAGATTGCCCTCAAAAACAGAGGATTTTTCTGGTTAATACCTCAATTTGTTGCATCATCAAGACCACATGATCAAACTACCAATATTCTGGTAATCAAAACATACCATATAACTATAATGCCATTTATAGATACCTAGGGATAGGATCATCACATTGTCAGACATGCATCTCTTCCAATCACAGTTAACATTCTTTTATTTTAAGATTTTTCAGTCAAAAAGTGACATGATCCTGCAATCATCAAGCTCATCCTTTTTAGGTAAATTCACTCAACGAGTCTAGTTTCATAATTATTTCTTATTTCATCAACTTCATATTTTTCACATTTGATTCTATTCATCTTAGAAGTAGAGATTGATATACTTAGGAAATGATTAATAGTTAATTAAACAGCTAAGCAGTTTAGTGATTATACACTTGTTTAATATTCAAGAATAGCATTCTGTCACTTGTTTATGATTTCAAAACTGTTCTTCGTGTACCTGATAGACAATTAGCATCAAAGTTAGTTCTCTTCACATTTTGCTTCACTCATTCATTGCTTTTACAATGAACATCCCATTCATGCTCACGTGATATGCCTAAGACCCATCCAAATTTCATGGCTATGATAAGTAGAAAGTTGGCTTAATCAAATTGTTCCAATATAATACCAACAGTTACATCAACAAACGTAGATCACAAGACTTTTTCTTATAACGGAAACCCACATTGCTTTAAAATCTTGCATTTACTTGATTCCTGGGACCTAACATGGCAAATGCCACATATCAATTTATGCCCATGATGAATTGTTTTCCTCATAATATAACGTTTCAACGTCATCTAATTAAGCACTCACTTTTCCATGAAAACCGTCCTCAAGGGTGAATTTAAGTGGAAGGTGGTGTCTTGAGAAAGATAGGTGGATTGTGACGCAACTATAGTCTCCTTGTCGAGATAGAAAAGATGAGAGGAAAGGCAGCTTCAGGAAAGACAATTTTGTTTGTATGCATTGCATGCTTTATTGCAGGAACACTCTTTAGTGGCCAGATGTGGCCACGCCCCTCCAACCATGAAAAAACACCACTGCAATCCCAACCTGATTGTGATCACAAACGAGTCAGTATATCATTAATTTCAAGTGTTTCATTATTCCGAAATATATAGAAAGAAATGAAGAAACTAAATTTCTTATTTTTCAAACAGAAACTGATTGAAGGAAGATCTGATGATATAATGGAGGAAGTCGTCAAGACTCATCAAGCTATCAAGTAAGAAACATATATAATCAAAATATCAACAAGAAAATATAATGGAGTGTCACGTGTATACAGTGATGTGACAATGTTTTAGAGTGTATATCAGTATTTTGATTGCATATCAGACATTAGTCCATAAATAAATGAAACTTACGCAATGTGTGAGTGAACTGAATTGTTGGCGGTAGGTCTCTAGATAAGGCAGTTTCGACTTTGGAAATGGAACTGACAGCAGGTAGGAGAAGCCAAGGTGGTGGGCAGCACTTGCAGAAGCATAATGTACAAAAGGCTTTTGTGGTGATTGGCATTAACACAGCGTTTAGCAGCAAAAGGCGAAGAGACTCGATACGCGAAACATGGTTCCCAAAAGGTGCACCATTATACTACTGCATGCACGTATTGATTTAACATTGTAGATGAGAAGGGGAAAGGTAATGGTTTGATGTGTGAAAACAAACAGGGAATCGGATGAAGGAGCTAGAGAAAGAGAAGGGGATTGTTGTAAGGTTCGTGATCGGGCACAGCACCACACCAGGGGGGGTTTTGGATAAATCAATTGATGCAGAAGAGGCAGAACACAAGGACTTTCTCAGGTTAGACCACGTTGAGGGCTATCATGAGCTATCCTCCAAGACTCGCCTCTACTTTTCCACCATTACCTCTATGTGGGATGCTGATTTCTATGTCAAGGTAGACGATGATGTCCATTTAAATCTGGGTATGTCTTCAAAATTCACCTATCACACATTTTTTAATCCCATGAATTCAACAACTTGCATCTATGTTAATCACATTAAGGTATCAGTATCAACCAAGGCTAAAAATTATATAATCTCTTTCTTTTGTAATACAGGTATGCTAGTGAGTACACTTGCCAAGTACCGATCAAGACCCAGGGTTTACATTGGTTGCATGAAATCTGGTCCTGTTCTGTATCAAAAGTAAGATCTGTCTTTTATTTCCTCAAACATTGCAATTTAACTTTTCATAACCTTATTTTAACATGAATGGCAGAGGAGTAAAGTATCACGAGGCTGAGCACTGGAAGTTTGGAGAAGAAGGAAACAAGTATTTTAGGCATGCCACTGGCCAAATTTACGCCATCTCCAAAGATCTAGCTACTTATATATCAATCAATTGGTGATTTCATCATTCTTTTACATTCTTCATCTTCTCTTCTACATATTCTTTGGAGTATGACATTAAAATCTACATTGCAGGCCCATATTGCACAAATACGCCAATGAAGACGTATCTTTAGGTTCATGGTTATTGGGCCTAGAAGTTGAACATGTCGATGACCGCTCCATGTGTTGCGGTACCCCTCCTGGTACGTTTTCCTAGGTAGTTCACATGTTAATAAAGTTGTTGTTTTTTTTATGTTGTAAAGGCATTTTCATTGTTGTGTTGTACACAGATTGTGATTGGAAGGCCAGGACAGGAAATGTGTGCGTGGCCTCTTTTGATTGGTCCTGCAGTGGTATCTGTAAGTCGGTGGAGAGAATGAAAGATATACACAAAGCTTGTGGCGAGGGAGAGGGAGTTGTTTGGAACATTGAACTCTAATTCTCAATTTACTACTTTTACTTCTAAACGCATTTTTTGTTTATTTACTGAAAATTGTTAGTTTTGTTGGGGAGAAAATCTATAGTAACCTTTTTTTAGTTTAGCTTTTTCATCGTTTTCTGTCCATATTTTACATGTAACTTAGAAATAGAGTAATCTATGAAATCAACTTGTTAATCATGGATAAGAAAATAAAGTTGAAACAATAATTAATTGGATTTAAGTGATGCATTCATGAAAACTAGAAGAAGGTGAGGAAATCCTATACAGTATAAAATTATATATAAGATTGGATAAAACAAATAAAGAGTCTTCCTTTTATTTGAATTTTTTTTTTTGTGTGAAAAAAACTAAATCGTAGGGAAATGAACTCGAAATTTGAAAATGAAGTCAAAATTGCATATACAATAAAAGACTGATTCGAAATAGCATTGTTAAATAAAGGATACGGCTGAGATAAAGTGATTACGAAAGAGATTTTTGCAAGACAAGTGTAACAATATGATATTAGATTTCGAGAAAGGAAAAATTACGATAAAATATTAATGAGGGTTATTCAAAAGCTCGAAAAAAAAATAGAATTATATAAAATTAAGAAAAGCTATGAGCAAAACTTTGTGTCTTTTATAAACAGATTTTATAATTACCTTTATAAATTACAATTTTTACTTGTAAATATTTTTTATTGAATTGATTAATTGATACTACAAATATTCATGCCTTATTATTTGTAAGAAATTAATCACAAGACCCTTTAGGATAAAAGAGATAACAAAACTTCAAAGGGAGTTTGTGTGGGGCTGGGGCAAGGAAGGGAAAAAGATAGCGTGGGTAAAATGGCAAAAAATATGTAGAAGAAAGGAAGAGGGTGGGTTGGGGGTGAAGAACATTCAGAAGATGAACAGGTCCCTGCTAGCAAAATGGAAATGGAGGTTAGGTGTTGAGTCAAAAGGATTATGGAAGGAAGTAATAGAAGTCAAATACGGGTCCTGAAGAGCCTTAGACGAACCGAAAAACATTAATAAGGATTCAAAATGGTGGCTAGATATAAAAAGAATATGTAAAGATAATGTTGGTAGAGCTTGGTTTGATAAACATGTAACATGGAAAATAGGAAATGGGGAGAAAATCAGGTTTTGGGACGATGTGTGGATTGGGGAACAGAGTTTAGGCCGCTTGTATCCAAAGTTAAAACAAATAGGACTGAACAAAAACGGGGTGCTATCAGAACATGGTGTGTGGATGGAAAACAGATGGGAATGGAGAGTAAGCTGGAGAAGACAACGTTTCGAATGGGAGAAGGAAATGGAGGAGGAAATGCTAAGTAAGATTCAGGGCGTAACACTTAATAGGGTTACAGATGATACGTGGTTGTGGGGACCGAATAAATATGAAAGGTATATTGTAAAAGAAGCATATGAGATTCTAAACGAAGAAAATTGCAATGAGAAAGAATTGATTTTCAAATGGTACTGGAAAATTAAAGCGATACCAAAGGTCATGGTTTTAGGGTGGAGAATTCTTCAAGATAGGATACCTACTAAGGTAAATTTAGCTAGGAGAAGGGTTGGTATAGGTAACCCAAAATGCGCATTGTGTGGGAGCGAGGACGAAACATCCAATCATCTCTTTTTCACGTGCAAGATGACCAGGGAGATATGGGAAAAGTGCTTTAGATGGGTGGGTATAAGCTTTGTTAGCCATTGTGAGGCGAAAGCAAGCCTGGAAAGCTTTGCATTAGGTGGATTGGGAGCGAAGGGAAACATGTTGTGGAAAAGACTATGGGTAGCAGTGGTATATGAAATTTGGTCTCAAAGGAATAAATGTATTTTTAAAAATGGTAAATTTGATGCGGAAGTAGGATTTAGTAAAGCGAGTGCAAACTTCACTGCTTGGTGCGTTAGAGACTGGGATGGAGCGAGCCTAGCAAGTTCCGATTGGTTTTATGAACCGGTAAGATGTATGAGACTAATTGCCATTTAGTTTCTCTTTTTTCTGTGCTGGCTGGTATATGTCTTTTCAGGCTAAAGTGTGTAATCATGCCACAATGATGATGACTCATATAAGAAGACGGTGAGAGGGAGTATCCGAGTGCTACAAGGTTTTTTTTTCTCTTGTTGTAAACTTTCTTAGTGTCATCATTTTACCCGAAACTAGTTCTCTTAGGCACCACTGGGGTAACTGAACCTATATCTTTGAGCTTTCGTTCTTGTGACCCAGCAGGGTTTGTTTTATTTCGTTCATCTAGCTTCTTTTAGTTGTATTTGGGTTGAAGTACCCCTTTGTACTTCTATTAATTTTATTCTTTGTTGCCGATAAAAAAAAAAAAAAAAAAAATCACAAGACCCTTTAGAGTGGATTGTCATGTTTTTGCGTGTTTGGATTTTGACCCCTTTATTTATAAAACAAAGTTTAAATAGGCTTTTTTATTTTTTAATTTGGAACTTTTTTTTTTTAATGAATCAATTTATTATATTTGTCCATTATCTAACAAATGTAATATCAGCATAACATTAATATATTAATATATATATATATATATATATATATATATATATATATATATAACATAATATATTATTATTGATGATGTGAGTTACACGACAGACATATATAATATAGTATTTTTTTTCTACGTTAATACCATTTCAACAAGAAAAACAATTTAACCAACAACAAACTTATAGTTTATGCATTGTTACAATTTAACCTAGCAAACTTATAATTTATGCATTGTTGCTGGTATTATGAGTAATGGTTTATTTTTAATATTTTTAAGCGAATTTAATAAAATATTTTATTTTTATAGGACGAATATCAAATTAATACGTTTTAAACAATTATATGGTATTATTTAAACTTTTTATTAGTAAATAATATTGTTGCTAAAACTTTTGATAACCAAACTCCTTTTTTTATTAGAAACATTATCTTTAATTGTTAAAATGTATTAAAAATTATAAAATTAGAAGAGGTATATTTGCAAATAAAAGATGAGATTCTATCAAATTTTATAACTTTCAACTAACTTTAAACAATGACATAAATATTTGCTTAAAATAGGAGAAATTTATTATGTGCCATAAATTGGTTATCATCATCTACATGTTGCAAATGCAGTCAAAAGTCAAGTTTTGAGCAAATATAAATCTTAGACATACAATCAATTTGCATTTTTTTTTAATGGAGAAACAATGGATTGAAATATTACAATTAATGATGTCTTGAAACATAACAAACAATCTTAAATCAGTGTTAAAAAATATATATAAATAGTGTCCTTTTTGGTCCATTGATTAAAATGTGGTTAGAGGCATCTAATTATCCCCAACCTAGCTCTTAATCTGTTTGGTTGATTTAGGAAAATCATTGCTTTCCTCCATAGGCCCAGAAGTCCATTTCTCCCCGTAATGAAAGCTGGTTGATCTGATGCACAGCTTGTGGATTTGCCTCCTCAAACCTCACCCCTTTGTTTGAGTCTTCGTTTCCAAGATGAGAGGTAACTAGCCTATCAAGAACACCCCATTCGTTTATTCCTTCGCCTCTTCCGCCACCCATTTCTTGATTTGGTTCACACGATCCAACTTCCATTCCAGACTCCGAAACTTGGTATCTTAGGCCATCGCTCCCGCTCTCACAGTCCCTAGGGTTTGCCATGAGTTGCTTTGCCATGATAGGCGTGTCTGAAGGTAGAGACGATGCATATGAATAATCATAAACCATGGGTTTTTGGGCCTGAAAAAGAGGCTGGGATTGGAAGAGTGAGTATTGGGGATTTTGCAAGTGTGGGTAATGGAGAGCCAGCTCAGGCTTATCAAGCTCAAGCCCTGATGAGTTCCTTGGATTTTGCTGTTGGTGTTGTAAGTAATGATTCTCTCTGTGTACGAAGGAGCGTCCATTAGTGCTTGAGGAATTGTTCATTTGTTGATCTTGGTTATGTGTAGAGCCACCTTCATTTCCAATCTTGTATAAATTCTTCTTCTTGAACACTCTGCACACCACCCACCCATCTTCCTGCGAATACATATTCATGTATAAATCATTACTATAGATTTGTAGTAGACATCACGTGTTTCTAGAAATTATTTAAAAAGACAAAATGGTTTTTAAAAATCATAAATACCTGATAAGAGAGAGAAAAGATAAAAAATGATTATTTGTTTATGTGATTTTGTTGAAGGATAGTTCAATATGAGATCTATATTAATGAATAGAGGGAATAAGATAGTTACATTGGCACTTCCTTGAGGGTCATTGCCATCTTCTAGACGGTACTCATGCATGATCCAATCAGTCTTTTGTCCATGAGGGGCTCTTCCTTTGTAAAACACAAGAGTTTTTCTCATTCCAATCTTCTTGTAGCTGTTCCTAATGCACTTGTCTCTCCCTGTTGCTTTCCAAAACCCTGCATTCGTTGCTCTATTTGTCCTTGAACCTGTAGGGTACTTTCTATCCTTGTGACTGAAGAAATACCATTCGTTTTGTGGAGTCGATCCAATTCTACATCTTTCTGTTTGTCATGAAAAGGTTAACACAATCAAAGTCTAAACGAAGTGAAAATGGAAAAATATGTAACAAACTGATGGATACGAAGTTAAGAAAATGATAGTTATCTCTTATGATAGTTCTGTAATGGTAATCAAGTTTAAATTTATGCAGTATTAGTTTATATAACTCTAAAGTGATTGATCATTATAGGTAAAATAAATTCATAATTAATTAACATTTCCTTTTGTCGCTGGGATGGGGAAATTACATGGTCTAAGCACTTGAGAAAGATTCACAAGTATGATGAATAATGAGTTTGTTAGTCACTGATATAGCTAATTTTCCTAAACAAGACACCATTTACAATTATATAAATTGATAGATATCGTATATTAGGCATGTGCCTAAAGAATAAAGTCTCGAGAGAAAAACAACAGAAGAATTGGATGAGAACTTGAGAAGGACATCAGTGCCTTAGGAAACGAGATCCACTAATTAATGATATATATTCTCTGTAATTGTGCAGAGGACATGCAAAAAAAAAAACTTAAATTAGCAATCTAAAGTGCTCGGTTTACTAAACAGTGTCTTTTTTATTCGAGAGTTTTTAGATTCATTTTAAGGACAATTCATAATTCATCACAGGTAACAACAAATTTCTTAATCGTTTTATAGATACTTGAGTAACATCCTATGAACACCTGAAAAACAAATTAGGCGTACTATATAAAATACTTACAATTAATGGAATGTGCGCGTGTGCCACTATTTTTATTCCCTTAATTATTCACTAATATGTTGTATAAATTAAGGTGTTAAAATGATTGAAGTTGAAGTACAGTTATTTTTTTCTGCAATATTATTTTCGTATAATTCTCCTTTTTCTGTTCTTATATCTCTTTAGCAATTCTATAAAATATTGTAAGCAAATATATATATATATATATATATATATATATATATATATATATATATATATATATTTCTGGTTTGATTAACTAGTCATGCCTTCTAGTACATGAAAGTCTAAGAAATTTATACATATAACAAAATATCTTGCAAATGAAACCTATCTATTCAACTAGAAGAAGTATGAGGATCAAATTTTATTTATTTATGTATTTAATTACCTACAGATATCGATGTAGCTAGGATTAAACAAACATATGAATTTGTCATCTTGCTTGAAAATTGAAATTCATGCTAAAAAGGATGAAACGGATCAGAAAACTGGCATTATATGTAGTAATAGAAATATCATAAAGAGAGCATTCAAAAGCAAGTAAATACTTGGATACAGAATGAAAAAACCAGAATTTTTACTATATATATATATATATATATATATATAGTTTAATTTACCTTGCAAGTCCCAAGGCTCCATCTTGTTCAAGTCGACCTCTCGAATAACATCCATGTCAAACTTCTGAAAGGAGACCTTCTTCTTCAAGTAGTAATGAAGAAGCTCTTCATCCGTCGGATGAAACCTAAATCCCGGCGGCACACCACCATTGGAGGATGCCATTGAATCTGCAAACTCAACTTCTCAATCACTTCACAAGTTGCTGGCTCTATGTATTTCTCTCTCTCTTTCTCTGTTTGAACTCAATTAATTTGAAGAACTAAGCAATCAATTCGTACGTGGTGTTGCAAACATGGCACTTATATACCTTGTTGGTTGTCAACGCCACCATCACACACTGTGACCATATAGAAAGGGTTGACGGCCGGTGACTACGCCGACGGGAATGGTTAAAGCTAGGTATCGTAAAAAGCAAGTTTACGGAATGAATGTGACCAGTATGATTGTTATTTTTTATTATTTTCAATATTTTTTTCATATTTTTCTAGGGTTCCCCCACAACCGCATGGGGAGCGTAAGGTACACATTCCTATCCCCAGTAATTAACCTACGTTCATAAACAAAACATATCTTGTTTGTTTCGATTTAAGAGAAAAATAAAACGTTGTATTGAACCTACCAAGGATGCCATATTAATTGTTCGGGCTTATACGTGCTTATGCATTAAGCCAACATTCTTTGCCCTAACTTGAGGTTTTCTTTGCCACTAATTACTGAAACTTGCATACCATGCACTTGTTAGTGATCCAAACGGAGCTGTCCAACCCTCATGCAAAATCCAGACTTAACTATGCAAAATGGGCATGCTTAATTTGTGGTTAAGCTAGGGAATAAAAATGTTAGTCAAAACCCTAGTTTGTAACTTTGACTTCTTCTTTTTCTGAGGAGGGTTTGTGGTTTTACTTAGCTTAAACTTATTGATGAATCTTATAATAATTTTGTATGAGCTGTTTAATGGTCACTCATTAACATCACTAACTCATAATTGACAACTTATATGAATCACTTAGTAAAACATTCTACATACCGAGATTTACCAGATTTCATAGATTATGCGTGGTGAGTGTTTTAGGACGCATAAATTTTATATAGTTTAGAGTCTCGAAATCTAATTAATAATAATTTATATATATTATTTTTTCTTAGAAATGTATTTTAAGAACAAAATCATAAGATATTATAATTTTAAAATAAATAATATATTAGACGTATTAATTGAACTTAATGATTCCAGACGAGATTTAGATATATTCTTGTTTCTAAATTTAGATCTTGACAGTTTATTTTGGAGAAAGACAAATAACATATAATTAATAAATAATAAATAAATATAAAAAAAAGTGAAAGGCAAAAATATAAATATACAAACAGGTATATTTAATGATGATTAAATTTTAGAAGGTCAAAATTATAAATGTATATATAATTAAATTACAAAATTTTGAATAAGTCATAATCTCTTTTAACTCTAAAAAAAATTGTCACAACTTAAATTAAATATTGGTACTCACTGAAAGATAGAGAATAAAGTCTCAGCTTTAATCTATTTTGTAGTTCTCGACTAAGAATTATATTCCAATATATCGGTGTGTTTTATATTATTTAGAAATAACTACTTAGCCTAGGATAATTTATAAATTTTAAGGATAAAAATATGAAATACAAATTTTCAAAACAAACCATATCTAAAATAAATTCTAATAATTATGAATTCAATACCTTTTATTCCGACACCTAACCTAAGAATAATTGATCAAGCCTTAAGACAAAATCCATATGAAGACATTTGAAGGATATACATACAAAATTAATTTCATTTTTCTGATACGTATAATAGTTGTCAAAATTTTAATTAACGAAATTCAGAGCAATATATAATATGTAAATATTGCTTGAATTCAGACTACTATACTATACCATATCTCGGATACTAGGGCGTACGCATCACGGGCATTGAAAAATGAAGATAATGTTTATGTGAATTGAACAGCAGCTTCTGAATATATGGGTCAGGATTATTATGCAATTGTTAATTATCTATTCCACGCGCTTCACAAAACACTGTGGACTAACCTGCAATGAATATTAGTTTCACTAGTTTTCTGGAAATATTTAAATCGTAAATGATCCCGAGAAATAAAAACTAACATAATTTATGGGTTAGTATTTGATTGTTCTTAAAGCAATGTTAGGAAAAATGACTACTAAAGATTCTTGGGATTTCCGCATTTTATTGGACGGCCAATAAAATTCTTCTTCACAAACATTTTTTTTATGTAAATTATTGACAATCATATAAACTTTTTAACAAAATTTAGGGTTTAGTCTTAAATGTTGATAGAAATAGTTAGAGACGCAGTCGCCATAGCTGGGGCATGCACATGTGGGTATGACCTGAACCGCATTCAGATTGCTTTGCTTGATTCAATCGCACGCTTTCTTTTTTCTACTTTTTGTGATTTATATTATCTTTCCCAATGGCTTTGTGATCTTGCATATCAAATGTTTATAAAAGATCTATTAAACTTTACATGCAGGTTTCTTTTCATTTCACTTTTCAGGTTTACTCAGTGAGATATGATATGAAAATACACTATAAAAAAACACAATTAGCCACCGAATTTAGCGACCGAATTTTTTCGGTCGCAATTAGCGATCGATTTAATTTTGGTCGCAATTAGCGACCGATTTAGAGACCACTTTAATTCGGTCGCAATTAGCGACCGATTCAGCGACCAAAATATGATTTATTTTGCACTTTTTTATTTAGCGACCGAAATAGCGATCAATATTTTGCGACGCAAAATATTGGTCGCTAAATCGGTAACTATTTCATACTAAAATAAAAAAATCATTTAGCGACTGATTTAGCGACCGAATTACAAATTGAAATAGTGACCGAATTAAAATCGGTGGCTAATGAGAAAATAGCGACCGAATTGAAATCGGTCGCTAATGAATATTATTTTTTTATTATATTTAATTTTTTTTTATAAATATACTTTAATTGTTTTAGTATATTTTTTACAATTTATTTTTTAAAAGTAATTTATTTTTTAAAAATATTTTAATTTTTAAAATATACTTTAAAAATAAACTTTGGTCTCAATATTAACAAAACGAATTGTAATAAATCAAATTTATTAAAAATTTAAATTGTAATAAATTAAGACTAGAGTGATGTTAACTATTCAATACATTGTTTAAGAAAAGTTTAATAACAAATATTCTTGAATTTATTTTTCAATTGAAAATTTCAATTGAATTTCAATTGAAATTAAATTATATTTTAAAAAATTTATATTAAAAAATTGAAGAAAATAGAGATTTAATTATACTTTTAATAAATTTAACATAATAATAGTTTTGATTTTGATTTTTAAATATTTATTTTAATTTTTTAAAAGCAGAGAAACTATAATTTTAGTTTCTAAATACTAAATTTAAAGAATTAAATTTATTATTATTTAATCTTTTAATTTTAGTATTAAAAATGTAAATGATATTTTATTAAATTAAAATAATATTACAATATATTTTTCTACTTTGAGAATGAAAAATATAATTAAACTAAAATTGAAAATATTATAATACATTTTTGAACTCTTTTTGATTATTTTTTTTTTCCTAATTTTTTATAAAGTCAATTTTAATATTTAAAAGTATTTAACATTTTGCTTTCTGAAATGTTTTCTCGTATTACCAAATTCCAACTCTTAATAACCTCTACAACCAAATTCCAGCTGAGAGAAACCGAGTGCCCAAATTCCAGGCACCAAACAATACAAAAAGAATGTAAAGAAATGAAAAAGAAGAAACTAGAATGCTCAAACCAGTTTATGCAATTTTGCTGTAAGTGTTTCTTCTTCAAAAGAAATCAAGTTGCCTCAAGAAAGATTTTCAAAGAACTTCTCAAAAACTGATGCGAATCTTTCTTGAAAAGAGTGCTGAAGTTTGCTTGATTGATAGCTCAAGGATGTGTAAAAGATGATATTCAATGTATGTTAAAAAAGTTCAAGCCAAACTGTTTTTATAGAAGATTTTCAAAACTGTTAGTTTAATTAATCTGTTAAAAGATTCTTTTAATCTGTTAAAAGTGCAGTTTTAATCTGTTAAAACTTCTTTTAATCCATCAATACGTTCTTGATTCTTTAACAGATTTGTTTTAACTGATATGACAACGTTTATATCAATTAAAACACTTTACAAAAAATCTTCTAAGTTGATTTCATCGATTGTTTCGCGATTCAATCGATTGAAATACTGCAAAACTTTCTTGTAAAACTTTTCAAGTTATTTTAAGCTGATAAAAATAAGTTTTAATCGATTAAAACGCTTGTGTAGAAATTTTTAAGTTGTTTTAATCGATTGAAACGAGATTTAATCGATTAAAAGAGTTCGATAATCGATTCGATCGGTCATAATTGCATTCTGATCGATCATCCTGAACCCTTAAGTGGTTTTAATCGATTAAAATCAAGTTGTATCGATTAAAATATTGTAAAAACATTTCACTTGACATTTTAAGTAATTTTAATCGGTTCTATTAAAGTTGTATCAGTTAAAAACTTGTTTGAGAAAGCTTTTGTCAAAATACTTTGTTTTTAATTGTTAAAAACATTTTTAGAGGCATTTTGCAAAATCTTTTAAGTGAAGAAACCTCATGCAACAGAAATCTTTTACACTACAAGAAAAACATCAAATAGTGACCGAAAATTCGGTCACTAAATCTGCAAAATCGGTTACTAATTAAAATAGTGACCGAAATAGTGACTAACTGGAATCGGTCACTAAATCAATGAAAAAGTTAATCAATAACAAATTTAATTCTTTTTATTTATTTACATTTTTATTATATCTATTATTTATTTTCCCTATCTCTTAATTATATTATATTTTGCTTATTTAAGTTTTTATTTATATTTATTTCCCCTATCTTTATTATATTTTTTAGAAGTTTAACTTATTATTAGGTGCTTTATTGTCATTGTCAGGATTCGAACCCGGTACCTTAGAGTTGGAGGCTGAAACTCCAACCACTGAAGCTACTAGGATCTTTTAATAATAACTTACAAATAAATTATATTTATATACAAATAAATGTATATCCGTATAAATATATAAATATAAAATCTATAAATAAAAATATATTTATATATTTTAATATATAAAATCTACAAATAATGGTATATTAGTATAGTATCGTATATTTGTATTCTAATTTTTAATTAAATTAAAATTATGCTAATAATGTATATTAATATATGAGGGGATAATATTGATATATTTGTATATATATATATATATATATATATATATATATATATATATATATATATTTATATATTTATATATTGATATATTTATATATTAATATATTTATATTTTTATATTTTTATATTTTTATATTTTTATATATTTATATATTTATTTATATCCTTATACATTTATATCTTTATATATTTATATATTTGAAAAAAAATATTAAATTTTAAAAATAATATTATATTTTTAAAAATAAATATTAGAAAAAGATTTAAAAATATATATAAATTATATTTACATTTACAAAATATTAAAGATATATGTTTATATCTTTACATATTTATATATATTTATATGTTTATATTTTTACATATATTTATATCTTTCCATATTTATATATTTATATATAAAGATATTAGTTTTGTATACAAATAATATTATAATATAGTATATTATACTATTAGTATAGTATACAAATAATATGTTAGTATAGTATAGTATACAAATTATTAATTTTGTAATTTATATACAATGAAAATAATATAATGGTATATTGGTATAGTATATTTGTATTCTAATTTTTAAATAAACTAAAATTACGCTAAATGTATAATAATATATGAGAGGATAATAAATTTAATCCAATTACTTTTATAAATATATAAATATAAAATCTATAAAATATTAAAAATGATATTATATTTTTAAAAACAAATATTAGAAAAAGGTTTAAAAACTAGTATTATCTTAAATTTATTAAAAGTATAATTAAATCTTTATTTTCTTAATTTTTTTTAAACTTCTCAATTCTACGTTTTTGTAAGTTCTATCATTATATTATATCATCCTCATCTCCTCCCATGTTCTACTTTATCTTTACAATAGTCAATATTCTTAACTAATTTATAGTTTTAATTATAATTTTTTAGTATATATTTCAGAAATTAATCAATTCTAATCTATTATTTGAAAAACTAATCAATTCTAATCAATAATTTAGAAAACTAATTGATTATAATTAATTATTTGAAAAAATTATCAAATATGATCGATCATTTCAAAAATATAATCGATCAGAATCAATTATCGCTCGAGCGAGACTAGACTCGCTCAAGCGAAATACAACCAGAGAGTACCAATTTTGTGCAGGGGCGTTTCGCTCGAGCGAGAAAGCTGTCGCTCAAGCGAGATACTGATTTAGATAGCGGTTACACAGGAACCGCTCTTAAAAGCTCACTTAGATAGCGGTTAACCGTTGAACCGCTATTATATGGTTTCAATTATGATCGGTCAGAATGCAATTATGACCGATCATAACTATTTTAATCGATTAAATCTAGTTTCAATCGATTAAAAAATTTCTGCATGCGTTTTAATCGATTAAAACTTATTTTTATCAGTTAAAATAACTTGAAAACTTATATTAACTATTTTTTTATATTATGTTTTTAAATTTTCTATTAGAGAAAACCTTTCAGAATTCAAAATGTTAAATACTTTTAAATATTAAAATTAACTTTATCAAAAATTAGGAAAAAAAATTAATCCAAAACAGTTCAAAAATGTATTATAATATTGTCAATTTTGAGTTTAATTATATTGTTCATTCTCAAAGTAGAAAAATATATTGTAATTATTTTAATTTAATAAAATATAATTTAAAATTTTAATACTAAAATTAAAAGATTAAATAATAATAAATTTAATTCTTTAAATTCAAGTAGTTAGAAACTAAAATTATAGTTTCTCTGTTTTAAATAATTAAAAAAAATATTAAAAAAAAATCAAAACTAGTATTATCTTAAATTTATTAAAAGTGTAATTAAATATCTATTTTCTTAATTTTATTTGTTTCAAACTTCTCAATTCTACATTTTTGTAAGTTCTATCATTATATTATCATCCTCATCTCCTCCCATGTTCTACTTTATCTTTACAATAGTCAATATTCTTAACTAATTTATAGTTTTAATTATAATTTTTTAGTATATATTTCAGAAATTAATCAATTCTAATCTATTATTTGAAAAACTAATCAATTCTAATCAATAATTTAGAAAACTAATCGATTATAAATAATTATTTGAAAAAATTATCAAATATGATCGATCATTTCGAAAATATAATCGATCAGAATCAATTATCGCTCGAGCGAGACTAGACTCGCTCAAGCGAAATACAACCCGAGAGTACCAATTTTGTGCAGGGGGCGTTTCGCTCGAGCGAGAAAGTTGTCGCTCAAGCGAAATACAGTTTAGATAGCGGTTACACAGGAACCGCTCTTAAAAGCTCACTTAGATAGCGGTAAACCATTGAACCGCTATTATATGGTTTCCATTATGATCGGTCGAATGTAATTATGACCGATCATAACTATTTTAATCGATTAAATCTCGTTTCAATCGATTAAAACAATTCTGCACAAGCGTTTTAATCGATTAAAACTTATTTTTATCAGTTAAAATAACTTGAAAAGTTTTAGGAGAAAGTTTTGCAGTATTTCAATCGATTGAATCGCGAACAATCGATTAAATCAACTTAGAAGATTTTTTGTAAAGTGTTTTAATTGATATAAACGTTGTCGTATCAGTTAAAACAAATCTATTAAAGAATCAAGAACGTATTAATGGATTAAAAGAAGTTTTAACAGATTAAAGCTGCACTTTTAACAGATTAAAAGAATCTTTTAACAGATTAATTAAACCAGCAGTTTTGAAAATCTTCTATAAAAACAGTTTGGCTTGAACTTTTTTAACATACATTGAATATATCATCTTTAAAAAATAAATAAATTTATATATATATATATATATATTTGCATTTTAATTTTCAAATATTAATTTTTTTATGAAATTAATTTTAATTAAAAAAATTAAAGTGATATATATATATATATATATATATATATATATATATATCCAACTATTAAATTATTCAAGATATTAATATAAATTTAAAATATCAATTCAAGTAATTAAAATAATTCTAATTTTTTATAAAAACATTGAAATACATTTTTATTAACATACAAGTAATATATATATATATATATAAAGAGACTAAATTAATAATTAATTTAATTATTGATTTAGTGACCGATCTGATGACCGAATTAGTGACCGAATCGGTGACCAGATCGATGTGACCGATTCGGTGACCGAATCGATGACCGAATTAGTGACCGATTCGGTGACCGAATCGATGACCGATTCGAGTGACCGAATCGATGATCGATTCGGTGACTAATTTAATAATCAATTTTAATTTTTTTATTCACATGCTAAATTAAAAAATAAAATCAAATAATTATATTACTAAATTATTTAATAAGTTAGTAAACAATTTTTTTTAAATATTTATAATTTTATTAAAAATGTTATCAATTATTTTAAATCATTAAGTAAATTTATATTTAAAATATTTTAAATAAAATATTTATATAAATGAAAAATAGTTATCAGTTTAAAAATTATTTTTTTAGTGATCTGAAATTTTAGTCACTAAATCGAGTTACTAAATATAAAAAAAATCAGTCACTAATTTGAGTCACTATTAACCATTTTTGTAGTAAATAATTACATAAATTAAATATAGATTAATTAAAAAAATAAATTAAATAATAAAGTGATCGAAATAGTAACCGATTTTTTGTGACCGAAAATTCGGTTACTATTTCGATTACTTAGACTAAAAAATAATAATTTGGTTACTTGATTCGGTCACTTGATAGTAACTAAATTTTTCGATTCATCGATTTCGGTTACTATTTGCCATTTTTCTAGTAGTGTTAATTTTAGTATTAAAAATTTAAATTATATTTTATTAAATTAAAATAATTACAATATATTTTTCTACTTTGAGAATGAACAATATAATTAAACTCAAAATTGACAATATTATAATACATTTTTGAACTCTTTTGGATTAATTTTTTTTCCTAAATTTTGATAAAGTTAATTTTAATATTTAAAAGTATTTAACATTTTGAATTCTGAAAGGTTTTCTCTAATAGCAAATTTAAAAACATAATATTCAAAAAAATAGTTAATGTAAGTTTTCATTATGATCAATTATAATTAGAAATGATAGATCATAATTGAGAAGATATGATAGCGGTTCCACGTTAACCGCTATCTAAACTATAATTTAGATAGCGGTTAAGGGTTAACCGCTATTATAACTGCGCTTTTAAGAGCGGTTCTCGTGGAACCGCTATCTAAAACGTATTTCGCTTGAGCGACAATGGTCTCGCTCGAGCGAAACGCCCTGCACAAAATTGGCATTCTCGGGTTGTATTTCGCTGAGCGACTATAGTCTCGCTCGAGCGATATCTCGATGAAAAAATGTATCAATAAATAAATCAAATATAGTTAGATAGCGGTTAAGGTTTAACCGCTATTATAAGTGCCTCTTTAAGAGCGGTTCCAGTGGAACCGCTATCATATACAACCAGATTTTTTCATTCTGATCGATTAGATTTTCAAAATGATCGATCATATTTGATAATTTTTTCAAATAATTAATTATAATCGATTAGTTTTCTAAATTATTGATTAGAATTGATTAGTTTTTCAAATAATAGATTAGATTTGATTAATTTCTGAAATATATATTCAAAAATTATAATTAAAAATATAAATTATTTAAGAATATTGACTATTGTAAAGATAAAGTTGAACATGGGAGGAGATGAGGATGATAATATAATGATAGAAGTTACAAAAATGTAGAATTGAGAATTTTGAAACAAAAAAAATTAAGAAAATAGATATTTAATTACACTTTTAATAAATTGAAGATAATACTAGTTTTGATTTCTATTTTTAACTACTTATCTTAATTATTTAAAACAAAGAAACTATAATTTTAGTTTCCAAATACTCAATTTAAAGGATTAAATTCATTATTATTTAATCTTTAAATTTTAGTATTAAAAATTTAAATTATATTTTATTAAATTAAAATAATTACAATATATTTTTCTACTTTGAGAATGAACAATATAATTAAACTCAAAATTGAGAATATTATAATACATTTTTGAACTCTTTTGGATTAATTTTTTTTTCCTAATTTTTGATAAAGTTAATTTTAATATTTAAAAGTATTTAACATTTTGAATTCTGAAAGGTTTTCTCTAATAGCAAATTTAAAAACATAATATTCAAAAAAATAGTTAATATAAGTTTTAATTATGATCGATCATAATTTGAAATGATCGATCATAATTGAGTGGATATAATAGCGGTTCCACTTTAACCGCTATCTTAAGTGTATATAAGATAGCGGTTAAGGTTTAACCGCTATTAGAAGTGGTTTTTAATAGCGGTTCCAGTGGAACCGCTATCATATACAACAAGATTTTGAGATTCTGATCGATCAGATTTTCAAAATGATCGATCATATTTGATAATTTTTTCAAACAATTAATTATAATCGATTAGTTTTCTAAATTATTGATTAGAATTGATTAGTTTTTCAAATAATAGATTAGAATTGATTAATTTCTGAAATATATATTCAAAAATTATAATTAAAAATATACATTATTTAAGAATATTAACTATTGTAAAGATAAAGTTGAACATGGGAGGAGATGAAGACGATAATATAATGATAGAAGTTACAAAAATGTAGAATTGAGAAGTTTGAAACAAAAAAAATTAAGAAAATAGAGATTTAATTACACTTTTAATAAATTGAAGATAATACTAGTTTTGATTTCTATTTTTAACTACTTATCTTAATTATTTAAAACAGAGAAACTATAATTTTAGTTTCCAAATACTCAATTTAAAGAATTAAATTCATTATTATTTAATCTTTTAATTTGAGTATTAAAAATTTAAATTATATTTTATTAAATTAAAATAATTACAATATAATTTTCTACTTTGAGAATGAACAATATAATTAAACTCAAAATTGAGAATATTATAATATATTTTTGAACTCTTTTGGATTATTTTTTTTCCTAATTTTTGATAAAGTTAATTTTAATATTTAAAAGTATTTAACATTTTGAATTCTGAAAGGTTTTCTCTAATAGCAAATTTAAAAACATAATATTCAAAAAAATAGTTAATCTAAGTTTTAGTTATGATCGATCATAATTTGAAATGATCGATCATAATTGAGTGGATATAATAGCGGCTCCACGTTAACCGCTATCTAAAGTGTATATTAGATAGCGCTTAAGGTTTAACCGCTATTAGAAGTGGTTTGTAATAGCGGTTCCAGTGGAACTGCTATCATATACACCCATATTTTAAGATTGTGAAGTCTCGGGTTGTATTTCGCTTGAGCGACACTATACTCGCTCGAGCGACATCCGATTCAAACATGAGGTCTCCCATGTTACATTATCCGGCTAACTTTGATCGACGTTTACGCAGGTCAACATTCGCTCAAGCGACAATAAGATCGCTCGAGCGACGCGGCCTGCACAAAATTGGCATTCTCGGGTTGTATTTCGCTTGAGCGACAATGGTCTCGCTCGAGCGACGCCACCTGCACAAAATTGGCCTTCTCGGGTGGTTTTTCGCTTGAGCGACACTGTCTCACTCGAGTGACATCCATATTTTTTGGTTATGATCGATTATATTTTTAAATGATCGATCATATTTGAAAATATATAATAGCGGTTAAGATTTAACCGCTATTAGACGTGCTATATAATAGCGGTTTAGCTTTAACCGCTATTAGAAGTGCTATTATAATAGCGGTTAAGATTTAACCGCTATCATATACAACCCCATTTTTCAATTCCCTGTCTCGCGCCACTTATCCCCAAATAACCCTAACTCTCGCGCCTCACTCACCCATTCCCTGTCTAGCCCCCTCACTGCTCCCCCCAAGTCAGCCCTCACCCTAATCCAACCTCCACCAAAGCTCCTCGTCAACCGGACGCCACCCTGTGAGCCACCGCGCCACACCTCTGTTGTTAACCTCCTCCGCACCCTCTCGCCACCGCGCCACACCTCTCGTTCTTAACCTAATCCAACCAAGGTTTGGCTTGTTTGAATGTATATACCTGTTATTCTCTTGCATTGTGAATAATATAGGAGAGATACTTTTGACAGAATTTCTTTATCTCGTTTATTGTAGGTGGATTTGTGAAGTGGATAGGTTCTTCGATCCCTCTTATCATGCGGATTTGGTGGTGCTTGACGTACCAATTTGGGAACTACTCGAGACCGTACGCCCTCAGGTTAACCATTTGTAATTTGTTTCACTTATCTCGTTGCATCTTAGTGAAAAGAAATTTCATAATTATTGGGTTTACTTACACAATTATTTGGTGGTCTCGTATCATACGTATTGCATAAGTAGTGGATAAATACCTTGGAAAAAATGTATTAGAAAAACGTAAGTACTGCATCACATGAAGTGAATAATGCAGTTTCACTTATGCTAATTGTTGTAGTTAATTTGTAAGAATAGAAAAACATAAGTAGTGCATCACATAAAGTGAATAATGCAGTTTCACTTATGCTGATTGTTGTAGTAAATTTGCAAGAATAGAAAAACATAAGTAATGCATCACATAAAGTGAATAATGCAGTTTCACTTATGTTGATTGTTGTAGTTAGTTTGCAAGAATGGAGATCCCCGTTGGTAGAATGTGGATGTATCAAAGATTGGATGGTAACAAACATCTAACAGATGAATTTAGAGAAGGAGTGTATAATTTCCTACAATATGTTATTGCTCAACCTATGTTTCAAGAACAAGGTGAAATGTTAAGATGTCCTTGTGTTAAATGTAAGTGTAAAGTTTTCAAGTTTGTTGATGAAGTTGCATGGGATCTTTATCAAGAGGGATTCATGCCTAATTATTATTGGTGGACAAACCATGGTGAAGAGTCGCCGAATTTCCTGCAGATGGTTGTTGAGAGATCACATGGAACTTTTCAACAAAGGGAAGAATTAGGTCCTTTCCATCAAATGATTATGGATCATGTCGGATCGTCGCTTGGATACCAACTTCAAACCGAGAGTGAAATTAGAGAAGAGGACATGGCGGAAAACCCCGATCCCGATACTCAAAAATTCTTTGACATGCTTGCTGCGCTGCGCAAGCACCATTGTGGGAAGGATGTACACATCACTCGAATTGTCGACATCTTTGGAATCTAAGCTTGAAATCTGATTATAATATGGTTGAAGGATGTTTTAATAGAATGGTCCAATTTATGGGAGAGACTATGCCAGAAGATCATCGAATGCCTACGAATTTTAACCAAGCTAAGAAGTCAGTGATAAAATTGGGTTTGGGTTGTCTCAAAATTGATTGTTGTCCAAACGGATGCATGTTGTATTATCATGAAAATTCATCTAAAAATATAACTAATTGTTTGATATGCGGAATGGATCGATACAAGATTATCACTAGGAGGGGAGTTGAGAAAAAGATTTCTATTAAAAAAATGTGGTACTTTCCAATTATTCCTAGACTCAAAAGGTTATACTCTTCAATGGCCACCGCACCTCACATGAGATGGCATAGCGAGAATGAAAAGGACCCCAATATTATGTGTCATCCATCGGATGGGGAAGCTTGGAAGCACTTTGACACTCTTCACCCGGAGTTTAGTCAAGACCCAAGAAATGTCGATTAGGGTTATGTGCTCGATGGGTTTAATCCTTTTGGTCAAGTATGGCAAAAGTTATTCTTGTTGGCCGATTATCCTAACTCCATACAATCTTCCACCTACCATGTGCATGAAGAGAGAATTTATGTTTTTGACAATTTTAATTCCAGGTCCTTCAAATCCAAAGCATAAGATTGATGTATTCTTGCAACCACTTATAGATGATTTGTGCACCTTATGGAATGAAGGGATATTGACTTATGATGTGTCATTGAGGCAAAATTTTATGATGAAAGTTGCTTTGATGTGGACAATTAATGACTTCCCAGACTTATGGCATGTTATCGGGTTGGACGACCATCGGTAGACTTGCTTGTCCTATATGTATGGAAAGAACAAAGACATTTTCTCTTAGTCATAGCCACAAGATCTCCTATTTTGATTGTCACCGTCAATTTCTTTCACAAGACCATCCATTTAGGAGGAATAAAAAGGCATTCAAGAAGAACGTTATTGAGATTGGTCCCCCTCCTCCACGTTTATCTAGTCTTGATGTCCGGAATAGGGTGGCACACTTACCAGCTTGCTATCAATTACAACAAGTAGACAATATTGCAGGATATGGTATTACACATAATTGGAAGAAACAAAGTATTTTTTGGAGGTTGCCTTATTGGAAAACCCAACTTTTACGTCATAATATTGATGTTATGCACACGAAAAGAAATGTGTTCATGAATGTGTTTGACAACTGTCATGGATATCAAAGGCAAAACTAAGGATACAAACAAGGCTCGATTGGATGTAGCTGAAATATGTAATCGAAAAGAGTTAGAGTTGAAAGACATTGGACGTGGAAAACTTATCAAACCAAAGGCAGCATATGCTTTCACCAAATCCCAAAGACTCTCTATTTGTAAGTGGGTTAAAGAACTTAAATTGCCAGATGGATATGCTTCCAATTTGGGTAGATGTGTTGACTTGAATCAAGGAAAGTTACATGGTATGAAAAGTCATGACTGTCATGTGTTCATGCAACGATTACTTCCAATTGCGTTTGATTCGTTGCCAAAATCAATTTGGGAAGTACTAGTTGAACTTAGTCTTTTCTTTAGAGAATTGACTTCCACAACACTAAATATTGAACACTTACGAGTTATGGAAGAAAATATACCTGTCTTATTGTGTAAATTGGAACAAATATTCCCACCAAACTTCTTTGATTCAATGGAACATCTTCCAATTCATCTACCTTATGAGGCAAAGGTTGGTGGTCCAGTTCAATATCGTTGGATGTATCCTTTTGAGAGGTATCTTTACACTAACTACTCACCCTCCATTTCTAAAGTATTTTATATGTTCTTTAAAGACTCCATTTTTGTATTCTTTTTTAGATTCCTACACTCCTTAAAAAGGAAAGTGAAGAATAAAGCTAGGGTGGAGGGCTCTATTTGTGAAGCTTACTTGGTGGAAGAAACATCTACATTTGCCTCATTTTATTATCCTGATCATGTTGAAACAAGAAGGACTAGGATTCCTAGAAATGTTCATGTAGGTGAAGGTTCTTCATCCCCTCCTCCTATTTCAATTTTCAACTACCCAGGAAGACCAATAGGAAAATCTCAAACATATTTTCTGGACCAAAGAGACTATGATGCTGCCGAATTATATGTTCTTCAAAATTGTGAAGAGGTTCAACCATATTTTGAGTAAGATGTTTTCACTCTTCTCACATCAAAATTACTCATGTTACTTTGTGTGGTTTGAGTAATTTGTTACGTGTTTGCAGTATTTATATTGAATATTTAAGACAGCCTAAATCCTAGTATTTCCGGTGCCCAAATTGACCAAGACATTTCATCCCATTTTCCTAAATGGTTTAAAAAATATGTAAGTTTTTGACTTATATGTCTTACAAATATTTATTCTGACTTACATAGTCTAATGTGTAAAGGACTTTGCTTGTCTTTAGGTTCTAAATCCAGAAAATAATATTGAAGATCCATTATTGGTTAATTTGGCATGGGGTCCCAAGAGAAAAGTTGAATCATGGCCTATGTATGTTATCAATGGATACAAATTCCACACTATTGTTTGGAGTGAAGGCATGAATTCCCGTAACTATGGTGTTTATGTACGAGGAACCAATGGTCAATTAGAGTCGATTTTTATGGATTATTGTCTAATATTATTCAATTAGAGTATACTTGGTTTGCCATTGATGAATTTAGTTTTCTTTCAAGTGTGAATGGTTTGACAATACTCTTAATATAGGAACCAAAGTAGATAATAAGTATGAAATCGTGGAAGTAAAGCAATCACGAAGATATAATAAAGCATATGATCCTTTCATATTTGCACAACAAGCGTAACAAGTTTATTACACAAGTTATCCGGAGGGACACCGAGGTTGGTTGGGTGTAATAAAGACAAAATCTCGTAGTAGAATCATTGATAATATAGTCGATCAAGTTGAGCATGAGACTCCATACCAAGATGATGAGCTTGTAGGACTTGAAGTAGTGCTTCGTATTGATCCTAACTTCATTGATGATTCCCTTGCTGATGTTAATGGTGGGGGAGAAGAAATAGATATACAATTACTAAATGAAAGAAATATAGATGAAGATGAGGATGAATATATTTCAAGTGAGGATGAGACTGAGAGTGATTTTGATGATACGAGATACTTCGGTAATTCATGCATTAAAATTATTTTTACAATTGTTAAATTTGATTGTACACCTTTATTTAATATTGCATATATATACATATATATATTGATATGATTATGATTTTATTATTTGCAGTGAATGAGTGGTAAGCTAACCGACACGTTTGGGTGTAGAAAACACAATCGGGTAATTCATTGTTTCAATTGTTTAATTTTATGCATGTTACATATGTAATAAGATCCGCTTGTAGATGCCACAAAGGGGTAGGAGTGGTGGTCGTAGACCACCTCATCGTGGTGGTCGAGGTGTACTTGGTTGATGATAGAGGTTCACCCAGCCCTAACTCTCCTAGTTCCGTTCGACCAAGATCCATGGAGTCTACTAATCCTATGTTTGTAGAATGCACATCTCCCTCAACTCAGCAGGAATCTCCCGTAGCTATAGTAGGAGAAACAATTCCTACTACCTTCTCTGCGAGGCGACATTTGGTCAACCTACACAGTGCACTGGTCGAGTCGCAACTAAGGTTGAGTCCGGAAATATGGTTGATCAAAGGCCATGGTTACAAGCAGACAAAGGAGAGTAAGTATGTTTTAATTTAATTATAATTCTTTAATATGAAATTTCTTAATAATATCAATCCCACAATATGTTTCAACACAGGTTTATACCAAGCAAATGGTCCTCCCGCTATAATCTCTAGAATCATCAAACAAAAATTTGATGAACCAAGTCCCACTTGGAGAAAGGTTTCACTTGAGCTTCGAGATAGATGGTTTGGAGAGTTCAAGGTAATTTGAATTATAGTTACATTAAACAATGTCATTTCATTCTTATAAATTAAATGTTTGTTGTGTATTTTATTTATGCGGAAAGAGTATATATGGGATGTGGAACAAGAGCAAGCCATAAGATCTGTTTTTGATAAGAAAGGTTCTCGAATTTTAA
This sequence comes from Sphenostylis stenocarpa, assembly GCA_963425845.1. Lineage (NCBI taxonomy): Eukaryota > Viridiplantae > Streptophyta > Magnoliopsida > Fabales > Fabaceae > Sphenostylis > Sphenostylis stenocarpa. The sequence continues at coordinate 11,201,558 of OY731408.1, forward strand.
AAAACTCAATGAACAAAGTTAGGAAGGGTAAGGATACGGGAATCTGGATACCGCCAGCTGTTCGAGCATCTTTGGACTTACATTGGAGTTCTCCAGATTTCCAAAACAAGAGTGTCATTGCCAAGGCTAATCGAGCTGTTGATAAGGGTGTCTCGACTATCTGTGGGGGTTCCATATCTACTGCAGCTCACTTTGAGAAGATGGTAAGTTTATTATATTTTTATATAAGTAATTTAATACAATATATTACACTTTAGGTAATGAATTTTGTCTCATTTTAATGTGTAGACTACGGAGTTTCAACGGGAACCAACCGTTTGGGAGGTTGTTGAGAGGACAAAGAAATTAAAGACTGGACAATGGGTCAATGAAAAAACTCGTTATCTTGTTGTATGTTTAACATCTAAGTTATAGTTTATTATTCAATATATGTTTTCTTCATAATAATTATATTTCACTTCATTTTTAGGAACAATATATGCAGCGCAGAGAAGAAGTCCATCAACAAAACTTGTGTGAAGGCTCATCTTCACAAGAGTCTCCTATTGTCTCTCGTTGATGATAATCAAATATACATTTCAGTTGTTGGAGGTGAAAATAAAAAAGGAAATGTGTATGGACTTGGTACATTGAGCAAAAAGTTCACTACTACATCGGGTTCTCAATCTTCTACTCAAACTCCAAGTACTTCATCAAATTGAACAAATGCGTGAGACTATTGAAAATTTAAATGCTGAATTGGTGGCAAAGCATAATAAGGAGAAGACACTTGAAGAAGAGATGCAGGAGTTGAGGAACAACCAACGCCAACAAGATGAGCAGATGAAGCTTATTTTACAACATATTCAAATGAATAGTCATCCTACTACAAGTCAACATGACACTAGTCAACATGACACCGACAATATACCAGAGGACTAATTTTCAATTTTATGATATTAAGACTTTGAATCTTGAGTAGTTGTTAAGTTCTTAAGTTTCATTTGTGTTATGTTTGGATGAATTAAGCAGGTACAAATTTTGTAAAATTGGATATACAAAATTTGACTTTAGTTCTTAAGTTTTCATTTATGTTATGTTTGAATGAATTAAGCAGGTACAAATTTTATTATTTGAATAATTTGACTTTAGTTTTTAAGTTTTCATTTGTGTTATGTTTGGATGAATTAAACAGGTACAAATTTTGTCAAATTGGATATACAAAATTTTTAACGAAAATTTTCAGATTTGGTTAGATTAGCGACCGAATTTTTGGTCGCTACAAATTTATTATAATATACAATTCAAATTTAGCGACCGATTTAGCGATCGATTTAAATTATTATTTAAATAATTCAATTAATATATTAGCGATCGATAATATCCGTCGCTATTATTTTTAACTTTGTCTCCAATTTAGCGACCAATTTAGCGATCGATTTTAATTATTATTTAAATAATTATATTAATATATTAGCGACCGAATATATGGTCTCTATTTTTTAAAATTTTACTACGGATTTAGCGACCGATTTAGCGACCGATTTATTATATTATTTTCGGTCGCTATTTTGGTCTCCAAAGAATAAGTGACCAAATTATTTAGCGACCACTTTAGCGACCACCTGATCGGTCGCTAATTAGCGACCGATCTGTAAATCAATCGCTAACGATTTAGCGACTTGCCCTTTTGCGACCAACCATTTCGATCGCTAATTTCGGTCGCTAACAGAATAGTGACCGATTTTTAGCCATTAGCGACCGATTGGTTCGGTCGCTAAAACCGTTTTTTCTTGTAGTGATACAAAACAATCTTAAGCTTGTTAGCTGCAAAAGTGAGTAATTAATTATTTAGATTTCCTAACATATGGGTTCCTCACATCTTCAGAGAAATGATTGGTTAATTCATCGAAACATCAATTCCCAAAGCCCATGAATTTGCATTCATTCATTCATGCATATATTTCTACTACATAATGGATATTTATATTAATTTATGACAGCTGTTCTCTATATATGTTGACTCAAATCTTGTGGAACCTTTGAACTATAAAAACTCATACTTTATATTATCTGTTTTGCATTTAGTAACTAGTGTTAATTTCCTGGTCATTGTAGAAAGATATAAAAATATATGGGAAGAAATATCTTTTCATTTCTATGCCTAAACGTTCTTAATAATTTATAAATTCAATATTTAACAAAATTTAATCGCAGTATATATAAAAATTCAATAGCAGTATAGACAAATTTATATTATTAATAATTTATTTATTTAACAAAATTTAAATTCAATATTTTTCAAATAAAATTTAGAATTTAAATATTTTTTATACTTCCAAGATATACAAATTACAAATCTCACTCTTAAAATTTATTAAACTAATTTTTTAAAAATAAAATTACCACAACCAACAAATTAAATAAAAGTCCTAGATTTTTTACAAAGCTGCCTAAACGATTAAACTTAAAAATTACTTCTAACATCAACTATACCTTTTTAAAATTTTAAAATTATTAGTTTTAATTTATAAAAAAATGAATTATAACATAGAAAGAAGTTAGTAAATTTACAATATTTAATATAAATAATTTAGCTCGAACTTGTTATAAAAAAATTATAAAAGGTTAATAAGTTTTAAAAATTAAATAGAATCCAATTTTAAATTTATGTATCTATTGTTGGAAAAACAATAACAATAATAATAATCCCGATTTTGATTCTAACAATCAAACATAAACATAATCCCATACTGATAAACATGCTGTAAACTGAATGCGAAAGCGTACCTGAATTAGCCATAACGATGATGTCTTTGTAGAGCACTATATTGGTCTTATGGTCTTCCACCTGAAGAGCACCTGTATTTCCCTCTTGATTTTCTCTCTTGATGGGGATAGAAAGAAAGGAACGAGACTGATACTTACGTTCTGTGTGTGTGCTCTCAGAAGGGGACCATGACCCTTTAGATAACCAGAATTAGGTTAATTACTTAAGTTTTAGTATTTCCAATTTGGCCCCTCATCAAATTAGAAATTGCTCTATGGTCTCTACACAATTTTATTTTCATGACATATGCCTTTAGCCAAAACTTTAATTTAGTTAGATCACTTTATTATTTGGCTTAATAAATAATGACCCTAACACATTTAAATATGTATCATATATATACATGACCCAAAATTTGCCAACAATCTCCCACTGGTCACAAATATATATGTCTTTACAACCTTACAAATGTGTTAGACTTTATGAGCTCAAAATTGTCATTATATTCCTTTAGCATATTCCAAAAGTCCTGTCCATTAATCATATCAGGATATAGAACCAAACCAGCTTTTCATTGCATCATCGCAACTAAAACCAACAAGATTACTCATCCTAACATAACCAAATGACATGGATTCATCATGAAATGTGTAGCATGAAAAATTACGTGAAGGTGATCTGTACACGTCTATTTTCAACTGGTCCAAACTTTAACTTATCGAGATCGATACAATAACCTTAATGTACAAAGTGTAATGAATGAACAAGAAAACCGCATATCTATAGATAACCAAATATGTCCAAAAAACAATGTATACATATATAAAATTAAACATAGAACATAAAATATATGAAAATGACTAACTCCCACTAAACCACAAATTCCTCAAACTGTAAAACACCCATGTGAGCAACATGCTCATGAAAGACCTTGGGCGGAAGTCCTTTAGTTAGAGGATATGCTATCATGGAGTTTGTCCTTAAGTGTTCTATGGAAATCTATCCACTTTGTACTCTTTCCTTAACAATACAGCTGATTTATTGTCACAATATAACTTAAGTGGTCTTTCAATGCCTTTCACAATTTGCAGCCCTGTGACAAAATTTCTCAGCCATATTCCATGATTTGATGCCTCATAGCATGCTACAAATTCTTGACATCCTGCAAAATATGAGTCAGAAAATCCAGCGATCTCCAACTGGTCTGACATCCTATATGTGAGCATATAATATTTTGTTCTCTTTAAATATCTTATGACCCTTTTTTGCTGCTTTTCAATGGTCTCTTCCTGGATTGCTTAAATATCTGCCTAGAACCCCAACTATGTATGCTATGTCTGGACGCGTACATACTTGGGCATACATCAAACTCCCTACAGCTGATGCATAGGGAATCTTTTGCATTTCCTCAATTTCCAAATTCCCCTTTGGGCACTGATTGAGACTAAACTTGTCTCCCTTTAAACTTGTGATACATACAATCATCAACAATATTCATCTTGAATCCAAATGAGTTTCATACCTTCTGGTAATGGGACAAGTTCCTAAACCTTATTGTCTTGCATGGACTTATACTTCTCCTTCATTGCTTCAATCCACTTTTGAGAGTTAGAACCTTGTATAGTTTGATGGAAGTTAACTGGGTCATCTTCCATTATATCATTATTTTCCTCATGTTCCTGAAGAAATACCATGTAATCATCCAAAATAACACTTCTTCTTTCTCTAGTGGATCTCTGCAAAGTTATTAGCTCATGATGCACAGGTTCTTGAGGATCTTGAGTTTGTTCTTCATGAACAACCAAATCATCTTGAATAAGGGGTTCATCAACAATGCCTTGTGGAGGTTCCGAACTTACTTTATCAAAAGTAACTATTTGAATTGGTTCTGAAATTGTTACCGATTCTTCCTCCAAGATGAAGTTCTTAATCTTATTCTTCCCCCCAAACTTAATATCCTCAAAGAACGTAGCAGTTCCCGTCTCAAAAAATGTCTTTAATGTGGGATCATAAAATTTATATCCCCTGGATCTTTCAGCATAACCAATAATATAATCACTTACTGTTCGGGAGTCCAATTTCTTTTCATTTGACTTATAAGGTCTTGCCTCAGTTGGACAATCCCACACATGGAAATGCTTCAGACTAAGTTGTCGCCTAATCCAAAGCTCATAAGGTGTTTTGGTAGCTGCTTTAGTTGGTACTCTGTTTAGAATATAAGCTGTCATATTTAGTGTCTCTCCCCAAAGTGATTCCGAGTAAGGTGGAATGACAAATCATACTCTCTACCATATCTTTAAGAGTGTAACATAAGCCCAAACGTTACAATTTGATGTTACCCGAGCACTTGTGCCATAATGCACTTGAGTGAGTATTTTCAATTTTACGTTTAGTACCACATGATTCTGCATTAAGGGTTTCATTATAGGTGGCCACAATATCAAGTAAATACTCGATTATCATAAATTAAAAGTGAACCAGCTTCCAACAATATCCGAATTAAAAGACAAACTGAACTTATTGTTTCCAAATGAACATAAATAACCTAATTTGTCCAAATAAGAAACTGAAACCAAATTTCGTCTAAATGACGGCATAACAAAAGTGTCTTTCAAATCCAAATAAAAAATCAGTACTTAATAATAATTTAAAATGACTTATAGCTTCCACCTCTACCGATTTGCCATCTCCAACATAAATCCATCTTTCAGAATCAATTGGCTTCCGGTAGCTTAGGCAACCCTTTATAGAAACACCGATGTTAGTAGTTGCACCTGAGTCTAACCACCAAGTGTTACTAGGTACTGACGCTAAATTGACTTCGTAGCATGACAAAAGTAGGAAACATACTTTTGAGGATCGGAACATAATTTAAATTGGCGGATACAGTAAGCAATTGTAGCTGGATTAGAACAAAAGAAATAAACTAATTATGCTCACATTATATAAAAAAAATTATAAATAAAATATATATTCAAATAATGGTTTAACCCATCTCAAGACACCCAATGCACCATCAATATCAAGTCTTTGGACGAGTAATATTAACTGCTAGAGGTATCTTGTTGTAATAATCAAACATTGACAATAAAGCACGTCCAACAACAAACCAGTCTTTGGATTGATTTATCATCGACAAAGCAAATCCTTATAATTATCACATGTTTATCATTACAAATGTGTATGCAATTCGGCCAAATATTAATCTTCCTTTGGGTCGACTAATACTCGCATGAATATACACAAACACTAACATTCAATATTTTTCATGAACTGCCCAATTCAAGAGAAGTTACTTTGGTGACTTCTTGACTCAATTTGCTCACAAAAAATATTAAACTACCAAAAATTGAATATTTTATTTATATAACAAAACTAAATATTTAATATTTGCAAACTAATTCAAAAGAGAATCACCTCATTATAATTCTACTAAGGATGAACACCTCCCTAGAATCTCATTAGGGATGAACACCTCATTTGAACAAATCAAAGGATGAAAAAAGGCATCATTTTCCACCAATACATAAAGGATGAACATCTCCCTAAAATCACACTAGGGATGAAACGAGAGATAGTTACGAGTCTCTTTAGCATACTGCTCTAAACCCTAAAAGAGAATTAAACAAGTAATCACTCGGACCCTAATTTAACATCAAATTTTCCTTAAATTCCTAGGGGATAGAGGCAATAAAATAATAACAGCCACACATGTGGAAACATTCACCATTTATCTAATATTCTCTGTGTTGGGAACTCCACAAACACCACCCCCAATTCCAAACCCATAAAATTAAATAAAAACAAAAGATTAAAAGAGAACAGAGAACCCAATACAAGAAAGATTAAAATTTGAAACACTATTTCTTTCTCAGTAAAACTTGAAACTTAAACTGAAACAAAAGTGAAAAACGAAGAAGAAGAAGAATCCATAGCTTCCTCCACGGTTCCATCAGCAAGCAGAATCAGATTGGGGATGTTACCCCCAAATTTAAATTTTAGGGTTCACAAAAATTAAAGATTATCCTCCACTTAGGGTTCATAAAATTGGGTAATCTGAATTGTTTAAAACAAAATTAATCCTAATTTTCATAATTAGGGTTCTATAAGTTAAACAGACATGAATCAAATATGGGCGACTCCGATACCAATTGTTGGAAAAACAATAACAATAATAATAATCCCGATTTTGATTCTAACAATCAAACATAAACATAATCCCATACTCGATAAACATGTCTAGAACCGAATGCGAAAGCGTACTCGAATTAGCCATAACGATGATGTCTTTGTAGAGCACTATATTGGTCTTATGGTCTTCCACCGAAGAGCACCTGTATTTCCCTCTTGATTTTCTCTCTTGATGGGGATAGAAAGAAAGGAACGAGGACCGATACTTACGTTCGTGTGTGTGCTCTCGAAGGGGACCATGACCCTTTAGATAACCGAATTAGGTTAATTACTTAAGTTTTAGTATTTCCAATTTGGCCCCTCATCAAATTAGAAATTGCTCTATGGTCTCTACACAATTTTATTTTCATGACATATGCCTTTAGCCAAAACTTTAATTTAGTTAGATCACTTTATTATTTGGCTTAATAAATAATGACCCTAACACATTTAAATATGTATCATATATATACATGACCCAAAATTTGCCAACATCTATTTATAAAAACACTAAAATTCAAGGATCAATAGATCAAAATGGAAGATTAAGGCATTTTTTTTGTAAATGGGATGAAATTTGAGAATCAATTAAAATATAAATAGAAAGTTTAAGGAAGTTAAATGATATTTTTCTATTTAAATTACTATTAAAATAATATTTACAATGACTTGATTAAGTACTTTTTATTTATTTAATAATTATAGAAAACTTTCGTAGTACATTGTATGAAATAGTTCTTCTACAATCCAGTTAAGTTGCTGAGAAAAATAAGAAACAGGGCAAATATTTTAGATAAACTTGTTTGCTAAAGAAATTAATTAGCAGGATCTAAATATAAATTTTAAAGGGGTAAAAAGTATGTGTTTTCATAAAATATATTATTATAAATTGTTATAAAAGGCTTGATCTAATAAAAAAATAATTTATTATATTTTTCTCTTATAACATTATATATTTGTTTTAAAATATTTTATATGGGTAATAATTCTGTTTTTACGAAGATAAGAAAAATGTGTCCTATATTTTGAAGTAAGAGAAATAAAGTTTGAGGGGACAAGTACTCAAAAATCACCCCATGTAGATCCCTCAATAATTGGCCCAACAATATAAACTGACATATAGCACAGACCCAATGGGCCCAAGAATATCGCAAAAAATAATTGAAATTTTTTTAGTTTTTCTAATCTGTTAAAAAAAAAAGTCTTCCCTCTTCGCTGTTGTCGTTGAATTCGTTCAATAACATTCTTTGTTTAAATCCAGTTCAACTTGTCCCGCAGCTCTTCCCTAAGCATTGGGATTAGGGCTTTTAAATGTTATCTGAAATAGAAAGCAAGAGCTATGACAATTCTAATGTGTATGCACTCTGCGACCCTTCCTTCTGATTGATTCCTCAATTTAATCAATGAATTCGATAACAATCACGGAGTAGTTTCGTTTCTTAGTTGGAGGAATCAACAATCGTTTTCCCTCAATCTTCTCCAATCCATCAAATAAGAGGTGAGCCACTGTGCCCAAACTTTTTTTTTTTTTTCCATTTATTTTATCGATCAGCATTCCATGAATTTCAATGCGATGCCTTGGGCGAGGTTCCTCCTTCTGAGTCACCTGACGTATATTTCAATTATTGTTAGAATTGTATTTACATTTACCAGACCCATCGATGTCAGATTATACACATTTTACTTGGATTAATTTGGTTAGTTTATAGTTAGATCTAAATCCTCATCACCGCAGCATCATTCACTCCATGAGAAACTCACAATTCTTGACTGATACGACAATCTTTGAATCCTCTGTTTCTACTATGGAGAGCATGTTCTGCATGCGCGATTGTCAAATTCATGTTTAATATTTTTAGTATTATTTTATTTGGTTTCTATAGTTCAGTTGGAAATCATCTGTCTGACAACCATTTCTCGAGAGTTGCTTTGCAAGCATACTTGGAAAACCCGTGCTTAGCCGATTGTTTTGTGATTTCTTATTGCCTTTTAAGGATATGCTTCTTCTGAACACAATACTTGAATGTAAATTATTTATTAGCTTCATTGCATCAATTCTACTTTACCCATCCAATCCTCAAAATGGCGGGTAAAGAAAGTTGGAATTGTTCTCTAGAACAGCAGGTGGAGCTACATCTACTACATATTACCTAATTTCATGTTATTATTCTGTTTATAAGTTTTTAGGTAAATTGCCTTGGCTATTGGTTTAGGGGAAAGAAGTCACATTAAGCAGAATAACATGCCTTTTCTAACCCATTTCATGCCATTGGCTGTACAACAGCGGTTATGTATTTACTTGTGTAAAGGAGTCAACGTGAGACTTTCTCCATCCATAAATGAAGCACCCAAAAGTTGAACCAAATATTATTCTGTATAAATATAAAAAACAGTCATGATATCTGTTTTAGAATGACTACTGTAAACCAATGGCATTATGCAATAGAATTTGTTTAATGGCTTATTCAGTTCCTATAGTTACAAAATCTCTCTTTAAATCTCTATATTTAAAAACGTCATATTTTGAACCCTGCACATACCATTTTTAATCCTTTTTAGTCCCTTCAATGAGAATTAAAAGAGATTGAAGATTATATGTGTAGGAACTAAAGGGAAATATTTATAATTATAGGGATTAAAAGAGAGTTTTGATGACTATAGGAACCAATGGATAATTAAACTTAGAATTTATATAGCTGTTTTAAGCAAAGTTGTTGTCATAATACTGTCCATGTCGATACTTTATGTTTTGAACGTAAGGTCTTTCCTTTATTTTATTGGAAGGGGGAGTTATTTGCTTCCTGTTCACAATGGTGGATTTCCTGTAATCTTTGTTATATCTGCAAGGTCGCAGAAATATGTAATGACTAGAGTGTTCTCCTTGACATTGCTGCTTCCCTAAAGATGCAGAGATAGAGACTTGGGTATTATAAGATTGTTTAAGTTCCATATCAAGTATTGTGAGATCTTCGATGGAGTACTTAAATGGTGTGGTTCTCCTTCTTTAACAGCTAGGTTTTAGGGGAGGGTTTTACTTGTGTTAGGATGCTTATAACATTTCTTTGTAATGAAGCTTCATGGCTGGTGTTCCTCATCAGGATGTGTGGGTCCCTCCTTTTTGTTGACAATGTATGTGTGCATTTTAAACTTTGCCAATGACATAGGCTACCGTATGCTACCCTTTTCACTATTCGAAATAGATTAATGCAGCCAAAAATCGTGATTGGCCTTCTCTGCATGAAAAGAACGCAGGCATTTCTCTTTATTTACCTTGTTATTATTTTTGTATGGATCATAGTCAGTTTCTTCTATAAATTTGGAATGGTGAAATTAAATTATTATCACTTTTGGGTTGTCATCTTCATGTCAATTCTCCCCTTTGCATTCTTACATTGAATACCTCAAGTACAAACACATGGCAAGCTATACTCATTTCAGAAGTAGCATATTATTTGACAAATCTTGTGTCCGCTATTGGGTTTATGGTTGACTTCATCCATCCGTCAATGCAATGTATGAGAAACTTGAAATTGGAGGTTTAACATTTCTCTAAAATGTTACTTGTTTGCATTATTAAAACCTATAACAATCACTGTAACTTGACTACTACTGTTATTAATTCACACTTGTACCATGACGACACTCGAATAGAAGGGAAACAATTTAGGGTTAGGTTTTAAGAATTGATTTGATTAGAAATAGAAAACAGAAAAAATCAAAGATACCGTAGGCGCCACAAATAAGAATATTTGATAAGCCAAGAAGGATCGCCACAAGAATCGAATAATTCTTGATAAGATCAAGTGATGCAAGGAAGAACCCTAGCAGAGCAACAACTCACAAAGTAATATGAATATTACGTACGTTCATTCTGAATTCCCAAATGTTTAATACAACTTAAGTTTATGAGTTTGTCTCATTGCAAGAAATAAAGATAAATTAAAATCCTAATATCCCAAGCAAAGTTAAGTTACCCAGATGGTTCAATGAAGACATTATAAGCTTTGGGTCTTGGGTTCAAATCCCCACTGTAGCAAATAAAATAATAATAATAATAAAAACTAATTCTTTTAGTTGGGCCTCCTAGCTCTCTAAACATTCTATGCATGTGATAGGTCTAGACTCCTCCATGTTTGGATCTTTTAATAGTTGGGCCTTTAGCAAATTGGTCACTTTGTATTGCAATGCCTCTTGTGTTTTTCTGAGTCTGCCTCTTGTCATAGGTCCACCTAAGTCTTGGATTGGATCTTGGTCTTGATCTTTCTCGTTATGGGTTTGGGCCTTTATGTCCACATCATTCCCTCCTTCTTGGGCAACATTTGTCCTCAAATTTATGAATTCATCTCCTGCATCAAAATGAGTCAAGTCAGCAACATTAAAAGAGGAACTTACATTATACTCTCTTGGTAGATCAATCTTATAAGCATTATCATTGATCTTCTCTAAGACTTGGAATGGTCCATCTCCTCTAGGTTGAAGTTTAGACTTTCTTTGTTCAGGAAACCTTTCCTTTCTCATGTGTACCCAAACCCAATCACCAGGTTGGAACACCACCTTTTTTCTACTCTTGTTAGCTTGCCTCGCGTAGCTCTCATTTTTCTTTTCAATTTGAGCTTTTACTTGCTCATGTAGCTTCTTCACATATTCTGCTTTAGTCTGCGCTTCCTTATGCTTAAACATAGAAATGTTAGGCAAAGGCAACAAATCAAGAGGAGTCAAAGGATTAAATCCATACACAATCTCAAATGGTGAACAATTAGTGGTGCTATGGATAACCCGATTATAAGCAAACTCAACATGCCTAAAGTCCTAAGATTTTTCTTTAAAATAGTCCTAAGCAATGTGCCTAAAGTCCTGTTGACTACCTCAGTTTGACCATCAGTTTGTGGGTGACAAGTAGTAGAAAACAATAATTTAGTACCAATCTTATCCCACAAGGTCCTCCAAAAGTGACTAAGGAATTTTGAGTCCCTATCACTCACAATGCTCCTCGGCAGCCCATGTAGCCTTACTACTTCCTTGAAAAACAAATCAGCCACATGACAAGCATCATCTACCTTCTTGCAAGGTATGAAATGTGACATCTTAGAAAACCTATCAACAACAATAAACACAGAATCCTTTCCATTCTTTGTTTTAGGCAGCCCTAAAATAAAGTCCATAGAAATGTCAGTCCAAGGATATTCAGGAATAGGTAAAGGAGTATACAACCCATGAGGTTTAACCTTAGATTTAGCCTTTTTAGACACAATGCAGTGATCACAAAACTTATTTACATCACGTTTCATATGAGGCCAAAAGAAATGTTTTTGCAAAATTTCTAAAGTCTTTTGAACCCCAAAATGACCCATCAAACCCCCTTCATGTGATTCACTCACAAGCAACTCTCTAATGGAACTCTTAGGCACACACAATTTATTTGCTTTAAACAAGAATCCATTATGCTTAAAGTAACCATTTTTAGAAAACCTTTCACATGCAGCAAAAGTTTCAGCAAAATCCACATCATTCACATACATGACTTTCAAAGATTCAAGACCAAACAATTTAGTTTCAAGCATAGAAAGTCATGCATGTCTCCTAGAAAGTGCATCAGCTACTACATTCCCTTTTCCCTTTTTATGCTTGATGACATATGGAAATTGCTCCAAGAACTCAACCCATTTGACATGCCTCTTGTTTAACTTACCTTGTCCCTTTAAGTATTTCAAAGATTCATGATCACTATGAATTACAAACTCTTTTGGTAAAAGGTAATGCTGCCAAGTTTGTAAAGCACGCACTAAGGCATACAATTCCTTATCATAGGTGGGATAGTTTAGGGCACCCCCATTCAACTTCTCATTAAAATAAGCAATTGGATGACCTTCTTGTAGCAAAACAGCCCCAATACCCACATGCTTTTTAACTATTTCATTAAGAGGTGCAGCCAAAGTACTAAAGTCTTTAACAAACCTTCTATAGAAACTAGCTAACCCATGAAAACTTCTCACTTCACTCACATTCTTAGGGGTAGGCCACTCTTGGATGACTCTAATCTTTTCCTCATCAACTTGTACCCCTTTAGAACTCATAACAAATCCCAAGAACACAACATGATCAGTGCAAAAGGTACATTTTTCAAGATTAGCAAACAATTTTTCCTTTCTAAGCACATTCATGACAGCACGCAAATGTTCAACATGCAAATCAAAATTAGTGCTATATATCAGAATATCATCAAAATACACCACTACACATTTGCCTAACAACTCTTTCAAGACAAGGTTCATCAATCTCATAAAAGTGCTTAGAGCATTAGTTAACCCAAAGGGCATAACTAGCCACTCATACAACCCATATTTAGTTTCAAAAGCTGTTTTCCACTCATCTCCTTCTCTAATTCTGATTTGGTGATATCCACTTTTCAAGTCAATTTTAGAGAAGATACAAGCACCATACAATTCATCCAAAAAGTCATCTAACCTAGGAATGGGATGTCTATATTTTACCGTGATGTTATTGATAGCTCTACAATCTATGCACATCCTCCAAGTTCCATCTTTCTTAGGGACTAGAATGACTGGGACTGCACATGGACTCAAGCTTTCTTTAACCCACCCCTTTTGCATTAAGTCTTCAACTTGCTTTTGAATCTCCTTGGTTTCTTGGGAATTGCTTCGATAGGCTGGTCTATTAGGCAATGAAGCTCCTGGAATAAGGTCAATTTGATGCTCAATACCCCTAAGAGGGGGTAGACCTATAGTCACTTCTTTGGGAAAAACATCTTCAAAATCCTGCAACAAAGAAGAAACCTCTTTTGGAAGAGAGTTAGGAAAACATGGACTGTTTGATTTACTTTCTTTACTCAAAAGTAAAAGTATTGGCTTTCTCAATTGCATAGCTCTTTTGACTTTTTTTTCTTTTATAAATAGATTTGATTTTTTTTTTCTCTTTTTTTCTTCCTCTTTTTCCTTTTTCTTTTCACTCTCTTTTTCTTTTCTCTTTTCTCTCTCTTTTTCTTTTCTCTTCTTTTCTTTTCTTTCTCATTTTCAGTTGATCCTCACTAACTTCTCTTGGAACCAAAGGTGCAAGAGTAGTTTTGCGGTCTTTATGCATAAAAGAGAACTTATTAGTGAAACCATCATGCATAACTCTCCTATCATACTGTCATGGTCTCCCAAGAAGTAAATGACAAGCTTCCATAGGCACCACATCACACAAAACAGAATCTTCATATTTCCCTATGGAAAAACCCACTTCAACTTGCCTATTCACGGTCATCTCACCATCTTCACTAAGCCATTGAAGTTTGTAAGGTCGCGGGTGTGGCTTAGTCTCCAAATTCATTTTTGAAACCAACCGCACTAGCCACATTAGTGCAACTCCCACCATCAATGATCAAAGAGCACAACTTCCCTTGAATGAGGCACCTTGCATGAAAAATATTTTCTCTTTGACAATCATCCAATTCAACTGATTGACTACCCAACATCCTTCTAATCATGAACAAATCTCCTTCTAACTCTCTTTCATCTTCATGCTCATTTTCATCACTAGATGGAGAATCTGAAGAAGATTCACTAATTATTTCTCCATCCTCCTTAAGTAACATAGTCTTCTTAGTGGGACATTGAGAAGCTATGTGACCTCTTCCCAAACATTTGAAGCACTTAATCTCACTACTCCTTTTTTTCGTAAGTGTCTCATCAGACTTATTTTGATTTCTATGAATTATAACATTGGAATTGCTTGTTGATGATCCTCCCTCCTTCTTATTTTTGTCCTTCCAACTAGGAGTGTGAAAATTAGATGAACTCCTCCTCATGACACCCTTTCTCTTTAATTGTTGTTCCACCTTAGAAGCTTGATGTACTAAATCCTCCAACTCAACATAATTTTGCAACTCCACAGCATCCCTTATATCACTATTTAGCCCATGTAGGAATCGGGCCATAGTAGCCTCCCGTGCCTCCATAACATTAGCCCTAATCATGGAAACCTTCATCTCTATGTAATATTCATCAACACCTCTACTACCTTGTATGAGTCTTTGGATCTTGTTATGAAGATCTCTTTGATAATGAGAAGGAACAAATCTTCTTCTCATCAACCTCTTCATTTCTTCCCAACTTTCCATCAAGGGTTCTTCATATCTCACCCTTTCCCTTTGTAATTGGTTCCACCAAATGAGAGCATAATCAGTGAATTCCATGACTGCCACCCTCATCTTTTTATCTTATGTGTAATTATGGCATGCAAATAGTTGCTCAATTTTTATTTCCCACCCCAAATATGCTTATGGATCACTCTTTCCTTGAAAAGAGGGTATGTTCAGCTTTACTCCTTCAATTTTGTTATCTCTAACATCATCTTCATTATTTCTCCTTCTCCTCCTTCTACCTCCACCATCATCATCATTTCCTTGATTTTCTAGTTGTTCAATTCTCCCATACAACTCCTCGGTATGTTCTGTCAACATTCTTTGCATTTTGGCTGTAATGGCATCAATCAATAATCTATTGTCATCCCCTAGAAGAGGGGTACCACCACCACCACCTGCCATCTTTCAAGTAAAAAAAAGAAAGGACCAAACAAATGAAGTAATAAGACCTCACCACTCTTCTCACGTGTTTGCACTCAAAGATGTACTACTCGTGTTTACTCTCAATTTGGCTTTTGTATAATATGCACTCTTGTCTTTTTCCACTCGTTCTCTGACTTATGGTTCTTACAAGAATCAAACAATTTATAGTTCAAGAATCACTTTCAACTGTAGCAATCACAAGGAATAAAACAAAATTGTAGTACCAACAAAGGACAAATAGCAAAGAACAATTTTACTACTAACAACAAGCAAGACAAATCTAAACTGTATAGAAAAACAAAGATTAGACAAAGACGTTTGACACTTAGGAATTTTATCAAACAGACTAATGTGCACTCGAAATTTAAAGAAAGAACAACTGCCACATATATATATTTTTTTTTTCTAATTCTTTCTTTTGATTTTTTTTATTCTTTTTTTTTATATATATATATATCTAAATGAAATTCAATATCAAAATTGCATAAACAACAGTTTTTTTTTTTTGAACAGTACACGTGAACAGTGACAAATGAATAGTACCGTGAACAGTAACAAGTGAACATTGCAGTGAACAGTGACAAATGAACAGTACTGTGAACAATAACAATAAACAATACCGTGAACATTGTCGATGAACAGTACCTGTGAACAGTGCGATGGACAGTACCGCTTTTGAACCAGACTCTGATACCAAATGACGACACTCGAATAGAAGGGAAACAATTTAGGGTTAGGTTTTAAGAATTGATTTGATTGGAAATAGAAAACAGAAAAAATAAAAGATACCGTAGGCGCCACAAATAAGAATATTTGATAAGCCAAGAAGGATCGCCACGAGAATCGAATAATTCTTGATAAGATCAAGTGATGCAAGGAAGAACCCTAGTAGAGCAACAACTCACAAAGTAATATGAATATTACGTACGTTCATTCTGAATTCCCAAATGTTTAATACAACTTAAGTTTATGAGTTTGTCTTATTGCAGGAAATAAAGATAAATTAAAATCCTAATATTCCAAGCAAATTTAAGTTACCCAGATGGTTCAGTGAAGACATTATAAGTTTTGGGTCTTGGGTTCAAATCCCCACTGTAGCAAATAAAATAATAATAATAACTAATTCTTTTAGTTGGGCCTCCTAGCTCTCTAAACATTCTATGCATGTGGTAGGTCTAGACTCCTCCATGTTTGGATCTTTTAATAGTTGGGTCTTTAGCAAATTGGTCACTTTGTATTGCAATGTCTCTTGTGTTTTTCTGAGTTTGCCTCTTGTCATAGGTTCACCTATGTCTTGGATTGGATCTTGGTCTTGATCCTTCTCGTTATGGACTTGGGTCTTTATGTCCACCTAATGTCAACCTAAATTATTATCACTTTTGGGTTGTCATCTTCATGTCAATTCTCCCCTTTGCATTCTTACATTGAATACCTCAAGTACAAACACATGGCAAGCTATACTCATTTCAGAAGTAGCATATTATTTGACAAATCTTGTGTGCTCCGCTGTTGGGTTTATGGTTGACTTCATCCATCCGTCAATGCAATGTATGAGAAACTTGAAATTGGAGGTTTAACATTTCTCTAAAATGTTACTTGTTTGCATTATTCTGAACCTATAACAATCACTATAACCTGGCTACAACTGTTATTAATTCACACTTGTACCAGCCAGGGAGAAGCTGTCCGCTGCCTTTCAAATTCGTAGAGAAAGCCACTCAAGTACAAGGGAATAACCGATCCATGATGAAAGTAATCGTATTGTCATCTCATAAGCAACTCAAGTAAGTATTCAACCCAATTCCTTTGTGTTTATTATTCGAACTTCTAATATTAATAGCACGTTACTATTTGAAAACTAATTTTTTAACGGAAGAGAATTTATATGGAGTTGTGCTTATTTACATTCTTTTTTTCTAGATGCTGCTGTACATAATTGCATGAAAAAACATACATCAAAGGAAATTGACATTTTCGATTCATATAGGTTGAGCTCAACAAAACCAAGCTGTACTGACTGTAGGGCATAAGCTCTCAAAAACAGAGGCTTCAAAACAAGGACTTCTTCTGGCCCACATAAAATCCTAGCCTAAGACAATTAAAAGCTATACAGATACATATACAAAAGCTATACACTCAACGTACACCAAAATTCACAGTTATGTTACACGAAACTGTTGTCCTTGCTACTGCCTCATCTCTGCAAGAAGTGTTGATTTTACAGGTCTCGTTAGCTTCCGCCCCAGATGGTGATTTTTTAGTCTCCTCACGATACAAGTTGACACATCTCATGCAGACAAACTTGGAGGGCATACCTTCAGAATTATCAATCCCAGCACATCTGGTATGCTGCCAAACACCACAGGTATCACATGCCAACATTTTCTCTCCATCATCATCTTTGGCCCCACAAGTACAATCAACCTTCCACGCCTCTGTTCCTCGTTCCATTCTGAATCGACTTAGCCCATGTTTTGCTAGGCATTTACCTTGAATTCGAACTGATCCCCTAGTTCCGAGCAAAAACTTTAAAGTGAGCGAATCACTGATGGACCCGTATCCTAGGAGTTCTTCAGCTTGAAACCTCTTATACATTGCATAAACCTCTTGAAAAGCACTGGTGGCTTCGCTCTTGAGCTCAGCAATGGTTGCATTCAAAGGCAACACAATCAGCTCTGGCGGTGGGGATGGATCATCTTTAGGCTGATCAGAAAGCTCCACATGACACAACAGCCTAATGACAGAAGGCAGTTCAACTGCCATTTCACATGGCTTGTAATCCTTCATAAATTGTTTACAGTCAAGGAGCTTCCTGGCTGAATCAGCAACCCTTTTCCTCATAATCTTAGGTCTGTAGGACACCATTTTGTCTGGATGAATTATTGAATAAAATAAAAATGCCAAATCAGAGATAAGTTGTTCTTCTGTTGGATAACTTGAATTTGTGCTTAATCCATTACTCCAAGGTACCAACCTGTTATGAAGAATATAGCACATGCTTTAGTTTACATTAATCAAGACGTAATTGACAAAAGTCATGTCATCTTCAATCGCACCTGAATTCAATGGCACTGGAAATGGGATTGCATCGTGAACAAACTACCATCCCATTGGCAGCTAATTTACCAGGTAAGTGCTTAAGACAGTAATCAAGAAGCTCTGGAGATGAAACACCCCTGCATACTGCACCTTTGAGAGCACGCCTGGACACCCATTTGGACTCTGTACAAGCACCAGATGCAAGCAATACCTTGACTAGAGCATGTTGCACATCTTCAACATCTTTTCCCGTCCAAGTACACAACAAATTACTGGTGTGCTTAAATGTTGTCATGGCCATTGGCTTCCGACATTCCCGAATCAATGTCAACAAAAAGGAGAAGAGATCTTGAATGTTCAGAAGTTCAGTTTCTGCCAATGATTGGTAAAGAGAAATGACACACTCCAGGCGGCTTTGCGGTCCCCGACCATGGAACGAAAATGATGACAACGGCATACTTGACAGGGTATTCACTGCATTCTTGTACGCATCTTGGGTAAGAGCATAGCTTCCAGTTCCAAATTCATAAGCCCAATTGCCATACCAGGAGTGTCCTTTGGTGATTGCATGAAGCAATCGGTATTCCAGCCCAAATTTCTTGGACAAATCCATCACGCTAACCTTCCTGCTCAAGTTTACAACACAATTAAGAAACGGGAGTAAAGCCCACACTGAAACAAAATGTGAGAAAATCGAGTGATTCAAACAAACCTAACAGAAATTGCAGTACATAGCCTATCCCAGAAATTCATAATATCAGATCCAGATAGAAGCTTCGAACCACCTTCTCTTCCACTAAGAGTAAGGAGGTGACCATAACCATTGGAATGAACCACACCGTGCAGGAGATGAGTGTTATCTTCAATCTGAAGATACACCCAGTCCTCAAGGTCATCTACGGTGATGGCAAAGTTACAGGATCTACACCTGCGGTAGGAGAGTAGTTACTTTGCATTCAATTTCAACACAATAATTGTTTGAACAGAAAGAAATAAAGTGATGATACCTTGTTTCAGATAATTGGAGAAGGTTTCCACATCTTGAACAAGGTCTTTGATATGGTTCAACAGCATTATTAATGGCTCTTATTATGAAATGGTATCGCTTTCGACACACTGGATGACCACTCCACCCTTTGTTTTTTCCAACAAAAAGTCAGCAGTTAGAGCACAACCATATATACTCCACCATATATACCCCAAAGGTGCCATAAAAAAGATAAAAATAAAAAAACTATCTCATAAATATCCCACTCTTTTCACAAACAATGCAATATTATTATTATTATTATTAATTATTAATATTTCATTATTACAAATAAATAAACTATTATAATAGATAAATAATAAACATAGGCAAAATATACCACTGTATTTTTGGCGCACAAAGATATAAAAAAGATACTATAAAGTTTTCAGTAATCAGGCGGAGTTGAATACTTAAAAATTAAAATGGTGAAAGAATTTATAAACATAGGATTAAAAATTAAAATGGTGAAAGTGAAGTGAAGTTCCCATCTCCAGTGATCTGCCTGTTTTAATTGTATTTTAAGCTAATGAGAAATGCATGGGTCTAGAGTCACAGACTCAGCCAGTGGGCTCACCAACGACTCGGCACTGGTCACAATAGACAGAACTGCGAGAACGCGTTACATCCTCCTCAACAATGTCAAGAGTGACCACAGCGGGCAAGAGATCGGGACCGTCGACAAGGTCTCCAACACGGAACAAGATCTGCCACGTCATAAGGGACGGAAATAAGGAGGGAGGGAAAGTGATGCGTGCGTGGTCTGATAGGAAGCGTTGGACACACGTCCTGAAGGGTTCACCGGAGGATACGTCGGCGGCGGCCGGAAAAGTAAGGAAGTCATAGAGATCAGCTGTGACCCTCCTCTTCATCCTCTTGGATGATCTCTCGTTGACCACCATGGTCCGGTCTGGTGGGTTTCGAAACGACGTCGAATGGAGGGCTGAGTGAATAATAGAGAAAGGAGATCTGATCTAGCTATACACGAGTGATTGTCTGTGTTTGTGATGGAAGCCGAGACAGAAGCGACGGCAGCGTTGCTCTGTGCGTGTAAGTTGTGGGTGGGAGGAGTAGAAGAAGACCTGGTTGCTAGGGTTACATGGATGGTTTATTTTTGCATATATCCACTTTTCCTGAGGGCATATTTGTCATTTACACTTTAGTCATGGCGGTTCACTTTCCCTTTCTCCCAACTCCCTTTTCGTTTCCACACCTTTTCATTGTTTTTTATCATTATTCCTATTTTTAATTGTACAAATTAAATTTATAAATTATATGATTTATGATATTATATCAATATTATGATAATATAATTTGTGATATTATCTATGATTCACATATACCGCTTTTTATGATAATATATAAATATTATTTTTTATATATTATATCATTTTATTCTACATATTATCCTAAACATATTTATAATAATGTTGACATCTAAATTTAAAGTATATTATTAACTGAAACATTACCCAAATATAATCAAATATTATCTTATTTGTTATAATTGTAATTTAACATTATTTGAATAATAATTATAATTTTTATAATTGTAATTTAACATTATTTGAATAATAATTATAATTTTTAAAATTTTATACATTTTTTATTTATTAAAAAGGGACTACATTTTCTGACAGAATAATTTTATAATTTAAAATAAAAATAATTATCAAATTATTATTATTATTATTATTATTATTATTATATATATATATATATATAAAATGTTTTTCTCCGTTTACGTATTTTAGTTATATTATATAAAAAAAATCTAAAAAAAATCTTTTGTAAAATAATACTATTAATGATAAAATATTTATCAGTATATAAACAAAATTATCTATATAATATTGTTCAATCTCCTTTAAAAGAAAAATATCATATTTCTATGAAAATTTGGTATACCTTTATGTTTGGTCAGTTGCTTAAGTTTATAATGATCGTATTAAAGATTATATGTACTCAAATTATAGTGCATATAATTTATATTATAATTGTTATTCATATTTTAATCTTTGTTCCATCTATCATAATTACCTAAATATATAACATATATTTATATAACTAAATTGTTATTGCATAGTTTTATTTTAACATATATTTATATAATTAAATATTTATTGTATAATTTTATTTTAATTAAATTATAGGTTACATAATTTTGGTTGATCTCTATTTTTTATTATTTTTAATATTAAATTCATTGTATAAAAAATATTATGTTATATATATATATATATATATATATATATAAACATTTTAAATTTAATTATCCATGTTATTATTATAACACACAAAAATAGATTATTTATTAGATTTAAAATTATTATATATTTAGAAAATTAAATTAAACTTAATATATATCAATTGTATTGATATTTATAAATATTTTTCTAATTATATTCAAACAAAAACGTACTTTAAATTCTTATATTTTGTAATTAGAAATCACGTTCTAATTTGATTATAAAGTTGGGTTTCTTAATTATCTACTTGTTTGAATTTTTAAAAATCTTATATCATAATTTAAATTAGTCGTTATGGAATCTAAATTATAATCATATTTAAATATAGTTATGTATTCAGAATGTGATGTGTAATATAATTTATCTATATAAAATTACTAGTATTATAAAATTAGTTGGTAAATTTGATTTTCTACCCCATCTACAAATATAAATATGAATTGAATAATAATGTGAAAACATTGGGATTAATGAATGTTTAAACTAAATTCTAAAGGATTTTGGGAAGGCATTGTTACAAGGTGAGTGACATATCACAGATAAAATATAAAATAATTTATTTTCAAGCAACAGCGGGTAACTTTGGAATCGGAGTTGAGAAACGCGGTTCTCAACAATTTTTTGAATTTTCGTTCTCCCACTAAAATTAAACGTTAAACTAATGCCCGCGTTCGCAAGCCTCAAAAAACAACTAGTTTATTTATATATATATATATATATATATATATATATATATATATATATATATATATATATATATTTTAAAATAAAGTAACATACAATAAGAAACAACTAGTTTTATGCAATAATGTATTATATGTAAAATTATCATAATAAATATTTTAAAAGTGTAATTTATATTTAAAATTGATAATAAGTTAATGTTTTAGTCTCTATTTCACATAATAAACATTCAGTTTATATAATTACAGTTTTAATAAATAATTATGTATATATGGATTATATTGTAATGATAAATTATTATTTTTATAAACCCCATAAAATTCACATGAGACAGTACTATCTCTCCAAATTGCATCATTTTTTTCACTATTATTCCATTGCTTATTTAATCTTTTAATATCCCTATATCAAACGCACTTGTTTATCTCCCATTCAATAAAAACTCTGTAAATATTCACGCTTAATCAAAGATTAGGAAATTTTAAAAATATGAAAAAAATAAAGATTTATTTTATTTTAGTTTAGTTTTAATTTTTTAAAGACCACTTTTTAAAATTTATTTTTCGAAAATAAATTAAAAAATAGTTTAATAAAAAAAATCAAAATTTTTAGAAGAAAGAATGATATAAACAAATTCAAAAAAACATGATTTAATTGAAAAATATTTTTAATAATACTAATAAAAAAATGATTTAATATAATTATTAATGAAAATATAAATATTTATTAATAAAAATAAAATCAGATAATATCTTTTATTGAGTTTTTTTAATTTTTGAAAAAAACAAATTTAAACATTTTTTATTTTTTAATAAAATAATTATATAATTTTTTTAATTTCAAAAAATAAAAAATTACAACTCCATAATTTTTTTCTTGATACAATCTGTTTTCCTTAATCCTAAAGTTATGTAACCGATGCAATGTATATAAATTATGTTAGAATCACAAACGGTCAAAATAATAATAAAATTATTGAGTTGAATATAAATTCTAAATATATATATATATATATATATATATATATATATATAAATAAATAAATAATAAAATCATAAATCTTTTATAACCACGAGCGTGTTTCGATTATTAAGTAATCATAAAATATTTATATAAATTAGTTATATTTTTTTCAATATAATAATAATATAATAAAATAAATATATATATATATATATATATATATATATATATATATATATATATATATCAAACTTATATTATATAGGTTTCGGTTGTCATGATTAAAAGAAACTCATAATTTTTATTAAAAATAAAAAATAAAATAAAACTTGGCATTCCACAGATATTTTATATGTCAGGTGACTTTGATTGAAGATAATAATTTAAAAAAAAAACTAAAATAATAATAATAATAATAATAATAATAATATTATTATTATAGAAAAAAAAAGAGATTAAGATTAAAAATATATTACTAGATGAACACTCTCTCAATTTCATACTTTGAAAAGTATAGATTACGTCTGACAAAAATCTTATAGTATTAATTAAAATCAAATTAATAAACTAAAATACTTAACAATTTCAAATATATTTTATTGATATGAACTATTTTTATTTACAATTAAAATAAATTTAAGTCTCCATTAAAATCAAATTCATTCATAAAATTAATCTTTGATATGTTTAATTTTAATTTTGTATAATGAGTAATTTTTAAAAAGTTATAAATATTGTTTTTGCTTAATTATTAATAATTGTCTTTATGTTCGAGGGTGTTAACTATGATTATGAAAATGGGACTCAAGCTGGGATTTTAATCGAAAATCTGTTACTTATATCTTGAAATGGTAATAAATTGGAACATAATAAAAAAATATATGATAAATGAGTGATGTTATTATGTCAAATCGATTGAACCAATTTTTCCAAGGACATTTTCTTTTAAGAAAAAATATAAGAAATTTTTTTTTTTAACAAGATATAACATTTTTGTTTTTAATTTCTCTTGAATCATCTCTTCCTTATATTTCAACCTTTTATTATAATATATATATATATATATATATATATATATATATATATATATATATATTAATTTTCAGCTATGATGATGACAACGCTTATTACTTAATTATTTTTAAAAAAATTATAATTATTAATAGATATATTTTATCTTAATATATTATTAAACAATATTTTAT
This sequence comes from Sphenostylis stenocarpa, assembly GCA_963425845.1. Lineage (NCBI taxonomy): Eukaryota > Viridiplantae > Streptophyta > Magnoliopsida > Fabales > Fabaceae > Sphenostylis > Sphenostylis stenocarpa. The sequence goes on from OY731408.1 coordinate 11,226,210, forward strand.
TAAACCTATTTGAACATTAATGTTTTAAATTTGAATTTATAGAGTGATCCAAATTTTAAAAATATTAGTACTATAATTTTCAAAATCTAATATTATAAATTATCAAATTATTTTTAATGTTTTTTAATATTTTCTTAATAAATGTTAGTGTCTATTCTATTTTTTTAATTAAATTACTGAAAATAGTGAGACCCATTACTATTCTTTTTTTTTTCACTTTATTTCTCACTTATTTCATGTGTTGATTTATTTTTCGTTATTTTCTATTTCTCTCTAGTCCAACAACTTTAAATTTACATAAATCATCCTCCTATAAATTACATATCACATGCTAAATAAAAATGACCCAAACTATTTTTAAGCTTAGAATTTAGAACAGTTCATTGATTACGAAATTGCCACCATTGACGAGTAACTTGATGTTTCCCTTCCCTCCCATCACTACCATTTAAGTGTCATTGTTGAGCTCCTAAAGTTATTGTTTGTATGAAGAAATTGTTACTTATTCCTCGTCATGTGATTACTTTTACTTGAGTTATTGTGAAGATCAATACCGACTATTAACATCTCTTTTATTTTTCATCAAATTATGTATAAAGAACATCTTTTTTCCAACATGGACCTTATATTGACTCCACCCTTAAACATACACATGAGTAAATATGGAAGCATCAATCACTCAACTTTATCATAATAATTACAATTTGGCCCATTAGTTCTCAATGAGTTTTCATCATGTTTGCTAGTCACCAATGGATGACAGCTCAAGATCAATTTCATGACAACCTGATATTCTTTAAGGAGGTTTTACTACGTGGTAATGCTCTTTAATGTAACTTTAGCTTTAACCGGTTATGACCAGAAAACTATCGGTTTCGCTTTGTGGGTATTTCACTCTCAATGGGGTTTTTTTCACCCTTCCCTCACGATATTACTTCATTATCGATTACTTAAGAGTATTTAGCCTTGCAAGATGGTCCTCGCGAAAGATTTTTTTGTTTTTATTAGAAGATCGTGATTGAATCCACATATGTTTGGTAAAAAGAAAGAAAAAATATACTTCTTTGAGAATAATAAAAAGGAAAGTGTTTAATTGGAACATGAAAACGTGATTGAATTGGTCCTAGTTACTCTTCAGAACGGAATAGAAGAAGGGGAGAGATTCTCAAACCGAACTAGAAAACGAATCCAATGACTTCAAAAAAATTGAACGAGGAGCCATATGAAAAAGTTAACTTATCTGTCAATTTTTCCACTATTATATCCAAAAAATGAGCTTCTTAGGGCATGTCAAAATTTTGTAACTTAATATTTATGATTTTGACCTTTAAAACTTAAGTATTCTTTTCAAAGTTTTACAACTTATATTAATATTTATGATTTTAGTCTCCAAAAACGTAATGATTATTACATATACTTGTTTGTATATTTACAAATTTGACCTCACATATTTTTATATTCTTTTATCTTTTTATATTCATTTATTATTTAGTGATAACATATTATTTGGCTCATTCAAGATTAATGGTCAAGATTAGTCACTGATTAGTATCCAAGCAAAAATATGCACTCACCATCTCTTATTATATCATCCAAAGCAATTCAAACTCCATATTACTCATCTCAAAGCTTGCAAATCTAAACTTACTATGTTAAAACTTGGTATTTCCGCCTCATTGAATTTTATATGCTCTTTGAACTCCCTGTACTAGAGTTTGTTAGACAAATAACATCTAAAGGGGGTGAATGTTGAAAAATTAATAATAATAATAATAATAATAAAAATCCTGATTTTTTATTCTAACGATCAAACATAAACGTAATCCCATACTCGATAAACATGCTATAAACTGAATGCGAAAGCATACCTGAATTAGCCATAATGATGATGTCTTTGTACAACACTATATTGATCTTATGGTCTTCCACCTAAAGAGCACTTGTATTTCCCTCTTGATTTTCTCTCTTGATGGGGATAGAAAGAAAGGAACGAGACTGATACTTACGTTCTGTGTGTGTGCTCCCAGAAGGGGACTATGACCCTTTAAATAACCAGAATTAGGTTAATTACTTAAGTTTTAGTATTTCCAATTTGGCCCCTCATAAAATTAGAAATTACTCTATGGTCTCTACACAATTTTATTTTCATGACATATGTCTTTAGCCAAAACTTTAATTTAGTCAGATCACTTTATTATTTGGCTTAAAAATAACGGCCCTAACACATTTAAATTATGTATCATATATATACATGACCCAAATTTTGCCAACAATCTCCCACTGGTCACAAATATATATGTCCTTACAACCTTACAAATGTGTTAGACTTTATGAGCTCAAAATTGCCATTATATTCCTTTAACATACTCCAAAAGTCCTGTCCATTAATCATATCAAGGTATAGAACCAAACCAGCTTTTCATTGCATCATCGCAACTAAAACCAACAATGATTACTCATCCTAACATAACAAAATGACATGGATTCATCATGAAATGTGTAGAGCATGAAAAATTACGTGAAGGTGATCTGTACACGTCTATTTTCAACTGGTCCAAACTTTAACTTATCGAAATCGATATAATATCCTTAATGTACAAAGTGTAATGAATGAACGAAAAAACTGCATATCTATAGATAACCAAATATGTCCAAAAATTCAATGTATACATATATGAAATTAAACATAGAACATAAAATATATGAAAGTGACTAACTCCCACTAAACCACAAATTCCTCAATCTGTAAAACACCCATGTGAGCAAAATGCTCATGAAAGACCTTGGGCGGAAGTATTTTAGTTAGAGGATCTGCTATCATGGAGTTTGTCCTTAAGTGTTCTATGAAAATTTGTCCACTTTGTACTTTTTCCTTAACAATACAGCTGATTTGTTGTCACAATATAACTTAAGTGGTCTTTCAATTCCTTTCACAATTTGTAGCCCTGTGACAAAATTTCTCAGCCATATTCCATGATTTGATGCCTCATAGCATGCTACAAATTCTTGACATCCTGCAAAATCTGAGTCAGAAAACCCAGCGATCTCCAACTGGTCTGACCTTGTTAGAAAAAGAGGCCGAGATCAAGAGGGGGGGTGAATTGATCTTTGAAAGATTTTCGCAATTAACAGATTATCTACTTCAAAGATTAAGAAATCTGACCAATTCTTGAATCACACAGCAAGCAATCAAAAATAAATGCAGTCACAGAATTAAAGAAGAGAAAGGTTTAGAAAGATATCACCAAAGTTTATACTGGTTCACCCAATCCCAGGGTTACGTTCAGTCTCCAGCCAAATTCCAGCTGGGTTCCACTAGATTGAATGTTTTACAGATTACAACCTTAATCACACACTCAATCTACCACAAGAACCACAAATCCAGTTCCTGCACCTAACCTTTCACCAAGAACCAAATTCCAGTTCTTGACTTACCCTGCAGCCAAATTCCAGCTACAGAAACCAGTGCCCACAATTCCAGGCACCCACAATATAGTAAAAGAAAGTAAAGAAACAAACAGAAGAAACTAAAACACTCAAACCAGTTTTATGCAGTTCTGCAATATGTGTTTCTTCTCCAAAAGAATGCAATTTTACCTCAAGAAAGAACTTTGTTGAACTTCACAAAAACTAGCGTGATTCTTTCTCGAAAGTAGCACTTTAGATTGCTTGATTGTTTGCCAAAAGATGTATTTCAGATGATGTAAGATATGTTTAAAAAAGTTCAAGCAACTCTGTTTATATAGAAGATTTTCAAAACTGCTTGGTTTATTTAATTTGTTAAAATAATCTTTTAATCTGTTAAGAGTCTTGTTTTAATCTGTTAAATCTTCTTTTAATCCATTAAAACATTCTTGATTATTTTCCAGATTTGTTTTAACTGATACGACAACGTTTCTATCAATTAAAACTCTTTGTAAAAAATCTTCTTTGTTTAAATCGATTGTTTCGTGTTTCAATCGATTGAAATACTGCAAGATATTCTTATAAACTCTTTCAAGTGATTTTAACTGATAAAAAATCATTTTAATCGATTAAAACACTTAGTTCAAATTTTCTTAAGTTGATTTAATCGATTGAAACGTAGTTTAATCGATTAAAATAGTTCTGATCGGTCATAACCTAATTCTGATCGATCATATCCGATTCTGATCGGTCATAACTCAATTCTGATCGATCATATCTGGTTCTGATTGGTCATAAACCCATTCTGATCGGTCAAACAGTACTCCAAGTGGTTTTAATCGATTATTTCGAAGTTGTATCGATTAAAATACTGCCAGAACACTTCTCTGAACATTTTAAGTGATTTTAACCGGTTATTTCGAAACTGTATCAGTTAAAATACTGATTGAAGGTTTTCAAAACTTCCTTTAATGAAAACAATCGGTTATTTCGAAGTTATATTAGTTAAAACCCTGTTATAAAAGTGTGAAGAACATTTTAGTTGATAAAGCTTATATGCTATTAGTTAAAATAGTTGATTAAGAAAGATTTTATCAAAATACTTTGGTTTTGATCATTTAATCACTTTTAGAGGCATTTTGCAAAATCTTTTAAGTGAAGAAACCTCATGCTGCAGAAAAGATAAAAATGATTATACCTAAGCAGAGCTGCAAACTAAACTTTCTACTCTTTTATCCAAGTGACCTTTGACTGCCACAAAGTTGCCTTTGACTTCATTCTTGACTTCATCAAATCAACAAGATCTTTGCCAACGTAATTCAATAAGATCTTCATCACTTTCAGACCTCCTATGTGTGAGCATATAATCTTTTGTTCTTTTTAAATGTCTTATGACCCTTTTTGCTGCTTTCCAATGGTCTATAACTGAATTACTTAAATATCTGCCTAAAATCCCAACTATGTATACTATGTCTAGACGTGTACATATTTGGGCATATATCAAACTCCCTACAACTAATGCATAGGGAATCTTTTGTATTTCCTCAAATTCCAAATTTCCCTTTGGGCACTGATTGAGACTAAACTTGTCCCCCTTTAAACTTGTGATACACACAATCATCAACAATATTCATCTCGAAGCCAAATGAGAGAATTACTTAATGAAATTTGTAGTACCATTGACGAGATGCTTGTTTTAGTCCATAAATGGATTTTGTCAGTTTTCAAACCATATTCTTTGAATCTCCCTACACAAAATTTTCTGGTTGTACCATATAAATCGTCTCATCAATGTTGCCATTGAGAAACGCCGTCTTGACATCCATTTGATGAAGCTCCAAATCATAATGTGTAAAAGAGCCATGATTGTCCTAAAAGAGTCTTTCGATGAAACTGGAGAGAAAGAGACTTTAAAGTCAATCTCATCCTTTATGATATAGCCCTTAGCTACCAGACGAGGCTTATACCTTTCCACATTACCTTTAGAATCCCGTTTGGTCTTAAATATCCACATGCAACCAATGGGTTTCATACCTTCTGGTAATGGGACAAGTTCCTAAACCTTATTGTCTTGCATGAACTTATACTCCTCCTTCATTGCTTCAATCCACTTTTGAGAGTTAGAACCTTGCATAGCTTGACGGAAGTTAATTGATTCATCTTCCATTATATCATTGTTTTCCTCATGTTCCTAAAGAAATACCATGTAATCATCCGAAATAGAATTTCTTCTTTCTCTAGTGGATCTCCGCAAAGTTATTGGCTCATGATGCATAGGTTCTTGAGGATCTTGAGTTTGTTCTTCATGAACAACCAAATCATCTTGAGTAAGGGGTTCATCAACAATGCCTTGTGGAGGTTCCAAACTTACTTTATCAAAAGTAACTATTTGAATCGGTTATGAAATTGTTACCGATTCTTCCTCCAAGATGATGTTCTTAATCTTATTCTTCCCCCCAAACTCAATATCCTCAAAGAACGTAGCAGTTCCCATCTCAAAAATTGTCTTTAATGTGGGATCATAAAATTTATATCCCATGGATCTCTCAGCATAACCAATAAAATAACTACTTACTGTCCGGGAGTCCAATTTCTTTTCATTTGGCTTATAAGGTCTTGCCTCAACTGGACAACCCCACACATGAAAATGCTTCAGACTAAGCTGTTGCCCAGTCCAAAGCTCATAAGGTGTTTTGGTAGTTGCTTTAATTGGTACTCTATTTAAAATATAAGTTGTCGTTTTTAGTGTCTCTCCCCATAGTGATTTCGGTAAGGTGGAATGAAAAATCATACTCTTTATCATATCTTTAAGAGTGTAACACAAGCTCAAACGCCACGATTCGATTATTACTTGAGCACTTGTGCCATAATGCACCTGAGTGAGTATTTTCAATTTTATGTTTAGTACGTCGTGATTCTATATTAAGGGTTTCATTATAGGTGGCCACAATATCTGAACCAGTTCCAACAATATCTGAATTAAAAGACAAACTGAACTTATTGTTTCCAAATGAACACAAATAACCTAAAACCAAATTCCGTCTAAATGACGGCACAACAAAAGTGTCTTTCAAATCCAAATAAAAACCAGTACTCAATAACAATTTAAAATGCCCTATAGCTTCCACCTCTACCGATTTGCCATCTCCAACATATATCCATTTTTTTTAAGAATCAATTGGCTTTCGGTAGCTTAGGCAACCCTTCATAGAAACACTAATGTTAGTAGTTGCACCTGAGTCTAACCACCAAGTGTTACTAGGTACTGACGCTAAATTGACTTTAGAACAGACCAAAGTAGGAAACATACTTTTGAGGATTGGAACAAAATTTAAATTGGTAGATACAAGAGCAATTATAGATGAATTTAGAACACAAGAAATAAACTAATTATGCTCACATTATATAAAAAATAAATAATTATAAATATATATTCAAATAATAGTTTAACCCATCTTAAGATACCCAATGCACCATCAATATCAAGTCTTTGGACAATAATATTAACTGCTAGAGGTATCTTGTTGTAATAATCAAACATTGACAATAAAGCACGTCCAACAACAAACTAGTCTTTGGATTTATTTATCATCGACAAAGCAAATCCTTATAATTATCACATGTTTATCATTACAAGTGTGTATGCAATTCGGCCAAATATTAATCTTCCTTTGGGCCGACTAATACTCACATGAATATAGACAAACACTAACATTCAATATTTTTCATGAACTGCCCAATTCAAGAGAGATTACTTTGGTGACTTCTTGACTCAATTTGCTCACAAAAAATATTAAACTACAAAAAGATTGAATATTTTATTTATATAACAAAACCAAATATTTAATATTTGCAAACTAATTCAAAAGATAATCACTTCATTAGAATTCTACTACGGATGAACATCTCCCTAGAATCCCATTAGGGATGAACACCTCCTTTGAACAAATCAAAGGATGAAAACACCTCTTTTTCCACCAATGCATAAAGGATGAACATCTCCCTAAAATCACACTAGGGATGAAATAGAGATAGTTTTGAGTCTCTTTAACACACTACTCTAAACCCTAAAAGGGGATTAAACAGTAATCACTCAAATCCTAAACAGGGAATTTAACATCAAATTTTCCTTAAATCCCTAGGGGATAAAGGCAATAAAATAATAACAGCCACACATGTGGAAACATTTACCAGATGCCTAAGATCCTCTGTGTTGGGAACTCCCCAAACACCACCCCCAATTCCAAACCCATCCATATCCACCATGAAGAGAAAATGAAAACAAAACCTAGAAAATTAAATAAAAACAAAAACAAAAGATTCAAAGAGAACAGAGAACCCAATACAAGAAAGATTGAAATTTGAAATACTATTTCTTTCTCAGTAAAACTTGAAACTTAAACTGAAACAAAAAGGAAAAATGAAGAAGAAGAAGAATCCATAGCTTCCTCCACGGTTCCATCAGCAAGCAGAATCAGATTGGGGATGTTACCCCCAAATTTAAATTTTAGGGTTCACAAAAATTGGAGATTATTCTCCACTTAGGGTTCATAAAATTGGGTAATTTGAATTGTTTAAAATAAAATTAATCCTAATTTTCATAATTAGGGTTCTATAAATTAAACAGACATGAATCAAATATGGGCGGCTCTGATACCAATTGTTGGAAAATTAATAATAATAATAATAATAATAATAATAATAATCCTGATTTTTTATTATAACGATCAAATATAAACGTAATCCCATACTGATAAATATGCTGTAAACTTAATGTGAAAGCGTACCTGAATTAGCCATAATGATGATGATGTATTTGTAGAGCACTATATTGATCTTATGGTCTTCCACCTGAAGAGTACCTGTATTTCCCTCTTGATTTTCTCTCTTGATGGGGATAGAAAGAAAGGAACAGGACTAATACTTACGTTCTGTGTGTGTGCTCCTAGGAGGGGACCATGACCCTTTAAATAACCAGAATTAGGTTAATTACTTAAGTTTTAGTATTTCTAATTTGGCCCCTCATCACATTAGTATTTCTATGGTCTCTACGCAATTTTATTTTCATGACATATGTCTTTAGCAAAAACTTTAATTTAGTCAGATCACTTTATTATTTGGCTTAATAAATAATGACCCTAACACATTTAAATTATGTATCATATATATACATGACCCAAATTTTGCCAACAGTGAATAGATTCACAAATTAAAATAGATGTCAAATTAAAAATTTATTTTAAGATGTCCAATAATTTATTAATTCAATTTTAATTATTAGATAAAATATAGATAAAGTGGAAGCGATATAATCAGATAAATAAAGGGAAAGATTCAATTGTGGAGATGTAGGATGCGGTACTGTTAAAGAGACAAAGGAAAGAGAAGAGCACACAATAATTTATACTGGTTCGGGTATAACCAACCCTAAATCCAGCTCCCATTCAACTCTAATCACAAGAGTGACTCTCAATTCACTATCTTTAAATTCAGTTTACAAATTACAATCAACTCAGCAGAGGAACTAGTAAAAAGTAAACTAATTAAAAAGACAATCACCTCCTTAGAAATCCACTAAGGATGAACACCTCCCTAGAATCTCAATAGGGATGAACACCTCCTCTAAACAAATTAAAGGATGAAAAACACCTCATTTGACACCAACACACAAAGGATGAACACCTCCCTAGAATCACACTAGGGATGAACACCTCCCTGAACAAATCAAAGGGCTGAAAACACCTCCTTAGAATCCCACTAAGGATGAACACCTCCCTAGAATCCCACTAGGGATGAACACCTCCTTTAAACAAATCAAAGGATGAAAAACACCTCATTTGCCACCAACACACAAAGGATGAACACCTCCCTAGAATCACACTAAGGATGAACAACAACCATCTAAACCCTAAAAAGGGGATTAAGACAATAAAATAACAACAATCACCTAAACCCACAAAGGATGAAGGCAATAAAATAAGAACAGTCACACCTGGGTAATGGAGACAACAAATTGTAGAAGCCTGTAGAATGCCAACCTCCAAAAACAAGTGTGATTAACAATGAAAACACAGTAGGCAATGGAGAATAAGGTTTTGGTAAAATATCTCTGTGGCAATGGAGAAGAGGGTTTTCTCAAAACATGTAAAATATATATGTTGCCTTGCTCAAAATTCTTTTCTCAAAACTGATTGAATTTAAATTGTATTTTCGAATTCTGTAATTGTGTGTTTTTTATTTTCCATCAAAACTTAATTAAATAGAAAAATAACATTAGAAAATAGCCGTTGGACATTAATATTTTCGTGGATAAAAATCAGGATATATTCAAAAACATTTATTCTTCAAAATAGATATATTTTTGAGTTTCGAACTGCCATAATCGATTATCTCCTTACCATAATCGATTATGTCAGGGTAAAAATCAATTTATCAATTCTGATGCATCATAATCGATTATGACAGTGAAAAATATCATGTTATGAAATTTTATCACACTTGTGTTTTGGAGGCTTATGCATAATATTACTTCATCATCTTGTACCTCCATATCCAGTATTCTAAGACTCTATCTAGTCTTCAAGAATCATCTTGGGCTTGATTTAGTCTTGAATGGTTTGAATAATCATATATTGGGCTTGCTTGATTCTTGAATATTGTTGACTTGAATCATTATCAAAATCATCTCTTAGGAATGTAGGGACATATTTCACATTACCATCAATCTTTCCCTCATTGCAACTCAAAATTTCCTCCTTGTACCTTTGAATATGACATATTCGAGCACATGGTTCCTTTTCCTTAAGTAGTGTAGTCATATCTTTTAGATACTTTGTCCAACTCGTAACATGTATTATGCTTTCATGTGTTTTTCCACAAACCAAGATTTAGTTTTCCAAAAGTTGTTTTAACTAAGACACATATAGGTAAGACTTGCACTCTTTTGATAACAGAATTCATAGACCCAACAAGGTGCATATGTTTATATCGCTCGCCTTCATCATAAGTTTGAGTCCATTTTTCCAATAGAATCTTATCTAATCAGAACATTTGTTGTTCAAACTCATACCTTAAATTAAACAGTCTTGTTAAAAGTGTTGATTGTTTCATCTCATATCCTACACAAAAAAATAAAATTTCATATATATGTTATTTCGAGAAATAATTTGTTAACATTATAAGATGTTACCTAGATTGGTAACTTGTCTTTTCAAATTAACATTTTTGAATTTTTTGTTAAGACAATATGGCGAATACAGTACATTGAGGTGAGATCGTGTCAATCAAGATCTTCTGATTGTAAAGTTGATAATATTCCTTTTCTTTTGCCTGTTATCATGATAAATTATTCTAAGGTGCAATATAATGTCTTAGAAGTTGCAAGAACCATATCAATGCCTCTTTTGCTTCACCCTCCATAGTAACAAATGCAAGTGAAAATATGTTTCTATTGTCATCTTTTACAGTTGCAATCAATAACATAACATGATATTTTTTTTGTTAGGAATGTACTGTCAACTTGAATTGGCTTGCAAATTTTGAAGCCTTCTATACATGGCTTAAATGACCAGAAGATACGTTTTAATATAAATGATGGACTATGGACACCATGAACTAAATAAGGAGAACAAACATACTGAAATTTGTGTCAGGATTATTATCTTGAATAACTTATAACCACCTTGAAAGATCATTGTATGACTCATCCCAATCTTTAAATGACACGACAAGTGCCTTTTATTTTGCTAGCCATGTTTTTCTTTTACCTCTGTAATCAAAGCTTTGATAGAAACATAGGGATTTATTTTAACTCATTTAAAAATAATATTAGCCATACGGTAGAGTCTAAGTTTTCATGATGTAGATTTAACATTGTAGTCAAACATGTATGAGGCACTTCAATTTTCTTAATCTTTCATTGGTTACGAATTTTACTGAATGAAACATGAACCCTCCATTGACATTCATTGTCATAATGTATACAACCAACAATATATTTGTCAACTTTAGACTCAACAACAAATTTGTATCCCTCATTGATATGAAATTGTATTTATTGCACTTATTGTTACCTGTTTTAACAGAAAGCACCAATCTACTCATATGTTTTTCTGAATTGTATGGGTTAATTGATTCAACGATTGTCTAACATGTAGCAATACATCATCATTTAGATACATTGCAACAGAGGAAAACTAATCTTCTTTTTCATCAATAAAGTCTTCCTCAATATCTTGAATTACAAGTTCGTCAATTGTCATAGATGAGCTACTAACTTTAAATTTTTTCATCTAATTTACTAAAAAAAAGTGATTAAAAAAATATATAAGGAGATATTAAAAGGTATATTAGCTAATCTACAAATTAAACCAATTTAAAATAAATAAATAATTACAAATAAGATTAACTAAAATGTTTTAAACCAAATAAATATACTTTCAATAATTTAACTTCAATAACCCAATTGCAATGAAAGTTGTTATGATTGTTTTGACACAACGAAGCTCATTATATATACTCATTCTATATAATTATGTTGACCTTATCACGTCTAATTTGTAGCATATTATTTACCATGCATGCCTAATCGGCACATGTACGTTATCTATATTTTTTAGCATACGATTTATGATTTCGTTAGGCATAACATGTAATAAACTCATGGAGAATTAAAACTTGAACCAAAATCATGTAAGGAAGCACGATTTCAGCATGAGTAGCAAATGTACTGAAATCATGCTTCGAAACACAAGTTTTATAGACCAAAACCGTGCTTCTAAGTACGAGTTCCATACAGTGCGCCTTGAACGAAAATTGTGCTTCCAATCACCAGTTCCATGTAAAGCAAAAATCGTGCTTTCAAGCACGAGTTCCATGCATGCGTACTGAAATCGTTCTTCCAAGTTCAAGTTTGCTGAGTCAAATTGAACAAAACTCGTGTTTCAAAGCACAAGTTCCATGTTAGTATGAATGTGCCTTTTGTTCAGCATGCAATGGTGACCATTGAATCTTTGCAGATGGAGTGTGAAAGTTTGGAGATGAAGTGTGATAATTGCGGGTGCATCGTGTGATGGTCAAGAATATTGAACAAAGAGAAGCATTGAAGCTGACTCAAATTCAAAGTTAGAATCAATGACAAATTGAATGACATAGCTGCTTGTGCCTATAAATATAGACGAAACCAATTCACTTAATTTCATCCCTCTCTTCTTTTAATATGAAGCTCCATATAATATTTCTATTTTCTTTTTCTCCAACAACTCTTTTAAACATTTAGTGAAGTATTTTTTTTCTACCATTTTTTTATAATACAAACATGAAGCTAGTCTCCTTATATGCATGAATTTTGTTTTTAATATTTACTTGGAGAAATTTTTATTTTTTATTTTTGATTTTCACAGAGTCGTATTGTGCAACTATTTGTGTGTGAATGCCCTAAATGCAGTCTATTCTTTTATGAGATGCATCTAGAAAAGTGACCGACATTCTCCTGCTGTACTTTCATGATTATGCTGGTGGACTCCTTTTTTATTCATTTTTGGTTAAACCTTAACTTTTGCAACTTAAAACTAAAGAATGGTGGGACTGTTGTCTATGGGGATAATAACAAAGGAAGAATCCTTGGAATAGGTGACATCAAATGCACAGAATCAGGTATTATTAACAATGTATTATATGTTGAGGGTTTAAAACATAATTTGATTAGTATTAGCCAGCTTTGTGATAAAGGACACAAAGTTGTCTTTGGTCAAGATCAATGTCAAATAATCAAATCAGATTCAGAACAGGTACTGATTACTGGTAAGAGGATCAACAATATTTACATGTTAGATACTAATTCTGCTAAAAACTGTTGTTTAATCTCTAAAGATAATGATTCCTAGTTGTGGCATAGGAGGTTAGCTCATATTCATATGAATCACCTTAATAAACTGATTTCTAAAGATCTTGTAGTTGGCTTACCTAAACTTAAGTTTGTGAAAGACAAAGTATGTGATGCATGTCGAAAGGGGAAACGAGTAAGGAATTCTTTTTCACAGAAAAATATCGTTTCAACATCTAGACCTCTTGAACTTTTGCACATGGATCTCTTTGGTCCTTCTAGAACTATGAGTTTAGGAGGAAATCTATATGCACTGGTTATAGTAGATGATTACTCAAGATTTACCTGGGCATTATTTTTAAAATTAAAATCTGATACTTTCCATATGATTAAGAAATTTGCGAAACAAATTCAAAATGAAAAAGGCTATTTCATCTCTTGTATTCAAAGTGATCATGGGGGAGAGTTTTCAAACGAAAATTTCAATCAATTTTGTGATAAACATGATATTAAGCATAATTTTTCTGCTCCTAGAACCCCTCAACAGAATGGTGTAGTTGAAAGGAAAAATAGTTCTCTTGAAGAGTTAGCTAGGACAATGCTTAATGAGAAAGCATTACCAAAATATTTTTGGGCTGATGCCGTTAGTACTGCTTGCCATGTATTAAACCGTGTTTTAATCAGACATTTTCTTAAGAAAATTCCCTATGAATTATACAAAGGTAAAAAGCCTAATATAAACTATTTTAGAGTATTTGGATGTAAAGTTTTTGTCTTAAACAATGGAAAGGAAAATCTTGGAAAGTTTGATTCCAAATCAGATGAAGGTATCTTCTTGGCATATTCATTGAATAACCATGCTTATAGAATCTTTAACAAAAGGCTGAATATTGTAGAAGAATCTGTTCATGTTGTATTTGATGAGACTAACCCAAGTTTGCAGAATATTTCTGAATATAGTACAGAAGATGATGTTTTAACTGATAAAATGTATCAGTTAAAACTGCCAGAATCAACAATTTTTCAAAAATAGGCCGAAAATATTGAAGAATTTGAAGAGCAGTTGCCTAAAGAATGGAAGACTCCAAGAAATTTTTCAATAGACAACATCATTGGTGAAATAAATCAGGGAGTTTCCACTAGAAGATCTTTAAATAAATTTTGCAATCACATGGCATTCGTATCACAAATTGAACCAAAAACCATATCTGATGCATTAAAGGATAATAACTGGATTAATGCTATGCATGATGAATTAAATCAATTTACAAGAAATGAAGTATGGGAATTAATTCCAAAACCAGATAATGCAAATATTGTAGGAACAAAATGGGTGTTTAGGAATAAAATGGATGAAAATGGTATAATTACTAGAAACAAGGCCAGATTAGTTGCTAAGGGGTATAATCAGCAAGAAGGAATTGATTTTGATGAAACATATGCTCCTGTTGCTAGATTAGAGGCTGTTAGACTTTTACTTGCTTATGCTTCAATGAAAAGTTTCAGGTTATTTCAAATGGATGTAAAAAATCTTTCTCAAATGGCCACAGTGCAGGAAAACCAAAGGAAGCATATGCAAATGACCTATCAACACTTCCAGCAGACCAATAATCAGTTTACAAACCTTGGAAACCAGATTGCTGATATTTACACCAAACTGGAAGATATGCAGCTCAACCAAGGGAATTGGGATGATTGAGTTGTTGGAAAAAAAAGGGTCCCTTCCTATCTTTTTCTTATGGCATATTTCTTTTACTGCTAATTTTCATTTCTGGTCTGTAATATTAACTGGTTGTAAACCAGGAACAATCTTTTTAACTTTGCTTAATATGATGAAGGTTTTAAGTTGAATTAAGAGAGCCTAGATAGAATTAAACATAAATCTCTGATAATTTTAGCTGATACAAAATAGATTTAATCGATTAAAAGAAACACTTACATAGGAAATTCACATCAAAATAATCGATTAATTTGCGTATTAATCGATTAAAACCTGTATGTCATGTATTTGTATCAACTAAAACTAGTTTACATCAGTTAAATCAGCTAAATAAGATACTATTCTGATTTTGATGGATCTATTGGTTAAAACTTACTCAATCTAGTTGATATTATCTTAAAACATTTTCCTAATAATCAATTTTACAAAATCTGAACTGAATTAGGCATGATAGATGCATCAAACATTACTTAGTTTTCAAAACTGGTTATTTTAATCGATAAAAACAAGCTTTAAATCGATTAAAAGCACTTATACAACATTTTTTTTTACTATTTTAATCGATTAAATCAACTTATGTTTCAAACTTTCGAAATTCATCACTGTTTTAATCGATTAAAACATTATTTTAATCGATTAAAACTAGTAACAAGATCATTTTAATCGATTTCGTCCTGTTTTTAATTGATTATTACTCTGGAAAGAAAAATTAAAGACTTTAGTTAATGGCTGTTCTTGTAACATGCTACTAAAGCATGGTTCCCTTATCTTTACACGTGTTAATTATATTCATTACAAACATGTTAATGAATGTCGCCGCCGTCAAAAACGAGGCGGTCGGAGCGACGCGATGGTTTTATCGACCCTCTTGTTTTCGCGTTTTTATTGGTGGTTACAACGTCCTTAGGTTGTCCGATAACCGGGCTAACCTAAAGACGAGGTTTTCGAAAGGTGTCCTTGAGTTGTCCGACAACCGGGCTAATCCAAGGACTTATTTATTTTGGGTTCTATGGAGTCGCCACCGATATTTTTACCATAAACATCGGAAAAGGGGTTTAAAAAGGCGTTGGTTTTCGAAAACCAACTTTGGTCATTAGAACCAGAGTTGGGTAAGGGAGTTGGTTACGTGCAAAGGGAGTATTAGTCCCTTTGCGACGCCCCTTTCGGGTTCCCTATGATAGGCCGGCTTATTTATGAATAATTAATTAAGCTGGAAAATTGCGCTTTTACCCTTTTCTTATGCGGTATTTAAATTTATGACTACATGGCCCTAACGTCTATTGCATAATTTAAATGAAAGCGGTAAAGTAAAGAAAGAGGTTTATGAACCTTCGAAGCAAGCTTTCTTATATTCTTTAAAAAAAGGGTGCTTTGTGGCAGCCCTCTCACTCTACAACCTCGGAGGGATTCTTAAGAAGATTTAGAACGCTCGATCTATGCCTAGAGACGCTCAGAAACTCCGGAAATGCCTCGGAGGGATTCTTAGAGAGAGAAAATCTAGAGAGAAGGGAGAGCTATTGTTTTTCTGTGTGGAAATGAGGGGGGGAGACCCCCTATTTATAGTTTTTCGCGCTGTCAGGGTCCAGACCGCCGTTCTCGTCTGACAGGGTCGAGACCGCCGTCTCGTCCAACGAGACCGCCGTCTCGTTTTTGTAGGCAACGAGACCGCCGTCTGGGTGAACGAGAACGCCGTCTCGTTGGAGCATCCGTCGCTCAAGCGAGTACACTAGTCGCTTGAGCGAGACTTGACCCGGAGTCCCCTTTGTTCGAAGCATTCGTCGCTCAAGCGAGTACATCGGTCGCTTGAGCGAGACTTGACCCGGAAGTCCCCTTTGTTTGAGGCATCCGTCGCTCAAGCGAGTACATCGGTCGCTTGAGCGAGACTCGACCCGAAGCACCTGTCGCTCAAGCGAGTACGTGCGTCGCTTGAGCGAGACTTGACCCGGAGTCCCCTTCAACGCGAGAAACTTTATTTTGGGCCAAAAAACCTTCCTATCTTGGTACGGGAGCCTAATAGTCTCTCCTAGTGGCTTGTTAGGCTTCGGCCGTCTTCAAATAGGGAGCTTTCGACTTTATTTGGAGGCCGGGCAAGATTTGGGGTCCAGGAAGTCCCCTTTGTTTTGGGCTTGGCATCGCGCTCAGCGGGTCCCATCGATCGCTTAATGGGAATGGCAGAGTCCCCTTTGTTTGAAGCATCGTGGCTGTGAAGTACATCGATCGCTTGAGCGAGACTCGGCCGGGAGTCCCACAGCCAACCGACGAGGCGAGTACGTGCGGTGCAGCCCAGCCCGAGCTTGGCCGGGCGTCCCTTCGCCGCGAGAAACTTTATTTACCGGGCCAAAAAACCTTCACTATCTTGAGTACGGGAGCCTAATAGTCTCTCTAGTGGCTTGTTAGGCTTCGACCGTCTTCAAATAAGAGGTTTTCGACGCTTTATTTGGAGGCCGGGCAAGATTTGGGGTCTGTTGCCCCCCGCTTTTCGACTAGTCGGCTATTGGCTGTTGTGCGGAACAGATTGACGGAGGTAAAGGAGTTGACCCTCTGCAGTTACCCTTGCAGTTCTCTAGTCTTGTGGCGGATGATCCTGCGGGGAAATGTTGTGTTTGTGCACCTCACGGATCTACTCCTGCTCGTGGCAGATCCCTTTGGTTGACACGTGGTAAAACTCTCCAGGATACTACTCTGGACGTGGCGGAATCCCTTCGGTTGATGAGTATAAACCCC